>JAGWCC010000011.1:437500-1637500 GCA_022651775.1 Drusus annulatus
CCAAATCTATAACCAACACTATTCAGTCGATTTAAAAACGTGTGAGCCTGATAGTTGATTTTGAAATTGTCACAGGAAAGGGTAGCAATTTGTATTGTATGGTCAGTGCGTGTAAGTTTATTTTGGCTTGAATATCAGGGTTGTTTATATCATAAATAATAATTTTACAACCTTAAAGGCTTAATAAAATGGATTCAACTTGAAAAAAAAACATTTTTATGTTACTTTTATGTATTCTTACACTTCCTACTAACATATACACATTAAATAGTATAAATAATAAACAATGACGAATCTGAAATTAAAAATTTTGTCGACAAATATAAGGTAGATTATTTCACATCCTTGTGAGTACGTACGTACGAGTGTGAACATTTGAAATTGGAACTCAGTGTTGAAAAAAATATTGAAAAATTCTTTCAAATTCAGACAAGCGAAAAATAACACGCCAATAATGTATTTTGGCAGACAATCGTTTTTAACCTTCATTGACGGCCTGCATGGTCGAGTGGTAAGACGCTCAGGACGCTCGGATCAAAAATAAAATATAATGTATTTGCGGCACGTTCCAGAGTGGTAGATACTCTAAGTATCGCCCTGGTGAAAGACCACCACTCAGAATTGAAACGTTGTTTGAAATGGTTTTAGCCGTGTATGGTGACCAGATCTGAATAACCAGGTACTTCCTAACCTTCCCCTTCTTTATCTTCTTCCCTTTCCCGCTACCTTCAGCCTCACAACATACCCCAATTGGGGATTCCATAGTATCACTGGCTCTAGACGGTTGGGAGCAGTTGAGACTCTTGTGCGGTATTCACGAAAAACAAAACAATTTTATTTTTAAATTAACTAATAATAACTCCAACATAAATATATAAACCACGAATTCATAAATACTTGTATTTTGAATTTAAGTTGAGTATTGTATTTGAGCTGCTGATTTAAATATTACTGTGGTAGAAAGTTCAAAAAAAAATGGAATGGATTTGGTTTGCTGACAATATGTGGATCAATATTGCCAAGTGTATGGGACCCAGGAGCGTTTAATAGAGTCAATTGAGAATTAAAACCACTATGTTTAGTTGACACGTAGTACGGCATATACGGAACAGTGTGCGCTAGAGTTAAATGACTACCGAGTGGAACAGGATGACCGTTGTGTTTTATATATTCAACTGGTAGAGGTCTGTAGAGATTTATTGGTATGTGTCTTTCTATTTCAACTGGAACTGGTCTGATAGCTTCAAATTGATTCGTTCTATGTGGAATTTTGAAGCGAGTGTTCCTAAATACTTCATTAGAAACTGCAGCAAACATTGGTGGTAGATACGTCTTTGTCACATGCAACGGATAATGCGTCAGTCCAAATATTGTTGGGTTGTTCACTGTTGAAACTGTGTGTCTTGAAGAAGTTGCTAATAGATCAGGCAATCCTGGAACTAAGAAACCACTAAGTCTAGCACCTGGATGGAATGTGGTTCTAGAAGTCATTCCTTGTACTGATGGATGATTCAGGTTGTGGTATACCGAAGGGTTGGGCAGAGGACCAACGTTCAAATCGTATTTAAAGCTGAGCTGACGCTTCTTGTGGGATTTTTCTGGTGCAGTTTCGCTGCATTTGGAGAGGGATGCAGCTGCCAGGAATGCAATGAAGACTGCAAACTGCAAATTAACAAAATGAGACCATACATAACTGTTCAATCTGAAATAATACCTGATACAAGGCACCGAATATGATGACCAAATTGATATGTCAGTTAAAGTGACCTAGATGCAGAAGGACGAAAAGGTGATTTGACTGGGCGGTAGAATAAGTTGACTGCAAGGAGAAGGATGTGACTCGAATGCTTAAACAAATGGAGTTGGTAGAAAATAGAAGGTAGAATGTATTAACCCCTAAATTGAAAAATAGCATAAAATTGACAGTTCATTTTTGAAAAAATCAATTGCAATTTAAAAAACTCTCAAACCAACGATATTCAAAATACAAGCCTTTCCATTGAGTTATTTCAATGTATTTTCTACTCCAAACCAAAAAAAGTTCCACTTGAACACAGTGTTTTAATCTTGGACTAAAAATATATATGGAGAGAGAGCTTAATATTTTACCCAACCAATACAAATTTGCGATAAATAACTTTCTCCGGGTTTTTACTTCGTAAATCGGGAGAGAGAAAGAGACAAGACAAGTTGTCACATAATATCGCACCACTTTTAGGTATGTATGCATGTTTTCCGTCTCTCGCGTCTCCGGTGACTCCGCCCACTACGTTTTGTTATGCGACATAACTAAACGGTTTTTGAGGTTATATCCTATATTTTTGTTGATAACAATACTGAAACGAAAAAGTGGTTATCCAAATAAACAAAACATTAAATCGACATGTGCTATAAATGGATGTAAAAAGGTGTCTGTGAAAACCTTAGCCACGCCCGAGTCAGGAAAAAAATCAACAATCCTGACTTCACTATTTCGCAAAGCTATCCCTTCTGATACATTATAGCTCTGAGGTTTTAATAATAAGAATAATTAATTACTTGAATGCCCTTCATTGTAAAATGTATCACAAGCTTGTCAGTTGTAGTAGAACTATTGTCATGCACTTTCCAAGCATTTCTTTTATACCATCTTGTCTCTGCACTCTTCGTGTATCGCGCATCTGGAATCGGAGAAATTATTGTCCTGCCCACTTTCCACAAAGGAAAACTATTTATTGCGACTTGCCGACATCGATTATCATCTGAGATGTTCTTTGAATTTTGCTGGCGACACACCCAGCATTTTGTCATGTTTGACCATATGACCACTCAGTAGCTGAGTGGACAAACGCGTTCCGCCGGGGCGTCGTGAGTTTTATTCCCTGTTAGCTAATTATGATGGCAGTAGGAGTTTTTAAAATATTGTCAGGTTATTCGTAACCCGAGAATGTTTGTCTTTCTTTTAAAATAATATATACATGGCCTGTTCAAAAGAAAAGGTGAATTTTGAATTTTCGCGGGCCGTGTACATTCGATTCTTGTTTTTGTTGTTGTTGTTATGTTGGTACACATATGTTTATCATATGTTAGCATTATCAGCCATTTTGGATTAGTGGTTTGTTTTTGACAACTGGAAAGGTTAGTCACGTTTTTGTGTGTTCTTCGATTTTTTACTTTTGAAAAAAATGGATCAAAGAATAAAATCCATTATTTATTTTTCCACAACTCCAGGACGCTCATCGTCATTAACATCTTCTCGGCCTTCTGTAAAGCGCTTGTACCACAAATAAACACTTTTTTGAGACAAAGTAGACTCGCCGAATGCCACAGTCAACATTTTAAGTGCGTTGGAGCACTTTGTTCCATTTTTAACGCAAAATTTAATACATATTCTTTGATCCATTTTTTTTCAAAAGTAAAGTAAAGAATGTACACAGTCCGCGGAAATTCAAAATTCACCTTTTCTTTTGAACAGGCCATGTATATACCGATTTGAAAGAAAACCGATGTCTACAATACCTTTCTACGCTTAGGCCCCAGACAGGCCAATGAAATCCATTATCTCTTTTTTCGATTATTTTTAATATTTTTGATTGCAATTTTTGGCCACAGTTTTGATAACTTTTATTTTGACTTGTTGTGTATTGCTTTACCTTTGTACAATACTTGGCCACCTTATTTTTCACATTATTTAAACTAAAACAATAGGTACGTACTCAGTGAGTTAGCGATGTAACCGCTCTGTACGAACTACTACAAACAACCACTTAATTTTTCGGTAGTTCACACTTCCACGTTTCTCACTGTTTAAATGCTTCAATTGTAGGACTTCAAATTCACCCTTCTGACAAATCATCGCACTTTTTTGCAGTGTGAGGTTCGTGAAGCGACGTATGAACTGCAAACTGATGGCTCAAACGAACGATGTAGTAGTTCCTAGTTCCTACACTACCTACTATGTTGCAAATAGAGCGATTGAACTGTTAGTTCAATTGAAGCGTTCACCGCGAAGGGTTTATTTTAAATAACTTGTAATTCGTGAAGTGTTCACAAAATTTTGAAGGTTTTCTTCACTGCATACCCCCTCATGGTGTAATAAGGTAATAAATAATTTAGATTTCCTCTTCGTTTCTACTTGTCTCAGATGTGTGTCTACTCACAGATCTTCCACACTGAAGAGATAAACAGATAAAAGGGTGTTATGGGCGTATCCGTGTGCCAGGAGTGAGTTAATTTTTTCCTAATTTCAAGTGAAATTGATGGAGCATTTTCAAATAACGAACAAATAACTGTGGTAGCCAATAGGCAATCTTTGATAAATTTGATTTTTTCAAAGTGAATACCGCACAAGGGTTTCAACTGCAAACCCAGTGAGCCTATGGCATCTCCAATTGGGGTATGTTGTGAGGCTGAAAGTTATGGAGAGGGGAAGAGGAAGGTTGGGAAGTACCTGGCTATTCAGATCTGGTCACCAAACATGGCTAAAGCTGTTACATGTAATGTTTCGATTCTGAATGGTGTGAATGATTTTATTTTTTATTTATTGTTTTTTATTATAGTTTTATTTTTTTATACACTAGAGTCCCAACTGCTCCAAGCTGTCTGAATCCAGTGGGACTATGGCATATCCAATTGGGGTATTTTGTGAGGCTGAAGATAGTAGGGAGGGGAAAGAGATGGAGAAGGGGAAGGTTGGAAAGTACTTGGCTATTCAGATCTGGTCACCAAGCACGGCTAAGGTCGTTTCATGCAATGTTTCAATTCTGAATGGTGGTCTTTTACTAGGGCGTACTTAAAGTATCTACCACTCTGAAACGTGTCGCAAATATACTGCATATTATTTTATATGAATGAATTGTATTACGATACATATAATTAAATTATTGAACCCGCGACCTCCGGATTCGTAGTCGAGCGTCTTACCACTCGACTATCCAGGCCGTCAAATATATTGCACAGCTGTCATCTAGCGTATCTGGTCAGACACTGAATAGAAAAGCCGATATAAATATGTTGTAAGGAAGTAAGTTCAATTTAATTTTATTTTGGGTGAAATTGGTCAAACATTTTCAAATATAGAAATTCTTCCTTGAGCAGTAAATTGGGGTCGAAGGTCTGATGTAAGCAACAGTTTTCGTTCAAATCGGTACAGATCTCACTTCTAGTAATTATCTATTCAGTGATCTGCCACCGTTACCTGTGCTCGCCTACTTACGTGGAAGAAAGTGATTGTAGGTAGGTACTTTGTGAGCTATTTATAGTTGCGCGTTGCGCATTGGTTACATCAGGCAGAGAAGAAATGTCCGTCCTGGTGGAGTCAGGTTTGGTTAAGCGACCTTTCCTTAAGGCGGAATCAACAGGTAGGTAATTATATAAAACTTCTAATAACACTCAATCCGCATTGCAACAATGTATTTTCTTATACAAGTGTCTGTTAATAAATATGATAATATTTCTAGTAAATTAAAATTGTCCAACGACGCGAAGTTAGCAGTCCGCAATGGAGTGCTTAAACCAACCCTGATGCATATATCATCTGATAGTATTAATACCGTAAGCCGTCTTCTCACACGTTTGAAGGAAAAATTGCTCATACATACAAAAGTTTGAAATTTTCTTCCAAATTCGGTCCTTCACGATGTATTCACTATGTTCTTTTTGATGTGTGTGACGTGACTAAACCACGCAGGAGCGGGTTTTTATCTGCTAGGCTTATATTAATATAATATCATTTAATCAAATTCAGTATTACTATTTTAAAGTTATAAAGCCAGAAGAAGTTAGAAATGAGATCCCTGAGGCGTATGTGCGGTAAAACCATGTGTGACCGCGATAAAAATGAGAATATCCGGAAAAAATGCAAGGTGATGTAAGCGTAATGAATAGGATCAAGAAATGGACGGTTAGATGGTTTGGACACGTAGAGGGAATGAACAAAGAAAGGAGCGTGAAAAAAATGTTTGAAGTAAGAGTGAATGGAAAAAAAAGTCGGGGACGCTCGTGGAAGACATGGCACAATCAAGTAAATTAAATACGTGTGTCAGACCATGTTAAGAGAAAAAAACTCCTACTGCCATCATATTAAGCGGAAAATGTTGCTTGTGCGATGATGGAGGACTGAGCCAGCAGAGAAATTGAATCCGACGCGTTTGTCCACTCATATACTAACCGGTCAATGTTATTTTGATAATTTTTATAGCGCCGTCTTTGTAAAAAACCACTTTAAGGGTGCTGTGCAAATTTTAATTTCTAGGCTCCATCTATGGCGTATCCATTTCGCATTTTTTTTCTCAGCATCCCGATGTTCTAAGTAGTCTCAATAAACTATCCGACACTCATAAAATAATATCAACACATTGCCTTAAAAATGCAAAGCAATATATTTTGATGACTTACCTATCTAGCTGTAATTCAGCAAAAATCAGCCAGCTTCAAAAGCTGAAGCATAAAGCATTGCCCTTCAAAGACCAGTGATTTAATTTATGAAATGATTCGATTGCTGTTTAGTTCTCACTTTCTTTCTAATGTCGATTTCAGCGTCATTTGCATTATCACTTTCCATTGAATAATCATTATACCTAATCATTGCTTTTAATCCGATTGGCACCGCAAAGTAAGATAAAAAATACTTTTACCTGTAGAAATTACCTGATCAGACCAAAAGGCTCCAAACCGTCTGGAGACAGTGGGACTATGGCATCCCCAATTGGGGTATGTTGTGAGGCTGAAGGTAGTGATTAGGGGGAGGAAATTGGGAAGAGGAAGGTTTAAAAGCACCTGGCTATTCAGATCTGGTTACCAAACACAGCTAAACCATTTCAAGCAATGTTTCAATTCTGAATGGTGATATTTCACCAAAGCGATACTTAGAGTATGTACTACTCTGGAATATTTATTTATTTATAAATTAACAAATAAATGTATGTTAATTATGATGTAAAACGCCCTTGAGGTGATATCTCTGTCACGAAAACGGCGCTATATAAATCAGCCAATTATTATTATTATTATTATACGTTCGGATAAAGTCGGAATGGTTCGTGAGCATCGTTCGACTGTCGAACGGGAGAGTCCCTTCTCCGCATCATTTTCCTCCACGGGGATCTAAATGGAACACGATTTTAGGCCTCCATCTGTGTGAGCTGACTACTCATTGTATTTTAGACGGCCTCCGTGGTCGAGTGGTTAAGGCGCTCGACTACGAATCCAGAGGTAACTCTCACGCGTACTCAACTCCCAGCGTTGGCAAATAAATTTAATGTAATCAATAAATGTTATTTCACAATTTAATTACACTAAATTCGAATTTATTTTATACATCAACTCAATTACAACCTTAGAGTATATAGAGTGGTATCTATCCAAGGCAGTGTAGTCAGTTTTTGATGATTTTTACCGGACTCGGCAGACTTGGGCGTGGCTAAGACTAAGGCGAGGGCATTTATACATCCATTCATATCATGTATCGACATAATGTTTTTGTGTATTCGTGTAACCACTATTTCACAGTATTGTTATCATCAAAAATATAGCATATAACCTAAAAAAACGTTTAGTTACGTCAAGTTTAGTGGCATAATAAAAATGTGGGCGGAGTCCCGCGGTGACCCAGGAGCCCAAGATCATTGTGACAGTACATAGAAGCGGTGTATCATATTTGTTGTCTCTTTCTCTTTCATGGTTTACGTCGTAAAAACCCGGAGAAAGTGATTTATCGCAAGTTTGTATGGGTTGGGTAAAAATAATTAGCTCTCTCTCCATATATTGGTATACTCCAAGGTTTTAGCTATACACGAATGAAACAACCGGGCCTTAGAGCAGTAGCGGCATATGAAGTTTAGGTGTTCTACAGAGCTAAGATTGAAAAATACGACATTTTTTATGTTGTTGTACACGAATGAAACAACCGGGCCTTAGAGCAGTGGCGGCTGGTAAGGTTTTAGTGTTCTACTGAGCATAAGATTGAAAAATACGACTTTTTGATGTTGTTGTAGCCGAAAACGATTTTTTTTTCTATTTTTTTTTTGTACAAAGATTTTCAGGATTTTTCAGTTTTGGTGGTGCACTGCACGGATTTCTGAAAAATCTTCATACAAAATATAGAAATTTTGAAAAAAAAAAATGTTTTCGGCTACAACAATATCAAAAGTGAGATTTTTTCAATCTTACCAATCTAGCACACTAAAAACTCACCAGCCGCCACTGTCTTAGAGCAGAACCTTCAAATCATGGTGTTGAAATATACACCAGTAATAATTAAAGTGTGAAATGGCCCAGCGGGTGAGAAAATCGTAAAATACAAGCCAACTGCAATAGTGCAGTTAATTTCTAGTTACGAAAGGGCTGGGCAAGGACCTGTTTTAAAAGTGCTTTTCAATAAAAACCACAACGCACTAAATATTGTCATGATTTTCTTTATTTAATTAACAAAGTTAAAAATCTGCACTGAAGATTAAAACATCCGTTTTTAAATCACGTTTGCTTGCCATAAATAATGGTGGGATTTAATTATAATTACAATAAAAACAACCATTGAATGTATTGGAAGAACGCGGCGTATATCCTTAACTCTGTCTTATCTTTTCTCTATCTACTCTATCACCACTCGAAGACAATGTAAACAAATATATGCACTTTTCTTTTATTTCGCGATCCGAAGAAAAAAATCATACAACGTGTTTTTTTTCTGATTGCAAAACTGGATCAGAAGAAGAAATGCCCAGTGGCGGCTCGTGACTTTTTAGTGTGGTTTTTAGAGTGTTAAGATTGAAAAATACGACGTTATTGATGTTATTGTAACCGAAAATGTTTTTTTTTTTGCAAAAAATTTTTTTTATGTACGATTATTTTCAAGATTTTTCAGTTTTGGTGGTGCACCGCATGATTTTCTGAAATTTAAAAAAAAATAATTGAAATTTTGAAAAAAAAAATAAAGTTTTCGGCTACCCATCAATAATAACGCGGTTTTTTTAGCACACTAAAACGTCATGAGTCACCACTGAATTGGTACCTACATAAAATCTTAATTAAATTGAGTAAACAAATAAAAGGTAGTTATAATTTCATCATTACACTCCCGTTTTGAAGAGGGGGGGTACTAATGTCACCCCAAACGAGAGCGATATCTTGGATAAAGATTACTGATATTTTATGAAGTATTACCGAAAAAAAAAACTTAAGATTATGTCACGAAAACGCTTTAATAAGCAAGGTCAAATGGGGCAACTAAATCACCCCTCTTCGGATCGTAAGTTTGATTTCTACTTTCAGGTACGGAAAGGTTAAAACCATGGAGGACATGGAGAGGTGCTTTTGCGAAACAGTGTAGTTAGGATTACTGACTTTATACTGACTCAATAGAAAGAGACAAAGATATATTAAAGAATGTTGGATAGCCTATTAGTTACAGCCCTCTGAAAAGCGATGTTTTATATTCTTCGTTTGGTCTCATTTGAACGTTCTCGCATAGCACATATCACCATTATGTTTGATTTATTTGTATAACCACTGCAAGTTTTTTAATCAACACAAATATAGGAAAGAACCTCAAAATAAGTTGACGGAAGTTATGCGATGATGTGAAGTAAGCGCGGACGGAGAACATCCTACACATATTTAAAAGTGCTGCGATATTATATGACGAATTTTCTTGTCTCTTTTTCTCTCATGGCAAAAACCCGGAGAAAGTGATTTATCGCAAATTTGTATAGGTTGGGTAAAAAATAGCGTTGTGACCGCTCTGAAAGAACTACTTCTTTTGGCAGTAGTTTCTACTTCTTTCATTGTTCATTGAACAAATACTTCAATTGAAGTTGGTAGTTCATTTTAGCGTTCTGACTGCTCCGTGTAAGCTATTTCATTTTGCGGCAGTTCAAACTTCATTTCATTGAACAGATACTTCAATGGAAGTAAGATTACAAAGAACTACTTAAATTTGCAGCAGTTCAGTTGTGAAATTGAACTTCAAAGCTTATAAAGAAGTAATTCATCAAGTACTTCAATTGAAGTTCGACTTCAAAGTCCTTCGATCTAAAGGAACGTGATTTTTTGGGAGTTCTTTTCGTTTTAAAATCTCTACCGACTAGCACTTTTTATTTTGGCGAGGAACCAGTTCCAGTTTTTTTCAATTTCAAATCTCTACCGACTAGTACTTAGTACTTTTGTTTTTGGCGAGGAACTTTGGTCGATTTGCTAATACTTTTCGAAAAAATATCAAGGAACCGGTTCCAAAAAGAACTGAACAAATAACCGGATAAATTCAAATCTCTTTGTTGCGAGTTCGACTTCAATTGAAGTATTCACTGCGAAGGGTTCATTTTAAAGAACTAGCAATTCGTGAAGCATTCACAAAACATTGAAGTTTTTCCTAACGCTAGTAAAAATATTAGCTTTACCTCTTTATATCGTTACTCTAAGATTAAAACGGTATATACGAGGCCTGTTCAAAGAAAGGGTGGATTTTGAATTTTCGCGGGCTGTGTACATTCGATTATCGATTTTTTTTATTATGTTGGTACACATATGTTTATAGTATGTTGCCATTATCATCCATTTCGGATTAGCGGTTTGTTTTTGACAACTGGAAAGGTTAGTCACGTTTTTGTGTGTTCTTCGATTTTTTACTTTTGAAAAAAATGGATCAAAAAATCAAATCCATGATTTGTTTTTCCACAACTCCAGGACGCTCATCGTCATTAACATCTTCTCGGCCTTCTGTAAAGCGCTTGTACCACTTATAAACACTTTTTTGAGACAAAGTAGACTCGCCGAATGCCACAGTCGACATTTTAAGTGCGTTGGAGCACTTTATTCCATTTTCACGCAAAATTTAATATATATTCTTTGATCCATTTTTTTTTCAAAAGTAAAAAATCGAAGAACACACAAAAACGTGACTAACCTTTCCAGTTGTCAAAAACAAACCACTAATCTAAAATGGCTGATAATGCTAACAAATGATAAACATATGTGTACCAACATAACAAAAAAAAACGATAATCGAATGTACACAGCCCGCAAAAATTCAAAATTCACCTTTTCTTTTGAATTGGCCATGTATGTCAGCTAATATTATGAAAAATGATAAATTGCTACCACTCAACAAATCATCAACTTCTGGTGCATAGAATGCAAAATGGATAGTTTAGAAAAATATCTCACCGTGGAAATGAATAGCCACCTGCTAATAAAACATTGCTCAACATGTTTTTACGAGTGCTTGTCAACGACAGTTGATCGGTTATCGCTGCAAATTTAATTACACTCCTGCGTAAATTAAGTAATACCCTGCCATGTTTCACATAAATGACGAAATTAAGGAATTAAGGATTTAATTAAGAGTGACGCGCGAAACTCCATGAGCCATGTGACTAATTAGGCTGATTAACTAATGTAGTTATTTTAAAATTGTCTTATTTTGATATGACCAAATGACGAAAATACAAAATAATTACTATACAGAGTTGTGTAATGGCTAAACCAGTTTAGCACATGTTCAACTTACCCATGTCACTAAACATTCTTACTAATCTCCTATTGTATCCTAATTGCATCCCTTAATGTCTTTCTGTCTCATAAATTATATCCTAACATCGCTTTCTAAAATTTCTTTTAACATGTATTATTGGATAGACCACGTGTTTGGACTCTGATACTTTTAGCTTGGCCATACCCATGTGCGGTATAAAACCAGAGCTATTCTGTAAAAGCACGCACTATTCACTCCACTCCAGCAGTAAACCATGTTCAGTTAAAGGTTTTATTATTATATTATATTAATTCTTCCAGTAAAAAGTATTCAAGAGAAAGTGATTATATTTTATTCACCATCCTCGAAAAAAAATGCGCCTTACTCAAGGAGCATTCTCTCAGTCGCATTAGTCGATCATTAACAAAACGAAATGACGCAATAATGAATCGACGAAATTAACTAACAAATTTATGAAATGAGTAAAGGTTTCTATGAACAGTAAAAATTAATCTGTAAATGATTTTAATTATACCAAATTTTTAACTTTATTCCACTATTTTTTAATTTAAGACCTATTTTTTTATGTTATTGTAAAGCCGCCTCTGTCAGCAATAAAACAAGTTCACTATGAGACTCAATAAGCGTCCATTCCGGATACTTATAGTAAATCTGCCATAGATTTACTTAAAATTGTACCACTCTGAAGATGTCCGTCATAAGGTGAAACTGGTCACGTCTTAAATAAAATAAATATGGAATAAAGTTAACGATTGCTATTCGGTCAAATATTTACAATAGACTGATTTCCGGTTGATTGTACATAGTGAACCGCTTTCATATTTTTGATTATCATAATGTTATGTTATATTGTTTAATTTTTTTTTTAATTACTATATTTCTGCTTAAAAATAATTTGCAGTAGCTTAGCGGGTACAAATTCCACAATAATCTTTTTTGTTCTTTACAATACCAATTTTCAAAAATGTAGTACTATCAATAAGAATATACCTAACATTGATGGTTTTGACCACTTTTGATTTAAACTTATTCTGTTATTTTCTGTTACAGAGTCACGTTTTAAAATACAAAAAATGCTAATAGCCATATACTAACCATCGACATATTTCTCGTAGTTTATTTTGAAAGGTAACAACATTCCCGCACTGCTAATATAAACAAACGAATTTCCGTAAATGTAAAACAAAACGTTAGTGTTTGGTATGCATTCCGCGTAGTATTCAATTGTTTCTTTTGACTACTGGTAAACAGAATTTGAGTAAGAATATTAGAAATTTTGGTACAGAATATATGATGCGAAAGCAAATGGAAGAAAAAGTCGGGGACGCCTGAGGAAAGACACGACACGATCAAGTGAATTAAATAGTTGATTTGTGCCATGTGAGGAGTCAGAATAACAGAAGAGTATGTATGAAACGATGAATGAATGTGAATGAAGCAGGGAGTGGGTGCCAAGATAGAGTTGTGAGACGGTATTTCTTCTCTGCCTACTCTGCGGGTAATGGCTTGATGGTTAGTTAGTTACCACCGAAAATAGTTCAAAAATCAAGTTTAAAATTTGGAAATGAATACCGCACAAGAGACTCAACTGCTCCCAACCGTCTAGAGCCAGTGAGACTATGGCATTCCCAATAGGGGTATGTTGTGAGACTGAAGGTAGTAGGGAGAGGAAAGAGATGAGGAAGGGGAAGGTTGGGAAGTACTTGGTTATTCAGATCTGGTCACCAAACACGGCTAAAGCCATTTCAAGCAACGTTTCAATTCTGAATGGTGGTCTTTCACCAGGGCGATACTTAGAGTATCTACCACTCTGGAACGTGCCGCAAATATACTATATTTTATTTTATATAAATGTAATGTGTGTTATGACACATATTAATCAAATTAAATTTATTTACCCACGCCGGGTTCGAAACCCGACCTCTGGATTCGTAGTCGAGCGTCTTACCACTCGACTATGCAGGCCATCAATAAGTGAATTAATAAGTTAATAGTCAAGTGTAAGTAATTTAACTCTCTTAGTCCAGTTCCTGAATTAGAGCCTCTATCAAGTGTTTATATGATACATCGTATAGGTATACCGCTGATAGCTCCGTTGTAATCTCTGCGTTTTTCTCAACCACGACAAAAAGTCGAGAAAAAAAAGAGAGGTCACAACGAAACTTTCATGGAAAGTTAAAATGTAACAAAACAAACATTGCCTAGAGAAGAAAAGTATTCTGGCAACAGATAAATTGAAAAATCTATCACCCACCGATCTTTTGACTTCTGGCATTTCTGCGAACATCTTCTTCGGTGGTTTTCTTCAGGTCTATTAATAATATAACCCGATCAACAAGAAAGTACGACCTTTCGATTGCCAGTTTCAAGGAAGCAAACCTGAACATCTTAACTGGCCAATACGTTTCGAGCCAGATCATAGGTTCGCAGATGATCATTTCTACATACCTGCGCAATCAAATATCACACAGTGCATGGGCGAAGTAGAACCACTGTTTTGCAATAGTGGCTCCAGATAAAGTTGAAAGTTGGATGTCCCACTTATCAGATTATCAGAATTCATAATAATCTGAAAATACTTGTCTCTCTGTGGGTTAGATGGACCTTACTTATATTTGTCGTCACAATATCGTCTTACTTATATTTGTGTATTTAGGTAGTATGTTTACGAGAGATGGAAAGGCTGATAAGGATATTGAAAGAAGAGTGAATGCAGGAACCTCCATTAATGGAGAATTGAACGCTGCTGGTGCAAATAAGAAATTGTCCAAAGAAGCGAAGCCAGCATTCTACAATGAAGCTAACTATCTAACTAACTAACTATCACTCCGTTTCTCCGCAGGAGTAGGCAGAGAGTACGGCCATATAACTCTATCTTGGAACACACTCCTTGCTTTATTCACATTCATACACCGTCTCATACATACTCTTCTGTTATTCTGACTCTTCACATGACTCGATTCAAGTATTTGATTTACCTGATCGTGCCATGTCTTTCTCGGGCGTCCTCGACTTCTTCTTCCATTCACTTTCGCATCATATATTCTTTTCACACTCTTTTCTTCATTCATTCGCTCTATATGCCCAAACCATCTCATTTTATTGCTGAGGGGTCGAATAAAATAAATTAATTGATTTGTATTGCCCAATGGATGATATGATGAATTTTATTGTAACTACATTTAAATAGTACAACATTTTTCTCGCAATATAAAATTATGGTCATTGCGTCTTTGCCCAAACAAAATATTTGTTTTCTGTCTGCCACTAAACTGGCTTTAACAAAAAATTACGTTTCTGAAATCAAATTATAAAGCAATGCCGCACAGTGATCACACAAAAGTTAATTTATATCAATTAATTAGCGAGAACTTAATCATATTTATAATTACTACAGGACAGGAGAATTACTAGGGGACTGAAAGTCGCGCAATGAGTTAGTAGCCGAGTGGACAAGTGCGTCGGATTCCCACCTGGGCGACGTGGGTTCAATTCCTCTGCTAGCCAAGTCCTCCACATTGCACAAGCAACACCTTCCGCTTATTATGATGGCAGTAGGAGTTTTTCAAGTATTGTCTGGCTATTCGTAACTCGGAAACGTAAAGCTTTCTTAAAACAAAATATATGATGAATCATTTCTATGTTAATTAGGTAAACTTTGGGAAATAATTATTAGGCATTATCTTAAACAGCTTAGGCTATATAGCCCTTGCACACCATACAGCCTCCGAAATGTGAATTTTCTCTAATTAAATCTTTATTCAAACTTAGCTTAGTACACTAAAACAATTATTACTAAACTATAAATAATTACCTTTGTGAGTATGTACGAACGTACGAGTGTGAATTTTTCAAAATTGGAACTGATGTTGATTGAAATTATCAAATTTAAAACAATTCTTTTTCAAATCTCCACCTACTTAATAAAGTACCTACATATAATGTATTCAAGCAGACATTATTCTATATTTGAAATGGGTGGATTAAAGCTTTTTTTTTTCTTCTAAAAGTCAAGTTACATCCCTTGATTTTTCAAGGCTAATTTCTATGAATTGATCTAAGAAAATAACCCTTTGAATACATACTGTCTCACCCTTTTTAAGAAAACTCAATATCAAATAATAATTTTAAACTTGAAATAAAACCTCAATGTTTAGTGCATGCATTCAACTACTGTGGTAATTATAAAAAAAATATATGATCGGTTAGTTGAACGAGCGGTCCAAAGCGTCGGGTTCTCAACGAAGCATTGCGGATTCAATCATCTGCTAGCTTAGTTCCCCATCATTGCACAAGCAGCATTTTCTGCTTATTATAATGATAGTAAAATGATTTCAAATATAATCAGGTTTTTCATGAAATAGAAATGTTTGTCGTTTTTCAAACAATATTTGAATGTATAATTAGAAAAATATATTGAAAATAAGATAAGATTTTGACGCGACCGAGATTCGAACTCGGAATCTCCATGCCTCAATCAATTTGGCAACCGAACCCTTATTAAAACCTAATAATGGAGCGATAAGCTATAAGAGATATTACTGAATCACATTTAAATAAGTCATGCTCCTTGCTCACCTTGGTCCCACTGAATTGTGGCACTCAAACTATTTCTTTCTCACAAAAAGACTAGCATTCCTTTTTTAATGACTTTTGGTGGGATGGCCATTTTTATTTGCCAAAATTGTAAAACTCTAATAAAAAATTACTTTTAAATCTTTTTTTTCTACATATAAATTCTCAGACAGGGAGGTTTATGATCCATTTTTTTCAAAAGTAATACATCGAAGAACACACAAAAACGTGACTAACCTTTCCAGTTGTCAAAAACAAACCACTAATCCAAAATGGCTGATAATGCTAACATATGATAAACATATGTCTACCAACATAACAACAACAAAAAATTCGATAATCGAATGTACACAGCCCCCGAAAATTCAAATTCACCTTTTCTTTTGAACAGGCCTCGTAACAGATCAATACAGAAATGTAATTTATTTTAATTGAATAAAAAACACACGTTGTTCAAATCCACTTTATTTTTGTATAAGTCAACTAGTTTCGACTCTGCTGAGTCTTCATCGGGACTTAAAAATATACTGTATTATTTAATTAATTATATTTTTAAGTCCCGATGAAGACTCAGCAGAGTCGAAACTAGTTGACTTATACAAAAATAAAGTGGATTTGAACAACGTGTGTTTTTTATTCAATCAATCATGTCAATCCACAAAAGTGTTTGCTTATTCTGATAATTTCATTTATTTTAACTTTAAAAAATGTTTAATCTTTATTTTTTTTAATAACTTGATATTATTTTAATCATATGATGTCCACCCTACCAAACTTGCAGAATCAATGTATAGGGGGGGTCAGAAGTAACTGAACAAGTATTATTTTCTTTTCCCCTATATATAGTTGGCACGCGGAAGTTTTCACTTGTCACTGTGCTTTACGAGCCACTCTGTCGTGCATTGATTTCTATAGTGAGGTGAAGTGTATGTGCCATTTCATAAATACCTAAGTTAAAGCTGGAAAATTAGGAGAAATGAAACTGATTGTAAGTTATAATGAATTATATTATGTATAAATAAAATATAAATTAAATGGTGCTTATATACTGTCTAGAAACTTCGACGGAAAACAGTGCGATATTTCTTCTTTTACATAATTGTGTAAAGTCATCTGAACGTAGTAACTAACATTATTTACAGGAAACCTATCACAGGGGAAAAATTAAGTAAATAACAAAATATCAAATTGTAATTTAATTATGTAAAAAAATACACAAGAAAAAAATTAGGTCCGTCTTTTCGGTCTGGGTGGTGTGTGTCTAAATCAGTAGTCGATCACGTTTAGACGGACAGTAAATTATATTGTTCTTTCGTAGTTTTTGATTTTTAAATGAGGAATTAATTTTAAATAATTTTCTTTTTTGAGTACGTACGAGTGTGAACTTTTCAAAATGGAGCTGACAGATGTGTTCAGATCATTGTCAAATTTAAAAAAAATAATTTTTCAAATCTTTACCTACCTAATAAAATACCTACCTAAAACTTAAAATTTATTTTTAGTAGACATTATTCTATATTTTAAATGGGCGGATTAACTACGATTTTTTCTTAGAAAGTCAAGTTACATCCCGTTAACGAGCCAGTAAAAATCATAAAGGATGCTTTCACTTTTGAATAATTAAATATATTAATTAATTAACGTACTTAAATTAATAATCGCAATTATTTATTTTGTCCGTAAATTCAATATACAACATTGCAAATGTGAGTTTTCATTAAATTTAAATTTGTAAAGAAAAACACGTTTTTCTATGTTTCAATCGATATAAAGTGACCTCTTTAATTTGTGTGTCAAAGCTTTTACTTGGATTAGGCATACTTTAGTTTTAAACTTTTCAACCGGGTGCGCGGCGGGTTCAGATCACAAAAGTCTCCATGTAATATTATCAAATTATTCATAATTTTAAAATTAATCATTTCAGAAGTAACCTTTATATAGTGGCTAGTGAATTTTAAAATAGTAGTCATAGCGTTAATACATTTCTTGCCATCGGCAAGTTTTAATCACCCTAGTGAAAGACCACCATTCAGAATTGAAACGTTGCTTGAAATGGCTTTAGACGTGTTTGGTTACCAGATCTGAATAACAATGTACTTACCAAACTGCCTCTTCTATATATCCTTCTCCTCTCTACTACCTTTAACCTCACAGCATGCCCAATTGGGATGCAACAATCCCATTGGCTATAGACGGTTGGAGCTCTTCGGCGATATTCACTAAAAAAAAACAATTTACTAAGGCCTGAAAAAAAATTAATAGGCGATTATAGCCTTCCGAAAGTAACCACTAGATACGTGTGCACGAGTTTTTTTTAATATTTCGCAATGAAATTTAGAGCGATTTCTCATTTCACCTTTCATAAAAATAAATAACAATCGGTATCATGAATACAAAGTACATATTATATATGCTCATATTCTTCACAAAAATGATCATGGAATTAGATTAAATAATGAAGCACTAGAAATAAAAAATAAAAACATTCAAATTAATAGTCGTATTCTTAATAATCAAGTAAATTTGTCCAGTAGTCCAATATTAGGTATATTTCCCGAAAAACTCATAAAATGTAGCATTATTTACAGACTCTTTCTCTCTGTTACTTTGTTATAATTTAAATGTAATTTCATTGTTTTCTCATTTTTTGTTATTTTATTTCATAATTTGTTCTCCCTATTTTATGTATATATAACCGCACAATTTGTAATTTTTTGTGTAGTTCAATTTTGTACCGTAATGATGCTTAGGCTAAACGAAACCTATCGGTCATAAAAATTAAAATAATATTCGTGGTCTTGTACAAAGTTATTTTTTTATTTATTTAAACATGTCAAACCACAAAGGGATTGCTTTCTACGAAAATACAAATAAGATTGATATGATGAATATTTTTTTCAGATACTCACTGTCATGCTGGTTGTCTCGACCTCGGATGCAGACGTCGTAGAGAAGCACTTCATTAAAAGGAACGCGCTGTTGAACAAATTCGGCTTCAACGTCCTGGAGAATTCTGTCCTGGGTCAATCCTCGTACCAAGGTGCCCCTTCTGGCCTGGTCCAGTCAGCCCTGGCGAGCATTGCCGGCTCTGGGCCAGTCAACGTCCTAGGCCACGAGATCCAGGCCACTTTCACCAAGCATCTGGGAATACCAGCCACTCATTTAGGAATCCCTACGGAAAATAAATTCCTGTTTAAGGTTAATAATTAATTTTGTACATAATTAACAAACGTTCATTGCTAACTAAAATTCGTACATATTAATGCCAAATGAATGACGGATCAATTCAAACTGACGAGCAGTGACGGGTTTCCCTGTGCCATGTGGAACGACTCAAAACCACGTGGCTGCGTCTGTTTTAGATCGGTTCAAAGCGAAGAGGCGACACAAAGCGCGTGGCGCGTTGTGCGCATACCAGTCACATGTCTGTCAACGCGCGACGCGTGGTGTCTACAATAAACGTGTTAATATCTTAATGGTCAGCACCCAAGAATACAAGCTTTTTGGTTTTCTAGTACACGCAAAAGTACAAATTATTTATCTGTTAATTCTATACGGGTAGTTAAAAATATTCAAAAGTTTCCAGTGAATATAATTCTTAAACAGTAATCTTTTGAATTCTTTATGAAATACATACTTGAAGTTTTGGTAAATGTTCAAAAATGCCTTTGCTAGTTTTCAAACTGCGCCTTTAACTGAAATTTTAGTTTATTCTTCATAGAATTTACAGGATTACGGTTAAAAAATTGTATTTACTGTGAACCTCGGATATTTTTCTAACTACCCATGCAGAATTTATAGATAAATCATTTGTAGTATTGCTTGTGTTAGAATGCTACAAAGTGACGTTTAGAGCAGTTTTGGGTTCTGAGGCTTAAGGTTTAATCTTCCTGGTGAAGATTCCAGTTATTGCAGTAAGGATGCTACCTAACTTAACCTAAACGACTATATATATATATATATATATATATATATATATATATAAACGAGAATATATATATATATATATATATATATATATATATATATATACTCGTATTTCTACCCACTGCCATATTCTAGTATTTTTTATGCCCCTACGCTAATCGATTTCACTCCAGATTCTCTCACCCAAACCTCTTATTTTTCCAGATATCATCCCTTAACTCATTAAACCCTTCTGGCGTTTTTCGCTTTGTCTTTATTTGGTGTACTAATTTGAGCCTTTATAGAAGTTGGATACCTTTAGGCACTATATAATCCATGGGTTCTCAACGTGGGCGATAACGCCCCCTCGTGGGCGTTTAAGACTTTCAGGGGGGAAGTAGAAGACCCAGGAAAAATTAGGAGGTGTTGGAAAAAAAGGGGCGGTGGAAAAAATAGCCGGTCGATATCCTTTGTTCGCTTTTTTTTGGCGAGGAATTAGTTCCACTTCTTTTTTTTTTCAAATCTCTACCGACTAGTTTTTTTTTTGGCGAGGAACTTTTGTCGATTTGCTAGTACTTTTCGAAAAAACACCAGGAACCGGTTCTAAAAGAACTGGATAAATAACCGGTTCCTCGGTGGTCACCGGTAACTGGAACCGCGAACGCGAAAGATGGTAATTAAAATAAATTGGGGGAGGAGGCTCTAGAAAAAAAATATCTCAAAGTGGGCGGTGGGCAAATGGAGGTTGTGAATCTATGATCTAATCACTATTGCAAGCTGACCCAAGCTGTATTCAGGCTTCTGTCTTAATCACCCCTCTTTCTCTTTTAATCTGAGAATATTTGGATTCCCCTACCATCATCATAAAAACGGGAAATGTTACTTGAAAATGATGACGACTTTGCTTGGTAGTCAGAGTATTAAATCCACAAAACCTGGGTGGGAACCGGACGCTTTAGACAGCTCAACTAATCAACCAATTTGAGTCTTCCCCCTTTCCTGACATCATCCCTTCATTCCTGCTGACGTCTTCCCGGTGGTTTTATTAAGTTTATTTAATTCATCTTTCATAGTTGTAAGTTGTATGCCCTTACGCCCTGAACTCTATTGCAAGCTGCCCGCAGGTGGCTGTGCCCGTCCAGTAGACGAACGGTTCGCCCTTCTTGTATCAGCACAGTTCTTCAGGAAGGTGGATCACCCCTTCGCTGCTGCGGTGGGTTGACCCTTCGCGGTGGTGCAATGCCTGGTTTTGCAAACTGTTTGGGAGGTAAGTCGATCGTCATCTTAATTAATCTCGTATAGTTTCCAAAATTCGAACACACCTCTCAAGATTTTCATCCTGGTTAACTCAACATATGTCTATTAAAAATGAGTGGTGGACATTAGATGGGAGACACATTTGTGCATTGAAGACGATAAACAGATATATCTTCGCCGGAAACGCAAAATCCAAAATCCCAAAGGGCTGAAGTTCAATTTTGGAAGTTTACGGCGGAGCACTTTAAATTTATTTTTTATTTAACAATAAAATTCGTAAGTCATCATTACCTGGTTGGATTTGAAAAAAAAGTTAACTCAATGTGTCGTAAGTCAGGCTTTCTCCCAAATGGTAAATATATTTTAGATGGCTGAAGGGCCACAGAAGAAAGATATTGGACCCATCAATCTTAACGCTGCCAAGATGAACTCACTCTTGATGGCCTTCTGTAGACATGTGACCTAATATCCTCCATTAATAATTTTTTACATTTATTATCAAAAGTCTTCAGTATCAAACGAGAGTTAACTCAGGTAACTCAATGCTCTCACTGAGTTACCTGAAGAGTCGAAAAGCTAAAAAGTCCCAAACTTGTGTCGCTTGAGTCAAGCCTTCTCCCAAATTGTAAATATATTTTAGATGGATGAAAGGCAACAAAAATATTCAGAATCAAACGAGAGTCAGAGTGTTCGTTGCAGAAGAAGAAACTGATCAAAACTGCATATTTAACTCATTTTTACCAAAGTGTCACTTAAGACCTTTTGGCGTTCCAGTGACGATATCATTCAAATTATTATTTGATAGAAAGAATACGCTTAAATAAAACTTCGACCACGATTAAACGGTTACAAAATAGGTGTTTCATTTTGTCATGGCTCAAGCTGTTTTCATAATAGATTCTGTCTTTCAACATTCATGATCACAAATGATTCTCTGTAAAAATACGGGGAAAACTTCGATTCCTATTGACTAGTGTCATTAGTAGGGATGCATTATGCACCCACGATTATACATTTGAGAAGCTTAGGAAGAAATTATATAACATATGCGCACGTTAATATGGCATTACTTAATAGAACAGTGAAGCTGGTTAAACTAGTAGGCAATACCAAGCAATGCACTTAAGTGCAAGCATTTATCAGGGATACTGGTTACGGCTCTCCCCGTAACACGTGTTACGTGTGTGCCTTATAAAACCCGTCTGTAACTTATCGTATGTGCAACATCGATGTCCACATCGTTTGCTAGATCTCTGAGGTAGTGCATTTGATTTGGACCCCATGAAAGTGAAACGGAATTCGGCTAGCTCTAGAAGAATTCAAAGTGCATTCAAGATTCACTGTCTGTGTTTATCAGGTAGTGTTTGTATACTCCCTTCCTGATTTCTGCAAGCTTCTTCAACGTTTTGTGTCATGAATTTTATGTCTAATTTTAATATCTTACCAATCCAGCTTTTGTCTGGGGTTTTAGGGCAGCCTTGAGCTTTCTCGATGGTCTATGGTCGTTTTCTCGCGGCAATTTAGTTTCCAAGCTAATTTAAGCTCGGGGTATTTTTTTATTTATTTCATTATACACGCTTTTATGGGCTTTTAGATAACTGTGCAATGGATGGTAAAAAATAATAGTATTACAGAAATAACACAGAGTAAATAATTAGCACACAAAAGCATAACTAAATTACTAGAGATATTACAGTGGAATAAAAGAACATTGGTATTTTTGGAAGAGGTATGCTATTATAGCCTTCTTGTAAGTAGATTCAGTGCAGTTGAATATATCTACTATTTCTGTGAAGGAATTACCCACTATACAATGTAGTGGGTATTGAGGTGCATTTTCAAAATACCCTGAACAGAAAGGGTAACTAATTTAGATATTCTTCATGGATAAATATTGCGAAATTGTACTAGATATCAAAAAAGTTAAATTTCAAAATAATCTTCAACTCATCGTGAAGGGGGACAAGAGGGTGGGAGGGAGTAAGCTGAGGGGAAATTAATTGAATTGCATTTAATGACAAGCTAGTAAAATAACGACACTCCTCTAACTTCATTGTATTTGTATTCCCACGTTTCTTTTTATAGTGAATACCGCACAAAAGTCACAGCTGCTCCCAACCGTTTAGAGCCAGTGAGACTATGGCATCCCCAATTAGAGTATATTGCGAGGCTAGAGGTAGTGGGAGGGGAAGGAGATGGGGACGAGGAAGGTCGGGAAGTACCTGGCCATTCTGGTCGCCAAATACGGTTAAAGCCATTTCAAGCAGCGTTTCGATTCTGAATGGTGGTCTTTCACCAGGGCGATATTTTTAGAGCATCTACCACTATAGTATATAATATTATATTTTACATGAATTAAATGTGCTATGAAATGACACATATCAATTAAATAAAAATTATTTGCGCAAGCCGGGTTTGAGCCCGCGACCCTTGGATTCGTCGTCGAGCGTTTTACCACTCGATCACGCAGGCCGTCTCTGATTCTTTTTTTTTAATATAATTTAATTGAATTAAATTTAATATTATTATTATTGACTTCTGCTATTTTCAGTTTTTTATTTTTAGTGACAGCTGTTTCGGCGTTTAAGGCCATTGTCAAACTGTCACTAAAATTAAAATGCTGTCTAAAAATGCTGTCACTAAAAATAAAAAGAAACAGCTGTCACTAAAAATAAAAAAACTGAAAATAGCAGAACTCAATAATAATAATATTAAATTTAATTCAATTAAATTATAAAAAAATTGAAATGGAGTTCTACAAATTGAACACAAAAACTATAAATAAAAAGTCTCTGATTCTAGTTGCCAGAGTGGAAATTTCCCTCGTGATACTATCCGGTAAGGCAGACCACCTGAAGATGAAGAAATATGTTGGTTACTTTCATTTGCTACCATATTCGGTGATAAGGGAATTCACAGACATTATGGAAATGAATTAAGGGATACAGAAGGAAATACACAAATCTCCTCTAACCTCTACTTCATTATCTTCTAATTCCTTTCTTTTGTGAATATGGAGATACATTTTAGGGTCATTGTTTCAGTACTTTCAATACTCATGGTTTAATATCTCTAAGCGTTTTGATACCCAGAGTATTAATTGGACGTAGTTATGCTGAAAACGTCCGTCCAGTCCCAAAAAAATGAAATTGAGAAAAAAAGCGTTTGAAAATATGACGGCATTTGTAAAGTGAATAACAGCGTTTTTTTCCTTACGAGCATTATTATAAATAGATAATTTATAATCTCTCAATATGTTTATTAAAAAATGTATTTCCTATGTTATCCTACATTTTATAATGTTTTAAAACTTGAATTTAAGTCAAATATCTGCAATGTACGTTAGTAAAAAGTATAATTACCAAAATTCTATTGCATTTGGAGCTTGGATGTTTTCAGCAATTATAGATCTTGTATTTATTTATATTTTAATAGGTTTAACGTATTTTTTTTGGTTTCTCTAAATATTTTGTCTCAATTTATGCATATTTTTGTAAAATTACAGATCGGATGCTGACTACCGTCCCAGTGGCTTCAAACGCCTGTTCCAGTTTCTGAAGAGGGATAAAAGAGACCTTCCCAATCCTTCAGGACACCACCAGATTTAAGGCTGTTCAAGTTACGCCTACGTTGACCCTTATTGGTTAAATGTAGACACTGTCCGAGTCGTACCAATCAAGTCATTATTATCTGGTTTTTACCGTAAACGCTACGTTTGCCCATAAAACTGAGCGAGGTAGTCATTAAAAATTATGTGTAACAAGTCGACAGCCAGTAGTTCGCACGCATACAAACCGTGTTTTGACTTGTAAAACGTGATTTGTTTCTTGAAAATGTTAAATTATCATTATTTATGAAAGAGCGTTTTGTAAATAGAACCGTAGGGCGAAAAATTGAATTTCTTTGTCACGTTATAATCTTTGTTCACTGTTTTTTTAGCAGGAAGGTAATTTTAAGAACCTGTTTTGAGTGCGTTTAGTTTCCATTGCGTATAAATTATTGATGTAATTTGTTAGCTGATTAAATTGATTTGATATCAGGTATTTTTGTGAACTTGTATATTGTGGATTTATACAGAAAATAAATTAATTTGAAACTAACTAATCATCACGCCGTTTCCCTGCAGAGGTAGGCAGAGAGGACGAACCGCCATATAACTCTGTCTTGACACACACTCCTTGCTTCATTCACATTCATACATACTAATTAATTTGATTTTTTGAAATTTTAATTTTAATAATATTTATGATCCAAAGTAAGCTCCGTTCTATACGGTTAGTGCTAAATAATTCATTATTTTCCACACGGATCAAGGTCCCTGGAATTTTGGTTTCATGGAAGTACCAGATTTTTGTTGTTGTTTTTGTTTCCTTTAGTTAAATAAAATAATATTTACAATGAGAATCTTAATTTAGTTTACTCTTAAGAGTATTGGGAAATGCTATGATGTCAATTTTAATGTATTTATCAAATGTAAATCAGAATTAAAACATGGAAATCGAATGAAAAATGTATTATATTAGGGGTGGAAGGGCTGCATTTTAGAGTTTTTTGAAATTTATAGCTTTGATCATTGTTTGAATCTCAATAAAGTCGTTAAAATTGTTAAAAACTAAGTGGCATGTTTAATATTGAGACTTCTATGGTTCACTAACAAAGTCAAAATTATGTACGAGTATACTGTTTTTGAAAATACATTATCGAAATAGTGCAAATTCTTCGTTTACACATTTCAGGGTAAAAAGCAATTATTTTCTCTTATGGCTTAGTATAGTATTAAATAAATTAATATCTAAAAGTTGCGTGCGTTAGTTATTCTATTTGATCTTTCTCCATCCCTTATAATAATAATAATATTTGGATAATTTGTATAGCGCCGTTTTTGTGAAAAATCACCTCAAGGGCGCTGTACGAATCTAAATTTCTACTTAATATTAACTCCTAGATAATATAAAAATACAACAACATGCTAACCTGGTAGGTCACTTCTGGCAGCACATAATCACTTTTTCATAATAACTTAAAATTTATCTGATTTTTACAAATATAAATAAGTAAAATAAAAATAAACTTTCATTTTTTTTGACATGAGAACAATTTAATATATAGTACGAGTATATCAAAGGTATTTAAATTTTTTTCGTAGTGAGGAACAGATCATGATGAAAATCTTCTTGTGAATTTAAGGAATGAGAGTCTGAAAAGTTTTTCTTAGTTCGAACAGAAATTCTATTAGGTTTGTTACATATCTTGATTATGAATATGATTTTCTGAAAAAATGTGGGTTTTGAGTTTGGCTCTGAACTCTGTCGAGTCTTTTATTACTCTCAGATCATGCGGTAGTCCATTCCAGGCTTTAGGACTTGACACTCCGAAGGCGCGCTCTCAGAACTTAGTGTCTGGTGTGCGCTTTGGTTCCTTCAACCTTCCGATAGCTGATGACGTTGCCGATCTAAGGGTTGACTGTCGCGAATTGGAATCTTCAGTAATACATAATTCCGATAAATAAGTCTGAGCCATTCCGTTAATTGATTTGAATACCATCCAACAAAGCTTGAGCTGGATTTTTTCGGGACATTTAAGCTAGTGGAAATTTTTGAGGTCCTCTGAGATATGGGCATATTTTGATACGCCGGTGATAAGTCTTGCCGCGGCGTAGAACCACATCTTATGATCCTTATCTCCATCTTATCCTTTCTGGTATCTTCATCTATCTTAGAGTAACGTTACTGTCAATTGAGCTACCAAAACCATTTGAAATACTGTCATTTCACTTTAAAAAAAAACTTTTAGTTTATTTATATTTTCTTTTCCCTCGATTTTTTCCGCGGTAGGCAGCCATCTTTGTATTGTTAAGCAAAGCTCTACCCGAGTGCAGCTGAACAGCTAGCAATTTATTTTCTGTACATATCATCCTCTGTTACATATGTCGTTGAAAATTAAATATTATCTTTATGACCCAGTAAAGAAAAAAAAATTTTTTCATAATAAGGGTTATTTTATAATTTTTCTATGTTTGAGATGTCAATACCCAATCTTCCTCTTTTTTTTCTCATTCCATCACAATTTCCTTTAGCCTCACGAAATTTTCCTATCATCGGGTGTGATATTTACGTACAAGTAGGTATTAGAAGATGTAATGACGGTTAAAAAATGTGCATTTTTTTAGTTAATACCGCACGAGAGTCATAACTGCTCCCAACCGTCTGGAACCAGTGATACTACGGCACCCCCGATCAGGGTATGTTGTGAGGTTAAAGGTAGTAAGGAGGGGAAGGAGATAGGGAAGAGGAAGGTTGGAAAGTGTCTTGGAAGCGCCCTCGAGGTGATATTTCTGTCACGAAAACGGCGCTATATAAATCAGACAATTAAAACCATTACAAGCATTTTTTTTTATTATGAATGGTGGGCTTTCATCAGGGCGATACTGAGTGTACCTTTTTTTGTTTTAATATAAATTAAACGTGCTATGACACATATTCTTAAAATAAAAAATATTTTTGGCGCTGGGTGCCCCCGACCTCTGGACTCGTAGTCTAGCGTCTTACCACTCGACCACGGAGACTTCTGTGATGGTCCAATGCTCTATGGGGAACCCGCTTGCATAGCGCGGGTGTAAACTATGCGCCTGAAGTTTATATTTAGACTTACGGAATTCAACACTTCGCGTAATCTATTCATGTATGTATAAGGAATTATTTACCTCCAAGCCCCCGTTATAATAAAGGATCAGAAATAAATTTGATTGATTCCGAAATTAAAAATGCAGCCTCTTTAGTCTTCGTGTAATATCTTACACATTCATAGTTTATGGCTATCAAGTACAAGTCGACATTTATTAGAGCATTCGCTATCAACTGGAATCTTAGAATTGCAAGAGATTATGCAGCCGAACCAAGCCCAGACATCTCACATCACAGCAGGTGTATATTGGAGCAAGGCTGTATTTACTAATTGCAATACGTGAAGAATTAATATACGCCCTAGCGTGTAAGTCGATCACATTGAAAAAACCTACCA
Source organism: Drusus annulatus (assembly GCA_022651775.1). NCBI lineage: Eukaryota > Metazoa > Arthropoda > Insecta > Trichoptera > Limnephilidae > Drusus > Drusus annulatus. The sequence continues at coordinate 465,726 of JAGWCC010000011.1, forward strand.
TTTCTAGTAATTATTTTATTTTATTTGTAAATGTAGTAATTAATGAAGCCTTTTGATCATTGGCGGAGAAATTGAAAGTGGAGATTTATCTATTTATTTTTACTTGGTTGTAAAAGAATAACTACAAGTACAAAAGATACATCAAATAAAAATTGCAATAACTCAATCGATGATAAATAAATGCAAGAAACACAAAAAGAGACAAAAGTGATAGACAGTGTAATTTTAATTGATCTCGAAAGATCTCGCTAGTAATATTCAGAGCCTTTGAAGTAATAATAATAATAATAATAACAGTGAACTTATATAGCGCAGTTTTGTGATATTTCACCTCAAGTGCGCTTCATACTAAATTAATTATGCTAGTAAGATTAACTAACAAGGAGAAAATAATTCATAATATGTATACAAATTAAAACTATCTAAAATCATAAGAGAAAAAAGGTCAGATATGGGTATAACAGTGCATGTGTACATCAACAGATTAACAAAAACAATTTACCAGAAGCTAAGGGTATTAAAATTCAGATCAAACAAATGAATTCATTCAGATTAACTAACAAGGATAAAATAATATGTAACGTGGATACAAATTAAAACTATCTAAAATCATGATCGTTATCATAAATCATGAGAGAAAAAGGTTCAGATATGGATGGGTGTTTGGCAGACATGATACAACACCGTTCTAGAGTGATTGTTGGAAGAGACGTCGATAACAAGAAATTTAAAACTTGAAAGGATCCGCTGGATAAGGCTTCTCATAAGCCTACAAGACGAAGGGGTGATAAGAAATATAAACATATGCCGCTAGACTTATTTGACGATATAGAACTGGAGATAACAGCACGAGATGGGCAGGAATGAAGGACTTTCCCAGGGGCGGCAAGGACTAAAAACTAAAAGTTTCTGGCGATTTAGGACCTCAGAGCAATAATTTACAGGAGGGATAACTTTACGAAACAATGTAGGCAGGGTTATTGATTTTTACATATTTATTTATCTACGCTCGTAAAAAGGCTTTTACACAAATATAAAAAAATTTTTTTAAACAATCAACTCACAAGCAGTGCAAAAAATATTGTAAGAGAAAAAAAAATTGAATAACAGGTACACAAATAGTGAAAATGAAAAGAACAAATAATAGATTAAAAAATATTGTTAAAGAAAAGAAAATACGAAAATATTGAATAACAGGTCCAGAGTTAAATACATTCAACAATTACTTTGGCTCTACCATATGTCGACATAATGTTTTGTTTATTTATACACCCACTCTTTCCAGTATTCAAAACAACAAAAATATAGGATATAACCTCAAAAACTGAGTTATGTCCTTGGAGTAATAATGTATGGATAGAGAGCTAATTCTTTTTACCCAACCTATACAAACTTGCGATAAATTACTTTCTCCGGGTTTTTACGTCGTACTCCATGAGAGAGAAAGAGACAGCAAAAGTTACACACCGCTTGTATGTACTGTAAGGATGACCTTGGTCTCCTGCGTCTCCGGGGACTCCACCCACATGTTTTCAAATGCGACTAAACTCGACACAACTGAACGGTTTTTTAGATTATATGCTTTATTTTTGTTGATAAAAATTCTGTGAAAAAATGGTTATACGAATAAACAAAAACATTGTGTCGACATGTGCTATGAATGGATGAATAAATAAGCTAGCTCTAGTCCTAGCCACGCCCAGGTCTGCCGGATCCGGCAAAAAACATCAAAAACTGACTACACTGCCTCGGATAGGTACCACTCAATGTACTCTGTACTGTAAGGTTATGTCGCATATCAAAACGTAGTAGGTAGAGTCGCCGGATTTGCGGGACACAGAAAACATGCTTATATTCCTAAAAGTGGTGTGATTTTATGAGACAACTTTTCTTGTCTCTTTCTCTCTCAATGTATACGACGTAAAAGCACGGAGAAATCGATTTTTCGCAAATTTGTAAAAGGTTGGGTAAAAATATTAGCTATACCTCCTTATTTCGTTACTCCACGAATAAAGCGGTAAAATATTGTAATAACGTCGGATACTTTATTAATTTGATTAAAAAATACAAACATTGGTCGATTAATTAAATTTAATGTTGGATATCATTTGATATGGGAACCAGTAAAGCTTCGTTCTCGATTGCAACTTACTCGCTTGTTTCTTTGAGATAAATGATTTATTCAAGTCACTAACAAAGTTTCCTAACGCCGGGTGTTACAGACCATTACAAAAAAGAACAAATATGGACTTCTTTACAGGAGTTGAAATGAATGGTGTTTTAAATGCAACAAAAAAAGGTATAATGATTTTCTCAGTACCTACCTACGTCTGCCCGAAAGAACCTGGAATTACCCAGTAATAAATACTTGAATTTTTAGGCGAAAATACAACCTTTGTCTTTTGACCGAATCTTTTTTCTTAAGAAAACGTGATATTCATACGATATTTTTGTAGCCAGAAATCAGCAACGTATTTATTAACATTTTAAAAGTTTAATTAGTAGAACTTCGTAATTTTTTTTCAATAATAGAATCATCATTTTCTGATAGTTTTATAAATGTATTTCTATTATTATTTGAAGATCGAAACAAACGACTTTAAAAATAAATAATTTTAAAGTGAATACCTCACCAGAGTCCCAACTGCTCCCAACCGTCTAGAGCCAGTGAGACTATGGCATCCCCAATTAGGATATGTTGCGAGGCTGAAGGTAGTGGAAAGGGAAATAAGATGAGGCAGAGGAAGGTTTGGAAGTACCTGGCTATTCAGATCTGGTCACCAAACAAGGCTAAAGCCATTTGAAGCAACGTTTCGAATTCAGAATGGTGGTCTTTCACCAGGTCGATACTTAAGAGTATTTACCACTCTGAATCGTGCTTCTTACTTTTTATTAATTAATATGTGTTATGACACATATGAATTAAATAAAAGTTATTGACGCACGCCGGGTTTGAACCCACGACCTCTGAATTCATAGTCGAGCATCTTACCATTCGACCATTCAGGCCTAAACTATATGTACAGAACGTAAAAATAACATTATAAAATTGGAAAAAATATTTTTTTGTTTTCACATTTGGCAAACAATTTGTAGTGTGACAATGTGAAAAAATATTTAGCATTTAAACCACTTTAATTTGAATTAGTACCAACCAAGGCAGTATAATACAAACTTTATCATATAATAGTGGAGTAAATACAAACGTTGTATTTAAAAAAAATCATATTTTTAAAGTCATTTAGGAACATAAAATGTTTTATTCTTTTTGAATGTATTAGTAAAACAAGCAGTTTGTGCCGGCGTTGCCCGGGATATAGATTTTTCTTAAGTGATATATAGCTCTGATAAATTGTGGAATAAGCTTTCAAAAGCATTTGAAAAAGGTTCCAAAAATAATGTAGAATTCTGAAAAATTATAATTTTTTTAAATTTCAAGATTGTAGAGTGAGAAAAAAATCTGCATTCGCAAAACACGTACACAGCACTATATTGAAGTGGTTGACATATTCCATAGAACAGGTCGTATTTCGACTCGCACTTGTGTTCAACAACTCGTTTCTTCCATCTTACAAGATGAGTCTTATTAACTCCCAAGTTCTACCCTTCATTTCCTGAAAAAAACCCTCCGTACAGCCTCTTCAAAGATGACCCAGGGACCAAGATAAATCTTGGGAGTTCTTGGTGTTGTCCCATCATCATTATATTACTAATCTTTACTGTGGGGAAGGGTAGAATAGCCCTTGGAAGGTGCCTATACATCGCGTAGGGTCTTAGAGAATATGATTCAAATCGGTCCAAGAGAGTCTTGACGGCCTCCGTGGTCGAGTGGTAAGACGCTTGAGTAACCATAGAAAAGTCGCGGATTTAAATCCATAATATTTATCATTTTCCGGAGTGGTAGATACTTCATGAATCGTCCTGATGAAAAACCACCATTTAGAATCGAAACGTTGCTTGAAATGGCTTTAGCCGTGGTAATCAGATCTGAATAGTCAGATACTTCCCAACCTTCCTCGCCCCCATCTCCTTCCCTTACCCACTACCTTCAGCCTCACAGTATACCTTAATTGGGGGATGCCATTGTCTGACTGCCTCTAGATGGTTGGGAGCATTTGAGGCTCTTGTACGGTATTCAGTATAAAACAAGAATAAACAAAAATAAAATAGAGTATAGTTTTGAATAAATAATAATACAAAAGAGTAAAATGAAAACAATGAAAGAGATGACATAAAAAATAGTGGTAATTAAGAAATCAACATAAAATGATAATAATAATAGTGTAAAAGCACACGTAATTACATAAATAAATAATTATGAAAACGAGAAAAAACAAAAAAACCAAATGGAACCGACAAACACACAAACGTTTTTATTTATTCATGTAAAAATCAACAACCTTAAATAATTATAATTTAAAGCGTTAAAAAATCCAGAAAAGTACGCTCATTATTAATTGGTATCAGTTGGCGATAGTTATTGATGGATGTAATTGATTGGATTGAGTCTCCGTACCCATGTGGCACCGCAAAGGACTTATCGATGTACCTTTGCGTTGGTTGGTGTAGGTTTGCTCTAAATAAGCAAGAACTAGACGATGGCAATTCTTTGGGCGAAACTACTCGCGTTACACATAGTTTATTGCCTCTACATGGGTATCCAGGTGTCGACAATAATATTAAATTGCTGGAACATTATCAGCCATAAATCATGAGATTAAAAAAATAGAATAACTCTAGAAGTACAGGTTTTTTTTTTCAATAGAAAACATCGAATCCAAAGAGACACTTTAAAATCGACAGCAAGGAGAGGAAATAAACAAACTGACTGAGGGAGACAAGGCAGGATCAAGTGAATCAAATATTTGAGTCGGGCCATGTTGAAAGTCAAAGCAACAGAAGAGTAAGTAAGAGACCTTGAAGTAAGAATATATATTTATTTATAAATTAACGGACTAAAGTCCAATTACAAAAAGACATATAAAACACGAAATGGAAAAAAGAGAAACAGTGAAAGAATAGCATATACATAATAATAAATAAAGCGATGACAAAAATAGGACAAAATAAACATAAGAGAGAACATTCAAGCCATGGTCTAGTCAAAGTTTTGATATAGTCGTAAAGAATGACAAAAATCATTTAGACTGCTACCAAAAATTTCGAGACCATGGCTTGAGTTAACAAGTCTTGACATTCTGGACATTGGAGAATTATACCCATAATTAGTATTGTGATGATTGAGGAACAGCAATTCATTGTTTCTGAGTCTGCCTTAAGGAATGTTGAACTGGATAAAAGTTGCAACAGAGAAGGTGAGTCACATATAGAGAGAGAGTTAAATATTTTTACCCCACCTATACAAATTTACGATAAATCACTTTTTCCAGGTTTTTACGTAGTAAACCGTGAAAGAGAAAGAGATAAGACAAGTTGTCACATATTTTTGCACCACTTTTTGGTATGTAGGCATGTTTTACGTCTCCCGCTTCTCCGGCGACTCCGCCCACTACGTTTTGTTATGCGACATAACTTAACGGTTTTTCAGGTTATGTCCTTTTTTATAACAATACTGTGAAAAGTGGTTATACAAATAAACAAAACATTATGTCAGTACAGCCTAGCCCTAGCTCTAGCCACGCTCGAGTCAGGAAAAGATCAAAAATCCTGACTACACAAGGTATCCCTCCCGGTATATTATTGCTCTGAGATTATAACTGTAACCACTGAAGGCATAGCGCGACAGAAGTGTGCCGTAGACCTGTCTTTCTGCCGAAACTAAGCTCAACGTTTCCTTAATTTTGGAGTTCAAATGGTTTCAAATTTTGAAATACTTTGTTTGGAGAGATAATGGATTTCATTGGCCTGTCTGGGGTCTAAGAGTAGAAAGGTCTTGTAGACATCGGTTTTCTTTCAATTCGGTATATACATATATATATTTTATAGTGAATACCGCACAAGAGTCGCAACTGCTCCCAACCGTCTAGAGCCAGTGGGACTATGACATCCCCAATTGGGGTATGTTGTGAGTCTGAAAGTAGTGGAGAAAGGAAGGAGATAGAGAAGAGGAAGGTTGGAAAGTACCTGAGTATTCAGATATGGTCACCAAACATGGCTAAAGCCATTACAAACAACGTTTCGATTCTGAATGGTGGTCTTTCACCAGGGCGATACTTAGAGTATCTACCACTCTGGAACGTGCCGCAAATATACTATATATTATTTTATATTTGCGATACGTTCCAGAGCGGTAGATACTCTAAGTATCACCCTGGTGAAAGACAACCATTCAGAATCGAAATGTTGCTTGAAATGGCTTGAGCTGTGTTTGGTGACCAGATCTGAATAGCTAAGTACTTCCCAAAATCCCTCTCCCCCATCTTTTTCCCCCTCACTCTACCCTCAACGGCACAATATACCCCGATTGGGTATGCCATAGTCTCGATGGCTTTGAACAGAATTTATTTGGTCACGCCGGATTTGAACCCATGACCTCTGGAATCGTAGTCGAGCGTCTTAACACTGTACTATGCAGACCTTAAACATGTATCACACTTCTAGAGTTATTTTTACTCAGTAACTATAATAAACAAAAAATAGTTTATTTTTTGTTTCTCTGTCTGTAGATGACCTCTATTTTTCAGTCTAAAAATTTAAAAAAAAGTTATTCATAAATATTTAAATATATCGCCCTTCTTAAATATAATTGTTGCCTAAATTTTCATATCAGGTGTGTTTTACATATTGTATCCTTCCCCCTCTCTAGAAAAAAAAAGCTTCAGGAAGTCCAGAATGAAAAAGATGCAGCAGAAAATTTGACTTAGCTTTTTGATTAGCATTTTCAGATAATTTTCTCCAGGAGTCGAAATGTGGCGCTTTCTCGGGTAGCTTACTTTCCATCCTTCCTCTTCCTCATCTCGTTCCTTTCCCACTACCTTCAGCCTCACAACATACCCCAATTGGGTGTGCCATAGTCACATTAACTCTAGACAATTGGGAGCATTTAGGACTCTTGTGCGGTATTCACAATAAAAAAAAAATGAAAACTAGAAGTCTACAAAAATTAAATAAAATCGATGGTAAAAGATTTGCTACGTCTGCTCAACGAGCGGCGAAGAGGAAGGTCGGTCATCTCTGAATTTTACCTCGATCCAGATGTTAAAGGTATATAAGGCTGCAGAGCCCAGCACTTGATACCAGTTGGTTTGTGAACAGTTTAGTTCAGTGATCTTACAGAAAGAAGTCAGCACAAAATGCAAGCATTCGTAAGTAACCCTTTGATTGATTAGATATAAAACATAATCATTTTGAAGCAAAAATAATCGGGTTCTAGATGTGAATTAATCCAATTTAGAATGAATTGATACGAAAAAAGTGCAAAAAACATTTCCTCAAATCTTTTTTAATTCTACCCTCAAAAATGTTTAAACGACGCTGTGTTAAAATACAAACAAATTAATAAACTTATTTTTTAAATTTGTTGAATAACATTCATAATATTAAATATATTAAAGAGCAGAAAAAAAAATATACGACTTTTATATCGTCACTGAAAAGGCAAAAAGGCTGAAGCGCCATTTTGGGAAGCTTATACCAGAGAACTTCAATGTTTTTTTGTTTGTTTTACAGTAAAATTCGTAACTCTTCAGCACCTGGTAGGATTTTGATAAAAAATGAGAAAGATATACAGTTTTTTTTCATTGAATGCTCTAACTATCGTTTGATTCTGAAGACTTTTGTGTCCTCTTCAGCCATCTAAAATATATTTACCATTCGGGAGAAGGTTTGGCTCAAGCGACATAAGTTGGTGACTTTTTTAGCTTTTTATCGCTTCAGGTAACTCAGTGAGAGCATTAGAGTTCCCTGAGTTAACTTTTGTTTTCAGAATCCAACCAGGTACTGAATTTTATTGTAGAACAAAAAAAACTTTAAAGTGCTCCGGTGTAAACTTCCCAAAATGGCATTCCAGCTCTTTTGCCTTTCCGGCTACCATATGTAGAGCTGCTTCAAAAAATATTTTTTAAGCAGCATCAAATCAAAAAAAAGCTTGGACGAAATCACTATTAAAGTTTTGGGAAATACGATAACTGAATGGATCCTTAAGCAGTGGAAAATACTCAAACACATGGAAAATATCTATGATCCCTATTCCAAAATGTATCGATTTTAAAAGTGTAGGAAAGTTTGAGCAAATTTAATCACAAAACGAGGAAATACTATTAGTTGTTATAAAAATACAATTTCTTACTTATTTACAAAATTGATTTAAAAGACATATTTTTAATCTTACGAAGCGGTAATTAACAAACAAATTGATAAAACAGACCGAAAACGTTCACTATTGCAGCATTCTTAAACTTCGTAAGAGCCTCAAGGGGAAAAATCACTAGACAAAACAATCCATTGGTATTTCAAACGTAGGCTTTAACCTTTTCAAATAATACCTCCAAGAAAGAAAACAAAAGTTGAAAGCTCAACAACGAAATCAATAGAAAATAATCTGGGCGTTCCTCAAGGATCTATATTGGGTCCAATTTTATCTAAACATTACATAGATGATACCATTACAACAATAAAATATAATATTAAATTTGACGATGTATGGTGAAAATATTTAAAAGTAAGTAAAACATCTAGATATCTAGGTGTTATATTGGACTCAAAAATAGCCATCAAGTAAAATTAAATTTAAGTGTTAAAATTGTTTAAAAAGTTCATTTTCTTGTTTTTAAATAATAGTGTACATAATTATCATACTAAGTATGTAAACAGAATAACATTCCCACATATGAAAAAACAGAGTTACAGAACCTGCCAAGTGTAAATAGGACCCAACATGTATAACAAGATGCCTGAAAGTGTGAAAAGTGAAGATATAATTAAATTACTTAAAACAACCATGTACGTATTAGTTTGTATATCATGTAATTTAAACTGACTCAATAAATAATGAGAAATAAAAAAAAAATTCAAAAAATGTGGTTCTTCGGGTATGTTTTCGTATTAAATAGCCTCATACGTAACGAGCATAAGCTGTACAGTGTAAATGTGCAGAGAATGAAGGAACACCGTGAAACCGGTGTTTTTTTCAATCTCTTCACGATTTTCTACAACGTTTGGTGCTTTCCACCCCCAACAGTTACTTATTCATTCTGAACTGGCAGTGTCCTGAAGGCCTACTAGCTTCCTTAGTGAGTTTCTGTTCATATTATTTATGTTATTAATATCTTCATTAAGTTGCTTCCTGAACTCTTAGGGATTTGCACCGCTAATGCGCACTTTGGATTGTTAAGTCGGTGTGCTTTCACTTATGACTTTTCTTTTCAGATCGTTCTCTCTTTGGTAGCCGCCGCCGTGGCCATGCCCTGGGGCCCCGAGCTGTCCTCCGGATGGCAGCCGCAGACCGTGGCCCACGCCCCCGTGGCCTACGCCCATGTCTCCCAGCCCCAGTACGTCAAGCAGTTGGTCCAGCCCCAGTACGTCAAGCAGATAGTGCAGCCCCAGTACGTCCAGCACGTCCAGCCCCAGATCGTCCAGCAGCATGTTGTCCAGCCGCAGATCGTCCACGCCGCTCCTCAGTACGTCCATGCTGCCCCGCAATACGTCCACGCCCCCCAGGTCATCAAGGCTGTCGCCCCCGCTGCCAGCTCCTACGCTAGCTTCTCCCAGGTTTGAAACAGATGCTTAATTTATTTCATATCTTCCATCCATCATCTAATTGTTGGTTTATTATTATCATCGACAGACGCTGATTCCATTTAGACCTGTATTGTATCAACTAACGCTGGTTGTGATATATTTGATCGCTTTTTCTTCCAAGAAGATCCGTAGATTATACGAAGACCTCTTTTTTGACGGTTGAAAGTGGAAAGATGAAAATGCTTTGTCATAACGAAATTTTGTAAACATTCTCTTACTTGTTCAGGTCCACGTCAACCACCCCGCCCCCGTCGTGAAGCATGTGATCGCCCAGCCCGTGTACGCCCAGCCCATCGTGAAGCAGGTGGTGGCCCAGCCCGTGTACACCCAGCAAGTCGTCAAGCAGCTGGTCTCCGCCCAACCCGCCTACTCTCACAACTCCTGGTAATCCGTCCGACCACCAGCCGTAGTTAACAGAGGCGCGAAAGAGACATGTTTCACCATTTGATATTCAAAGTTTGGTGGTCATCGTATTTGTCAATATCAAATTTGATGATTATTATAACTCTGCAGCAGTCTTTTGAAAACTTGGATCCTAGCAATTAAAAAAACATATTTTGATCTCTTTTGACTATGCAATCTCATCGATAAAACGCATCGTTTTTTCCCTCTTTTACATATTAATTTATGCGCAAATCGAATCGTTATTTATTGACTATTTCATATATTTACAATGCCACACTCTCTCATTATTTGTACTAATATGTTCTTACCCTTGTATATTGATGTATTGTCTAATTTTTTTCCGGTGTCTCGTTGCATCATTTCAGAACGATTGTGGTCTTTGTTATATTTGTGAAATAAAGAAAACTGAAACGCTTACAGCATTGTGCTTTTTAAATAAACTTGTCATTATTTTTTCTCCGTTAGATTGGTATAGCAATGGCGAATAATAAAATACTTAGTTTGTTATAATCGACACTTTAGCAGAAAGGTATTGACTGTATATAAAAGGTATTACATTATCTGCGAGTTTGATATAGGAAGCCTTCATTTTTTAGAGACAAACTTAACTCGTACCTGAGATGGCAATTTAAAGTTATCCCTAGTGTGACAATGAAAAGCTTGTTGGGAAGATTGCCACCTTTCAAAAAAGAGCTGATTCAACCGTTTCAATTCCTCTAAGTCGTTGTCAGAGAGGATTGGATCATTAAAACACGTAATTTTACCATAGGAGAAAATTCTCTCCAGGTAGCCATCCATTTTAAGTTCTAAAGCCTTTCGAGCCATTGGAATCTCTATGTCCTTTGAGGACTTGTTAAACAAAAATCTATCATGAACTCAACTTTACTGCCATCTGCGTAACAGATCACACGCAAAGCAGTTTGCATACGACAAATGTCATTGATGTGGAAAAAAATGTTGGAGATAGAGCGAGGATTTATTGAATGTAAGTAAGAGGTGAAACTGATTGAATCGTCGTCTCCTTCAAAAACTATTCAACTACTCACGTACATACGGATGCTGTCTGTAAGCTGTTTTGTTTTTCCGAAATGCCATGTGTGTCATATCTGACAAAAAAATATTAATACTAATAAAAACTGCATATTTTACTAATTTTTTACCAAAGTGTCGCTTCAGTCCTTTTGCCTTTCCAGCGATGATATAATATAGCTGATATTATATTGTCTTGGTGAAGGTGGTCTTCTACCGAAACTAGTTGAAACATTTTTTTTTTTTTTACGTGAATACCGCACAAGAGTCTCAACTGCTCCCAACCGTCTAGAGCCAGTGAGTCTATGGCATCTCCAATAGGGGTATGTTTTGAGGCTAAAGGTAGTGGGAGAGGAAGGAGATGAGGAAGGAGAAGGTTGGGAAGTACGTGGATATTCAGATCTAGTCACCAAACACGGCTAAAGCCATTTCAAGCAACGTTTCAATTCTGAATGGTGGTCTTTCACAAAATCAAAATTAAACTGTCGCTAAGTTCGATTGGAAACAGGGCCCTCCACTCAACTACTTTGCTTTTTTTATACAATTTAAAACAAACAACAACACATTAAACCATAAAGAAACTTATAGATTTATAAAAAGTACTCACCTAACGCATTTTTGTAGAACTATACATAATTAGCTTTCCATTTTTTAACTCAAAGAAACATAGGAATTACTAACAAATGTATGAATCATCTCATTTAGATGGTTTCGGAGGGTGGTAGATGCCTTAACAGATTACCGTTTGAATAACAGCATCATCTGATGGTGACTTTGGTTAGGAAACAGAAGCAGAGGCCACCTACAGAAGAGATGTTTTTTTTTTTTGTGAATACCACACAAGAGTCCCAACTGCTCTCAACCGTCTGGAGCCAACGTGACTATGGTGTCCCCAATCGGGTTGTAAGGCTGAAGGTAGTGAAGGGGGAAAGGATATGTGAAAGAGGAAGGTTGGTAAGTAACTGGCTATTCAGATCTAGTCACCAAACACGGCTCAAGTCATTTCAAGCATCGTTTCAATTCTGAATGGTGTTTTTTAACCAGTTTGGATGAAAAATTATGTTTAAATTGTCTAATTTTTTATTGTTTTATTTTTTACTGTCTTTACTTTGCATTCATTGCAATTTATATTTTTTTAGAATTAATTGTTTTATATTTATGAATATTGTGTATTAATACACTTACTCGCTCTATTTAAAAACGCCTTAAAATAAAAATTTTGTAATGTTTTTAAATTAATAAATAACTGAATACTGAAACTGAATAGAGTATCTACCACTCGGGAAGGTGCCACAAACATACTACGTATTATTTTATATTAATTAAATGTGTTATGACACTTACTAATTATATCAAATTTATTTTCGCACGCCGGGATTTGAACCCGCGACCTCTGGGTTTGTAGGCGAGCGTGAGATGGAACGTTGAATAGCGGAGGAGCATTTCATGATAAGGCTAGATAGAAAAGAAGATATTTGCTTAAAGAGGTACAACCATAATACATACATACATGTGATCTAAACAATACGCCACTGTTAACAGGTCGCACAAGTAGAGTTGACTCAAACAACACTATATTACGATGTGTGTATCGCTGAAGATGTATTCACTGCTGCCAGTGATCTCCTTGCAAAACATCACTGAGAAACAGCATATTGTTTTTGTGAAAAAATCAACAACAAGTCTCATTAAAATATAACACTCAAAAAGTATTCCAGTTTGTTCCTTATATGACTCAGAAACAATGAATTGCTGTTCCTTAATCATCACTCTACTAATTATGGGTATCATTCTCCACTGTCCAGGATGTCGAGACTTGTTAACTCAAGCCATGGTCTTGTAAATTTTGGTACCAGTCTAAATGATTTCTTTACAACTCTACCAAAACTTTGACTTGACCTTGTCTCTGACTTAAATGTTCTTTCTAATGTATATTTTTGTCATTGCTTCATTTTAATATTATGTGTGTGCTGTTCTTTTTCTGTTGCTCTTTTTCCCATTTCGTGTTATTTATTTTTTGTAATTGGACAATAGTCCATAAGTTTATAAATAAAAAAATATACACTTTTTTCACTTGAATAACAAGTTTGAAACATGCTGTATGCAAGCAGTACACGTATGTTAACCTTAGAGTATAAAAGTGGTATCAATCCAAGGCAGTGTAGTCAGTTTTTGATGATTTTTACCTGACTCGGCGAACTTGGGCGTGGCTAAGACTAAGGCTAGGGTATTCATACATCCATTCATATCACATGTCGACATAATGTTTTTTTTTATTCGTATAACCACTTTTTCACAGTATTGATATCAAAAAAATATAGCATCTAACATGAAAAACCGTTTAGTTGTGTCAAGTTTAATGGCATAATAAAAAAATGTGGGCGGAGTCCCGCGGTGACCCAGGAGCTCAAGATCATTGTGACAGTACATAGAAGCGGAGTATTATATTTTTTGTCTCTTTCTCTCTTATGGTGTACGATGTAAAAACCCGGAGAAAGTGATTTATCGCAAGTTTGTATCGGTTGGGTAAAGATCATTAGCTCTCTCTCCATATATTGTTTCTCCAAGGTGTTAACTGTGTTTGACTCAATTCTGGTAGCGATGTCTATACTTACAAACAAGGTATCGCCCTGATGAAAGACCACCAGTCAGAATCGAAACGTTGGCGTTGCTTGGAATGGCTTAAGCCATGTTTGGTGATTAGATATGAATAGCCAGATAATTTTAACCTTGCTCTTTCTCATCACTTCCCCTCCACCCTACCTTCAGCCTCACAACATACCCCAATTGAAAATTGCCATTGTCTCTCACTGGCTCTAGACAATTGGGAGCAGTTGGGACTCTTGTGCGATATTCACTAAAATAAATAAATAAAAAATACAAAATCAACCCCAACATTTTATTTTGATGTGTGCCCATTTGAATTAAATGTAAATAATCTTCTTAATAGCTTCCCCTTTTATCATATTTTTAAACAATGGCCAATAACACCCTCGAATGGTGAAAACCATGAATAAGCATTAATAAAAGTTTTTGTTTTCTAGCGTGATATATATACATGTATAACCCATTAATTTATTTTTTTAAACCTTCAAAGACTTGTGTATATATATATATTTTTACCCTAATAAACTCAATACATAATGTATCAATTAATAAAATTGAGTTAAAAAATACTTCAAACTATGGTGTAAAATAAAAATATATTATTGCAACTTTGAAGGTAAAATACCATACTCACAGAATTCCTAACACGTAGCGTATTAGCTCTCCATGGATATCCAGGCATCGACAATATTTGTATAACAATATAGTGGAACACCTTCAACTATTAAATAAGTGCGTATTATCACTGATTCTGAGAGCTTAGTCGGAGATTAAAAAAAAATCATCTGGATAAAAATTCACCCACAATTTTCACAGATCTAAAATGTCAATGAAATCAGAAAGCATTACCACAAATGAGTGAAATGTATGCATATACATAGCCTGTTCAAAAGAAAAGGTCAATTTTGAATTTTCGCGGGCTGTGTACATTCTATTTTCGTTTTTTTTGTTATGTTTATCATATGTCAGCATTATCAGCCATTTTGGATTAGTGATTTGTTTTTGAAAACTGGAAAGGTTAGTCACGTTTTTGTGTGTTCTTAGATTTTTTACTTTTGAAAAAAATGGATCAACATGCATATTTAACTAATATTTTACAAAAGTGTCGCTTAAGCCCTTTTGTCTTTTCGGTGACTTAGCTGATTTAAAAACTTACTGCTATTGAAACATATAAAGATTGAAAGATACTAATATTATCACCGTAAGAAAGACTACCATTTAGAAATGAAACGTTGCTTTATATGGCTTTAGCCGTGTTTGGTAAACAGATCTGAATAGCCAGGTACTTCGCAACCTCCCTCTTCCCCATATCCTTCCCGTTTCCTCTACCTTCTGCCTCACAACATACCCATTTTGGGGACACCATAGTCCCGCTGGTTCCAGACGGTTGGGAGCAGTTGGAACTCTTGTGCGGTATTCGCTATGCAAAAAAATTAGATAACACTAAAATGTTATTGCGTCAATAATCAATATGACAAAAAAAACATAATTCTTTAGTAAATAATTTCCATTTTTAACATAATTTAATTTTTACTCGAAGGTAAAAGATTTGCTACATGCGCATTTGCTTCGCCTTACGACCGGCGAAGAGGAAGGTCAGTCATCTCTGAATTTTACCTCGATCCAGATGTTAAAGGTATAAAAGGCTGCAGAGCCCAGCACTTGATATCAGTTGGTTTGTGAACAGTTCGGTTCAGTGATCTTAAGAAGTTAAGCAAAATGCAAGCATTCGTAAGTAACTGTTTGAAACTTTTACAAGTATTAGTGATAAACTTTTTTGACTCATTTAATTACATTACGTACTTACGTGAGACAATTCGACAGTTGACATTTGTTTAATTTTGCTTCTGGTGATAATTTCGTGCTATCAAAATATTGAATTAGTATTGATATAGATACTATCTATGTAGTTCCCACGAGTATGTACGCTGAATGGCCACTGTGTTTTTTTTCCAAAAGTAAGGTTATTATTTGTAGTTTATCAACAAAAAAAAACATTTTACGAGAAAACACAGAAATATACAGTAATTAGTAAAATGATATACAATAGATAGAGAATATGCCTGCATCCCAACTATTTCCCACGGATATTATTTGATAACAAAGTAAAAATAACAGCGGACCCAGGATTGATCCCTGTGGAACGCCAGAGGTAACTGGTTTCCGTATAGAAGTATGTTCTCGTAATGGTACAGCTTGTTGTTGTTTTTTAAGTATTAGACAAACCAACTCCAAAAGTTTCCCCTAATTCCGCTATATATAATAGTTAGTCCATTAATGAAGTTATCTGGATTTTTAATTGTTAGTTTGACGTCTCCTGGTTTCAGAACGTGACTCTTTATGTATTTGAGCCTTGTACCTACCAAAGTAGGAAATTGGCCACCATTAAAGTACGTGCAGTTTTTGAGAGTGGAAAAACCAATTGGTTTACCATTTTCTACAACAATTAGTACTTTCCACTCCCAACAGCTGCATGTTTCATCTTAAATGGCAGTTTTCTGTTAATAGTCATACCAGCCCCCTGAGTTTGGACCGTCTATTTTATTTTATTTTTTATTTTATATTAGTTACTTTGTACATTCAAGTTTACGAGTAGCTAATTATTTCATTATCTTTTGACTTATAATATTTTAATTAATTTTCATATGATTTATATGCATTTCAAATAATTTTGACAGGCTATTTGAATTTATTGATTTAGGTACAACTTATTGATTAGATTGGATTGTTTTTTTCTGTGTGCCATCTAAAATATTTTTTAATTTTTCCAGCTCCTTATTTCTTTAGTGGCAGCCACCGCGGCCATGCCCTGGGGCCCCGAGCTGTCTTCCGGTTGGCAGCCACAGGCCGTGGCCCACGCCCCCGTGACCTACGCTCAGGTCTCCCAGCCCCAGTACGTCAAGCAGTTGGTCCAGCCCCAGTACGTCAAGCAGATAGTGCAGCCCCAGTACGTCCAGCACGTCCAGCCCCAGATCGTCCAGCAGCATGTTGTTCAGCCGCAGATCGTCCACGCCGCTCCTCAGTACGTCCATGCTGCCCCGCAATACGTCCACGCCCCCCAGGTCATCAAGGCTGTCGCCCCCGCTGCCAGCTCCTACGCTAGCTTCTCCCAGGTTTGAAACACATATTTTACTTATTTCATGTCTCCCATCCATCATCTAACTGTTCGTGTATTATTATCACCGACAGACGCTGATTCCATTCAAACCTGTTTTATATCAATTAACACTGATTGTGATATATTTGTTCGCTTCAGTTTTCTTCCAAGTTGATTCGTAGAGTATACGAAGACCTCTTTTTTGACGGTCGAAAGTGGAAAGATGAAAAGGCTTTGTCATAATAAAATTTTGTAAACATTCCCTTACTTGTTCAGGTCCACGTCAACCACCCCGCCCCCGTTGTAAAGCATGTGATCGCCCAGCCCGTGTACGCCCAGCCCATCGTGAAGCAGGTGGTGGCCCAGCCCGTGTACACCCAGCAAGTCGTCAAGCAGCTGGTCTCCGCCCAACCTGCCTACTCTCACAACTCCTGGTAATCTCTAAGACCACCCATCGTCGTTAACAGAGACGATTTTCACCATCTGATCAATTGGTGATCATCAAACTATTTGTTACTTCAAAGTTTTGTGGTCATCAATTTCTGAAGCTATCATTTAAATATTTGGATCTGAGTAAAATCCGAATCTCATTTTGATCTTTGTTGGCTTATGCAATTTGTCCAAAAAAGGCAGCATCATATTTTGCGCTTCCTCAAACATACTAATTTATTCTTGCAAATCGAGTATTTATATTTTGATTATTTTATATGTTAGCGATGCCACATTCCCTCAATTTTACAAACAATTATTTTCCGTGTTATTTTACAATATTCTATGTATATTTGTTCCATTGTCCAGTTTCATAAACATATGGCCTTTGTTACGTTTATAAAATAAAGAAAAAAAGATTGTAATCAGAATTTTTTTAGACTCCTTAATAGATCGAAACTAGGGTTTTAAAAACGTCAGAATATAATTCTTGGCGATTGATAATAAAATAAATCGTACAGTAAACAGTGAGGTATCGATTTTCTTGACAGAAATAATAAAAACCTCTTTAATGGAAATGAAACATGTCCTCCCCTCCCCTTCTCGTCCTTCTACGTCAACCTACGATTTGTCCACAGTTTGACAGGTTTTTACCGATTGACAGCTGATTGAGGACTAGACAAACAAGTGTTTCGTGTTGGCGTCCAAATAGACGGTGTCCTAGCTAGCCTGGCTTGGCAACCGTGAAAGGTCAAAAGGTTTAAAGTATGGCTTTAAAAGCGTAATTCAGAAAAACCTTTCTTGCACCAGTACTAACGTTTGAAGTGCAAAATGGACTGCACCAAGAACGCTGTAAATAAAAAGAACTGTGAAGAGGTATTCTAGATAACTCCATGCTAGAAAGATAAATTGTGTGAGAGTCAAGATAGGTTTAAAGGTTTTACATAATGTTGTCATACTCTCCACTCTCAGGTAAAAGCATGTTGAAGATATAGCGTAAGTACAGACAAATGAGGGGTAGAAAACCAAAGGCGCCAATCATTTTCATCCTAAATCATTTCTCAAAAAGTTGATAAATCATTTTACATACTTTTTTCATGAATGTGTTGATACATTTAAAGATTATTGTTTCAAATTGTTTCTTGTTTAATGTAAACAAACATGTAGTTACACAAAATGCTCTATTTATCAATTATTTTTATACAAACGGACCATTGTCCAATTACAAAAAATACATAAAATGAAATGTAAAAAACAAAGAGTTACAGAGAAAGAACAGCACACACATAATATTTTAATGAAGCAATATTCAAGTCAAAACTTGAACAAGGTTTTGGTAGAGTCGTAAAGAATCGCACAAATCATTTAGACTGGTACCAAACATTTCAAGACCATGGCTTGAGTTAACAAGTCTCGACATTCTGGACAGTGGAGAATGATACCCATAATTAGTAGAGTGATGATTGAGGACCAGCAATTCATTGTTTTTAAGTCTACGGCAAGGAATTTTAAACTAGATGAGTTGCAACAAAGAAGGTCGAAGAAAGGTGAGTCAATGCTAATAATCATTAAAAAATTAAGTCCCTCAAATGATCGTTGGATTTTCACGATGTCGAAGCTTTTGCTGGTTCAGCACACAGATTTATAACTTTACATCTCAGATATGCCAGTACTGCTAAAAAATACTAAATTAAAAATCATCTTTCAACGTTAGTCACTTTGAACGCTAAAGATATAATATTATCATTATCACCCTCGCGACAATTCCCCGAAGCTCGTTAGGTGAAAATCAATTCACGGACTCGGGTCATTTGCGGCCGAGAAAATAAATGCCGAGTTCACCGGAGTTTTATATTATATTGGACACGAGGGATACTCTGATTGTCCGATTGACCAGTGAGCGTCAACTTGACACCGCCAGAATGTTGCCCGATCGATTTTAATTTATTAACGGTTTGGTTTGGGGTAGTGTTTGACGCCTACGTGCTTTAACGCTTTTTTAAAAAGGGTGCTTGCTTTTATATAATCGAGGCTTTTAATGATGGTAGCACTTACAGGCAGTACCCTGCTTAGTAACAATGTTTATAATAACTTTTTTGAAGCAATTAAAATTTCACTTATTTGCGTGTAGGTGTGTACAACATGAACATACTTTTCTGGCTAGGTACTTAATGAAATTACAAATTCAACTACATACAAAAAGGATAAAGTACATGTGTTTGTTACAACCGATTAAATGGCAATAAACGCCCGGGTTGCCGGCAGTTAAATTAAATTAAACCATAATCAAAACAATTCATTATTTCAGTTCAGTCAATTTTTTATAGTGAAAACTCCAAAATCCGCTATAAAAAGGGATTGTTGATTTTATAGCAAGCACAAATTTTATAATTAATTCACTTTTTTTTAATTAGTAATTTCGTATTCAGTTTTATTCTTCGTATTTTTATTTTTTTTATACGAATACCGCACAAGAGTCTCAACTGCTCCCAACCGTGTAGGGCCAGTGAGACTATGGCATCCCAAAATAGGGTATGTTGTGAGGCTGAAGGTAGTGCGGAGGGGAAGGAGATAGGGAAGAGGAAGGTTGGGAATTACCTGGCTATTCGGATCTGGTCACCGAACACGGCTAAAGCCATTCCAAGCAACGTTTCGATTCTGAATGGTAGTCTTTCACCAGGGCGATACTTAGAGTATCTACCACTCTGGAACGTGCCGCAAATATACTTTTTTTATTATTTTCGTATAAACTAAATGTTTTATGACACATATTAACTAAATAAAAGTTATTGGCGCACGCCGGGTTCGAACCCGCGACCTTTGGATTCGTCGTAAAGCGTCTTACCACTCGACAATGGAGACCGTCGTATCCGTTCAGCTTACTACAAATTTGTCTAAATTTGTTTTTATTTGAAACAAAAATTATTGTTAAATATTTATAAAGATGTCGATATCAAAAATTATAAGATTCAATGTGAAAAAAAGTTAACTGAGGTAACTCAATGCTTTCACTGAGTTACCTGAAGCGACAAAAATCTAAAAAAAGTCCCAACTTGTGTCGCTTGTGTCAAGCCTTCTCCCAAATAGTAAATATATTGAAGATGGCTGAAGAGTCACTGAAGTCTTCAAAACCAAACTAGAGTCAGAGCATTCAATGCAGAAAAAAACTGATCAAAACTACATATTTAACTCATTTTTGACCAAAGTATCTTGCCTTTCTGACATACGTAATAGGAACCAAAAAATGTTCATTGAATGTATTTTCATAAAAAAATGTATTATTATCATGTACTGCGTAATGTGTATGTCATAATAACTTAAATAAATTATAATTAATTTCGAAAGTACCCTTCCATCATCAGGACAATGTTAAAATTGAATATTGCAATTTTAATATTGTCCTGATGATGGAAGGGTACTTTCGAAACCGGTAGACCTAACTAACTAACTAACCATCACGCCGTTTTCCCGCAGGGGTAGGCAGAGAGGACGGACCGCCATACAACTCTGTCTTGGCACACACTTCTTGGCTCCAGATAAAGTTGAAAGTTGGATTTCCCACTTATCAGATTATCAGATTTCATAATAATCTAAAAATACTTGTCTCTCTGTGAGTTAGATGGACCTTACTTATATTTGTCGTCACAATATCGTCTTACTTGTATTTGTGTATTTAGGGAGTATGTTTACGAGAGATGGAAAGGCTGATAAGGATATTGAAAGAAGAGTGAATGCAGGAAACTCCATTAATGGAGAATTGAACGCTGCTGGCGCAAATAAGAAAATGTCCAAAAAAGCGAAGCCAGCATTCTACAATGAAGCTAACTATCTAACTAACTAACCATCACGCCGTTTCTCCGCAGGAGTAGGCATAGAGTACAACCATATAACTCTGTCTTGGCACACACTCCTTTGCTTCATTCACATTCATACATCGTCTCATACATACTCTTCTGTTATTCTGACTCTTCACATGACCCGATTTAAGTATTTGATTTACTTGATCGTTCCATGTCTTTCTCGAGCGTCCTCGACTTCTTCTTCCATTCACTTTCGCATCATATTTTCTTTTCACACTCCTTTCTTCGTTCATTCGCTCTACATGCTCAAACCATCTAAGCGTCCCTTTCTTGATCCTATCCATTACGCTCATATCAGCCTTGCATTCTTTCCGGATATCCACGGTAGACCTAATATTAAATAATAAAATGGTTATAAACAAAGTTTATATGTTTTATTTATAAATATGGCAAGTCACAAAGCAAATGCTTTTTACGAATATAAAACAAACTATAATTATTTTTTTACATGAAACTTATAACTTTTTTTTATATCCCTTACTAGTGTAACATCATTATTATTTTCAAATATAATAGATCACAAAACGACTAAATTTAACCAATAATATTTGGTTCAAATTACCGTCTTTTTAACGTAAAATCTAATGATGAATGGATCAAAGAAAAACAACTCTGAAAATATATCCAACAATAAGGTATGGATCATAAATTCAGTCACGTGGTCTCGTGACGTCATCAGTGCCAGCCTATCACGTCCCCGCATGCAAAGAAGCTTTTAATATCATAATATTATCTTCCAGTTTTCCTATTCCCACCAAATATATATATATCACTCTGGGAAACCTCCGGGAAATGTATTCGGATAGAATTAACGTTATTTTAATGGTGTTTTTAGAATGACGTTTAATTAAAAAAGGGTTGAAAATCGACTAAGAGAGAGAGAGAGAAATAATAGAAAAGCATGAAGTAGGTACCTTTAAAAGTTTGTCACAGATATTTTTATCTTCATGTTGATACTTAAATAAATACCTCTTTAAGCACAACTGAAAATCAATTAGTCAATGTCTGTTATGGCAGATTTTTTTTGTATAATCGCGGTAGTTCTGCATTATTAGTGTTTTTGTAACATGTAAAATGTCGATTTTATAAACATAGGCGGTGATAATAACAGAAGCATTTTCCCACAGATAGATATGATCGGTGCGGATGTTTCGAACTCCATAAAATGCCGTGACTGAAGGCTTTAAACAACAGGGTTGAGCAAAATCAAATGTATTTTAATGGTTATTAAATGTTGATTTCATTGGTAAAATAATTTATAAGCACTATTATTAAATAATTAGTATAATTAGGGATGATGCGACCGTGCAATCCATTTAGTCAGCCATTAAGGTCACGGTACAGAGCCACTTCAAACAAATTAAATACAATGTAAAACGACGGAGTGAAATAATTCTGTGTGCGAAAGGAAGAATGGAATGAGTATGATTTTTGAGTTAGGAATGCAGAATTGTTAAATACATATCTATCAAGGAAAAATAAGATAAGTCAGAAAAAAAAATTCCGAAGAATTTTTTGAAAAGGACATATGACATGAAAAAAACTAAATTTCTAAATTTTGTTTTAGCTCTCCTGAAAACCTGCGTTTCTCGACTCGTTCCATTCTTCCTTTCCCCACAGAACTTTGAACACAGTTTCTGAAAATCGAAAACTAACGGCTTACAATAATAAATCATTATAATATATAATGCATTCCATACAGTAGTTTTTGTACGATTCTTTTCAGAATCGAAACGTTACTTGAAATGGCTTTAGCCTTGTTAGGTAATCACATCTGAATAGCTAGGTAATTTTCTATCTTCCTCTTCACCTTCTCCTTCCTATCTACGTTACCTTCAGCCTCACAACATACCCCAATTGATGATTCCATCACTGACTTCAGACAATTGGGAGCAGTTAGGAAATTTGAACATACAGATGTAATAATATTTCTAATGTCGTCAATTTTTTTGTTTCTTTCCGTGTCTACTCAATTGAGCGAGGTATTCTAGTATTGATTTTCCTATCTGTCAAGGTTGCTATTTTAAGGATAGAATGTGGGGGTGGAAAACAAAAAAATAATCTGATTAATGACGTGGGATACAATTCCATATTTTTCAACTACCTTCTACACAGTTTCCATTTGCAGCAGTAAAAAAGTAATTTTTTTATAAAATAAGTATCTCCCTTCACATCTTACAGATTCATCAAGTTTTCACAACCCTTAGGCGAGGAATAGAAAATAAGGCCTAGGGGGGGGAAAACCACCCCTCCTGGGACATGAACTGTCACCAAAGTAGGTATAGGGTAGTCTCTTGCCAACCACCAACTTGGCAAGTAGTTAAACTAAACGCAAAACGTAGTCTTCGCTCTACGTAGTTTGCGTTCTTTTCAAATGACAGAGTTGTTTTCTTGAAACGTTTTAGAATTTCACCAAAATTTGTACACAATAGAATTCAAAGTTTTTCTCAGGGTGCTATTTTTAAAATTCAATGCTTAAACCACTTTTTAAATTTACAGAAAAGTTGTTGAATATTAATCAATCATTATATATGTTGTAATGATACGTATATTGAATTTTCTAGAAAAGTTTCAACCACTACTCAAATCGAATAATGACGGTTTTCCAAGTCATGTGCTATCGATGTGATAGTCTAACGGAAAATAATTGCTTGTTGATAAAACCATGTTTTACACTAGTTATTTGAATTAAATTATTATGATGAATGCTTGGAATGATGCAGACGGCAAATCCATTGCCGTATCTGGTAAGTCACCAATTTTTAAATACGTTTATTTTTTATTGCTTCGTATAAGTTTTTTTTTTACAATAATATATAAGATAATTGTTAAAAGTTTTTGCACAGTGTATTATAAAATTAACATATAAACTGTTCCACACCGTAGAGAACAAGGCTCTAGTGTTTGGTGAAGAAATTCCGCTAAGTAATAAAAAAGTGTTAAGTTTTTACAGTTTCCATTCCCAAAACTCACAGATTCCGATTCTATTTTTTTTAGTTACACAATACTGTTTGTTGGTTTAAAGAAACACCTGATTAAATTTAATAACAAATTAACATAAATTTATCATGGGGTAACACAGTAAATTTAGAAATTTGCAATATATTTGAATGTTATCAAAGATAAAGGCTTTGAGTGGGCATTTGACCGGTTAGAAGCTGAGTGGACAAACGCGTCGGATTCCCCCCAGGCGTCGTGAGTTCAATTCCTCTACTAGCTGAGTCCTCCATCATTGCACAAGCAACATTTTCTGCTTATTATGATGGCAGTAGAAGTTTTTCAAATATTGTCAGGTTATTCATAGCCCGGGAGTGTTTGTCTTTCTTCAAAAAAAAATAAAAAAAATATATATATTATGACTATATTTTAAAAATAATAATACTTAAACTAAAATGTTCTTATATGTAAATGTTGATTATGTTGGTAGGTAAATACAGTAGGTACATAACTTGAGGAAGTAATGAAAAACCAAACAATATATATATTTTAAGATGAAAATGTTCCCACTCCCGAATAAATAAAATAGTAAAATAATACCAATAGAAACACAAATTTGATAACTACGAGTGCCCCAAAATATAGATTTCTTGTTAATATTGAAAATTACTACAAAATAAACTATACAATAAATTAACATCTTATCATTTAACACTTATATGGATGGGGAAAATTAGGGTGGTAGTCAGCAATCTATATTATCATTATCTCTGTATCATTGTTAATATTTTTGAGAATGTGATTAAAGGCATTGTAAATAGAAAAATAAATAAAGACACCTACCCTTTACTAATATGCTCTTGGGGTATCATTATATTTCCTCCTAGAATTTACAATAAATGAGTCGTCTGTCAGTGGTTTTAATCAAATACTGCCAAGAAGGCGAAATAGCCACCGTTAAAATACTCCACCTATCAGAGCCTTAAAAATCGTTTCTTATTTTATTTTTAAAAATGGAATGACATTTCAATACATTTGTCTGTGATACGAAAATAGTTTTGAAATCACAAATAGTTAAAATGTTTGAATGCCTTGACCGTGTAGGTTTCTTTAATGAAAATAAAATCATTTGTTGTAGGCTGATGTGAACCCTTGGCAGACAGCCATATGCTCACGAACAGCTGTTAATATTTCCACCTTAAACGTTAGTGCATTAATAAGCCGTTGAATAATGTATCATTTGGTTCTGCATGTGAAATAAATATATATACTAATGCCAGTTTGTAAAATCAGCCAATGTGGCATAGCACAAGAATAACCGAAAAATACTATTCTACTGCAGTATACCTAAATGCAATTATATTCTTAATTCCCAAATCGAAAGCTTTCACACTATGGTAAACCATAATTAAAGTGATATAATATTATGTTTATCGTTAGTTTAGTGATTTTTTTTTGATCATATTAAATATTTATTCCAACCCCATTCTTAAACCTTCTTTATCACTGTATTTATTTTTTTGTATCTTAAATTTTTATTTGTCCTTAATGTTTTTTTTTTCTTTTACATCACAAAAAAAATTCTTACGTTCAAAATTATTATTTCTCGTGTTGAAATACGAACAATGGGAATGATCTAGAAGTGTTTCAAAAACATAATTTAAAAAAATATAAAAACAAAGAAAATATATTTTGTTAAGTACTTTCCCTTATATTTTCACATTTTATTCTGGATTTAGGCAGTGCTTATAATTATATAAAAAGATAACAATGATCGATTTTATACTTTTCTCAAAGAAACTTTACAAAAATAATATATATTTTTAAAAGAACAAATAACTTTTTATAAGATTTGTAAGACATAATTATGTAAGGCGTTACACAAAATTATGTTGTGTTACAAAATAAGTATCTTGTGAAAAGCTTTCTTAATTAGATCTAACCGAATCTTCTGAAATATAACTTATTTATTTACTAATATTCGAAACACGTGCAAAATTTACAAGAAAAAATGTTAACATAGATTTAATAGAATTTGATGCTTTTAAAACATTGCCATTTTCCACAAATAAATCTCCTGACATATGCATTATTTATCAAGCCATCCATTATCTCTGATCAAATCAAATTTATTTGATATCAATATATACCAATTGTAATTTAAATAGAAATAGGTGTATTTTCCTGGCTCGCGTGCGTAAAAAGATTAAATCGGTTTTTAATTTTAAGTATTTGAGTGTAAGGATTTCCTTTATGTAGTACTACTGTTAATTATAAATTAATTAATTTCAGAATAAACCATGATTATAGATTGTAGAATCATAGCAGTTCGCAATTATAACATGTTGCCAATGCTACCGAGCCCTTATTAGAAACCGAAATTTTAATCGATCTCGTACTTAAATGAAAATTATAAATATTATTTTTCAATTTCTTCCGATATAGGCTGCCATCTTTGTTATGCTCTACCCGAGCACATATTGTATGCCATAATATATTGTATTCCATCTAGGTGGCAGAGGCATAGAGTAGAGGTTCCGAGTTCGAGTCTCGGTCGCGACCGTTAATCTTTTTAATTTCTGCCTTTTCGGTTTCATATTTATGTTGAATATTATTGAAATTATAGAATATAAGATATTAAAATCAAAATTTAAAAAAGTATTTATCACACGGATCTACTTCCCTGCATTTCAAATCTTTGAAAGAGTCATAGATTCCAAAATATTTTAATAAGAATTAAGTTGGTAGTGCGATGGGTCGTTATGTTAATTTCTCTCTCCAGGAATATAATAACAAATAAGCGCACCATTCCTTGAAAGTTACAACGAATTGCTGATTTAGACTCAGAAACAATAAATTGCTGTTCCTCAATCATCACTCTACTAATTATGGGTATCATTCTTCACTGTTCAGAATATCGAGACTTGTTAACTCAAGCCATGGTCTTGAAATATTTGATATCAGTCTAAATGATTTTTTTCATTCTTTACGACTGTACCAAAGCTTCGACTTGACCTTGGCTTTGACTTGAATGTTTTTTCTGATGTATATTTTGTCCTATTTTGGTCATTGATTCATTATAATATATATATTTTTATTTTATTTTATTTATTTATTAACTTTTTGTTTCTTACATTATTTTTTTTTACATTACCTACCTCACTGGTCATAAGAACCTGTTCTGAGGTATGTGACAGTAAGTACAAGTAGAATAATTTTTTAAAAAATGCTAAAATTTGTTACACAATGTTCTAGTTTGCCATGGTGAAGAATTTCAAGTGCTATTTTAGGAGATTTTTAATTTCTTTGCGGTCCTTACTCGTTAGCCATTTAGTAATGTTTTGATTAAAGGAATACATATTGGTGAGGGCTACAGTCTGTGGTGGGAGTTTGTTGTAAGTGTGAGGCGCGATGTACACATGCGTTGTTCTTTCTCTGTTGCCCTTTTTCCCATTTCGTGCTAAGTATTTTTTTTTGTAATTGAATTAATAGTCCGTTAGTTTGTAAATAAGTAAAGTGGATGTTAATTGGACATAGCTAATGACATGTGAATGTATGAAATATTTTCAGCAACCAGCGCCGTATCTCCCCCAGTTGACGTTATAAGAAAGAGGCCGGACACTGTAGCTGAAAGTTATTTGGTTGCAGTGGGATCCAGAACTGCAAGGTTAGTTCACATGTGAAGAAACAGATTTCTCAATAAAATGTTGATGATGTCCTGACTAGAAATTTTATTTCTATTTTGTTATTAATAATGCATGCAATCATATTATGTAAGCGATTAGAAAAAAACAAGATATCAACTATTTATACCGTCGTCAAAAAGGCAAAAGGGCTGAAGCGCCATTTCGGAATTTTGCACTAGAGCACTTAAAAGTTTTTTTTGTTTTACAATTAAATTCATAAGTTTTCAATACCTGGTTGGATTTTCAAAAAAAAAGTTAACTCAGGTAACTCAATGCTCTCACTGAGTTACCTGCAGCGACAAAAAGCTAAAGTCCCAAACTTGTATCGCTCGAGTCAAGTCTTCTCCCAAATGGTAAATTCGCTTTATATTGGCTACTTTATACTGGTTAGCGCCACAAAATTCATCAAAATCAAACGAGAGTCAGAGCATTCACTGCAGAAAAGAAAACTGATAAAAACTGCATATTTAACTCATTTTTGACTAAAGTGTCACTACCCTTTTGCCTTCCCTGCGACGGTTTTATTATTTAATCGCTTATTTGATACAAATAAGCCATTTTTTAGAGACAAAAGAAAATAATTCCAAAAAATTAAGGGTACTAGCAGTATATAGGTACTAATTTAACTGTTTGATGTAACAAATGAGTAAGTTTTGAATAATCTTAAATATTATACATAGTGGCTACCAAATTAAAGCTAATAAATAATGTATGAAAGAATTATCAGTTGTTTTGATGAAACGAAAATATAAAAAAATACTATAAAAGTTATAAATTTTTTTTTTCACGCCTTGAATTTAATTTATTTTTTCAGATTCAGAAGAAAGCAACAGGAGAAAGTTTTCATCGTTATTCTAATTATCTTAATAATTGTTTTATTGATAGTTCTCATTGTGATCTCTACCTACTGTAAGTACCTATCCATGTGCATAAAACAGATTCGTAGATATAGCCATATTCTCTCAACGTCCCTGCATTATTATCACACACTAAGTAAATACTAAAGATTACCATAGCTACATTGGAATCAAGACGTTGTAATTCTTGCATTGTTTTCGGATTAATCAAATATTCTTCTGATACATACATTGGACCATTCATAAACCATTTTGATTTAACTTTACTTCTCACACGATGCACTTTATGTCATCTCGTGGATGCCAAGCGAAAGTTTGTTTTATGGATAAAAAGTAGTGAACATGTCCTGAAAGATCCATGTTGTAGGAGGCGACGACGGTTTGACGGCCTCCGTGGTCGAGTGGTAAGACGCTCGACTGGGAATCCGGAGGTGGCGGGTTCAAACCCGGTGTGCGCAAATAACTTTGATTCAATCAATAAGTGTCAAACACATGTAATTAAAATTTTCTTTTTAAAAAGAAAGATAAACAATTCCGGGTAACGAATAACCTGACAATATTTGAAAAACTCTTACTACCATCATAATAAGCGGAAGATGTTGCTTGTGCATTGATGGAGGACTTAGCTAGCAGGGGAATAGAACCCGCGACATTCGGATGAGAATCCGACGCGTTTGTCCACTCAGCTACTAACCGGTCATATATAATGTGAAATAATACATAATATATTTGCGCCAAGTATCGCCCTGATGAAAGACCACCATTCAGAATCTAAACATTGTTTGAAGTGGATTGAGCCGTGTTGACAGATTAGAATAGCCAGGTAATTTCAAACCTTCCTCTTCCCCATCTCCTTCCCCTCCCCACTACCTTAAGCCTCACAACATACCCCGATTGGGGATGCCGTCCACTAGCTCTAGACGGTTGGGAGTAGTTGAGACTCTTGTGCGGTATTCACTGTAAAACTTTAAAAATATACTTTAAAAGCTGAAAACTAAAAAGTTGGCGGGAGTCGTTGAAACTCAAATCATTTGCGTTATAGCTGAACACTGATAATTACTTTTACATATACGATATACATTAAAATTATTTTTATTAAATTATTATTTCAGATGTTGCCGACCAAAAAAGAAGTATTTGTCAAACAAAAGAGTGCGTCCGATCTGCCTCGAATCTCATTATGTCCATGGACCAAAATGCTAACCCTTGCGAAGACTTTTACCAGGTATCTAAATTGTGTAATTACCTGTTATTTTGTGCCACCCATCCCTATTTATTATGAGAATAAGAGAATGAGTTCCGGAAACACGTAATGTCTGTCATGGAGAAGGCATCACAGAGTCAGAATTAAGATCGCTTCAACCATCAAATATCATCGCCGCAAAGGCAAAAGGGCCAAAAAGGGCTAAATACTCGTATGTCATGAAAACGCTTTAACAATCAAGGTCAAATGGGGCAACTACGTTACCCCCTTTCGGATGGTAAGTTTGAGTTTTACTTTCAGTTACGGAAAGGTTAGAAAAAATTACTAATGTTACTACCGTTGAAATAAAAAAAAACAAAAATGGAGAATGAAAATTTTTACCCATGACGCTATCTATGTTTGCAATTATAAAGATGATAGCTAAAATATCAGAAAAAAATAAAAATTGAAAAAATTAATAGTTGTTAAACGTTTGTATATCCAATTTAAGGATGCTGCTGATTCGATTTAATGGACCTCATAAAAACCAAAAAGGCATGATTTACATGCATCCATTTCAGTTTTGATCCACCATCATAAATAATTTTATAGAGTATGGTCCAACACATAAAAGTTAAAAATTAAAAAAAAACATGTAGATATCCAACGTTTTCACTATATTCGGTTTCCGTATTCAACAACACCGAGTTTGAAAACAAGTGACATTCAAGAAACAGAAGAGGGTTATGTGAAAAAACGTGCTCGTTTGTTGGTGTCTCGGTCGTTCGGTTTGTTGTTGTTCTTCAAATAATATTGTAATAGTGTGTGTTTTTGTTATGGTGTTCGTTAATAATACAATGTGTAAGAATAGTCGAAAGCTTGAACTTCAACTTCATCGGTGAGTGAATTGGTTTCCCACTTCATTCATTCCATAATCTCCCCACATCCATAATTAAACACTTCCATCAAGTAGAATAGTTTGTCCTTTTACAGTCCACTATTTTCCAAATTTATCTGAAGCTGAAAACACATTTGGTGTTTTATCGCAGCTTCGAATCCAACAAGTATGTTTGTTACAATAGTCACATTGGAAACCAAAAATGCTTTTAAGTGGTAATAATTTTCCTGTTAGAATTTTTGATTGCATAATATTAAATTACACCTAACAACTGTCGTTAGAGTAAATGCAGTTAAGTCCTAATATAGAAAATCGATCAAACGGTGCATTGTGATTATTGAACGTGATGCACTTGCAACATAATGCAACTCACGGCTGTTTAAACAAAGGTTAGACAAAAAAGGATAAAAGTCACGACATTATCGTATTATACACGTGCAAGACGGTTCTGATGCCCTTTTTACTCGAGGGGGTTTAATTTTTTAAACTTTGGCAATGTAGAGAGTCCTGAAAAAACACTATTAATTTTTAAGGTGCATTCAATTGATTGAATAAGAATGTGACCTGATCACGAAGGTTCTATCAGATAGCGAATAGTGCAGTTGATCAATAATGCATTTTATAGATTCAGTTGGTTTCTGTCCGATACCTATGTTATTAATGCACATTAAGCAACCGATTTTATAATTCGATGCCATCGGTTAAAAGATTTTTTTTAAATATATTTTTATTTAAAACCTATCATAAATTTGAATTGTATAAATACATACTCTAACGTAATTAGTAGATAAAAAAGAATATTTTTTGTCACGATTAAATATATTTTTTAAATTCACTCATTTACTCATAAAATGCAGGGAGCGAAAAATATTTGAAAATCGTATTTTAAATTTAAGAAACATCTTTAAGTATATTTTTATTATCTTTTCCTTTTTTATTACGTTTCTTTAAATACGCGTTCGATTTTATACAATATGAATGGCTCTATACTCAATTGTAAATAATTAGGCACAAAACCTTCTAATATCTTCTATTCAAGTAGTTAGGGAAACGTCTACGGTTTCTAATGAATACAATGTTTAAATAGTAATCTCTTATTATTAATGAAATGCATATTGGAACTTTAGGTAAAACGTTCTAATTCTTGTTTTCAAACTGCACCTTTTACTGATATTTTAGTATGTGTTTCGTAGAATTTCAAAGATTACAGCATACAATGTTTATTCACTGGAAACCTTGGACATTTTTCTGACTGCCCATATATAGTTTTAAAATAAATCATATGCAGTATTGCTTGTATTAGAATGCTACAAAGCGACGTTTAGCCACATTTTGGGTGGTGAGCCTTAACGGTTTTTTTTTTGCCAATTTATGTTTTCTTTATTATTTTGCAAATTATAATGTATTAATATTTCGACTTTTTTTATTGTTTATATTGTATTTTAGTTATTTTTTTTGTTTTAATGTCTATTGTGGAATATATTGCATTTCACCACCCCTGCATATATTCTGGAATAAAATATGAATTTTAATAATTGTTGTTGTTTTTACTTCCGCTAGGTAATTTTGTATGATACAAAAACAATAGGGTACACCAATATTAGTTAAACACTGGTCAATTTATGAACTACAAATCAAGTGTAATTAAATATAATTAATTGTGATCGTAATAAATAAAATAAAAATAATCAAAAAGGGTAGCAACCAAAAATTCTGTTAAATCTGTTAAGTCATCTTTATGTCGATTTTTTAAGCAATATGCCTTGAATTTGTACAAAAAAAAAAACAAATCAGTTCTTTTACCATTCTTTTTTTGCGAATTTTTAAATTATATGTTTAACTAAAATATAAGGTTTAGTGTAACTGAAAGTACAGTTTCATAAACGAGACCCACTGTGTACACGATATATCTATTTCTAGATGCACTTTGCACATATGTACGTACGTATATGTGTATAGGGAAGTACAGAGTAAACAAGTGATCGACTGACCGCATGCCATTTCCAGCCAACAATCGATACGAGTTGAATGGTTCATGACTTTTGCTATGGTTTTGATACACCTATGGTTTTAACATGTTTTTAACTAAATACACCTGCAATTAGCAGAACTGGTTAATTCTCAATTTTCAGTAATTTGATTTTTATGAATTTAAAACGATTTTATTTGAATCAATCAATAGCACACATTGATTGAATGAAAATTATTTGCGCGCGCTGGGATTAGAACCCAAACGAACTCTACTACCTCTTCTCTTTAAATATACTTGGTAATTATTTTCATGGGCTACCAAAACTCACGCGATTTTATCATTTAAAAAAAATCAAAGAGTTGAACATGTTATCTGTAAATTTTATTATAACTGAAATATTCTATTTATCTACAATGATAACATTGTGTTGCGGAAATGCATTAAAATGGTAAATTATATATATGATTTAGTATGTAAGCTATTAAATTCATGAAAAATAGTTGGTAGATTAAAAAAAAAACGCAAAGAACTAGATATCTCGGAATGACTCCACAGTTAGTTAACAGGTTCATGCCGTGGGGTCTTCAATTGTCAATTTTTACTTTGCCAAAATATTAATTGGGATAACGTTCGACTATTTTATTTTTAGTATGCTTGCGGAAACTGGGCCCAGGACCACCCGAAGCCAGATTTCCTCTCCTCCTACGACTGGTTCACAGACAAGAGGAGGAAGGTGGAGAGGATGGTCAGAGACATTCTCTCTACCAACATATCCAGCAAGGATCCTCTTCCTCTGAACCAGGCCAAGGAAATGTATGCAGCTTGCGTTGATACCAGTGAGTGTGACATCAGAATCTATCAAAAACTTGGAGTAAGAATATATACAAGGATGTTAAAAGAATCCAGAGGGAGTAAACATTAAATGAAAAAAGGAAGAAAACTACCCCAAACTGGAATGCAATGCAAGGTCTTTAACCAATTTTTGACAATTTGACAGGAATGAGAAATTGATGTTTTTTTGCAAAACTGTTTCAACTTACAGCAGAAAAAATAGTTTATTTTGTGAATCCTTGATAAAACACAAGCATTTGACAGATCTACGAATACAGGAATGGAGTTATTCATGTTACAGCATAGGTATTAGGATCTAATAGAGATGGATAATATATACATACCAGTTTAGTCTTGATACACACGTCAAAAGGAACATAGTGAGTAAATTGTAAAGTAGCGTAGTGGGAATAAAATTTACTACTTTTTTACGTATGAGCGAAAATTACCAGTATTGTTTTTACATACTATCAGATAGAGAGAGCTAAATATTTTATCCAACCTATACAAATTTACGATAAATCACTTTCTCTGGGTTTTTACGTCGTAAGCCGTGAGAAAGAAAGAGATAGATAAAATAGAAGTTGTCACATAATATCGCACCACTTTTAGGTATGTAAGCATGTTATGTTATACAAATAAACGCTACGTTATGTCGACATGTGCTATGAATGGATGTAAAAATGTGTATCCATGAAAACCTTAGCCACGCTTGAGTCAGGAAAAAATCAACAATCTTGACTACACTGTTAACATGGCTATCCCTCCTTGTATATTATTGCTCTGAAATTAGAAACAAAAAAACGAGCTTTCCTGGCAGGACCGGTTTCGCGACATCTCGCGCCCTGTGCAGTAAGTACCGATTGTGCCTCTCCCTGCCCCCATATATTTACTACTGCTGACCTTGTACAAATCACAAGTGCGCCCCACTGTTGAATTTGGCAGCCACCTTTGGTTTGAGACCCTTAAATACCTGAAAAAACCCTTGACTCTAGCAGAAACAGGCGGTCTTTGCATTTTTTCGCAAATTTGAAAAAAACAATTTTTGGAGCACAGACGTCGGGTGGGAATGCTTCCCTTCTTCTACTGGTATTTCAACGTAAGATGCTCCTAGGAACTTGCGTCATTGACCCTTTCGGCGCCGGTGCATAGTCGGGAAACTCGCCTAACGCACTCCCAACATTTGTACACGGTTAACATTCAATACCTGAGGACGATTCGCTTTTGCGACTCGTTCTTATTTACAACAGCTCGGCTGTGGAATGATTTACCGGCCTCTGTGTTTCCTCTCTCCTTCAACATGGACCTCTTCAAGACTAAGGTTCACTCCTTTCTTTCCTCAAAAAGACCCTCCACACAGCATCTCCAAAGCTGACACAGGCCCCGAGGTAAATCATTTCCCTCAAGGCTTCTTGTGTGGAGTTTATGTAAAAAAAAATGGCCAATATTCATCAATTTAAGCTGTCCATACCGTATAGAATTATGATCACTATTATTTATAACTTTCAATTCAGCCGAAGATTTTTTTGATTCTATGAGACTATGTGCAAAAGATATTTCTTAGATGTGCCGGGAACATTATTTACTATCGAAGCAATTGGATTGAAAAAATTTCCAACTGACAAAAAGTTTTTTAATATGATTCTGTTTACGTTTTAAATTCTGTGAGTCGGACAGTTTTTATTTTATTTTAGGTAGATTCATAGCACCTATTGATAAATAATTTAAATGAGAGAAATCGAAGAAAATCCTAGTCATCATTCTAGCATCATCATGTGTATTAGTTAGATGTCCTTGGCAGCGTTATTCATCATCCATCTTCATCTGTCTCTCTCTTTTGTCTGTTTCTTTTTCTCAACCATTTTGAAACACCATAAAAGTCAAGGATATTTTGAAAACATTTTTGCATAAAACAACCAGTATTTAGCGAATTTCATTGGAATCGATTGGACATAATTACTGAACGTATTATTACGTAAGTTTACAGCGTTCTATTATATGAGGTGACAATCAAACACATTAACATTTCTGTACTGTGTTTGCTGATTTTTCATTCTGATTGTATGATGATTAATAATATCAAAATATCTACTTAGTTAAATATGTATTCTCAGTGTAAGCAATTACACTAATTACCTAATAAATACAAAAAAATCAATAAGCCAATTTACTGATGAACATTTTTTTTCGTTTACAGAGACTTTAGATAGTCTTGGAGTGCAACCTGTAATTGATTTCTTGGCTAGTGTTGGACTGCCAGCTTTGCCCACCTTTCTCAATATCTCCAAGGACTCAAACACAACTACTTCTCCTGTTCCGTACACATTTGACTGGTTGCAATCAATAATAAAGGTGAAGAGGAAGATAGGAATGGACATCCTTATTGGTTTCGACATATTCCCTGACTCCAAGAATAATTCTCTTAAGAGAATTGCTCTGGGGGAACCGTCTGATGCAGAAGCTATTCCAAGGTAAGAATTGTGACCGTTAAATAAAATTAAATACTAGGCTAATACGAGGTCTGTAGAAGCATTAAAGAGCAAAGTCAAAAATGATGTTCAAAGAATCTAGATGGAATAAACATTAAATGAATAAGCGAAGAAAACTACCCTCCTGGATGCTATTCAAACATACAGATCTATGGAATGCAATGAAAGGTCTTTAACCAACTTATGTCAATTTAACAGAAATGAGAAATTAATGATTTTTTTGCAAAATTGATTGAACTTACAGCAGAAAAATAAGTTTTTGTTGAATCCTCGATAAAACGCTAACATTTGACAGATCTGCGAATAAAGTAATGGAGTTATTCATGTTGCAGCAAAGGTATTAGGACCCAATGAAGATGGATAATATATACATACTAGTTTATTCTTGATATACACTTCAAAAGGAACATAGTGAGTAAATTGTTAAGTAGCGTAGTGGGAATAAAATTTACTACTTTTTTACGTATGAGCGAAAATTACCAGTATTGTTTTTGCATACAATAGTGCTCCACACGGCGATCTACCGAATCATGTACAGAAGACGGCTTAGCGTATTAATACTATCAGATATATGTTTTTTTGTGCCTTATTAAAGAATTTCTTTGTGCATACGTACTAGGGTGATATTTAAAAAAAATATACAAATTATGTACAGTTTGAGAAAAATATGAAATCATAATAAGAACCTTTTCACATTCAGACAAGCGATAAAGTACCTACATATAATGATTTTAGCATACATTATTCTATATTTTAAATAGAACAAATATTTTTTCTTGGCAAGTCAAGTTACATACTACTTGTTACCCGTGATTTTTCACGGTTAAAAAGAAGTTAATTACATACGTTATAGTTATTAAATGTGCAGCTGATATGTCCATTATTGAAATAAATTATCATGATTGAGCTATTTGCAAGCGAAAATTACACATTAAGACACCGTAAATGATTTTATAATCTGTGCAAACACAGTAATAAACATTCAGCACAATCTAAAATAGTTTTTTAAAATCGAAAGTTAGTTGTATTTTTATAGTCCCATATAGTGTACTTAGGTATACACTGTGTTTTATTAATTTTAATTAAACGTGTTTTTATTTTTATTAATACAAAACTTAAAATAAAGCATTTTCGCTGTTAACCTTTTAGCTACACAGAGCTGGATAAACTTTTACCAAAAATAAAAAAAAAAATCCTGTTCCCAAAGAGATCTTCAGAAGTTCCCGAGGGAGACGACGAGGTCGAAGAGGAGGAAGAAGAGGAAACAGTTTACAGGAAACAATACAAGATCATGTATAGAGGAGTTATAAAAGAGTTCATTAAAACTGTAGATCCCAATAAACTGACCGAAATGACGGATGAAGAAATAGACAAGAACGTGGATGCTACTTTAAAAGAGTATATAAGATTATCGAAGTTAATATATGCGGTAAGGTGAATTTTTCTTTCAAAGAATAAATCTATATTATATATCATAAACAACGTAATGATTTTGGTTACATCTAGGTAGGGATGGTTGATATCGGAAATTGGGTGTTACTGCGGTTCCAGTTACCGGTGACTTACGAGGAACCGGTTATCTTTAGTACCGGTTCTTGGTGCCGTGAAGAATATTTTAATATTAAGAAATCATGTTTATATTGTATTATGAACGGATATCTGTGATTTTTTTATTATTTCATGGAGGGTGGGAGGGGTTGCTAGCGATATTTAAAGAAAGGAAAGAACTGGAACTGGTTTCTTTCCCAAAAAATTACATATTTTCATGGGAGGAGGTGCTAGAAATATTCTGGGACATTTCACCAAAAAGAACCGCAACCGCACCTTTGCCATTTTTATTTGCGTCAAATAAGAACCGGTTCCGAAAACAACCGCTTCCTCAGAAAAATAATATAGACGGTTCCAAGTTCATTTTGACCAGGAAAGGAATATCGACCGTTTCTACATCTAGGTACAATTAGTTTGAGGTGTTTTAAACTCTCGTTACGTTAGACGTCGTCACACTTCAACGATTAGCGCCATTTTATTATTTGGCATTTTCTCTTTTAGTGCCAAACATTTTTTTAAAATATATATGCAATTCTGTTTTTTATGTCACTTACTACTGTTAGAAAAAAATTAATATTTCTCTAAAAATTATCCGATTATCAAAATTCTTTTCACTAAGCCTTGAATTATTATAAAAAAAACATTAAAATATAATACAATTGTGTGAAACAAAATAAAATTATGCTTGACACAAGCTCCATGCAGTCCCTTTTCACAATGTAGGCAAATCAAATTTGATATCTTTACTGCGCTGCCATCCTTATTGCTGCATACCACGCATCGCCGTAAATTACGCCCTGGTAATTTATCTAAGCCAAATATCACCATCGGTGTTGGTGATGTTGACGGTATTTCAGGAAGATCTTTAACACGGAACCAGACAAATTTATAACATTTAAATATAATAAAACGCGAATCAAAAAAAAAATCACAAGCAATATGACCGTTATGCTATTCAACTGATGACAATTTGTTCGAAAGCCGAAACTAACCGATGATTGGCGTTAAACGAGGGTCGATCGAATGAAAAAAAAAACAAAATGGCACTACTCATTGAATTGTTACGAAAGCTCGAGACAATATTAGTTTTACAACGAATCTAAACTGATCTGCATTATTTTCAAAGGTTGGCGAGGAATACAGAAACGCTTCGATGAACAGTACTTCAGACGGCGAAAGCACATCCAGCGAATCCTTCGACCTTTCAGTGGAAAAGCTTCAGAACGAAACAAACCTTTGCTTGAAAATGGCAAATTTGTCCTCCGTTGAAATATGGGCGCCGTATTTGATAGGTTTATTCAACAAGACCAAAGTAAAATTGAATTTAAAAAATGACACAATAATGTTCAGCGATTACGATTATAATTATCTATTGGCTCTGGCTGTGATTATACAAGGAACAGATCCTCTGACATTGGAACTGTACATTTGGTTTCAGGTAAGCTGCATTTGATACAATAAGTAGTTAGTATCTTAGAGCAATAATATACCAGGAGGGAGCGCTAGTGTAGTCAGTATTGATGATTTTCGCCTGACTGGGGCGTTGCTAGGGCTAGGGTATTTACACATCCGTTCATAGCACATCTCATAATGTTTTTGTTTATTTTTAGGATGTAACCTAAAAAACCGTTGAGTTATGTCCTGTTATGTCGCATAACACAACGCAGGACGAACGTAAACGTTGACGGCCTCCATGGTCGAGTGGTAAGACGCTCGACTACGAATCCAAAGGTCGCGGGTTCAAACCCGGCGTGCGCCAACAACTTCTTTTAAATTAATATGTGTCATAACACGTTTAATTCATACAAAAATAATAAAAAAGTATATTTGCGGCACGTTCCAGAGTGGTAGATACTCTAAGTATCGCCCTGGTGAAAGACCACCGTTCAGAATCGAAACGTTGCTTGAAATGGCATTAGCCATATTTGGTGACCAGATCTGAATAGCCAGGTACTTCCCAACCTTCCTCTTTCCTTTCTCCTTCCCCTCCCCACTACCTTCAGCCTCACAACACACCCTTTGGGGATGCCATAGTCTCACTGGCTCTAGACGGTTGGGAGCAGTTGAGACTCTTGTGAGGTATTCATATAAAAAAAAATTAAAAAAACAAAGTGGGTGGAGTAGCCGGAGACGCGGGAGACAGATAAAATGCTTACATTCCTAAAAGCGGAGCTATATTATGTGAGAATTTATCTTATCTCTTTCTCTCGCGGTGTTTACGACGTAAAAACTTAGAGAAAATGATTTAACGTATTTTTTAATATGTGGAGTAAACATGTTTAGCTCTCTCGCCATACGTATTCTTGCTCTGAGATTAGTATACAGGTGTGTCGATTTTAATCTGAAATCAGAAAGGAGAGTTGAAAGAAAATTGCTACAGACGGTCCACGAAAGACTGTCAGCTTCTGGATGATCTCCCTATCGGTAGTACAGGTATGTGCAGGAATATATTGAGTTCAGTTTTTCACTTTCTTTTTTACTTACATTTCTTCCCTCAGAATCAAATATTACCTTTAATCTCTAGTGTGCCGGAGGTGCCAATAGTCACCGGGCATCCATCATTATCTTTTCTGGAGTTTTTATCCTTTGAAACCCGTTGTTTGCATATTCGTGAACCGTAATCGCTTGTCAACAAAATAATCAATCCGTAAAGATATTTTTGCAAGCTTAGTACAAGTCGAATAATAAGTATTTGAAGTTTGATTACGTCAGCGCGGCGGATAAAAAAAAACGATTTTCAAAGTGACATTACGGTTTGTAATAATAAGAAAACCTCATGCAAATTTATTTTTATTTGGAAAGAAATGTGTTCAGCCACACAAATATACAATAAAACGACGAAAAAATCTTCACATTTCTTAATCATCTTTTTTTTACTGACATGAGGTAGATAAACACCATATAAGTAAGCAGATATTCTATAAAAAACCACTTTTACCATTAATATACGATTTGAAAAAAATACACAAACACATTGTTGGATTTTAAAGTGACAGTTTGTTGGGTTCTTACCTTCGTGTTTTTCATCCAGTTCCTACCTATCCAACCATTTCGAAATAACGAATTCCATATGGAACAACATGGTGTTCGAAACAAGTGACAATCGAAACAGAAGAGTTTAATCTTGAATGTGTTTCGCGTTGGTTCGTTGATCTCTCGCTTTGTCGTCGTTTTGTTGTTGTTCTTCAAGTAATATAATAAAGTGTGGTGTTTCGTTGTGATTCGTGTTCATTAATAATACAATGCGTAAGAATAATCAAGAACTTTCACTTCAACTATATTGGTGAGTGAATGGTTTCCCGTTTCCCCTTCATTCCAATAATCTTTCCACGCCCATAATTAGACACTTCCATCAAGTAGTATAGTTTATCGTTTTACAGTGCACTATTTGCCAAATTCATCTGAAGCTGATATTTGATGTTTTATCGCAACTTCGAATCCAACACACATGATTTAAGAAGGTAGCATAATTGACAAAAACATCATTAAGAAATTACAGTCAGCAAGGTACGAGAAACTGTACCTGGCGGGAATCCGGCATTCCAAAGGTTAACAATGCATCTGCTGGAAGTTGCCAATTTCATTAAATTAATCTTAACCAAAGCTTTTTTCTTCCAGGTTGTTGATACCTTCATTCCCCATACCACAACAGCGATTCGTGATATTTACGAGAAGTACATGAAGGTAGTAACGGGGGCCGAAGGGATTATTCCAAGGTCCATCCGGTGCGCCAGCAGTGTGAGTGTGTCGATGGGAATGGCCGTTGGCTATGCGATAGCAGATGAAAACTTTATGAATACGACGCTTCCCAAGGTTTGCATACAGCTTAAATATAAACACTACCCTGATTTAGATTACCGCACCAGAGTCCTAACTGCTCCCAACCATCCAGAGCAAGTGAAACTATGCCATCCCGGATTAGGGTGAGTTGCAAAGCTAAATATAGTGGGCAGGGGAAGGAGATGAGGAAGGGGAGGTTTGAGAAGTACCTGGCCATTCAGATCTGGTCACCAAACACGGCTAAAGCCATTTCAAGCAACGCTTAAATTCTGTATGGTGGTCTTTCACAAGGGCGATAATTTGAGTGTCAGTTCCGCTGTGTAATTTCGAGCTGCAGTAGACAGAGTTATAATTAACACCAGAGTTGTAACTTCACAATGACGGTCTTCGTGGTTGAGTGGTTAAGACACTCGACTACGACTTCAGAGGTCACGGGTTCAAATCCCGACGTCGGCAAATAATTTTTATTTAATTAATATAAAATAATACACAGTATATTTGCGACACGTTCCAGAGTGGTAGACACTCTAAGTATCGCGCTGGTGAAAGACCTGCATTCTGAATCGAAACGTTGCTTGAAATGGCTTTATCCGTATTTGGTGACCAGATCTGAATAGCCAGGTACTTCCCAACCTTTCTCTTCCCATCTCCTTCCCCTGCCCACTGCCTTTAACCTAACAACAGTTGGGAGTCTTGTGTGGTATTTACTGTGAAAAAAGAAAAAGGACAATAAAAATGAGAAAATATATAGATATATATATTCGTAGTTTTGAACCCATATACTCGTGAAATATGTAAATATTTATTATAAAATCATAAAAATAAATTAAATATCTCCTACAGAACTAATAAAAGTAAATTGTGAAAGGCTGTATCATTTACTTTTACATGTTCAGTTAAAATCAGTTGAATAGTTCGCCAAAACCAAATAGTCACTAAACTCAAACGATTTGGACAATTTACGAGCAATTTCGTAGATCCCGATAATTTCTATTTCTTCAAAAATACTATAAAAACCTTACATTTTTTTGTTACCTTCAATTAGCATATCTTGTAAAATAATCACTAGAATATTATAAAAGGACATTTTTAGAAAGATTCTTAACAATCTAATAATTAAACATTATATCAAATTGCAGTTAGCTTTAAAGCCTTTATGCTTATTATTTTTTATATTAATAATTGAAATAATAACAGATATAAAAGAAAAAATA
This sequence comes from Drusus annulatus, assembly GCA_022651775.1. Classification (NCBI taxonomy): domain Eukaryota; kingdom Metazoa; phylum Arthropoda; class Insecta; order Trichoptera; family Limnephilidae; genus Drusus; species Drusus annulatus. The sequence goes on from JAGWCC010000011.1 coordinate 508,247, forward strand.
TATAACAGTCGCGACCGAGGAGTAACGCTTCTGCCAATTCAGCCACCGAGACCTTATAAAAAACCAACATTTTTAATCGATCTCATTCCTTATTTTTTTACTGAAAATTATTAGTGTCGTTTATTTCAATTTTTATTTTTTGTATACCATACAAAGATGGCAGCCAAATCGTAAGAAAAATTGAAATAAATTTAAAAAAAAAGAATGACTTCGAATAAAAATGCCGGTTTTTTCTAAGGTTTCGGTGGCTGAATTAGCAGAAGCGTTACTCCCGGATATATTAGAGGTTCCGAGCTCGATTCTCGATCGCGATCGTTATTTTTTTTTCTGTTTCATATTTACGTTGAGGATTATATTGATATTATTTCAATTATTAATAATAATACGTTATTAAAAAAATATTACTACAAGCTGTAGCACAGAACTTTATTAAGCTGAAGCGGACTTATTAAAAACAAAATAATAAAATCTTACAGGTTCTCAGTATGTTGAATAACATCAAAATGGCTTTCGAAGACCTGATCATGTCCATAAGCTGGATGGACATTCCAACAAAAGCAGCTTCAATAGAGAAGGTGAGGTACATGAAGAGCCTGATCGGGTTCCCCCGGTGGCTCCTGGTGCCGGGAAGACTGGAGGAGTACTACGCGGGGGTGGTGACAGACCCCACCAAGCACATCCAGAACCAGCTTTCCATCATTTCAGTGGCCTTCAGCAACAAACTGAATTATTTCAGGAAGCCTCATGTCTTCAACTGGGATACAGAGCCGACTGAAGTGAACGCGTATCATACTTTCCAGGCTAACGCTATAAGTGAGTAACCAATTGATAAGTTTTTACCTTAGAGTAACAATGTAAAGAGACCTCACTTTGCGAAATGTTAAAGCAACTTTGTAAGCGAGGAGGTGTGGCCTATAAACTGCCGGCGAATGGAAGGCGAAGAAAACCGTAAAGATAAACATTATTCCGTCTTTATCTGTTTGAAAACAATTTAGCGTTGGTACCATGAGAAAGAAAGAGACCGGGATACATTCAGAAACCGTGCGAAAAGGGGGTTTCCCTTTCTTAAAAAAATTTGGAAGATTCTCGATTATCTCTCTAAGTAAAACATATTAAAAATGCATTAAAACTCATTTCAAACGGAAATTCATTATATTGAAACGAATAGTGCAAAGATTGATTAAATATTGGAGTAAGTCATTAGCTGTTTTGTAGGTTAGGATGTTAAATATTTGAGGTAAAACTAAAAAGTACGAATTCTTTGATGCATACCTATGAAAACTGTTTTTTTGGTGCTTTTGTACTTCGGTTGAAGCATCCATCAACTGCACACATAGCCATATCGTTTTTTTTAAATTGCACTATATTCACTTAAGTTATGATATTTTTACGCGCATTTTACTGTCGGCTCGACTGACATAAGTGATCAGTGTTAAGTTCGTCCACATCAAAAACTGCATACACGGCGTTTAGCCCGCCCCAAATCGTATCTTTTTAACAGCAATTGTTTGTCTCTTTTTCTCATACGTTTATAGAACCGAGCATAAAGAGAGAGCTGTATTTTGCGAGTATGTCAACGATTTGACTCATATTAGGACGGTCTCTTTATATTGTTACTCTAAGATTTTACATATTTACAGTAGGCAAATGCACAAATGAACAGGATCATTGACAGCAAAATTCAACGTATTTAAGTGCTTTACATGGTTCGGAGGCTGATATGTACCAATATTACAGTAAGTTTTTTTTTAATCTAGGTGTCAAATAAATTGAAATGGTGTTATAAAATAACAACAACATTGCTTGTATAAAGAGCGCAGTTTTGTGATTCTTCACTTTGAGCGCGCTTTACTTGTAATAAAAATAATGCGACCCCATTCAAGGATCTTGTTAATTAAGTGTTAAGGGATTTTGTTAATTAAGTATTAAGGGATCTTGTTAATTAAGTGTTAAGGGATCTTGTTAGTTAAGTGTTAAGGGATCTTGTTAATTAAGTCTTAAGGGATCTTGTTCATTAAGTGTTAAGGGATCTTGTTATTAGTGTTAGGGGATCTTGTTCATTAAATGTTAATGGATCTTGTTGATTAAATGTTGAGGGATCTTGTTTATTAAGTGTTAAGGGATCTTGTTAATAATATTATATATTCATATGTGTATATCTTAATGGACGCAGCTGTACCACTGGTTATGTTACAGTACCCGTTTTATGACTTAGGATTGGAGTAAGTATACAAAATAATTATAATTAAAACAGAAAAAATGGCTCTCGTAAATATCTGGTGTAGTTTAATAAATTTATTAATTTATAATTATCTTTATTTTTTAAATTAAGGGCCCTGAATTATGGATCAATTGGAACGGTACTGGGACACGAACTTACTCACGGTTTCGATAACTTCGGTATGTCTAAATCATTTAATGCAAAAAGTAAAATTAAACAAAATAACAAAAAATACCCCCATTAATAATTTTCTTTTCGCTTCCAGGTCGCAAGTACGACAAACTCGGCACCTACGTCCAGTGGTGGACTAATGCTACAATTGACTCTTACGTCAATAAAACGAAGTGTTTCGTTAAACAATATTCCGGTTTCTACATGCCTGAAATCGACCAATACGTAAGAAAAGAAGGTTTTCTCGACATAATGTTTTTTGTTTATTCGTATAAAAACTTTTTCACAGTGTTGTTATAAACAAAAATATAGCATGTAACCTAATAAACCGTTGAGTGATGTTCATTTATTTCGCATATCAAAACGTGTGGGCGGAGTTAACGGGTACGCGGGACACGAAGAACATTTTCACAATACTTTAAAGCGGTGTGATAATTTAGGAGATTTTGTTGTCTCTTTCTTTCTCATTGTGTATGACGCAAGAACCCGGTGAAAGTGATTTATCCCAAATGTGTATAGGTTGGATAAAAAGAATTAGCTCTCTCCATATATCGTTACTTCATGTTCAGAACATAAATTAAAATGATTACTTAAACAACCTTCTGTAATGCCAAATGCAAAATCGTGAGAAACGTAACGTTTTGCGTCAAATGTAATATAGCCTCTCTATATCAGAAAGCGGAATGTCATCAGAATATCGTCGCCGTAAAGGCAAAAGAGCTGAAGCCCCATTTTGGGAAGTTGACACCAGAGCACTTTGAAGTTTTTTTTTTTTTTACAATAAAATTCATAAGTTTTCAGTACCTGGTTGGATTTTGAAAAAAAACGTGACAAGTTACTCAATGCTCTCACTGAGTTACCTGAAGCGACAAAAAGCTAAAAAAAGTCCCAAACTTGTGTCGCTTGAGTCGAGCCTTCTCCCAAATGGTAAATGTATTTTAGATGGCTGAAGGGCCATAAGTCTTCAGAATCAAACGAGAGTCAGAGCATTCGTACGTGTATTTCAATGCATATTACACTTTTCCTCTTCTCAATAACAGTAACGAAATATGTTTATCTTCACGTGAACTATTTTGTGTGTAAAAGTTTTTTGAAAATTCGTTTATAACACAACTTGCAGGTGAACGGGAATATAACCCTTGGCGAGAACATAGCTGATAATGGTGGGGTTAGATCTGCCCTAAAGGGATATTGGAAAGCATCTTCAGAGGATAAGGTCCTACCAGGACTCGCGTCTCTCAGCAGTGACCAGCTGTTTTTCTTGGCTTATGGAAATGTAAGATAATTAATTAATGGTTTCAAAACACCAATTTATTACTTTATTTTTCTATATCTTAATAAGACCGGACCGGTTTCCTTATAATGGGAATCTTCAGACTGGTACAATTTGAAGTAAATCTATGGTCCATACTCGTATATCATATTGAACAGAGGGAGCGTGGCATGTGTCAGAGTGAGCGGTGATTTTACGAAGTGGTTTAACATCACAAAAGGTGTAAAGCAAAGTTGTGTAATGTCACCGTGGTTGTTCAATGTGCACATGGATAATTGTATGCAACAATTGAAAGGTGTGGGCTTGGGGGCGAAAATGAACAATCTGAAAGTATGTTGCCTATTGTATGCGAACGATGCGGTGCTGATTGCTGACAGTATGGAAGATCTACAGTTTCTCGTGTCTAGGATGAACCAAGTATGTATGCAAAATGAGTTGATGATGAATGTAAGTAAGTCCAAAGTCATGGTGTTTGAAAGAGAGAGTACGAGAACAGCGTGTAATATAGTTGTGAATGATGAATACTTGGAGTGAGTGGATGAGTTTGTGTATTTAGGAAGTATGTTTACGAGAGACGGAAAGGCTTACAAGGATATTGAAAGAAGGGTGAATGCAGGAAACTTTATTAATGAAGGACTGAACGCTGCTGGCGCAAATAAGAAATTGTCCAAAGAAGCGAAGCTAGCAATCCACAATGGAGTGCTTATACCAAACCTGTTGTATGGCAGTGAGGCATGGAACTGGCAGAGGAAGGATGAAAGTAGACTGAATGCTGTGAAAATGAGATCCTTGAGACGCATGTGCGGTAAAACCATGTATGACCGTATTAAAAATGTGGATATCCGGAAAGAATGCAAGGCTGATGTAAGCGTAATGAATAGGATCAAGAAAGGAACGCTTAGATGGTTTGGGCATGTAGAGCGAATAAACGAAGAAAGGAGTCTGAAAAAATATATGATTCGAAAGTAAATCAAATACTTGAATCAGGTCATGTGAAGAGTCAGAATAACAGAAGAGTACGCATGAGACGATGTATGCATGTGATTGAAACAAGGAGTGTGTCCCAAGACAGAGTTATATGGCGGTCCGTCCTCTCTACCTACCCCTGCGGAGAAACAGCGTGATGGTTAGTTAGTTAGTTAACATTTGTTACTTAGGATTTTGTTTGATTGCTGACAGGAGCGGCTTTACAATACATTAATATATGGTTTTGAGGGGTTTTATTACCTTCTGGGAGACGGGTTACATAGTGATGAGTTGGATTAATCTGTGTTTTTTTTTTAATGTAACATCTTCAATTGTTGTTAGCTTTATTTTCAACTGTTGGCTGTTTCTGAATGTAATCTTTGATTTTCCTGTCTCGGTTGCTTAATGTATTTTATAGCAGGCTTACATGGGTCGATTGGTAAAATATTTTCCTGTAATAACACATCTCGGTCGCAACCAAATCTTCTTATTTTCTGTGTCTTCTTTTATTTTGTTTAACCTTCCCCTTACTGTGCTATTATTCGCGTTCCGGTGCTGTGTAATCATTACACAGGTAAAAAATTAAATCAGAAAAATAAGGATATTCATAGTCAATCACTTAAAATAATATTAGAAGTCAACAGTGGTAATAGTTGAAATTTAAAAGCTGGTAACACGAAAAAACCATCAACTGACGCTCACAAATAGCGAGAGGACCACTTCCACGGGATACCCTAAAGCTACTGCCAGTAGCTCGAGCTCGTAGGCGCTGTGTATCTTGAAGGAAAAGCAGAACTGCGAACTGAGATTCCATTTCTCGGGTTCCAATATAGCGAATTCAAATAAGAGTGAGATGTGAATAGCGCCGTATCTCCTCGTACAATCTTCGCGTATCTTCGCACCCCGTAGCGGTTTTTAAAATGAATATACTACCTACTTCACACAATAGCACACGTTTGATTGTATTAGTGAATTTATTCCCGATTTTCACAAAATATCTCGTATGTGCCCGATAAGTGTTAATTAATAAAAACCCAATTTTTTCATTCAATGCGCCAATGTATTATGGAAGAATATTTAAAATCTGAAGCCAGTATTTATGATAGTTATAGAGATATTAAAGTTATTAGAAACAATGTGTAGTGGCTACACATCATAGTTAAGGAAATTTTAAAATTATTGATTTTGTTTCAATAATTCAATCACTCAGCAAGCACGGTTATTTTAAATACTCATTATTGGTTCATCAGTATTAACGATCATTGTTGAATCTTTTTTTCAACTCTTTATTTCAGCTGTGGTGTGGAATCCGATCCCCTAAATCTTTGACCTACGAGGTGAAGGATGAACACTCTCCAAGTCACCTGCGCTTGAAAGGAGTCCTCCAGAATGTTCCAGAATTCGCGAGAGCTTGGCGCTGTCCCGCCAACACCACTATGAACCCGGCAAAACAGAAATGCATCATATTTTGAAACACTTTGCACAGCAAAACTTTACAAAGCAACATAACATGGTGTGATTTTAATTCAATTAGTATATGACAGCTCAATCAAGCTCCAGACCTTTCTCTTGTTCTTTTTGCCAGTGGTTAAAACTTTAGGCCAGCCCACTGAATGCCCTCCTCCCCCCGCACTATCACTTCTATCCAATGCTGCAGTAACGGAGCGGTGCGTACCACGTGGGTAAAGGGCATAATGCCCAACATTACATGTGAAAGAAACTTATTTTCCTTGTTTTTTATTGAAGAAAATATAACCAGAGACTAAAATGCCATTTACATTTTTGATATGTTCATGAATCGCTGGTTATAAAGCCTGTTTGTTGATCTGAAACCAAAGATATACAAGATACATATCGTCGACCGAAAGGCAAAATGGCTGTAGCGCCATTTTGGGAAGCTTACAAAAGAGCACTTTAAAGTTTTTATTATTTCTAATTTTGTAACTGTTAATTCATGGTGGAATTCCATTTTAATGGCTTAATAAAATAAATTTATAACTATATTCCACTTTTTTATTTTTTGACTGGACCGGTTTAAGCCTATAACGGCCATCTTCAGACTAGTACAGGTTGTTCTTATTCTATGGCTTATATACTATTTTCGGGATGTCAGGGGTAATAAACCATGATTTTACTTTAATTATATTTATCAGTATTGCTGCATGATTTTACTAGTTACAAGTTACTTTTAGTTTACTATTTTATATATCTATCTGGTATGAGTTTTTATTTAAGATGGTAATCATGGTTTACTATCCCTGACATCCCAAAAATAGTATATAAGCCATAGAATAAGAACAACCTGTACTAGTCTGAAGATGGCCGTTATAGGCTGAAACCGGTCCAGTCAAAAAATAAAAAAAGTGGAATAAAGTTATAAATCTGTTTTATTAAATCATTAAAGTTTTTGTTTTACAACAAAATTCAAAAGTCTTCAGTACTTGGTAGGATTTAGAAAAAAAGTTAACACAGGTAACTCAATACTCTCACTGTGATACCTAAAGCGACAAAAAGCTTTAAAAAGCCCCAAAGTTATGTCGCTTTAGTAAAGCCTTTTCCCAGATGGTAAATTTATTTTAGATGGCTGAATGGCCACAGAAGCCTTCAGAATTAAACGAGAGTCAGAGCATTCGATGCAGAAAATAAAGCTGATAAAAACTGCTTATATAACTCATTTTAGACCAAAGTGTCGCTTAAGCCTTTTTGCCTTTCCAGCAACGATATGATCTTGTCTATTACACGTTGAGATGAACAGTTAATGGTGAGTTTGTGTATTGAACAAGTAGGTATGTTCACGAAAGAAGAGAAGACTGATAATCACTGTGACAGTAATGAGGATATAGGAAAATTAATAAATTAATGAAGGACTGAATGTAGCTGGAAGTCGTAATAAAGCTATACTTTATATTCACAACCACCAGTTCTGTACACAGAAAGAATCGTGTGAAGTACCGATAAGTATAAGAAAAGGACACTTGAGGAAAAAACAAGGTAAATAATTAATTACAATATATTGATATCATTTAAAGTTTTCGTCCAACAATTAGTAAAATGATTTATTAAACATGCTATACATTCATAATTCTTATACATATAGAGCCTTGCAGCAATTGTTTTAAGTTTTAAATAAAATTTTGCACCTTTTTAAGAGTGACCGTGTGATTATTTATAAGGGACCAAAATTATGTAAATAAAAATAAATATTTCGTTACAGTTTTCTTGTTGTGATTATCATTTTTGTATGTACCTTGTAGATTTTTAAATGATGTTGTATTTCAAATTTTGTAAAAAAAAAAATGGTAAAAATATACACTATGAAGTCTATGGAAAACTATTTTACGCTCAAAGTGCTATTATTTTTTTAAAAAGGACATGTGACGTATGACATAATTACATAAAAAATTCCTCAATTTTGTTTTGGATCTCCTAAACATCGGCGTTTATTGACTCATTCCGTTCTTCCTTGCGCACACATTCACACATGATTTATTGATATGATTAACTTTTAGACGATTATTTTAGATTAGAAGTTCAAATAAACGTGAATCCACATTTCATACACCCATGTTTGGCGACCACGAGTTAAACCGTGCGTAACCTTAGTAAGTAAAAAGTTAGGCTTAGGTATTTTATTTTCAAAAAACTTTGAAAATTTTCCAAAGCTTCGCGGTATGACCGTAAAATGGTGTGAATATTACTATCAATATAAATTATGATTTATCGCAGATAAAATTTGTTTTCCCATTGAAGTAAAATATCATCCACATAAAATAATTGAATAAATGACTGGAATATTATTAATATGTTTGAACATTGCGACGTAGGTATAAAAAGCATTTACCATATTGACGAACCTCCGTAGGCTCCGTGGCCACCTATAACGCCACCCCCAATAATTCCACCCCCACTTAGCTCATGTCCTGGCAGACCACTGCCAATGATGGAAGAACCGTGGCCAATCAAACCACTGTCGATGATAGATGAACTGCCGATATGCCCTCCAATCAATGAGGACTCACCAAGAAGAGAAATGTCGCTTTCAATTAGCCCGACGGAATGGGCTGATTCTATGGGTGCAATAGATCCAATGTGTCCAATTGAGCCAATAGATGGAATGTGTCCAATTGATTCAATAGAAGGAATGTGTCCAATTGAGCCAATAGATGGAATGTGTCCAATTGATTCAATAGATGGAATGTGTCCAATCGAGCCAATAGATGGAATGTGTCCAATTGAGCCAAAAGATGGAAGATGTCCAATTGAGCCGATAGATGAAGTGTGTCCAATCGATCCAATAGATGGAATGTGTCCGATTGAGTCAATGGATGAAGTGTGTCCAATTGAGCCGATTGATGGGATGGTGCCGATTGGGACAGAGTATGAAGCTTTAATGGTTGGGAGTCGGATAGTTTCTATTTCATGTCCGACCCCTCCGAGGTTGTGTCCACTCCAGGGTTGGAAGAGGGGTGCGTTCCACCCTCCAAGACCACCGAGGCTCCTCTTTTGTTGGAGAGGGGTGCTCTGGGTAAGATAAATGCAAGCTAAAAAACCCTAGAAAAATAATAAAACCTAATGTAAATATATTTTTTTAAAACAGGGTTTGAATGAACAAAAATTTTAAACATTGATGTCTTAAACTAAATCTGTTTTATAAGTGCACTAGATTTAATACCCGGTTTGTTTCGGGTTAAAATAGTTTCATAGCCATTATAATTGCTGGAAATTGTGTTTGAAAGCAGGATATTGTTAATCAAAATTCTAATCAAATGTGTTTAAAACGTATTTCGCTCCTTCGTTGATTTTAAAAAAAAACATTTTGATTTTTTTTTTGTATGTGGAAAAAACAACATTGGAAAGTTTCTAATTTGTACAGTTAAGTAGGTATGCTCCATAGCTTACGATGTAAATGACGTTTAGAGATGTAAATAGTTGTGCTAATTAATAAATTAAATACAAAAAAACTGTGTAATTTTCAAGACGCCAGATTTTGTTATTTTTTTATAATAATCAAATTTAATTATAATATATCAAACACGACTAAAGCCATTTAAACCAACGTTTCGATTCTGGATGGTGGCATTTCACCAGGGTAACAATTAGAGTATCTACCACTCTGGATTTTTATTTGTTTTACTTTATATTACTTTATATTACTTTATTTTATTTTATATGAATTATTTGTGTTATGACAAATACCTATTGATTAAATAAAAGTTATTGGCGCACGCCGGGTTTGAACCCGCGACCTCTGGATAAGACGCTCGACTACGGAGGCTGTCGAATTCCGGGATAAGGCTACGAAGATGATGGTGAAAGAAATAATGCCACTCTTTTTCATGAATGATAGCGCGACACTTACCAAGGCATAAATTAAATACGACTCGCATCAAATCAGATATTAGCTTTACAGTTAATATGTGATACAAGAAAGTGAGATTTTACAAAAATTGATAAACAATCCACCCCAGTAAACTCAAAGCCCTAAAACAACTTACTGATAATTTAAGCATTACGTACCAATACAAAAAGTTTTGCCACCATTTTAAAAATATTTTAACCACAATAATAATCAGAAGAAAACAGATGCCTGGAGTGGATTTGCACTACAAATGATAAGAAGAAATAAACGAACGAGCCTTTTATATGAAAAAAATAACTGATTTTCAACAGTTCCAGTTTTCCGAATAAGATTTATTATAATTTTTTATGTAACAGGGAAATACTAGCAGAATGTACAACTGGTATTCAGAGTAATGAAATAGTTAACTAAACGTGTTAGTCCACTAAGGCTGTATCTTTTATTGCAAACATGTGTGACAATTTACTCAGTTACACATACATAATAATAATCTTATGTCACTCACAACAGACTTGTTTGTCAGATTAATTAATTTTATATAATATGTTTAATCGTTGAATAACTCGACACGTAATTAAAATAAAACAAATTTTCGTAGAAAGCAGTCACTTTGTGGTTCGACATATTTAAAGAAATTAAAAAATAACTTTGTGTAAGACCACGAAAATTATTTTATTTATTATGACCGACCGGTTTCGCTTAGCCTAAGCATCATCAGGGTACAAAATTGAACTGAACAAAAAACATAAAGTGTGCGGTTATATATACATACAGAGGGAGAACAAATTATAAAATAAAATAACAAAACAGTGAGAAGACAATGGAATAACATTTAAATTATAACAAAGGAACAGAGAGAAAGAGACAGATAATATGAATTGAAAGTGACAAAACGTCAACGTGATTAAATAATAATGATAAATTTTATGAGTGTACAGGAAATATACCTAATATTAGACTACTGGACAAATTTAGCTTATTATTAGGAAGATGGCTATTAATTGTAATGGCTTTCTTTATTTCTAGTGCTTCTAAATTATCTAATCTGATGCCATGATCATCCTTTTTGTGAAGAATATGAGCACCGGTGCTTTTATTAAAGGTATGATCTTAATAATTTTCTGTGATTTTGTCGAAACTGATATAGTTAGATTTGTATTTCTAGATATTCTTGATATAATGTTATTTGTTGATACGTAGTTTCATGGATATTTCAAGGCTTCATAGCCTTTGATCCAGTCCATTCCAGACTTTAGGACCTGACACTCCTGCAGCACACTCTCCGAATTTAGTGTCTGGTGTGCGCTTTGGTTCCTTCTACCTTCCGATAGCCGATGACGTTGCCGATCTAAAGGTTGACTGTCGCGAATTGGAATCTTCAGGAATACACAGTTCCGATAAATAAGCCGGAGCCATTCCGTTAATTGACCTAAATACCACCCAGCAAAGCTTGAACTGGATTCTTTCGAGACGTTTAAGCCAGTGAAGATCAGGCAAGAGATCGTTTGTATCCACTTTATGAAAATATTATCCACTCTCGTAATTATCTTTTCCATTTCGTGTACACCTTGTTTTCTTATCCAGTGGTTAGGTTGTGATTGTTAGAGGCTTTCTTTATTAGAGTGCAGCCTCCATCATGTAATTGTATACCTTACTATGGGACAGCGCCCGTTAAATTAGATCCTCCGTTTAGATCGAAAAGCGAGCTGTGCATTTTTATCGAAAATATTAATAAATTGAACTTAAACGAAGAATTTAGTCCCAATATTACAAAGATTTATTGCTCTAAATTAACAGTTTTTAATGGAGATTAGGAACGCTGTATTTGAACAGTTGTTTTTTTTTACTCTATTCTTCTGACTTCCTCCGTTCTTGTCTTTCGAGCGAATTTTGGGGATGTATGTAATATACCTACCTAAATAGTATTTCCTGAAAAAATCACAAAACGTAGTTGGCGGAGTCGCCAGAGACGCGGGAGACGAAAAACATGCTTACATACCTAAAAGTGGTGCGATATTATGTGAAAACTTGACTTGTATCTTTCTTTCTCACTTTTTACGACGTAAAAACCCGGAGAAAGTGATTTATCTAGTAATCTGATCATTCAAACAACCCTATATTTTCAACCTACCTATCTCAAAAGCTAAGGCACAAGAAATATATAATTCATTCGATGTAAGTAGGTTGAAACATCGCACTTATTAATAATAATAATATTTGACTAATTTATATAACGCCATTTAAAAAAAATTTCACCCCAAGGGCGCTAAACAAGGAAAAAAAACTACGGAAAATTACCACGAAAATACATAATACGCCCTACTTTGATTTAATATTGACCTTATAATAATAATAACAATGAACTTATATAGCACAGTGTATGATATTTCGCCTCAAGTGCACATCATACCAAATAACCTAACCTAATATAACAAATAAGAAAATAATGTATAATATGAATACAAATTAGAACTATCTAAAATCATGATGATTATCATAAATCATGATAGAAAAGGTTCAGATATGAGTATAACAGTGCATGCCTACATTAACTGATTAAAAACACAATTTACTAGAAGCCAAGGGTGTAAAAATCCACGTGAAAAGTACGTTTTCATATTAACAAATTTGTCAAAGCGAAGAAAAAAAAATCATGTGGACTTTTTCTTGGTGGCCTCCCATTCTTGATCACTAATTTAGTGTAACAGCTTTGATTTCTAACGATTTAATCGGTAGTATAAATACATCATTATTTTAACAAGATGCAATTATTGATTAATTGGAATAATTATGTTTAAGTTGCCATCCTTGCTCTCATAAACACAAGACGCCATATTGTTTACTCGTGTTTTACGTGGGTTTTTCACACGTAAAATTTCCTTAATCAGCTTCACCGGTGCAAAATGTTTCTGTTAGGTTAATTAATTTCTTCGTGAGCACCATCGATACATAAAAAGCTTCCTTATTAGAGTGTTGAAGTTACTACGGCACAGAAAAAAAGCAATTAACTCCACCAGATGCATTAATCCGAGAATATTTTTTTTCCACAAAAGCTGCCATACTCACTTGGAAAAAGGTTTATTTTCCAAGACATTCTTACTTTATAATGTTGCTCTACAGATGAATCATTGATGATTGAATAACTACACATACCTTGTAGTAAGAATATATATGGAGAGAGAGGTGAATATTTTAACCCAACCTATACAAATTTACGATAAATCACTCTCTTCGGATTTTCACGTCGTAAACCGTGAGAGAGAAAGAGACAAGACAAGTTCTCACATAATATCGCACCACTTATCCAGGTTATAGTTCATTATACACCAGGTGTATAGGCATGTTTTTAGTATTTCGCGTCTGCGGCGACTCCGCCCACTACGTTTTGTTATGTGACATAACTCAATGGTTTTTGAGGTTATATCCTATTTTTTGTTGACAACAATACTGTGAATAAGTGGTCAAACAAATAAACGCTCCATTATGTCGACATGTGCTATAAATGGATGTAAAGTAATAAAATAGCCACTCCCGAGTCAGGAAAAATCAACAATCCTGACTACACTGTTTCGTAAAGCTATTCCTCCTGGTGTATTATTGCTCTGAGACACATACGGACATAATAGCATTATGGTGGACGGTTAGAGCTTTTACGCTAATTTGGATACGACCCTGACGTATCGAAAGTTGCGCATTCCAATTGTATCGGACATATAAATATGTTTAGATACTAAGTAAGAATAATATGTTTAAATGTAAATTCCTTGTTGTTCCCCGAGCGAAATACCGCCCGGGAAACACGTTATCGCCGCGCGGCTGAAAATCATCTGTCGCGGCGAGCGGAGTAATCGGGCCTTTTACGTCCCCCCTCCACAAACGGTCAGGAGATTACGCTTGCAAGCGAGCTCCGACCCTTCTCCAAAGACAGCCGAGCGATTATGGCGCTCTACCGGCCGTTTACCGAACGATTTACTAGGATGGCAGTATTTACGCCGTACCCCCTCTCTAGCGCCCGGAGGCTGGCCGTCTCGTTCAATGGACCGATCCGTCAGCCAATGAGAGCTAGGCAGAGATTCGGCGTATTTCAAAATCTTATTATTGCGTAATTATGGTTAGGTATTAATTTGTAAACTAGATTAGCGGGAATTCAGTTATCGGTACGATAAATAAAAGTACACAGATCTGACGGCTGAATTCCCTACTACATAATTGTATAAAATAAAAAGTTGTAATTATGTTAATTAAGTAGTTATAAGACAAAACATATACCACCACCCCTTATGTAACCCTCCTAACAAATTGTAAAATGTAAAACTTTGAGATTAATAAAAATGCTGGGAAGAAGTGGTTTATTGGAAGCGAAAGGTCATGAAGAGAGCTGATGCTGGTATATTTTGCCTTCCCGCTAGAAAAATGCTAGTGGGAGCTACGAGCTCTCAAAGAGGAGAACTCGCAAGAAACCGGCTTGCTGCAACCGACCCAGGCCCGCTTCGCTAATTGACTTGAAGAAACTGGCCCCTCAAAATTTATAGTCAATGTGCTGACAAAACGTCTGGTACACCAATACTGAACAAATTAAAAAATATTCTATAATTACTACATACTTTTGATTTAAATCATACTTTTGTGTTTGACTACCCCAAGTTAAATAATTAAGGTGAGAAATGTATTTAAATTATATTTAAAATCTTCTAGAAGAGAGATTTTTTTTGTGAACATCGCACAAGACCCAACTGTCCGGAGCCAGTGAGACTAAGGCATTCCATATTGAAGTTTTTTTTCAAAACTCAACAAATACTTTACTCAGTTTCAGATAATTCGTAAAAAAAATATTGCGAATAAACTGTACACCAAAATTTGTTACGTTTCTTTGTATTTCTATTCATTTCTCGTGTTTTAATAATAATATTAGAGTTGTAACGCGACAAGGCTGTCCCTCTCGAGCAATGTCGAGCTGTGTAGATCCAGGGCCGGACTCCAATTGGGCAATCGCCGACGCAATTCTAGGAATTTCATCCACTACTCCCACTACGTGCTGAAGGCCGCTGCCCGCCAGTTAGTTCCATTATTAATTGTCGCCAAACGTGTGGTAACGAACGCAAAAAACTGTTATAGAGTTTTATTACCACAACTCTTTAAGATACAAATACCGGTTTGACCGGTTAGTAGCTGAGTGGACAAACGCATCGGATTCCCACCCGGGAGTCGTGGGTTCAATTCCTCTGCTAGTTAACCCCTCCATTATTGCAGAAGCAACATCTTCCGCTTATTGTGATGTTTGTCTTTTTTTTTTTAAATACCGGAAAAAAAATATTTCCAGCAGTTTTGAAAAAAACCCTAATCAATTGAATAAGTAGGGGATGGGAATGAACGAGGTTGGGAAATATCAGGATATTCAGATCCGGTCACTTAACACGGCTGAAGCCATTTCAAGCAACGTTTCTGTCATGAATGGTGGTCTTTCACCAGGGCGATACTAAGAGTATCTATCACTATATAAAAGCATACAAAATAATGAACTACTTTTTTAATAGTATTTTTACCAACAATGTTTTTTTTATTAAAATAACAATAAATAATGACAAATAAATAAAAAATGAAAATAAATAATGAATGATGATTTTTTGTTTGTTTGAATAACAAATTACATTTCTTTACGAAAAATTATACTAAAACTCAATTAAGAAATGGATTGACTCGTGGACATTAATTATTTTATCCCTTGGATGAGCAGCTTTCATTTTGAAAAAGTACACTGTACAAAAAACCTTTGACCCTGTAATAAAAGTGATAATTAAATGGCGAATACGGCATGTAGCTAACCACCTGCTTTAATTGTTTGAATATTTTATACATTCAATGGTGCCCTATTTTTTTCTACGTGGGCATAATCTATTGCAAGTTATGGTATATCTAGTTCAATGTATTTAATTGCAAATAATTGAGAGTACGATACATACCAAAGTAGATGTATGAAAAGTAAAGGAAGGTAGCAACTTAATATACAAAAAAAAAAATTGAATTCATTTGTTTAAATTTTAAAAAAATTTGGCCTGTATTTCAGTGAACTTATTTTATATTAAAGATCCACTGAAATAATTTTTTTTGTGTTTTTGCGACATTGTCTAAATTAATAGGTGTAAATTTTATTAGTCACAAATTTGTCATAAACTACAATTTTTTTATGGAATAAACTTTTTGTAATAATTTTGCCAGCTTCAGGGGTTTTAATGGAGTTACCGTGGTAGCTTATATAAAATTACCACCCTACGTTTCATTATCATCAGTACTGATCGTGACATGTACGCCATTTGCGCTATTTACGCCAGTTGCGCTATTTACGCTAGTTGCGCTATTTACGCCAATTACGCTTTGTGTGCTATTTGCGCTACTTGGTCTGCTTCCGCTACTTTCGCTGATCTCACTACTCTCACCGCTTACGCTACTTGCGCTACTTCCGCTATTGATGGGTTTCACGCCCAGCACAGTGGTGTCTTCTTCGGAGTTCTCCAGAAGCATTGAGGAGTTGAAGTTCATGTCGATGATCGGCTCCGTGGGGGTTTTAGGGGAGGTAGTGGTGGTGAGGAGCATGGGGGAAAGCTCGCACTGCCTGCCCTTGAAGCCCGAGGGACACTCGCAGCGGAAGAGGCCATCTTCTTTCGGAAGGCTGTTGCACTTGCCGCCATGCTGGCAAGTTCCGTTGTTCATCTCGCAGTGGTTGAGTTCTGCAAGTGTTCGAAATGTTCAAATTTAGCAATACCCAAGTGTTTCCATCATTTAAGGGAGCGTTTTAAACGATATGTTTAATACTGTGTTTATTACTGTGTACGTAATAAAATATTAATAAATACAACAAAAAAAACTCTTCATTAAACAGAATTCAATGGAATTTCCCGAAGTCATTGAGCTGAAAAGCTTAGAGCTTCCGAGGAATCAGCTACTAGGGGTGAAAGTCAGACACCCAATCCCTCTTCCTGTGTCAATTGTATTTAGAAGTGCATCAATCAAGAGTTTCTTCATCTTTTCTACCCGGTAAGCGGCGAGCGGTGAGCGGGTAGAAAAGATGACCATCTTTTATTAAAGCTCACCCACTAAAGTTAGGGAGGGAATAAGATGGGGTATGCAGAGACTGTACAAGAAAAAAAACAGTTGTTGAAAAAAAACCATGTATGCTGTAAAAATTGTGGTCCCTAGATATGTAAAGTGATGTGAAACATCCTAACGTTGGATTAAGAATATAGATTAAATCACTTTCTTCAGGTTTTCGCGTCTTAAACCGTGAGAGAGAAAGAGACAAGACAAGTTGTCACTCAATATCGCACCACTTCAAGGTATGTAAGCATGGTTTCAGTCGCCCGCGTCTCCGGTGACTCCGCCTACTACGTTTTGTTATGCGACATAACTCAACGGTTTTTGGGTGAAAAAGTGGTTGTTTAAATAAAAAAAACATTATGTCGATATGTGCTATGAATGGTTGTACAAATACCCTAGCCCTAGCCACGCCCCAGTCAGGTGAAAACCATTAATACTGACAACACTAGCGCTCCCTCCTGGTATATTATTGCTCTGAGGGTGTGTCCATGAAAACCCTAGCCACGCCCGAGTCAGGAAAAAAAATCAACAATCCTGACTACACTGTTTCGCAAAGCTATCTGTCCTGGTATATTATAGCTCTGAAATCCTAATACAGGTATTTCCAGTAGATTGCGCTGCGCTTATTCGAGGCGACGCGACGCAGCAGCTGGGTCCGTGGAAGTGACCTCGCTTGTGGCGGCACTCCAGACAGCAGGTCACAAGGAAGAAGGACAGCGAGAAGACGTGGTTTTACCTTGGTCGCACAGCATGCCGCCCCAGCCCTGCTGGCACAGGCAGTCCCAGGGCCGGCGGCAGGCGCCGTGCTCCTGGCTG
This sequence comes from Drusus annulatus, assembly GCA_022651775.1. Lineage (NCBI taxonomy): Eukaryota > Metazoa > Arthropoda > Insecta > Trichoptera > Limnephilidae > Drusus > Drusus annulatus. Next base: position 526,145 of record JAGWCC010000011.1, read on the forward strand.
CAGCCCGGGTAGGCGTGGCAGCGGTCGCACTTGGGGCCCATCCAGCCCACGCGGCATCGGCACTCCCCGGGCCGCCGGCAGTAGCCGCGCTCGTTGTGGCAACCCTGCGAGCAGATTGCTAGGGGAGGAAGAAATTGTCAGTCAATATTTATTTATTTATAAACTAACGGACTATTGTCCAATTACAAAAAAAATACACAATACGAAATGGGAAAAAAAAAGCAACAGAGAAAGAACAGCACATACATGATACTAAATGAAGCAATGACAAAATATACATAAGAAAGAACAGTCAAATCAAAGCCAAGGTTAAGCCAAAATTGTGGTAGAGTCGTAAAGAATGACAAAAATCATTTAGACTGGTACCAACAATTTCAAGACCACAGCTTGAGTTAACAATTTTAGACATTTTGGACAGTGGAAAATGATACCCATAATTAGTATTGTGATGATTGAGGAACAGCAATTCATTGTTTCTGAGTTTACGGCAAGGAATGGTAAGCTGGATGAGTTGCAACAAAGAAGGTGAGTCAATTATACAATTAAGAATATGCAAATTAAATCTAAGTCTTTCCTACGCTTTTCTAATGAAGAAATTTTCAATGTTTGTTCAATTTCATCATATGAATAATCGCCTCTTTTTTGCCCTAATCTCCGTGCAATTCCACGTTAGAAGCGATGTTGTACGTATTCAATATGATGAATATGAACAGTATAAAAAGGAGTCATGCGGATAGGGGAAATTCAAGTTGGAATGGATCCCATGCCAAAAGCTCGACAACGGAATAATAATAACTAGTTTAGTATTGACACACAGGTCAAAAGGAAATCGCGTAGTTGCGTAATCGGAATAAAATTTCAAACTTTTTTACGTGTGAGCGAACATTACCAGTATTGTTTTTGCCCGGCAATCTAACGAATCGTGTACAGAAGACGGCTTAGCGTATTAATACTATCAGATTCGGTTGGCGGTTTTGCCTACAGACTATCCAACCAACTTCCCCCACTCTATTTCCACACGTGTCGGGTCGTGAGTAAGGTTTATTATAAACATCTCAGATACGTTCCAGAGATGTTGTACAAGGTATCTATACATGACTTGATAGGGTGTACGATTAGGCAGGTTTCTTGGTTGCTTGGCACTCACGCGTCTGGCACAACAGGCCCGTGTATCCTGGCAGGCATTTGCACTCCAGCGGCTTGTCGCAGTAGCCCTGCTGACAGCCGGGCAGCGGCTGGCAAGAGCGACAGTTGGGGCCCGCCCAGCCCAGGCGGCAGGTGCAAGCCCCGGGAGAGTTGCAGTAGCCGCGGGTGGGGTGACAGTCCTCCCGGCAAACAGCTGACAAAAGACAGAAAAAAACCGTCATCAGACAACATCATACCATACAAAGCATAGCTAACTAACTAACTAACTAACCATCACGCCGTTTCTCCGCAGGGGTAAGCAGAGAGGACGGACCGCCATATAACTCTGTATTGGCACACACTCCTTGCTTAATTTACATTCATACATACTCTTCTGTTATTCTGACTCTTCACATGACCCGATTCAAGTATTTGATTTACTTGATCGTGCCATGTCTTTCTCGGGCGTCCTCGAATTCTTCTTCCATTCACTTTCGCATCATATATTCTTTTCACACTCCTTTCTTCGTTCATTCGCTCTACATGCCCAAACCATCTAAGCGTCCCTTTCTTGATCCTATTCATTACGCTCACATCAGCCTTGCATTCTTTCCGGATATCCACATTTTTAATACGATCATACATGGTTTTACCGCACATGCGTCTCAAAGATCTCATTTCCACAGCATTCAGTCTACTTTCATCCTTCCTCTGCCAGTTCCATGCCTCACTGCCATACATCAGGGTTGGCATAAGTACTCCATTATGGACTCCAAAGCATAGCGCTCGTCAATTTTCAGACCGACCGTATGTCTTCAATACATTTGACGTTTTTCAGGTTTAATCCGATAGCTCTAGACCATGGGTTCCGAATCCGGGAGTAATTACCTCTGCGGGTAAACAACTTTTCTGCGGGGTACCCTTTGTATTAAAATTCAGATGAAACGTATGAATTCATTAACAACATATTTGTCAAATCAAAGAAAAGGAAATTAGATTGAGAAAATTGATTAGATCTGATTGAACATCAATCGTATTTTTCAGAGAAATCTGTTGTTTCTGATAGTCAGTAAGCACTTACGTTCAGAGCAGAAGAGTCCGTCCCAGCCTCTGTTACAGATGCACTCGAAGGAGACGTTGCAGTAGCCGTGCTGGCAGCCGGGCAGCGCGATGCACTTGTTGCATCTCTCCCCGTAGAAGCCAAGCTTGCACCTGCACTCGCCTGGCCTCTTGCAGTAACCTAGAAAATCGATCAATATTTTGTCATTGTTAAATGAATGAAACATGTTCATTTGATCACCTCAGTCAAAACAAAGTGACTCCATGACAGGTAAGCTTACCATTGAGAGGATCACAGCCTCTTCTGCAGATGGGCACGTCACAGAGGTCGCCCTGCCAGCCGGGAAGGCATTTCAACTCGCCATCCTCGTCACAGCTGTAGTGGCTGTACTCGCTCTGAGAAGCTGGAATCTCACACGCCTGGAAAATCAAATTAAACGAGAATTGTTATTGTGGATTCATTTTAAGCTTGCAGTATTTTCAATAAGTTTAATTTCAGAGTCAATCGTTGTCTGTGCGAGCGAGAATATGTTATTTGGTGCCGGTGTTATCGAGCCCAGTAGGGGGCTTAGGTTCACAAGGGCCTATCTTATATGCAAAACCAGCAGAAATAGGCCCTCAGAGCAAGAATATATATGGACAGAGAGCTAAATATTTTTACCCAACCTATACAAATTACGATAAATCACTTTCTCCGGGTTTTTATGTCGTAAACCGTGAGAGAGAAAGAGACAAGACAAGTTGTCACATAATATAGCACCACTTTTAGGTATGTAAGCATGTTTTTCGACTTTTTCCCACTACGTTTTGTTATGCGACATAAATCAACGGTTTTTAGGTTATATCCTATATTTTTGTTTATAAAAATACTGTGAAAAAGTGGTTACACAAATAAACAATAACATTTCGTCGACATGTGCTATTAATGGATATATTAATACTCTAGCCCTAGCCCTAGCCCTAGCCCTAGCCCTAGCCCTAGCCCTAGCAACGCCCGAGTCAGGAAAAAATCATCTATCCTGACTACAATAGCGCTCCCCCTGGTATCTATATTATTGCTCTGAGGATAGGCCCCTGTGACCCCGAGCCCCCGGGTTTTTGTCGTGTAGTGCGGACAGTGCAAATCAAGGAAGTCAGTGACTACCTGTATATAAAAATAATGCTGTCATTTAGCGGGTTTGCGTAGGTTTTTGGAAACCACTTGTTCAAAACTTCAATTTTACGGAAACCTGTAGTTGAATGTCTTCATAATTAGTGTTTCGTTTGTGTCAAATCTGATTTGTAACCATCGGTACCCAATCAAATCTTGTTTTAAAATAAGATAAACGCAAAGGGTGTTCTCGAGTCTCAATAGAGTCTGGATTATAAATGTACACTTGTTCATTTATTATCCAAAATAATTTCCTATTATGCAATGACGATAGATAAGTTAATATAATTTTAATAAAATCACGTAATATAATATTTTGAGTTTTAGTTTTAGAGTGTCTTTTCTGTACACGTTTCAGACCGTATTATTGTATCTAATCAAAAATATTTCTTGGAAGAAACCATTTTTATTTATGAATTGACGAGTTCCGATGACATTTTAAATAAAATATTTAAGAGGAAAAAGGTGTTTTTTATAACAATAGTGGTTACAGTACTTACTAGGGAGAGACAACTGGTTATTTAAGACTTATAAAAAAATCTCTCCAGCGGGGAATCGAACCCCGGTCTCCCGCGTGACAGGCGGGGATACTTACCACTATACTACTGAAGATAAACACTAGTGCGCCAAATGTCATATCATATTGGCTTTACGCAGTAAAAACTGGTTTGAATGAAACTCTTCCCACCTAAGTAAACAAACTACAGTAATTGCATTGATTAAATATGCGATTTAAGTAGATACAGCAGATATATGTTGGAGTGGATTTTTTTTGTTGGAAACCCGTTGTTACGGAAATTGGATGTTAGCCACAACACGATTGCCAAGCTACTGATGGTACTTAATTACAGTGCTACGCGTCCATACATGATATTAAATGAAAATGTTCATTTTATCCATGGACGGTAATCGAACCCGTAACTTTCCGACCCGACGGCGCGGAATAAAAGTTCACGCCTCTCGTTTTATACTTGATACGAGTTGGTACTAATCTTTTGTTCGAACCTTGAAGTAACAATATATGGAAAGAAAGCTAATTATTTTTACCCAACCTATACAGATTAGGGATAAATCACTTTCTCCGGATTTTTATGTCGTACACCATGAGAAAGAAAGAGACAGCAAAAATAAGCAGAGAAAATGAGAGAATGGTTCGCCCAAATTTATTTAACCTTTATGGGACTGAATCTATGTTTTCAATGTAGATTTTTTAAATGTTCTAGTAAGTCTAACCGGCTGAAACTTCCTGACTTCTCCACAATAGTGAAAATGAACAATTTAACATAACCGTTGGATATGTGAAGGGTGGTATGTTAGCGGAAAACGAATATAATTTACAACTTCTGATGACTGAAAGAGTACCCGGATATCCTAAGAAGAAAAAAAAACAAATACTTGGAATAATTAATCATTGGAAGAGCCTTGAACGTGTCTTTGTTTCACATTGACTCTTTCGACCTGCTCATAAATATGATGTCCCAAAACGGGATTCATTTCAGCTACGTGTGAAAGTCAATTGAATAAATAAAGTAACTATAAGCAGGTTTCCAATGCCAAAAGAAAACCTAATACGTAGGAGAAATTTATAGATTTTATATGAATCATAAATTTCATATACCTCTAAAGCCTGGACTGCGGTCAGACGCTAAGGTATGCCTACCTAAGCATCATCGATATCACACTTTTGGTCAATGCTTACTAGGCTTTGCAATGTGTAGTGCAGCGATGGGATTAGACTATATTTTCAAGATTTTGTTAAGACGTATACAGTTTTCACATTTTTTTACACTATTCCATCAAAACTTTTTTGGAAGTACTTATTACATAAGTATTTGTTTTATTTTATTTAGTTATCAATGGATCAACTGTGGCTTTGATAAATTATGATTAACAAACTTTTGGACAGGAATAGAACGGATGCCCCCTTTGGCAGGAGCTATCCGTGGCTGTGATTATGTTTGCACTCTAGAGTTGAGATTGAAAAAAGGTGTTCAAAATTGTCATGGAAATGATGCTCTTTAAAAAAATATATATTACGATAAATGGCATGACGAAAATTAAAGAAAAATAAATTTACTGCCTATTCACCAAAAGAATATTCCTAGGTAATTTGAATTTATAAATAACGAAAAAGATAAACAATAAAAAATATATATTGACAACATATTAAATAAAAAAGTGGTTAAAAACAAAGTGTATGTGTTATATTTATAAATAAAAAATATGTCTGTTAAAAGTCGTATCAAGAAGCGGAAAGGACATTTAGGTATAAACACATAAAGACACCGATGCAAGAAGAAAACTAAGGCCATTATTATTGTAACGGCATTCAATTATAAGTAACTACTAAGTATGGGTATAATTCTCCAATGTCCAGAATGTCAAGACTTGTTAACTCAAGCCATGGTCTTGAAATTTTTGGTAGCAGTCTAAATGATTTTCATCATTCTTTACGACTCTACCATAACTTTGACTAGACCATGGCTTGAATGTTCTCTCTTATGTTTATTTTGCCTTATTTTTGTCATCGCTACATTTATTATTATGTATATGCTATTCCTTCTCTGTTACTCTTTTTTCCATTTCGTGTTTTATATATATTTTTTGTAATTGAACTTTAGTCCGTTAATTTAAAAATAAATAAATTACCAGGTACTGTATATTTTTAAAAAAATGTTTGATTGTTGAACCTACGTACACAAGAGAGATTATTAAAAACAATTGTAGCATATAATATAACAAACCTGTTTCTTCCATTTCGGCACAAATTTAGCAGGCCAAACAGTGGGCAAAATCACAAACAAACAAAACAAAAATAAATAGTTCTTCAACATTTTAACCAATCACAAAAAACACAAATTCAATTTCTGAACACAACTCATTTCACAAAAATAACACAACAAACCATAGATAACACAAAATTAAGAAAACGAAATATTATTAAATCGTTCTATTTTTTAAATCTGTTTAAAACGCACTTGCAGTGCTTAGAATGGTATAAATAAGTGAAATAAAACGTTCTATTTTTTCAAAGTTTGTTTTGAATGAACTTGAAATACTTGTAATGAGTGAAATAAAACGTTCTATTTTTTTCAAAGTTTGTTTTGAACGAACTTGAAATGCTTAGAATGAGTGAAATAAAACGTTCTATTTTAAAGGTTGTTTTGAACGAGCTTGAAATGCTTATGTTCTGCGGTATTTTGAGATTTGGATCTCGAGTCCCGTCGACAGAGAGCGACGATGGGTGAGTGAGGAAGACAAGATGTAAGAAAGCCCCGTTGGACGGTCGGATGGGACGAGGCATTGAACTTGAAACGGTGTTTTGAGTACCGAACCAGTCGCGGTCACATTATTGATGAGCTACGTATGTCGTATATGTCATAATAACAGGGTGCACACAAATAAGAATTGTCATTTTTTTTAAGTACGAGTAAATACTTCACAAGAGTCCCAACTGCTCCCAACCGTCTAGAGCCCGTGAGACTATGGCATCCTCAATTGGGGTATGTTGTGAGGCTGGAGGTAGTGGGCCAGAGGAAGGTCGGGAAGTACCTGGCCATTCAATTACAAAGGTTCAAATCTTGGAGTAACAATACATGGAGAGTGAGCTAATTATTTTTATCCAACTTATACAAATTTGGGATAAATCAATTTCTCCGAGTTTTTACGTCGTACACCATGAGACAGAAAGAGACAACAAAAAATTCGCATAATATCACACCGCTTTTAGGTATGTAACAATGTTCTCCGTCTCCCGCGTCTACGGAGACTCCGCCCACACGTTTTGATATGTGACTAAACTGGACATAACTCAACGGTTTTTAGGTAATGGTATATGCTATATTTTTTGTTTTGTTAACAATTCTGTGAAAAAGTGGTTAAACAAATAAACAAAAACATTATTTCGACATGTGCTTTGAATGGATGTATAAATACTCTAACCCTAGTCCTAGCCACGCTCAAGTCTAGCCAAATCAGACAAAGATCATCAATACTGACTACAGATAGTACAGAAGCGCTCCCTCCTGTATATTATTGCTCTGAGGTTCAAACTCATCGCGGACTGGCTAGCAATTTGCGTCCGTGTTCAGTTTCTTTTGAGTCTCTCCGTGTGCAGAGGGCCTTAGGGTTAATAGTTTATTTAATTTTTATTTTTTATGATTACTTAATATAATTTAATGATGAGAAATATTGCAGGGAACCTGTAGGTCACAGAGAGAATTAGTCACCACTTCTGTGAATCGGAGATAGCAAACTGTTTGGTATTCCGGAGCCAACGGGTCGAGAAAGTTCGAATCACGTTTCTTGTTCACCTCATTTCTCCTCGGACCCTGCTCACTGTGTTGTTCGTTGTACGCTATGCAGACTGTACAGTGTACACTCAGCCAGTCAGTGTGCCCACAATAACATAACATTCGTTGGTAGGTACCAACTAACATAAATCATACGTAGATACTGTCATGTGTTAATTTTTTTTTGGTATAGCCTCATGTAAATTTAAAAAAAGTCATTATACTTCAGTCACTACAGTCAGTCTTCAAAGATTAGCGCCTTTTCTTAAAACATTTTAGTGTTTCTCGTTAACCGTCAATTCTAGGCCCGCTTAAGCTTTTGAACAAATTGTGATCAGCCGAAAAGCATAACAACATGATCGTTATACTTTTCAATCGATCACAATTAGTTCTGAAAAGCTGTAACGGACTGACAATCAGCGTCTGTCGGGGACCGCTCAAACGTCACGAAAACATGTCCTCGTTCTACCGGTATTTCAATGAAAGATGCTCCGAGGAACTTGCCTCATTGATCCCTTTGGGAAACTCGTCAAACGTGCGCCCAACATTTGTACACGGTTGACATTCAATACACGAGGACGGGTCACTTTTACTACTCGTTCTTATGTTCAACAGCTCAACTGTGAAAGGATTCGCCGGCTTCTGTGTTTCCTCCCTTTTTCAATACGGGCCTCTTTAAGACCCAGGTTCACTCATTCCTTTCCTCAAAAAGACCCTCCGCACTTCTCAAAGACGACGCACGTTAGAGGAGAAAAAAAAATTGAGACTTCTTCAAAATTAAGGCCGCCAAAAAATTGCTCACGGCCAACTGCCGTTAGGACCACATCGTAATGACCAGAGCTCACCGATAATTGGCGACGCATGCAGAGTGCACATCAGACGAAGCGAAACCTACTTTCCTCTCGGATAATTCAAAATGACGGAGTGCATAACTGTAAGCGATCGATTGCCATCTAGAAACTTCTGCGACACACTTCTGCATCTCGGAGTAAACACGCAGTGGCGTTGATGGAATACTCGTGTAACGAATTTAGGGTAGGTATTTTTTTTTATTGGACTTTGGTCAACGATGAATGTGAGTAAGTCCAAAGTTCAAAGATCCGAGGCTGCGATAAAACACTGAATGCGTTTCCAGCTTCAGATGAATTTGTAAAATAGTGGACTGAACGACAAACTATTCTACACGATGGAAGTATCTAATTGTAGCTTGTGGAAAGAGTATTGGAATGAAGGGAAAATGGGAAACCATTCACTCACCGATGAAGTTGAAGTTGAAAGTTCTTGAAGTCTTCTTACACTATTGTATTATTAACGAAATTAATACACCATACGGATTTAGGTCTACTTATTCACAAAGCACCACAGTTATTTTATATTATTTGGAGAACACAACAACAAACCGACGAACAAGCGAAAAACCAACGAGCAACACGTTTTTTCACATCGAAACTCTTCTGTTTGATTGCCAATTGTTTTAAACACGGTGTTGTTACGTATGAAAATTAAATAGCTAAATGGTTGGATAGGTAGAGACTTGGGTGAAAAAACACTAAGGAAAGAACCTAAAAATATTACTTTGAAATGCAACAGTCGTGGTGTTTGAAAGAGAGAGTACGAGAACAGTTTAAAATATAGTTGCTAATGATGAATACTTGGAGCAAACGGATGAGTTTGTGTATTTATGAAGTATGTTTACGAGAGACGGAAAGGCTGATAAAAATATTGAAAAAAGGGGAATGCAGAAAACTACATTAATTGAGGACTGAACGCTGTTGGCGCAAATAAAAAAAAATATCCAAGGAAGCGAAACTAGCAGTCCACAATGGAGTGCTTATACCAACCCTGATGTATGGCAGCGAGGCATGGAACTGGCAGAGGAAGGATGAAAGCAGACTGAATGCTGTATAAATGAAATCCCTGAGGCGTATGTGCGGTAAAACCATGTATGTCCGTGTTAAAATGTGGATATCCGGAAATAATGCAAAGCTGATGTAAGCGTAATGAACGGGATTAAGAAAAGGGCGCTTAGATGTTTTGGGCATGTAGAGCGAATGAACGAAAAAAGGAGTGTGAAAAGAATATATCACGCGAAATTGAATGGAAGAAGAAGTCAAATACTTGAGTCGGGCCATGTCAAGAGTCAGAATAACAGAAGAGTATATATAAATGGGAATGAAACAAGGAATGTTTGCCAAGACAGAGTTGTATGGCGGTTTATCCTTTCTGCCTATCCCTGCGGGCTTTGATCCATAGCGAATTAAAAAAATACCAATTTGATGTAGTTAATATAAGCTATCATGCTCATACCTACATTCTACATTCTGATTGATTCTGAGATCTAAAAAGATTTTATTTTTAAAATGCATATTTTACAAAAATATTTATCTACGATCAAGCAACGGAAACCAGTTTGTTGATCCAATAAGTGTTACGAAAACTTATATTATGTGGCCCTCGAGTATGGACATCGCTTCTATTCTAGAAAAACTTGTATCGCGTTCAGAGAAAAGTGATAAAGGTAATAATATACGAGGCCTGTTCAAGAGAAAAGGTGAATTTTGAATTTTCGCGGGCTGTGTACATTCGATTATCGATTTTTTTTTGTTATGTTGGTACACATATGTTTATCATATGTTAACATTTTCAGCCATTTTGGATTAGTGGTTTGTTTTTGACAACTGGAAAGGTTAGTCACGTTTTTGTGTGTTCTTCGATTTTTTTACTTTTGAAAAAAATGGATCAAAGAATATGTATTAAATTTTGAGTTTAAAATGGAATAAAGTGCTCCAACGCACTTAAAATGTTGACTGTGGCATTCAGCGAGTCTACTTTGTCTCAAAAAAGTGTTTATAAGTGGTACAAGCGCTTTACAGAAGGCCGAGAAGATGTTAATGACGATGAGCGTCCTGGAGTTGTGGGAAAACAAATCATGGATTTTATTCTTTGATCCATTTTTTTCAAAAGTAAAAAATCGAAGAACACACAAAAACGTGACTAACCTTTCCAGTTGTCAAAAACAAACCACCAATCCAAAATGGCTGATAACGCTAACATATGATAAACACATGTGTACCAAAATAACAAAAATAAATCGATAATCGAATGTATTAGGCCCGCGAAAATTCAAAATTTACCTTTTCTTTTGAACAGGCCATGTATGTTTACTCCAATAAAGTGATATAATTTGCGACGTGTGATTCACGAAGAAATTAATAGAAATCGTCTGGCAAGCGGATTTATTCCAGTAATATTCTCAGCAAAATCGAGCACCAAAGAATTTATTCGTGAAAGGAATGCGCTACTTTCTAGAATATATTTTTTTATTAATTACAAATTTTATGGAATCAATTTATAATCATTTTATTAAATGACCAGCATTACTACCCGACTTCTCAAAATATCTCAGATAACTGAAGCGCCACAAAAGTCTACAGAATCAAAGAGAGTCAGAGCATTCGATGCAGAAAAAACTGTATTTTATTATCAACGTGTCGCTTAAGCCCTTTTGCCTTTCCAGCGACGATATCCAGGTGCCAAAATAAAATAAAAGAGAAATATTTAAAACATAATGAAAGAACAAAAACCTCATAGCAATAATATGCAAGAGAGAGCGCTGCTGTAGTCAGTTTTTATGAGGTTTGCCGGAGTCGGCTAGACCTGGGCGTGGCTAGAATTAGGGCTAGGGTATTTATACATCTATTCATAACACATGTCGACATAATGTTTTTGTTTATTCGTGTAACCACGTTTTCACAGTATTGTTATAAACAAAATATATGGCATGTCGCCTAATAAACCTTTGAGTTATGTTCATTTATTTCACGCATCATAACGTGTGGGCGGAGTCAACGGAGACGCGGGACACGAAGAACATTCTAACAATACTTTAAAGCGGTGTGGTAATTTGGGAAACTTTCTGTCTTTATATTTATTCATATTTTTTGTCTCTTTCTTTTTTATGGTGTGCGGCGTAAAAACCCGGAGAAAGTGATTTATCCCAAATTTGTATAGGTTGGGTAGAAGAATTAGCTCTCTCTCTCCATTTATTGTAACTTCAAGACAAAAACACATAACAGAGTGGTAGGCATAGAAAATATCCCCCTTTTTAATTTATATATTTTTTAACCGTCTGAAGCCTGTGAGACTATGGCATCTCCAATCGGGGTATGTCGTGAGGCTGAAAGAAGTGGGGAGGGGAAGGAGATGGGGAAGAGAAAGGTTGAGAAGTACCTAACTATTCAGATCTGGTCACCGAACACGGCTATAGCCATTTCAAGCAACGTTTCGATTCTGAAAGGTGATCTTTTACCAGGGCGATACTTAGCGTATCTTACAGATGTTAAAACTTATGATTTTTTTAAGCTGTATAGATCATAATAAATATGACGTTGGAAGCTAAAAATAATTGCATTGACTTAAAAATTTAGACCGAAAAGAGTGTACATTTTCGTGATGCCAGAGCTCACTTTTCAAGGGCTACCGGGCTAAATTTCTGGCCAATGACAGCTGTCAGTTGAGGCAAAAAACGCTAAAAAAAAACACTCGTGTAAGATTTCATATCAAATTGAAATGGGTATAATTATTGCATTGACTGTATCCGAGTATGTATATCTAATCTAATTGGAATAGCTTTATACTGTAAGGTTATATAATTACCCGTAAAGGAAATCCACCAGCAAAATTCTGACGCGAAAACGTTTAATTTTTAATGGTTTTATTTTTATTTATTTTTTAATTGTATTCGTTGCGCCTCTGGCAATTTTCGGCAATAAAAGCCATTATGAGATTAATGTTAGTTCCTATATTGGTCACTGGTATGATGTGTGGTTTATTTACGGTAAATACATATCTCCGGGTCAAATTTACGCTAAAAATAAAATAATATTTTCACAACTTATACAGGTATATTCTTAGAGTATACTAGAGGTAGCCCAAGCCAAGGCAGTGAAGTCAGTTTTGGAATTGTTTTTGATGATTTTAACATGACTCGGCGCACCTGGGCGTGGCTAAGACTAAGGCTACGGTATTTATACATCCATTCATATCACATATCGACATAATGTTTCCGTGTATTTGTATAACCACTTTTTCACAGTATTTTTATCAACAAAAATATAGCATCTAACCTAAAAAACCGTTTAGTTGTGTCAAGTTTAGTGGCAAAATAAAAAATGTGGGCGCAGTTCCGCCGTTAACCAGCGAAGATAGCCAGCTTAAGATCATTGCGACAGTATATAGAAGCGGTCTAAGAAATTTGTTGTCTCCATCTCTCTCATGGTGTACGATGTAAAAACTCGGAAAAAGTGATTTATTACAATTTCGTATGCGTATCCCTCCATATATTGTTACTTCAAGGGTATATTATTATATAAAAAAAATTGTCTATCATGAGTTTGGAGAATTTTTTTAGAGACCTTTCGACTCCTAGGTCCCAGATAGATCAATTAATTTTTTTAAAGAAAGACAGTTACGAATAACCTGATAATATTTAAAAGCCATCATAAGAAGCGGAAGATGTTGCTTGTGCAATAATTTGGGACTTGGCTAGCAGAGGAATCGAACTCACGACGCCCGGGTGGGATTCGACGCGTTTGTCCACTCAGCTTCTAACCTTATTTATTAAGAAAGAATTTTGGAATTTGAAAATGTTTGACCAATTCCAAAAGATATGAGAAAAAAACAGTTTCTTCGGGCACACGGACACGCTCACAATACACGTAATACAACATTAATACATTCTACTTATTCCATTTTACTCGTATATGCAGTTCTAACATGGCACAGTTTCCAGAAATTAAATTAAAAATATTTTTTATTTCGTCAAAAATAATTTGACCCCCTAGAATAACAAGGTACCATCTGACACAACATTGTCGTGCAATAGAGGGCTCTAAAGAGAGATATTTACAGTTCATAATCGCATAACATTACCGTATCAGATGAAACTACGTTTTTTATAGTAAATACCGCACCTGTTCCCAACTGTCTAGAGCCAGTGGGAATACGGCATACTTAATGTTGTGAAGGTAAAGGTAGTGGAAAGGGGAAGGAGATGGGTGAGATGAAGGTTTGTAAGTACCTGGCTATTCAGATCTGGTCACCAAACACGGCTAAAGCCATTTCAAGCAACGTTCGATTCTGAATGGTGGTCTTTCACCAGGGCGATACTTAGAGTATCTACCACTCTGGAACGTACCGCAAATATACTATTTTATATGAAGTAAATGTGTTTTGACACATATTAATAAAATAAAAGTTATTGGCGCACGCCGGGATTGAACCCGCCACCTATGGATTCGTAGTCGAGCGTCTTACCATTCGACCACGGAGGCCGTGCTATTCTAAGCGGTCATCAAATTGTCAAAGTTTCCTCTAAAATCATAATCAAAAACGAAATTTCATGGCTTATATTTTACAATTAAAAACAATAATAATAAAATAACTAGAGCGTACCAAATATACGAGGATATATTATGTCATAACTTTTGATTTAAAAGTATAATTAAGTTCGGCAGAGTCCAAAACAAAATTTTGTATGAAACAGCGCGTTCTTCAATGGAAAAAAAATCAATTTAATTCGTTTTTCGTTATATTTTCACGAAAGATCACTCGCAGACATTTCGCAGTATGAGCGTGAACCGCGGTGCATGAAAAAAAAACACAAAAAAATCTCTCCAGCGGGGAATCGAACCCCGGTCTCCCGCGTGACAGGCGGGGATACTTACCACTATACTACTGAAGATGCAGAACGGAGCGCCATATTACGGTATATAATCACAAGTTAGATAAAAAGTTCTCGTGTCTAGCAAATTGACCCCTGGAATAACAAGGTTTCATCTGACACAATCATGTTATACAATAATGAACTCTAAATAAACTTTTTCTGGAGCTCATTATTGCATGACATTGTCGTGTCAGATGGAACTAGCGATATAACCGCTCTGTGCGAACTACTACAAAGTACTACTTCATTTTGCGGCAGTTCACACTTAATAACAATAATAATTGGATAATTTTTTGTATAGCGCCGTTTTTGTGAAAAATCACCTCAAGGACGCTGTACAAATCTTAATTTCTACTTAATATTGATTCTTAGTTTATATAAACATACAGCAACATACTCACCTGGCAGGACACAATCACCATATCATAATAATTTAAAATTTAGCTGATTCTTACATTTATTTTTATTTTTTTATTATTAATTTTTCAGGGCATGAGAGCAAATTTAAAATAAAGTATATTGGAGGTATTTTTTGATTTTTTCGTAGTGAGGAACAGATAATGGTGATAATCTTCTAATGAATTTAAGGAATGAGGGTCTGAAAAGTTTTCTTGGTTTGAACAGAAATTCTATTGGGCTTGTTACATCTTGATTATGGATATGATTTTCTGAAAAAATGGTTTTTGAGTTTGGCTCTGAACTCTGTCGAGTCTTTTATTAATAATATTTGGATAATTTGTATAGCGCCGTTTTTGTGGAAAATCACCTCAAGATTACTCTCAGATCATGCAGTAGTCCATTCCAGGCTTTAGGACCTGGCACTCCGAAGGCGCACTCTCCAAACTTAGTGTCTGGTGTGCGCTTTGGTTCCTTCAACCTTCCAATAGCCAATGACATTGCCGATCTAAGGGTTGACTGTCGCGAATTGCAATCTTCAGGAATACACAATTCTGATAAATAAGCCGGAGCCATTACGTTAATTGATTTGACTACCATCCAGCAAAGCTTAAACTGGATTCTTTCGGGACATTTAAGCCAGTGAAGATGTTTGAGGTGCTCTGAGATATGGGAATATTTTGATACGCCGGTGATAAGTCTTGCCGCGGCGTTGAAGACTAGTTGTAGTTTGTTAATTTGATATTTAGGAAGACAAGCGTATATTTCGTTGCAGTAATCTAAACGTGAAACAACGTACGAGTTTACAAGTAATTTGGTTGCCTGTGTTGGCAGGTTTCTTCGCACTGATTTTATTTGTCTTAATTGAAAGAACCCTGTGCTCACAGTCCTGTTAATTTGAGATTTAAGGGAGAAATCAGTGTCCAAAGAACTACTTCATTTTGCGGCAGTTAACACTTCATACATTTCTTTAATAATAATAATAATTGGCTGATTTATAAAGCGCCGTTTTCGTGACAGAAATATCACCTCAAGGGCGCTTTACATCATAATTAACACAATATTAAAACTAAGACTTAATATTAACTTATGCCTAATACTTATAACTAGTGACTTACAATTTACAACTTATTGTATGAATGCTTCAATTGCAGTACTTCAAATTCACTCTTCTGACAAATCACCACACTTTTTTGTAGTGTGAAGTACGTGAAGCAATGTATGAGCTGTGAACTGATTGCACAAACTAGCGTTGTGACTAGCGTTGTGACAGTTTTGAAAGAACTGTTTCAAAGAAGTACTTCTTTTGACAGCAGTCCCAACTTCATTCATTTTTCATTGAACAAATACTTCAATTGAAGTTGGTTAAGTTGGTACTTCCGATTGAACAATCTATGGCATCTACTTCGAACTTCAATTTTTCATTCGTTCGAAAGACTGAAATATTGCATCATCCACAGTTCAATTGTTCATTCCCTTCTTCCTTCGATTTTAGTTCGAAGAATGAATGAAGCAATGAAGACCTTTTTAGTTATCCATTCCCTCGCATTAGCGATGGGAAAAGCTTCACAGATTTGTGAATGCTTCACGAATTGATACTTCTTCAAAATGAACCCTTCACGATGAACCCTTCAATTGAAGTAACATATTAATCACAGAATTCCCCGTCGGGGGGGGTTGCTAGCGATAAATGTACCAAATAATAGTCACGTTTTTTTCTCAATAGTTTTATTCGGGACAGCTCTCCCAACCACATAACCCACTCCTCCATTATTGTATAACAAAAATTATACCGTGTAGAAAAACTACTTCTTTCTTTCTTCTATGTGTGTATTAATGAATTGTCTATTACTAGTTTCTTGTCTATTGTTTCTCGATGACAGCTGCCCATATGTTTGAGTTGTTGTTGGTTGGCGGTATCATGCCTTAAAAGGAATGATGTACAATAAGTATGCATAGCCTTACAGAGAATTTGCAAAAAGCAAATGTAGTAATTGCGAAATTTCCAGTTTCTGTAAGAGCGATGTGAACGTTTTTCAGGGCTTGAAGTACAATTTGAATATTTCTTACTGTACACAGTTTGACAGTTTGCTTAGCAATAGGGTGAATATTGCGCAAATGACGATTCATATTACAGGCATTGCCTCCCTTTATGGATATAACTTTAGAACAAAAGTTGCATTTGGCCTGGTAAACCCCAACTTCCTTAAAATAAGCCCATATTTCACTTTCTCGTTGAACGGCCATCCATAATTTTAGGTAGAGATTATATAGTCCTATAGACAAAACAAGCACAGAAATCATAAGAAACTGTCACGGGTACATGCGAGGGAACGGATAACTAAAAAGATACTTCATTGCTTCATTCATTCTTCGAACTAAAATCGAAGGAAGAAGGGAATGAACAATTGAACTGTGGATGATGCAATATTTCAGTCTTTCGAATGAATGAAAAATTGAAGTTCGAAGTAGATGCCATAGATTGTTCAATCGGAAGTACCAACTTAACCAACTTCAATTGAAGTATTTGTTCAATGAAAAATGAATGAAGTTGGGACTGCTGTCAAAAGAAGTACTTCTTTGAAACAGTTCTTTCAAAACTGTCACAACGCTACCTCGCATGTACCCGTGACAGTTTCTTATGATTTCTGTGCTTGTTTTGTCTATGTCTATAGGACTATATAATCTCTACCTAAAATTATGGATGGCCGTTCAACGAGAAAGTGAAATATGGGCTTATTTTAAGGAAGTTGGGGTTTACCAGGCCAAATGCAACTTTTGTTCTAAAGTTATATCCATAAAGGGAGGCAATGCCTGTAATATGAATCGTCATTTGCGCAATATTCACCCTATTGCTAAGCAAACTGTCAAACTGTGTACAGTAAGAAATATTCAAATTGTACTTCAAGCCCTGAAAAACGTTCACATCGCTCTTACAGAAACTGAAAATTTTGCAATTACTACATTTGCTTTTTGCAAATTCTCTGTAAGGCTATGCATACTTATTGTACATCATTCCTTTTAAGGCATGATACCGCCAAACATATGGGCAGCTGTCATCGAGAAACAATAGACAAGAAACTAGTAATAGACAATTCATTAATACACACATAGAAGAAAGAAAGAAGTAGTTTTTCTACACGGTATAATTTTTGTTATACAATAATGGAGGAGTGGGTTATGTGGTTGGGAGAGCTGTCCCGAATAAAACTATTAAGAAAAAACGTGACTATTATTTGGTACATTTATCGCTAGCAACCCCCCGACGAGAAATGCTGTGATTAATATGTTACTTCAATTGAAGGGTTCATCGTGAAAGGTTCATTTTGAAGAAGTATCAATTCGTGAAGCATTCACAAATCTGTGAAGCTTTTCCCATCGCTAGTTGTGACAGTTTTGAAAGAACTGTTTCAAAGAAGTACTTCTTTTGACAGCAGTCCCAACTTCATTCATTTTTCATTGAACAAATACTTCAATTGAAGTTGGTTAAGTTGGTACTTCCGATTGAACAATCTATGGCATCTACTTCGAACTTCAATTTTTCATTCGTTCGAAAGACTGAAATATTGCATCATCCACAGTTCAATTGTTCATTCCCTTCTTCCTTCGATTTTAGTTCGAAGAATGAATGAAGCAATGAAGTATCTTTTTAGTTATCCGTTCCCTCGCACGTACTCGTGACATTTGCTTATGATTTCTTTGCTTGTTTTGTCTATACGACACTAGTTTTTCCGAGTGTTTTTTGGTGATTTTGAATTGTGAACGAATTATTTTGTTGAACTTTTATAATATCTCAGCTTACAAACATACCTTTCAATCTCTACCTAAAATTATGACTGGCCGTTCAACGAGAAAGAAAAAGTGAAATATGGGTTTATTTTAAAAAAGTTGAGGTTTACCAGGCCAAATGCAACTTTTGTTCTGAAGTTATATCCATAAAAGGGGGAAATGCCTTTAATATGAATCGTCATTTGCGCAATATTCAGCCTATTGCTAACCAAACTGTCAAACTGAGTACTGTACAGTAAGAATATTCAAATCGTATCTCAAGCCCTGAAAGAAGTTTATATCGCTCTTACAGAAACTGGAAATTTTGCTAGTACTTCATTTGCTTTTTGCAAGTTCCTTGTGCATACTCATTGTAAATCATCCCTTTTAAGTCATGCTACACTTAACAATTCAAACCTTGAATACTTTTAAGATTCAAACGATTTTGACAGCTGCATCCGTAAACCATAGAAGAGAAACCAATAATAGACAATTCATCAT
The DNA here is from genome assembly GCA_022651775.1 of Drusus annulatus. Classification (NCBI taxonomy): domain Eukaryota; kingdom Metazoa; phylum Arthropoda; class Insecta; order Trichoptera; family Limnephilidae; genus Drusus; species Drusus annulatus. The sequence continues at coordinate 545,160 of JAGWCC010000011.1, forward strand.
TGTTTTTCTACAAGCTATAATTTTTGCCATAGAATAATGCACATACATACATCAATTTATGTGGTTGGGAGAGCTGCCCCGAAAATATTATTATTTAACCCCCCCTCCCTCGACGAGGAATGCTGTGATTAATATGTTACTTCAATTGAAGGGTTCATCGTGAAGGGTTCATTTTGAAGAAGCATCAATTCGTGATCAAAAAACTTTGAAGTTTTTCCCATCGCTAGCTTAACCTCTAGTGTGCCGGCGTGTTCTGGAGTCCACATAGAGTTCCGACTGCCTGAAGCTAGTGAGAATATGGCATTCCCAATTGGGGTATGTTGTGAGGTTGAAGGAATTGAAGAGAAGGGAAAAGGAAGTTTGATGCTCGAATTTCACGTCCTCTTTTTATGACAGGCCAGGCCGACGAGTTGTGGGAAAGGTTTTGTCTGCTGTGGCCTGTGTCGTGTCATCGTGTGTCGGTAACTTTAAAGACACGGCGCGTTGCCAGGCAGCCTGTCGCGACATGTTGGAATGGCGGTAACGACAGGCCGATTCAGGCAGACACGCGCCATGGGAATTCTATTAACAATTTTGCGGAGAGAGGAAATAGGGGAGGGGCAGAAGTAAGAACACAGTTAATATAAAAAATACTTTTTAATGTACTCCCCCAATACCATAGCACAAGTTTCTCCTACAGATATAAATTCGCACACTATTATTTGAACATTAATTTTGAGATTCATACATTCAACAACTCTATACAGGGTGCTTGGAAATTTCCAAATAATCAAAAATGAATAATGGTGATCTAGACATTGATTTAGTAGTAGTTAATATCAAGGATTCATACCAACCCTAACAACACAATATATTAGAATAATATCATATGAATAATTGCCATTATAAAAAAATAAATATTAAATTTTTACAAACACATTCAATGTTTGCAGATGAATTTGGTAAAAAATACGTTAATACCGTTACACTGTTACCCCAAAGGAGTAGGCATTGAGGATACAGCGCCACATATCACGCTTCTCAGATAAGATCTACATACTGATTTATGTAATTTCATTTTAATCACATCCACACATCTTCCAATACAATAATAACCCCATCAAATACATCAGTTCCCATAAAAAAAATTACATCTAGATAATTTCAAAAATTTTGACTGTCGACATTTATTCCACATTATGAAATCTGGAATAAATATTCATGACACAATACCCAAATGACCAATCTTTAAAATGTATGTATTTTTCATTTACTTATGTTGCCTAAAAGGGAATATGTTACTGCGATGAGCTATTTGGATAGGTGTAGATATTTTCTAAAGAATTTTCCATCAGACTAATTTTTTACTCTTTTTATTCTAAGATCAGTTATTTCCGAAAAATATATACATTTTACCTATATAAGATGAGAAAAAAATTATAACAAATGAGGCAGCTATATATTTATAAATATGTATGTAGTGTTGTTTAAATCACTACACCAAAAATACACCCTTTTCAGGAATAAGGAACAGAGATACACAGATGAATAATACACACTAAAATGTTTTTTTTTAATTAATATCTCCTTTGAGAAATGCGCAAAATAATTAGTCAGTCATTCTAAATTTTCTCCAAACGCACTGCGTCTGTCCAAATTTAAAACCAAGGGACAAAAAGAAAATTATTCAAGAAACACAATAACTCAAATATTTTTTAATAGAATAGAACTTCGGCAAAGGAATTATATTTCACTCTAGGGCAGCACTTTGAAGTTGAACAATTTTTAAATATTAATTAGAAAATTAAAACTTAGAAATCGTAAGCTAAGGGTGACAGCAACATTTCAGATACAGTCAGAACTTGGTTATAACGATCACGATAATAGCGAGGTCACGGCTATAATGAGCAATTACTTAATGATATGGGTTATAACGAGGTCGCTTCACTGATATAACATCCAAATAATATTGTCAACTCAATAATAATAATAAATGGATAACTTTTATAGCGCCGTTTTTGTGGGAAAATCACCTCAAGGGCGCTCGGGTATGAGAAAAAAAACCCAACTCTAAACAGTCGAATAATATCATAAACAAGACAAAGAAAGCCGCCCGTTCGGCACGACTGCGGACTTTCCGCAAATCACGCTAACGAGGGTTTATAATCCCTGATAGTTGTCGCTCTAAGAAAAATTTCTATCCAGTAATGTGCTTACAGTTTATTATTATTATTACTGTAATCATAAATTAAATCATTTCGTAGTTAGTTAAGCATGATTTTCGTAATAAAGAAATGTTGCTTTATAATATGCAAGCTTTCATACCCTGGTGTAAATATCGATATTAGTAGGTAGGTTCTTTTTTTACCTACCTATCTTTATACCGAGTAATGGCTGTAAGGAGTAAATTTGGTTGGTCCTTTCGCGCTCGTTATAACTAAGTTTGACTGTATTTTGATAGTGTTTTAAAGAATGTTGCAAAATTTAAAAAAAAAATCTGAAAAACGTTTTGTGCCAGGTTTTAGAGTTGTAGAGCTACAGTTCTTGAAAAAAAATAATAATTTGAAGAATTTTTTTCAATAGTAGTCTTTGCGAAGTTTTAATAAATATGTCTGAAAGTATTTTTTACATTGAATCCAATACCAGCAAGAACTGAAAATTGTGTCTTATGTAATAATTACCTGATATAAATAACATTTAAAATACATATAATTTATATTACATTTGCCCTGTTGTGATTATTTAAATAAATCAGCATGCCTCATCATAAATAATATTTATTTTACAATTAAAATAATCAATAATCCCTGTTCAAAGTCCCTTAATATTATCTTTTAAATGCATTTGAAAATACCTACCGTTAATATTTTCAAAGTGAATCTATGCATTTGCCTGCGATCAACAATTTTGCTTACGACTATATAGCAGTTAAGATAAAAATATTTGAAGCATAACCATAAAATCTATGTCTTATATACATCATAAAAGCTTATGTTATAAATAGTTGTGCATTTTATCTATCAAAATACAAAAATACTATGAAATTTTGCATTTATACAAAGTGTGGAAATAATAAATTATTATTTACAACGAATAATGGCCAAACGATAAAACACTTTGTACATTAATTTACCTTAAACTACTGTGAGAGCCTTGTTAAAAAATAAATTGATAATTATGTAGTTTTATTATTTCCTGGAAATGTTACATACCACCATTTTTGGTCAAGCGAACAACACAAAACAAGTTTCAAGTTCAATCGATTGATAGTAAATATGGATGCTAAAAAGTAAAGAATCGGCACTTCTAGGAAAGAAGCCTATAAAATCATTAGGTCTATTTCGATTTTTTTTTTGTGAATACCGCACAAGAGTCCCAACCGTATAGGGCCAGTAAGACTATGGCATCCCCAACTGGGGTATGTTGCGAGGTTGAAGGTAGTGGGTAGGGGAAGGAGATGGGAAAGAGGAAGGTTAGAAAATGCCTGGTCATCAAACACGTCTAAAGCCATTTCAAGCATCGTTTCAATTCTGAATGGTGGTCTTTCTCCAGGGCGATACTTTGAGTATCTACCACTTTGGAACGTGCCGCAAATGTACCATACATAATTTTAAATTAATTAAATGTGTTATAACACATTAACACATATTAATGAAATAAAATTTATTTGCACAAGCCAAATTTGAACCTGCAACCTCTAGATTATAGTAGAGCGTCTTACCACTCAACCACGCAGGCCGTCAGAATAGCTGGCGTAAGCAAAATAACAGCTTACATATGTGCGCATAATGCTTAGAGGAATGAATTATTTGCACACTTAGATGATACATTAGCAGCGTTGGCAGGGTTGAAATTATTATTTTTTCTGAAACTACATTTTGATTGACACAAATTAGTGACGGAATAAGATTTAAAAAATTGATGCAAACATCTAAGAAAGGCAACAAAAGTGAAATCTTATAGCGGTCAATTTTAATATCATTGCCTCTGCATTGGTGTAATTTGGCAATTCTGCTTCAAATCTAGCAAAGCTATGCAGAGTCGTAAGATATTCAATAAAATCAAGAAGACATACACATTCGTCGAATTGAATTTGAATACGAGAGCTTATGAAATTGGTTATAGAAAGTTTGTTAATACCTCTGGTTTCAGTAAATATTTTCAAAACAGATTGAAATTATCAATTACTTCAAGAGATCCAAAAAAACCTGGAAGAGAAATTTATAGAATAAATTAATGAATGAACTATCCATCATAAATGCCTGTTTCCAGAGGTTGTGATGTCAAATAAGTACATATCAGAGTTTGACCATAGTGTTTTTTTTTTAAATTACATTTAAGTGACTTGGTTTATCAATGATTTAATAGTATAATGAGCTCTAGATATAGATAAAAATAGTGGCAATAACATTACCAGGATACCGAGTATTGCTAGATAATAGAATAATGCAAAAAATATAGATTAAATATGTAAATATCTTAACTAAATTTGCGTAGCTTAATAAAATAAAGTTAAATTATGATCATCATGACAGACCAATAAATTTTGTTCTATTTACATGAATTAAATTATGTATTCATGTTTTGTATTGTTTACATGTAACTGTACAAGAAAAAAGACTAGTAGGCGAACATTAATGCTAGTTTGACTATACAATCAAACAAAATGTGTTGTGATAACAATAATGTTAGGTCAAATTGTATTCACAGTACTATCATTACATCGTAATACAATTCAATATTATTTCAAATCTTTTAAGGATATACCGCTGATGGGTCTGTTGTAATATCTCTCTCTTTCTCATAAACGATGCGTGTACAGAAAGAGGTTACAACAGAGCTCTCGGTGGCAGGACCTTAAGGAGAGTGCTTCAGAACTATATACAGATATTAATTTCTTACAGAAAACTGACAATTTGTAATATCTCACTTACATAATATGTATTTAAAATGAGTAAGGAAAGGACTAGACCTATGCAGGCATTTGTTGCATGTTGGATAACTATTGTCTGCAAAAGATAACAAAAATTGGTTCTTATTAGCTTCACATTGACCAGTGTAGGTCTGGCGAGAAATGAAAATTTCAATCAACCGTCCCGGCTTGGTAGACGTGAAACTAATGAGGGCCGAAAATTCACACAGTTGCATACATACGTACATAGATATTGGAAACATAAGGGTAAAATTAATTCTGTGCATTTGTGTAATTTCACAAGAAAGTTTTCTTCCGACAAACATATTGGAATGGGCCATTGGAATACGAAAAGTCATTGTTCTCATAAAATGTTTTGGCCCTACCTTCAGACAATAATACTTTTAACCTTTTCACCGCATTCCTGGCGTGTATACAAGACAACGGATATGCACGGCAAGTTAGAAAGAAGGTGTATAGGTCAAATAAGTAGGATCATATTAACATTAATTTTGAAAGACGAAAATAAATTATGAAAAACAAAACGATTTGTGTATTACAATATATATCGAGAGATTCTTTTTAGAGTGTCCGTGCAATACTTTAATAATTACATTTATGGAATTTTGCAGAGGAAGAAATATACAACATATACACAAGGGTGTTTTGAGAGATTCACAAATAATATTCCGTGAGTAAGCAGCTTGGAATGTGAACTAATTTCCAAGATGATGGTTTATTTCCATTCAATAAAGAATATAATTAGCCTAAAGTTTGATCACACAAACATTTAATTGCAGAATAATAATTATCACAAATATCATTTCAATTGAGATTGCCTTTCAAAAAACGAAATAAAGAATCGACCTTCATTCCAACTAGAGATGGTCGATATCAGAATTGGGTGTACCTGCGGTTCCAGTTACCGGTGACCGGCGAGGAACCGGTAATTTATACAGTTCTTTTTGGAACCGGTTCCTGGTGCCAGAAAAGTTCCACGAAGGAGATTTTTTCGAAAAGTACTAGCAAATCAACAAAAGTTCCTCGCCAAAAAAAAATTACTAGTACTACGAAAAGAACTGGAACTGGTTCCTTGCCAAAAAAATATGTATGGGGGGGGGTTGCTAGCAATTTCCGAAACAATTGCAAAAATTTGGAATCGGTTCCTCGGAGAAATAATATCGACGGTTCCAGTGACCGGCTGGGAACCGGTTCCTTTTAACCGGGACAGGAATATCGACCATCTCCAACTCCAACACAAAAATAGTTTACTTGAAAACGTAACTACAAAATAATATCTTGAACTTAAAAGGTTGAGCATTTTTATTTGATTCAATTTTATAAATCCTAAGCCCTAGTACAACTAAATAAACGGTATAAGAACAAAGACAGTAGAAACCACTCAAATTTGAAAAAAAAAAACAATGAAAAAAAATAAAACAAACATAAAAAATTTCTCAATAATATGTAAAAAATAAAGATTATTGTTGAGAATTGCCGTCGCATAAAAAAAAAAGTGTTTAAAATGATCTGTGCATTTTTTTTTATAGAGAATACCGCACAAGAGTACCAACTGCACCCTACCGTCTCGAGCTTGTGAGACTATGGCATCTCCAATCATGGCATCCCCAATTGGGGTATTTTGTGAGGTTGAAGGTAGTGGGGAGGGGATGATGGGGAAGAGGAAGGTTGGGAAGTAGCTGGCTATTCAGATCTGGTCACCAAAAATGGCTAAAGCCATTTCAAGCAACATTTCAATTCTGAATGGTGGTCTTTCACCAGGGCGATAAATAAAAGTATATACCACTCTGGAATGTGCCACAAATATACCATACATTATTTTATATTGATGAAATGTGTAATAATACACATTAATTAAGTAAAATTTATGTGCGCACGCCGGGACTTGATCCCGCGACCTCTTAACCACTCGACCACGGAGGCCGTCAACTACTTTGTAGATGTGATTGACAAGAGCATAGTTGTTGGTAAAAGATATGTTTTTACATATCTAACAAAAACATTAAATAAGAAACTGACATATAACAGGTAAACAAAATTAAATCAGTCAGCGACAGCGATAACGACTGATTCTTTTACTGTAGAAATACTCTACAAGTGACAATATAACATTAAAAAAAACATATCTGTAGTTATTATTTCAAATGAATGAATACATTATTTAAAACAAGATTGGATCTCAGAGGGTTAAGTGTTTTCTCAAATAAATTATTATTTAATTATTTTCACATTAAAAGTACCTACCAACATTTTTTTAATGAACGGTTGCAAATTTGAGTCGCCTTTGTTCTGATACCGCTCAAATAATATAAAAATAATATATTACTCTGATGCGTAAAAAGTTCTGGCTAAACTTTCCAAGTAGATTGTATCCACGTAATATTCACTACAGCTAAAACTGTTACGAACGTCAAAGGTTTTATCACAATATTATACTGACACATTTTAAATAATCGTCTTCGCCATGTGTTTAGTTTGTTTAATTAATTTAGAGGATAAATAGAAATTAGTCAACACTTATTATGCAGGAACCAAGGGGACGTCGGTGTACGTTGGAAACTCGGCTATGTCCAATTTGTCCACAGTTTTGAAGGAAGGGAAAAGGCCAACCTAGAAATAAAAAAAAGAAACAAATTAATAACCTTCAAATTTCAAAATACTTATAGAGGTCATCACGCCGGTATTTCATGAGATGTTTAACTTTGATGGAAAAAGACAATGGTTTTTGAGAAAAAATAGGGGCAAATAAAAAAAAAATTACACGCACATTTTTCCAAGTTTTTTCAATGGTGTTAGCTCGGTTAGTTAAAAAAATTGTTTTTACCGTTTTCTAGAAAGTTGCATAAAGCATTGACAAAAAAATCACAGCCAATTCTGTACTTCCTTTAGGAAAAAATCTGTAGGTTTTTGAGGTTAACGGCCTGAGATTACAATTTTTTGTAAAATTGTTACGAAAATAACATTTAATCGAAGATTGAGGCCATTAATTGCAGAAATTTTTAAACACAGCAATGCCATGGTAAGAAATACTCTTTTCTATTGATTTCCATGATTTATATCAGTTTAAATATTATAGTTTAATTTATATTGATACATATGAAGTTAAACTTTTCCACACTTGAAAGTAAAAATCTAACGTACAATCCGAAGGGAGGTACATAGTTATCCCATTTGATCTTGCTTATTAAAGCGTTTTCATAATATGATCTAAGTTAATTTGTTTTTGGTAATACTTAGAGAGAAGTATATTTATTTATTTACGCCTGTTCAATTTTTTATACATAAATGTTAACATTTTTGATAAAACAATACACCCATTAACAGTGCAAAAAATATTATACAAGAAATAAAAAAATTGTATTGAATAACAGGTAGATCCAGAGTTAAATAGTATCTACAGTTAATTTAGCTCTACTAGACGAAAAAAACTGTGCTAAGGTATACTTACAGTGTGATATTGACATACTAAATATTTCAACAACATCGGAGTATTCGTTTCCCAGATTTTTTTATTTTTTTTTAAAAGTAAGACAAATATTCCCGGGTTTTGAATAACCTGACAATATTTGAAAAACTCCTATTGCCATCATAAAAAGTGGAAGATGTTGCTTGTGCAATGATGGAGGACTTAGCCAGCAGAGGAATTGAACGCACGACGCCCGGGTGGGAATCCGACGTGTTCTCCACTCAGCTACCGACCGGACATATACATACAGATATTCATAATATTTCAGTAATCTTTATCTAAGATATCGCCCGAAACTCTCGTTCGGGGTTACATTAGATCCCCCATTCGAAACGGGAGTCTTAACCGTTTGAACGCGTATTGTCGATATTTCGAGGAACGAACATATTATGAAAAAAAAGGCCCAGCACACAAACGGTTAAGCACTACAGTGCCAACAAAGATTGAGAAAAACGAATATATTAACCTGGTTGGTTCTCTTATTCATGCCTTTGCTGTAACCATTCCAATGGTTGCCCGCTATCCCGATGATGTCACCCGTCTTGAGTTGCATCTCCTGGGGGTTCTGTGCCTGGGGGGCGTGAGGTAGCACGGCCATGACGTTGTGCGCGTTCTGGCCGCCAAAGTAGTGGATGTCGTCGAGAGAGGTGAAGCGATCGGACGCGTCCACGTGGAGGGTCTGCATTATCTCGTAGGCAGCACGGCAGACCTGAAGAGTAAATTGCATTATTACATTACTAGTATTTTTTACATTTTAATATGGAAAAAAAAAACTCACTGGATATCTAGGAAACCATGTTGTGGAACTACGAGACATTGATCAATGAAAACCCTGGTGGACATTATTAGAAGAACTGGTCTATTGTCTCAGAGCAAGAATACTCAAATACATTTATGGAGAGAGTTAAATATTTTTACCTAACCTATACAAATTTACTATAAATCACTTTCTCCGGATTTTTACATCGTAAACTGTGAGAGAAAGAGATAAGGCAAGTTGTCACGTAATATCGCACCACTTTTCGGCATGTAAGCATGTTTTCCGTATCCCGCGTCTTCGCCCACTACGTTTTGTTATGCGACAGAACATAACTCGGTCGGTTTTTGTGGTTATATCCTATATTTTTGTTGATAACAATACTGTGAAAAAGTAGTTATACAAATAAACAAAATATTATGTCAACGTGTGCTATGAATAGATGTATAAATTCCCTAGCCACGCCCGAGTAAGGAAAAAATCAACAATCCTGACTACACAATCTATCCCTCCTGGTATATTATTGTTCTGAGGCTAATGTCAAGTGAATAAGGGAAAACATAGGAGATAGCACAATGGCTTGAGCTATGCAGACTGTCTCCTTATCAATAATAATACATATGAGGCCTGTAGAAACAAACACGGCTAAGTCCATTGACTACAGTTTTCGAGGAAGAACAAAAAACGTTTAATTTAAAAATTACTTGTGATACTGTCACTAAAATAAATTCGACAAATAGTACCTACTAAAAACATTAATTTTCTTCTTGATACATTAGTTTAACTGGTGCGGAACAAAAAATATATTCAAATTATTAGTGGACTTTGCCGTGTTTGTTGTTCACATTTGACAACTGCCGCTTTTGTTATCAACACAACTGGACTTTGCCAGTTTTGAAATGGACACGTTTTTTCACAAGGTTGCAGTCAAAGTCAGTAACAAAATAGTTTTACATTTAAAAAATTATTTATTTTGATAGAAATACAAAACAATAATATCTCACAAAATATTTTGAAAAAGTTTGTAAGTTATGGTGACCTAATTAATAATTAAAAAAAAAACTAAAAATCGAAAGAAAAAAATTAGAAAAAGAATAATAACTATTATTCTGATATTTTTTTATATAAATTTGTTTTAAAGATTTAATAAGATATGAATGCGGAATAATATTCAAGAGCAGGAAGATTTCTCCAGTTATCACCGAAATGCTTGGTCAAAAGATAGTTGACATCTCTTACTTTTAACGATTTCAAATAACTTTTCCGGGTTCTATGTTGCTTGGAATTATCATTGATTCATTTTTGTTTTTCATACAGCAATGATTTCTACAATATTAATGACATAACAATAACTACTAATAAAGTAATCATATTATTCAATAAAACTCTAAATCTGGTAAAAACTCATTTATTTTACCACTATGCTGTTTAGTAACTAATTATGCTTCAAGAAACAAAAAGTTCAACATGCACGTCAGCGGACATTTTCGGTAATTTGCGAAATTGTCAATATCTCAACTTTACAAAAACAATTTTTACAACAACAAACCGCCATCTTGAAAACAGCTATTTACAACGCTCCTATTGGTCCGTTTGAAAACTGCCATCTTTGATTTGGAAAGAAGTGGACTTTGCGAGTTTGTTATGGAACTCCGTAAAAATAAATGGTTTAGAGCCGTGTTTGTTAAGAAAGCAACATTGCATCATGAAGCATTTTTTTACTCTCGAACCTCATATTTAACTCATTTTCCATTATCGGTGGACTTTGCCGTGTTTGTTTCTACAAGCCTCATATTTATGATGTTTCATTTATAACATAATTTCGGTCAAAAATCAATTTTGCAAAATGGACGGTAAGAATAATGCAATAGATTGACTACTTATCGAATGATACATAAAAAATCTTCAGTCAATTTAAGTTTAGTTTCTTACATACCTGACTACTAAAAGTGCAAACTAAATAGTCGCACCGACTCAGCAAGTGAATGTCCAGAATGATTCCGTGTAGCGAATTATCGCTGTATCTGGTCGAGACGGCAGCAGTTTTCGCCACGTCCGTATCTCCTATTATTTTATAGTTGGGATACTTCTTGACCGCTTCCAAGATTACCTGAGAAAAAAAATACAACAAGTCAATAATACGTTAAAAATTACTACAGAAAAATTCAAAATGAAGAGAACAAACTGATCCACTAGCGTTGGGAAAAACTTCAATGTTTTGTGAATGCTTCACGAATTGTTAGTTCTTTAAAATGAACCCTTCAATTGAAGTCGAACTCGCAAAAAAGAGATTTAAATTTATCCGGTTATTTGTTCAGTTCTTTTTGGAACCGGTTCGAAAAAACACGTACTAGTCAGTAGAGATTTGAAAACGAAAAGAACTGAAACTAGTTCCTCACCAAAAAAACACGTACTAGTCGGTAGAGCTTTGAAAGTGAAAAGAACTGGAACCGGTTCCTTGCCAAAATAAAAAGTACTAGTCGGTAGGAATTGGAACTGGTTCCTCGCCAACAAAATCACGTACTAGTCGGTAGACATTTGAAACTTCCTTTTACGAAGTACTTTGAAGTCGGATTTCAATTTTCTCGTGAAGTGCTTCTTTATAGGCTTTGAAGTTCACCTTCGCAACTGTACTGCTGCAAATTGAAGTAGTTCTTTGTAATCTAACTGTTGTTCGATGAAATTAATGAACGCTAAAATGAACTACCAACTTCGATTGAAGTATTTGTTCAATGAAATGAAGTTAATGAAATGAATGAACGCTAAAATGAACTACCAACTTCAATTGAAGTATTTGTTCAATGAAGTAGGAACTGCTGCCAAAAGAAGAACCTAACAATATTTGAAAAACTCCTACTGCCATCATATTAAGCGGAGGATGTTGCTTATGCAATGACGGAGGGCTTAGCTAGCAGAGGAATTGAACCCACGACGCCCGGGTGGGAATCCGACGCGTTTGTCCACTCAGCTACTAACCGGACTACTAAATTAGTAGATGCTCTCAGTATCGCCCTGACGAAATAATACTATTCAGAATCGAAACGTTGCTTGAAATGCCTTTAGCTGTGTTTATTAACCGAATCTGAATAACCAGGGGCACAAAACATCAATACAGATTATATTGACAATGTCGGTAATTTATAATCGAGCCTGACTGCAGATCGCCGGCAAACAAACGACAACTCACGTCAACTAAACACGCTTAATTTAGTCGATGTGAAGTGTCGTTTGTTCGTTGGCGAAATACAGTCGGTCTCGGAAACGATTCGATAGATGTTTCGTGCTAGGGCCCCAGGTCTATCTCAACCTTCCTCCTCCACATCTTATATATATACCTCAAACGGGGATGCCATTGGATATATATAAATATAATTAAGTTAAATCTCTTACTTTAGGATCGTCAGAGGCAAGGTAAACTCTTCTTTTATCAACTTTTTGAACCATTTCTAATTGATTGAAGTACTCTTCGACGTGCGCCATGTACTCGTCTAAAGAATGGAATGCAGCTTCAGTTCCAACCTTGTCTGTGCGTCGAACGTGAACTCTATAAAACAAATATTTAAGCAAAATTAAAGATACATCCTGGCAACATATACGGCTAATAGGCATCTCTTCAGTACAGGTGCCAATAATCCATTCATTTATGTTCTATCTTGTATAAAATTATTCTTTTGATTTTGTTTGTTATTCATTTACTTTTGCATTTTTCATTAAATTTTACTTGATTTGATTACTTACTGTTGTTAAATGCCTGTTATATGTACTAAAATAGAATAAAATAAATAATATCTTTATAACAATTTAAAGTCAACGACAAGTTGACAGCCTCCGTGGTCGAGTGGTAAGAGAAGCTCTACTACGAATCCAGAGTACGCGGGTTTAAACCCGAGGCGCGCAAATAATTTTGTCAAAACGCATTTAATTCATATAAAATAATAGATGGTATATTTACGGCACGCTCCAGAGTGGCAGATATTCTAAGTATCGCCCTGGTGAAAGACCACCATCAGAATCGAAATGTTGCTTGAAATGACTTTAGCTGTGTTTGGTGACCAGATCTGAATAGTCAGGTACTTTTCAACCTTCCTCTGCCCCATCTCCTTTCCCTCCCCACTATCTTAGTACTAACCCGACTATGGGTCCCTTAAACTCCATCTTCTTCATGGCCTGCTCGAGAAAGTTGGCGGTCGATGGCTGCGGCTTCAGCAGGAACTTGAGGAACTGGCCGAACCACCAGGCGGACGGCGCGCCGTGGATCTTGCCTATCCTGGGGGCCAGGTCTGCCGGGATGGCGAGGGGCAGGTACGGCGGGCGCGGCGACAGCGCATCGATTATGGGCAGCGTCAGAACTTGGGAGTACCATTTACCTGTAACGATCAAACAAATATATTACATCAGTCAATTTTATCATACTTCTGGTGAAATTGATGAAAAATTTTAAAATTTCGAAATTCTTTTTTGAACGGATAATCAATTTCATTGTGTCCTGTCTGGGGCCTAGGAGCCGAAAAGTGTAATGTAAATTTGTGACATCAGTTTTCTTACAAATCGTTACAAATCCACACTTCTATTATTTTGTGTTCAGTGGATTAACCTCACGATGAATCATATAATTGAGCCCCTTTGAACTTTTTATTAATTACTTTGATGTGTGGCCTTCTCCTATCAGAGGTTGGCTATCATCGGGGTTATCTTCAGCCTGCAAGCTGCAGCTTGGAATATCCCAGCACGACATTAGTAACATATATTTCGAAGACATGGAATAAAACAGAGAGTGTTATCAGTCACTTGTTGAATAGAATGAAAGTATTTGAGGCCGCATGGTTTAATTTATTTCAATATAACACAAGGCTTGTCATAGAGTATGGCTTAAGCAACTAATATCCAGTTCCCAGAATTATGCATAATTAGAAACATTATAGCGTTCAAAGGCAATTAATGTCAGTTTTCCGTAAACCGAATATAAAATTATGGTGATTAAGAATGAGGAAAATCAAATCGTTAATATTGAATTTCATAATAATATCCAATCCAATATTATTTATAATCGTTACAAGGAGATACAACCATTATAATAATAATGAATGTGCATAATGGTTAATATTATATTACATGCATATATATTAATACCGTCACAACTTGCTACATGATACAGGCATGTTTCCACAATGCGAGTCGCTAGCGCGCAAACTACAAGTTAGTAATAATAAGTAGAGGGAAATATTTGTATGGGAATGTATAGAATGAAATGAGACTTTGACTCTTGGTCGTAAAAAGTGAGAAAATGCGAAATAGAGGAAACGTAAAGCCAAATAGATCCCTTTTGGCTGCCTGCATAGATAAGGAGGTCAAGCTGTACAAGGTCTTAATAGTAAGATGACATCATCATATTAATTCCCTAGTTAGTTAGGTTAGGGACCCGTCACTTCAACAAGCGCCCCGGGGGGTCCCTGTTCTGGCCATGTCAGCGGCCTGCCTTCATCAGAGTCTCTGTAAACTTTTCTCCAACTTTTCTGTGGGGGCCAAACAGACATCTTCCCTCTGAAATTTACGCCAGTATGTTATGCGGAAGTCAGTCTTTTGCATCCGGAGTTGACAATAGTTTAAAAACTCATTAGAAACAACAACAAAAATTACCCGGCCACTGATCCTTGGTTTCGCCATCAGGAGAGGTGCAGGTGTCGGAGAGGGGCTTGAAGATCTGCTCCCACCCTCCGCGGTGGTATCTCCAGCCCAGCGAGTGCAGGATGAGGGTCCTCTCGGTGGCGTAGGCCAGCACGAAGCAGTACACCACGTGGTGCAGTTGGCAGCCATATCCGCACCCCTGAAATTAAAGAAAACCAAGTGTTTTGACTCAACCTATGATGAAAATGTCCCCCATTAATAGGAAGAAGGACCAGATACCTAACGAGCCATGCTATAGAAGCAGGTATATATTGCCAAATAACCCTGGTGAACTTTGTAAAAGAACTGGGCTATTTTTAAGGGAATAAGATGAAACAAGGGACATGGTACACTGGCCCTTATACCTTGATTATGGGAACTATGCAGACCGTCTTCGTACCAACAATAATAATTCAATCAGTGCCGAGGTGATTATCAGTGATGAGGCGATACTTCCAGAGCTCCTATACATATCATGAATCTACTATCTGCAACTCCAGCGGCAGATGAATAAGGGTCTTAGTCAATTTCGTAAATAATAATTCAAATTTACATACAATGCATTTTTTGTTAGGTGGTTACCCAACTGTCAGGACCCAGTGGGACTATGGCTATATGTATTAGAGTATTTTGTGGAGCTGATAGAAGTGGGAAGTACCTGGATATTATTTTCTCCTTGTTAGTTAGTCTTATTGGCATAATTAATTTAGTGTGAAGCGCACTTGAGGTGAAATATCGCAAAAATGCGCTATTAGAGTTCACTGTTATTACTATTATTCAAATCTGGTCACTCAACATAGCTTTTTTAAATTTAATTTTTTTATTGTGAATACTTTTTAAACTTTAACTTTTCTTAAAAAAGTTAAAGTTTAAAAATATTCCCAGGTTACGAATAACCTGACAATATTTGATAAACTCCTGCTGCCATCATAAGAAGCGGAAGATGTTGCTTGTGCTATGATGGAGGACTTAGCCAGCAGAGGAATTGAATGCACAACGCCCGGGTGGGAATCCGACATGTTTGTCCACTCTACTACCGACCGGTCCTACAAGAGACCCAAATGCTCCTAACTGTCTAGAGCCAGTGAGACGATGAAATTCTCAATCGGGGTATGTTGTGAGGCTGAATGTAGTGGGGGAGAAGGAGACGGGGAAGAGAAAGGTTGGGAAGTACCTGGATATTCAGATCTGGTCACCAAACATGGCTCAAGTCATTTCAAGCAACGTTTCGATTCTGAATAGTGGTTTTTCACCAGGGCGATACAGAATCTACCACTTTGCAATGAGGTGGCTTGGTTAAAATATAATCACAAATTGTGTATTCTTGACATGGAGAGTATCCACCGTAGTAAAAATAATTGAAGTGTAACAAAAAATGCGTATCTAAAACACCTTATCAAAAAGCCATGTGTTTTATTTTTTTACCTAATCTACAGTAGAGTAGACTGAACATAAAACCAAATACAATAAAAAATCAAGTATTTCCTCATTATCAAATTAAACCATACGTGGATTGAATAATCTAAGGCGCATTCATATTTTGTATTTACAAAAGCCTGCGTTAAATGCCTTTTGATAGCCAAATAATTCGATTTATGACCTATTAGAGTTTACGGTATGCAAATTGCGATTAGATTTTGCATAACAATGAAACGTACAGTGCTATTAGGTAAGTAAATGTTATGGAAATTTACAAGTTAATCGTAACGATTCATAGTGTATTATGTAATAATATGCACGGTTTCGAAAATTGAATCATATTTTTAACACAAAGGCCATGGATTGGTGCGCATTCATGCAATGGTTCACATTGTACTTCAAAAACTTCCTTGGCTCAAGACTCAGAACAATGAAAGAGTTTAAGAAAGAGATGCTGTTGGATTTGAAGCTGGGATAAAACACCAGATGTGTTTTCAGCTTTAGATGAATTTGGAAAATAGTGGACTGTAAAACGATAAACTATACTAATTGATGGAAGTGTCTGATTACGGATGTGGAAAGATTTGAAATTAAGGCAAAATAGGAAACCATTCACTCACCGATGTAGTTAAAGTGGAAGTTCTTGATTCTTCTTACACACAACGAATCACAACAAAACACTACACTTAATTGTCTAGCAGTTTGGATTCTAGAGCGGTATTCACTTGGATAAAAAAAGTATGTGCCAATACAGAGTTGTGTGCTGGTTCCATCATGAAAATTATGTGATACTGCTATTTTCGTAATTATTAAATCACAGTGAAATTCCATTGATGTGTCGTTCAGTTAGTTGAATGGAGGTTACGTTAAAGTATGTCTACCTTATTGAGGGTGCAAACGATCTTCTTGGCTTTGGAGCAGTCAGCCGGGTTTTGCAAGGAATGAAGCCTCCGCTGGACCAGATCACTGAGCGCGGCCGACTCTGATTCCCTCCATCTCTCGTAGCCGTCCACCTCCTGAAGGGTGTGGAGATCACTCATGAGGGACCTGAAAAATAATAAGTTGAAAAAAAAACTTGTAACGCGAAAATATCTAATACAGTGAAACCCACATATAAGATTCCGAGTTACAAGTGGGTTTCACTGAATACAAAATTCGGTTTATGTGGGGAGGTTAAATGCTCGTTGCAACAACTTGGAAAACCACCAATATTTAATGGCCCATTAATCAATTGTGTAAGGCGAACAGTCTTCATCAATGATGATCAGTTGCACATGGTAAACTGCTATTGTAGGAAATGATCAATCGTACATTTTACTGAGAGGCAATTACTTATTTCATATTACAGTATTTTATGTTTTTGTTTATAGTGACGGCGTTTAAGGCCATTATCAAACTGTCAGTCATTATCAAACTGACAGTTTGATAATAACCTTGGAGTAATAATGTATGGAGAGAGCTAATTATTTTTACCCAACCTATACAAACTTGCGATAAATCACATCCGGGTTTTTACGTCGTACACCATGAGAGAGAAAGAGACAGCGAAAATAACACACCGCTTTTAGGTACTGTAAGGATGATCTTGGTCTCCCGTGTCTCCGCCCACATGTTTTTAAACTGGACACAACTAGACGGTTTTTTAGGTTGGATGCTATATTTTTGTTGATAAAAATACTGAAAAAGTGGTTAAACGAATAAAAAAAAACATTGTCAACATGTGCTATTATGAATGGATTTATAAATACCCTAGCCCTAGTCTTAGCCACGCCCAGGTCTACCGAGTCCGGCAAAAATCATCAAAAACTGACTACACTGCCTTGGATGGGTACCACTCTATGTACCCTAAATGGCGAAACAGCTGTCACTAAAAATGGTAACTAAAAATAGCAGAACTAAATAATAATAATATTTAATTCAATTGCACTATATATATTTTTTTTTCATGGAGTTCTACAAATTGAACACAAAAACTATTAATTTTTGTTTTTATGAAAAACAGTGAAATTCATTTAATAGATTTTTCAATGGACCGGAAATAATAACTTATCAAAAGGAAAACCTTATAATACGTGGGTTCAAAGTTTGTTCATTATTTTAGTTTTCAAGGGACCAAAAAATTAACTTATTAAGCGCAGAAACTTATACTGTGGGTACCTTGTAAGAGGGTTTTACTGTATTTTTATACTTCAATAACATTTGAATCGTTATCTGTTTAATGCCTCTGAGGTTTCTTTTCCTTATCTAAGGATGTGTAATAAAATTTCCAGATTAAGCAGTAATCAAAAAGTGATTAGTCCTCAAAGTACGGGTAATTACCTTTTCACACTCGATTAGCTTTGGCGACCGCCGTGGTCGAGGGTTTTAACCGCTCGACCACGAATCCCAAGTTCGCAGGTTCAAATAACGGCGTGGGTAAATAAATTTTATTTATTAATTCTCATTTCGCCCTGGTGAAATGCCACTATTCAGAATAAAAATGTTGTTGAAATGGCTCTAACCGTGTTTGGTGATCAGATCTGAATAGCCAGGTACTTCCCAACCGTCCTCTTCCCCTCCCCGCTACTTTCAGCCCCACAAAATACCCAAATTGGGGATGCCATAGTCCGAACAGTTGGAACTCTGCGCGGTATTCACATAAAAATCTTATTTACTGCTGGTACCTAACATGGAAGCAAGGCTGTGTTATTTTATCTAAGTATCTCTTTGTATGTCATACACATACAATGTTAAAGTGTCTATGTGTAACTAGTAAATTATCTGAAAGGTTATTGTTCATGACACGGTTATTAATAAAGTATAGAAGTGTGGTGTTTTATTGCGGAAAAGCAACCTTGCAGTAGTAGAGGAGATAATCAAACCACCATAATGACAGAAATTTACGATTTCGAAATTTATCGCTCGGACACGGGTGACTTGTGATTACTATCATTACCGATAATGATTTTATTACCAAGTCGGAATTGTTAAAAATCATAAAAACGCTATGACAATGTTCCAAACGACAATATTGCAGAAAATGCAAAAAAATAAATTTTGTAAGTAAAAAAAAAACAGTTAATTTCACGTCGAAAAACAACCCTCATTGTCGAGAGTTTGTATTTGGACATGACAATTGTTTCCAAGCGATTTATTAGGATGATTTTTAATTGATTCAGTATTCTTGGAAACAAATTTTTACATTGTAATTATTTATTTTATTATAAATGCCCTTATAGGCTTTTACATCGCAATGTCATTGGCTATCGGAAGGTTGAAAGAACCAAAGCGCACACCAAACACTAAGTTCGGAGAGCGCGCCATCATAGTGTCAGGTCCTAAAGCCTGGAATGGACTACCACATGATCTGAGAGTAATAAAAGACTTGACAGAGTTCAGAGCCAAACACAAAACTCATTTTTTCAGAAAATCATATCCATAATCAAGATGTAACAAGCCCTATAGAACCAAGAAAACTTTTCAGACTCTCATTCCTTAAATTCATTAGAAGATTATCACCATTATCTGTACTTCACTACGAAAAATTAAAAATACCTCCGATATACTTTATTTTAAATTTGCTCTCATGCCCTAAAAATGAAAAAATAATAATAAAGAAATAAATAAAAATATATGTAAGAATCAGCTAAATTTTAAGTTATTATGATATAGTGATTGTGTCCGGCCAGAAGTGACCTGCCAGGTAAGTATGTTGCTGTATATTTATATAAACTAAGAATTAATATTAAGTAGAAATTAAGATCTGTACAGCGCCCTTTGGGTGATTTTTCACAAAAACGGCACTATACAAATTATCCAAATATTATTATTATTATTATACTTTTTAACTGTGCAATAGAAAATATAAAAAAAATCATAGTGATACAGAAATAACACGGAGTAAATAATTGGCACACAAAATCATATTAAATAATTAATTATGTAGCTAAAAACCACTTCTGCAAATTGTCATCCCAACACAGGTTTATGCCTAGTGGGATTGGCAATATACCAAATAATAAAAAAATGTGTTCAAGTTAAATAATAAATAAAATTATTGTTTTATAATTAGGACAAGAAAAAACATTTTAGATAATTAACTCATTATGCATAGATAAAATTGTAGATAAATAAGTAGGCGTATAAAATAGATCACTGGCTTATCAATATTGTCTAATGGCGAAGGGAAAAAGTTAACTTTTTGCATAAAAAAAGAAAATTTATATTTTAATACTTCAGTTTTATTACCTGGGTTGGCTATAGAATTCATTATTTCTCTCAGCAAATTTAAACAATCTTTTTTTTAAATCATAATTATTATAAACCGAGGGTCGAAGGGGGAAAATGAAAAATATAGAACAAACAACGTGACAGCATTTGTATTTTTTTTTAGTCAGTAACGGATCTTTTAAACTACATAGATCATGGTGGAATGACGTTGCACGCTGAAAGACACAATAAACACTGCAAATTTCATGACACCAGAACTTATCATACAAGAAATTTAAACTACATAGATCATGGTGGAATGACGTTGCACGCTGAAAGACACAATAAACACTGCAAATTTCATGACACCAGAACTTATCATACAAGAAATTTTGTTGCGACAAGCAAACACATTTTCTGCTTGATAGTAAAGATTACGTTTTTGGGGCAAATAAGACAGTGAAAAGGTTAAAAAAAATCATAGTATTACCTTTTATGCTCCACTCCTAGATTGAGGATATTTTGAAGCACCTTCGATAGCTCAGGATTCTCAGAATGGTCCATGGTTTGTGCCTTGACCACCTCTGCGTGCACAAAATTCCAGAACTCTCGAGTGTTTGTGCCGATTTTTTTTCTGACGTTTTCATATTCTATCGAGGGGTTAGATTTTTGATCTATGTCCTTGCGCCACGCCGCGCTTTTGCCAGACTTGGCACTCTCGAGAATGTCGTTGGTGTTGTCCAGGGCTTTGTTCACTGATTCGTCCAGCTGTTTCACCATCTCTAACTGTTGTTCTTTGGTGAAATCTCTGGAATATTGAAAACATCAACAAAGATAAACATACAAATAATAATTAACTAGGAAGACACGAAAACATAGGTTTTTTTACCAATAAAGTTATAACGTCAATGGCAGACACAGAATTTGTATAAAAACGTTCGACTACGAATCCAAAGGTCGCAGGTTCAAACAGGGCGTGCGCCAATAACTTTTATTTAATTAATGTGTCATTACATATCATATAAAAATAATAAAAAGTATATTTTGGGGCACATTCCAGAGTGGTAGATACTCTAAGTATCGCCCTGGTGGAAGACCACCATTCAGAATCGAAACATTGCTTGAAATGGCTTAAGCCGTGTTTGGTGACCAGATCTGAATAACCACGTACTTCCCAACCTTCCTCTTTCCCCTCCCCACTGCCTTCAGCCTCACAACATACCCTATTTGGGGATGCTATAGTCTCACTGGCTTTAGACCGTTGGGAGCAGTTGAGACTCTTGTGCGGTATTCATATAAAAATAAAAATAAAACCTAGATCGGAACTTACGCAGGATCTGCTGGCAAATTAAAGAGATTCATATCAACCATATTGAGAATATGGCGCAAAAATTTAGGTCTACTCTTTAGACCGGTTTAATCCTAGATGAAATTAATTAAAAGGTGTGATATGTCCACAGAGCAACTGTTACAATATGTCAGCGGTTGAAACTGTCAGTATAAATTTTAACAATTCAATTTTGCTGATAATATTACATATTTCTTTATACTTAGTGCATGAAGTGATACTAGTAATAATATTGTATTATTGGTGTCTGGTAAAGACAAAAGTTTCAAGGAACTCATGATATCAGCCAAAACGAAAATTATTTTTTTTAAGCCAAATAAAAGAAGGGCAACACCAAATAAACGGGGTATGTTTAGGAACTGAATGTGTATGTAGACGGAATGCTGTAGAAATGAGATCTCTGAGGCGTATGTGCGGTAAAACCATGTGTGACCGGAAAAAATGCAAGGCTGATGAAAGCCTAATGAATAAGATCAAGAAAGGGACCCTAAGATGGTTTGGGCATGTAGAGCGAATGAATGAAGAAAGGAGTGTGAAAAGAATATATGATGCAAAAGCGAATGGAAGAAGAAGTCGGCGGCGCCCGAGGAGGACATGGCACGATCAAGTGAATCAAATACTTGATTCGGGACATGTAAAGAGTCAGAATAACAGAAGAGTATGTATGAGACGGTGAATGAAGCAAGGAGTGTGAAACGGGGTGATGGTTAGTTAGTTAGGTATGTTTAGGGAAAAAAAACAGCTCTAATAAGATTAATCTCAGTAAAAAGTTAAGCTTAAGAGTGATTCTACTCTTTGGTGAGCCAAGCTATTAAAACCTGATAAAAAACAGAGCATTAATCTACAGGCCAAACCTCGTTTTCTAATTTTAAACTACTCGTATTCCTAAAGAAAAGTAAAAAAAAAACAGTTCACTTGCTTTTTAGGAGATTTGAAATTGTCACAAAAGAATGTTACATTTCCGGAAATCCTATTATTTACGATTAAATATAACGATATGTTCAACATAAAATTAATAGCAATAGATTACCGAAAAACTATTCATGATTCAAGCATAATCAGGCAAATTTGGTGATAAAAAAAAAAAGTTTCGTCAATTTATTCACACTGGTAATCTGTATGCCTGATGAAATGTTTTACACGTCATGCAATGTAAAATACTCACAATCACAGATTTATTTTACATAAGTGGTGATAAATTTTATAACAGCATTGTGTCCAGTATAGATTATTCAGAGTAGGTCAAACACATATCAGCAATTTGATAAACTATTGGTCTATGTAGTCACAATATGATGGGAAGATTTGGTGATCTGAGTAGATACACGTGCGTGTTATTAGAAGCTGTACTGTACTATAGAGTACTGCCAAAGTATCATAGTATTTAAAAGTATTACGCAAGCAAAATTGCATTAGGTATTTCAAGCATTCTTTAAGTGATTTCAAGTAATGATATAATTTTTAAGCGTTCCAGAGTTACGAATAACCTTACAATAAATTAATTTCTTCTACTTCCATCATTATAAGCGGAAAACGTTGCTTATGCAATGACGGAGGACTTAACTAGCAGAGGATTGAACCTGCGACGCCCGGGTGGGAACCTGAGGCTTTGAACTACTCAACCAACTAGCAAGTTATTACAAAAATGATGACATCAATTCTTGAATCGAGAAAATGATTAAAAAACGACTTATTTGTACGGAAATAAAAATATATTTGTGAAAATTAAAAGCTCCCTCCTACAAAATGGGTCATGGAGAGTGCCTGTAGAAATACAAGAGATGCCGATGAGTCATTTTCTTGCGGCAAATATCAACTTGTACGGAAGCTGGACATGCGTTTGTCTTATCTCCTGAAAAAGCACCTACACTGAAGAAAATATACACATTAATTGCTCAGAGCACCATCCATTAAAATGCGATAGAACAGACGAACCATTTATTCACATGTCTTCTTGAACAAGCCACTAACACAGAAAAACATATTGTCGCTGGAAAGACAAAAGGGCTTAAGCGACACTTTGGCCAAAAATGAGTTGAATATGCAGTTTTGATCAGTTTTTTTTCTGCATCGATGCTCTGACTCTCATTTGATTCTGAAGACTTCTGTGGCCCTTCAGCCATCTGAAATATATTTACCATTTGGGAGAAGGCTTGACTCAAGCGACACATGTTTGGGATGGTTTTTGGCTTTTTGTCGCTTCAGGTAACTCAGTGAGAGCATTGAGTTATCCGGGGAAACTTTTTTTCAAAATCCACCCAAGTCCTGAAGACTTATAAATTTTATTGTGAAACAAAAAAAACTTTAAAGTTCTCTGGTGTAAACTTCCCAAAATGGCGCTTCAACCCTTTTGCATTTCCGGCGACGATATATGATTGCTTGAGAAGGATGACGGGGAGGACCGAGGACTGGAGGTGAACGGCGAGGTGCGACCAGTAAGCATTTGTGGAGGAGACTTAACCCCGCCCGGGAACGTAGCACCATTACGATGATATGTGATTACTTACCTTAAATTAAAATTGTGAAAAAGGGACTTCAATTCTTCATTTTGTTTCTTGACCAGTCCTATTTGTAGAAAGGCCTGAGACAGTCGATTGCTCACAGGTTCAATATTTGATCTGTCCATCTTGCTGGGGTTTGAACACAGCATCGGCAGGGAAATCATGAACATGAAGCATATCCAGAGAGCCACTAGGAATATAAGGACTTGACCCCAACGTCCGAAAATCGCTTGACGATGTAACATTTTCATTTTCATAAAGTTTGTTTGTATAAATTAAATCAATAAATTGTTATGCTACATTAAATATATTACAATAAGTCTATAACCTATGAGAATCTTAGAGATTCACTTTTAAATAATTTTCTATTTTAATATTTTGTTCAATTAACATAAGGCTGAGAAAGTAAAAATCTTCAGTAGCCAAAAATAATTTGAATATTTAATAAATTAAATTAACTTTTTCAAGACTAAAAACTTAGTAAACGCAGATCATTAATATGAGAATTTATTTTGAGTTATGAGTGAAAAATAAGTTTTACATGAGTGAGGAAATAAATGAGGATTCTTAATTATTATATAATTTTCATAATATCATAGTGCCCTCATTGCATTGCGAGACTTAAAATCTATCTCATCTTCGTAAGATTCTAACGAGATTCCTTGTGGTCCACACCTAAAAAATAAATAAAAAAACATATAAAAATTCTAGAATTTTAAGTTTATTTGACAAAATGTTGGTATGCCAGGTTCAAATACAAAAACCAACACACGATTAAATTTGGTTTACCACAAAACTAATTTTCTTGTGACATGTTTGTAAATAGGATAATAATTCAAATTGGTAACTAACTAACTAACCATCACGCCGTTTCTCCGCGGGGGTGGGCAGAGGACGGACCGCCACATAACTCTGTCTTGGCACACACTCCTTGCTTCATTCACGTTCATACATCGTCTCATACATACTCTTCTGTTATTCTGACTCTTCACATGACCCGATTCAAGTATTTGGTTCACTTGATTGTGCCATGTTTTTCTTGGGCGTCCTCGACTTCTTCTTCCATTCATTTTCGCATCATATATTCTTTTCACACTCCTTTCTTAGTTCATTCGCTCTACATGCCCAAACCATCTAAGCGTCCCTTTCTTGATCCTATTCATTACGCTCACATCAGCCTTGCATTCTCTCCGGATATCCACAATTTTAATACGGTCATACATGGTTTTACCACACATACGTCTCAAGGATCCCATTTCCACAGCATTCAGTCTACTTTCATCAAATTAGTAAAAAAAATAATGAAAGCTAGACGTGTAGTGACTTTTTTCCAATAATTGCAATCAATCAAAATTAAAAAAAACCCGTAAAACACGGTTTCAAGATAAATCCTTCAAGAACGAAATTCTTGTATTTATTTTATTACATGCATAAGTTAAATTACCCCGATGATAGCCAATTTCCGATAGGAAAGGGCACCAGAAAAATAATGTAAATTATTATAAGAAAAAGAACGAAAAAAAATTGTGAAAATTGGGGAAAATCATAATAAAGTGTGAATTAAAAAATGAAACTACAAAAATTATTTCCAGCTTGCGCCATTGACAGGATGCTTAAACAAAGTCATTCAAATCGTGAATGCTGTTAATAGACAATGGCCCATGCTAACACAATTAGCATGGATAATTTATTATTATTATCAAAGTTCTATGGTTAGATATAATCTTTATTGACATTCCTTCCATTTTGGCACATGGCCAGTCCTAAATAAAATATATCTTTTTGACCAGTGAGCAGGTCAACGTGGTTAAATATATATATAGCTATTTTTTTTTAAATTTAGTCAGCTATTTTTAATAATTTTCTATATTTATATTTATAAATATTAATTAATTATTGTTTTCACTGTGTGAGTATTATTACACACAGTTGAAAAGTTATTACAATTGAATCAAAGAATAGAGAATTAGATAAAATGTGTTAAGAATGAGCCTATACGAAAATAATGTATCATTTGTAATTAAAAACAAAACAACTAACTAACCACTATGGCGTTTCTCCGCGGGGGTAGGCAGAGAGGAAAGACCGCCATACAACTCTGTCTTGACACACACTCCTTGCTTCATTCACATTCATACATCGTCTCATACACACTCTTCTGTTATTCCGACTCTTGACATGGTCCGACTCAAATATTTGATTCACTTCATCGTGCCGTGTCTTCCTTGGGCGTCCCCGACTTTTTCTTCCATTCGCTTTCGCATCATATATCCTTTTCGCACTCCTTTCTTCGTTCATTTATTTATTACGCTTACATGAGCCTTGCATTCTTTATGGTTATCCACATTTTTAACACGGTCATACATAGTTTTAGCGCACATACACCTCAGGGATCTCATTTCTACAGCAAAACAACAAACTAAACTAAAAAAATTCACCGAGTTAACTCGAAAATGGAATAATACAAATAATGGATTACATTTATATGTAGGCACTACAATGATGAGAGAATAACTCTTTTAAAAAATTATTATATTACGTAGTGCCCTTCTTGTGAACACACATTTTGTGCAATTAAAAACGTTAACTACTTGTAGTTAATGGTGAAATCGATTTGTGGGCACCCCATGTCAAACCAAAAATATATTAGGTTTTCATTGATGAGAGTTAACACTCTAGAATAAAAGGTTTATTATTGGTAGAACAACCAATTTGAATGAGTATAAACAGTTACGAATTTACAATGAAACTATGTTACATATAACACTTTTAGTATGTATCAGACAATATATTTGAATAGAGGGTATTCAACACTTGAATAATTTCGAGTAGGTATATTATACAATAGCATGTATTCAATGTGTAAATACAAAAGATAGTCAATGAAATAGGAGTTTCATTTATCATTGAATCAGTTAGAAAGGACATTATCAAAAAGCTTTTACATTTAAAAGTAAAACTATTTTGTTAAAGTTTGAATTAAAATCGCTTTATAACTTAAATAAGTCAATACTAAGTATGTTAGATCTACTGCTAAAAGTGTTTCAAAACCTTTATTTATGTATATATTTTTTTGTATGCACCTTCAGTCGAAAGTTTTTCTTGGTGATCAATTATTTTTCTAATCTATAAAAACAACTTAGCAGAGTTTAGGGGGTATTAAACCATACTTATAAATAAATCAAATGTCAACACGTAAAACAAATTTTAATACGAACTTGATTGATGAATATTATAATGACACCGATGACGATTTGACAGCAACATGACGATATCCATTATATTTTCTATGAAGAGTTGCAACGGGGCTCGCATTCAATATCCGTATAGGAATTAATATCACTTCAATTGTATGGCGAAGGTAGCCCAGGAAATGACCACTTTTCTAAATCAATGTAATTTAACTATTGACAAACGCATTGCACCGGCTGTTTTAAATCGAAAAAAAAATACATACCCATTAATCACGCTGTTGTCAAAGTGAGTTAGTTTTCTCGCATCTCTAGGAGCGATACCTCTTACTTCACAGGAGGAAAAGTGACATTGGATTTGTTTTTTCTTCAATTGAAGTTGGTTAAGTTGGTACTTGCGATTGAACAATCTATGGCATCTACTTCGAACTTCAATTTTCATTCATTCGAAAGACTGAAATATTGCATCATCCACAGTTCAATTGTTCATTCCCTTCTTCCTTCGATTTTAGTTCGAAGAATGAATGAAGCAATGAAGTATCTTTTAGTTATCCGTTCCCTCGCATGTACCCGTGACAGTTTCTTATGATTTCTGTGCTTGTTTTGTCTATAGGACTATATAATCTCTACCTAAAATTATGGATGGCCGTTCAACGAGAAAGTGAAATATGGGCTTATTTTAAGGAAGTTGGGGTTTACCAGGCCAAATGCAACTTTTGTTCTAAAGTTATATCCATAAAGGAGGCAATGCCTGTAATATGAATCGTCATTTGCGCAATATTCACCCTATTGCTAAGCAAACTGTCAAACTGTGTACAGTAAGAAATATTCAAATTGTACTTCAAGCCCTGAAAAACGTTCACATCGCTCTTACAGAAACTGAAAATTTCGCAATTACTACATTTGCTTTTTTGCAAATTCTCTGTAAGTAGCGTTGTGACAGTTTTGAAAGAACTGTTTCAAAGAAGTACTTCTTTGACAGCAGTCCCAACTTCATTCATTTTTCATTGAACAAATACTTCAATTGAAGTTGGTTAAGTTGGTACTTCCGATTGAACAATCTATGGCATCTACTTCGAACTTCAATTTTTCATTCGTTCGAAAGACTGAAATATTGCATCATCCACAGTTCAATTGTTCATTCCCTTCTTCCTTCGATTTTAGTTCGAAGAATGAATGAAGCAATGAAGTATCTTTTTAGTTATCCGTTCCTCGCATGTACCCGTGACAGTTTCTTATGATTTCTGTGCTTGTTTTGTCTATAGGACTATATAATCTCTACCTAAAATTATGGATGGCCGTTCAACGAGAAAGTGAAATATGGGCTTATTTTAAGGAAGTTGGGGTTTACCAGGCCAAATGCAACTTTTGTTCTAAAGTTATATCCATAAAGGGAGGCAATGCCTGTAATATGAATCGTCATTTGCGCAATATTCACCCTATTGCTAAGCAAACTGTCAAACTGTGTACAGTAAGAAATATTCAAATTGTACTTCAAGCCCTGAAAAACGTTCACATCGCTCTTACAGAAACTGAAAATTTCGCAATTACTACATTTGCTTTTTTGCAAATTCTCTGTAAGGCTATGCATACTTATTGTACATCATTCCTTTTAAGGCATGATACCGCCAACAACAACATATGGGCAGCTGTCATCGAGAAACAATAGACAAGAAACTAGTAATAGACAATTCATTAATACACACATAGAAGAAAGAAAGAAGTAGTTTTTCTACACGGTATAATTTTTGTTATACAATAATGGAGGAGTGGGTTATGTGGTTGGGAGAGCTGTCCCGAATAAAATAAAACGTGACTATTATTTGGTACATTTATCGCTAGCAACCCCCCCGACGAGAAATGCTGTGATTAATATGTTACTTCAATTGAAGGGTTCATCGTGAAAGGTTCATTTTGAAGAAGTATCAATTCGTGAAGCATTCACAAATCTGTGAAGCTTTTCCCATCGCTATCTGTAAGGCTATGCATACTTATTGTACATCATTCCTTTTAAGGCATGATACCGCCAACGGCCAACAACTCAAACATATGGGCAGCTGTCATCGAGAAACAATAGACAAGAAACTAGTAATAGACAATTCATTAATACACACATAGAAGAAAGAAAGAAGTAGTTTTTCTACACGGTATAATTTTTGTTATCCAACAATGTAGGAGTGGGTTATGTGGTTGGGAGAGCTGTCCCGAATAAAACTATTAAGAAAAAAACGTGACTATTATTTGGTACATTTATCGCTAGCAAGCCCCCCCCCCCCGACGAGAAATGCTGTGATTAATATGTTACTTCAATTGAAGGGTTCATCGTGAAAGGTTCATTTTGAAGAAGTATCAATTCGTGAAGCATTCACAAATCTGTGAAGCTTTTCCCATCGCTACTAAATACTAAATACATAATCACTGCTACCACCTCAAGTAAACCAAAATGTGAAAATAATGTGGCAAACTTAAAAAAATATATCGCTCCATTGGTAACATGGTCACGTATAGTAGCTACTTTTTTGGAGACAAACTTATTGCATTTATCTTTATAAATATCTTGATGAATGCAGTTTTACTGATGTTTTTATATATTTTTATTTATTTTTGTCAGTAACAGAATTTAATTATCAATAGTTTCGATCAAGTAGTAAAATAACGAAGAGAAAATTATTTTTCAATGCTGCCAGTTCGAAAATAAATAATATCACAAGGTGAGCAAACGAAGTGTCAGCTGACTTTTGGCTACTACAAGTTTTATCAATCATGTCGTCTGGTAAAGAAAGGTTGCCCATTTTCCCCTCTCGGGGGTAAGTTAAATCTTTTAAATAACAGTGAATTATTTAACGCAAATGCTTGTCAATAATCTATCACCTTCACTTAGATCTTATCGTGGTTTTCCTACTGTTTGGGAATCAATACGAGGGAGTGTCAATCATCAGATCAGAATCACAATAGCATATATCTTGCTTTCAGGGCCCAGATGTTGATGAAGAGTCGTCTGGCTGGAGCACAAAAGGGCCATGGATTACTCAAGAAGAAGGCCGACGCTCTTCAAATGCGTTTCAGAATGATATTGGGCAAAATCATCGAGGTAGGAATGGTTTTCCAAAGCACTTATTTTGCCTAACAATCATCTATTCGAACTTCAATTCGTTAACCATGCTAAACAGGCCCAATTCTTCTCACAAAGATACTCACATTTAAATTTAAAAAACTAATATACTTGATGTTTTACCTTCCTCTAAACTTTATGCAATAAAAATGTTTTTCCAGACCAAAACATTAATGGGAGAGGTGATGAAGGAGGCAGCCTTTTCTTTAGCTGAAGCCAAATTCGCCTCTGGAGACATCAACCAAATTGTTCTCCAGAATGTCACTAAAGCCCAAATCAAAATCCGCACAAAGAAGGACAATGTCGCAGGTGAGAAAAGCCAATTTCTTTAACTGATTCATACGTTCTTCAAAATCAGATTCTAGCTAGTAAAAAAAATTACCAATTCAAAGCAATATTTTTACACATTTTTTGGTCTATGCTTATATTTTGAAACCCACGTGAGTTTTTGTTTTCTATTGAAACACCTTCCGTTGAATAATTATGTTTTGCTCTTTATCGGAATTTTCTTTTGAAATCAGAAACGAAAAAGAGTCGAGTGTGTTTACTTAATTTAACCTATAGTATGCATACAATTTTCGAACTTAAATTGAACAATTTTATTTCCCTTTTTGACACGTAAATCTAAAATTGTCCACGGTCTGTAAAAGCATTACCATTGAATGCGTAAATCAACTACAGTCGCCCAACACCTAATACATCACTGAACAAGCAATCCATAGAAGTGCAATCTGTATCTATTTAAAAGAAAACCAATTTCAATTTCACCAGAAGTAAGGAAAAATTGACCTTACTTAAGGCACACAAGCACGTCCACCACACTCGGTTTATCTCTTTAAAAAAAATGTTTATAAATATTTATTTTGTTTTCTTCAGGTGTCACCCTGCCCGTGTTCGAATCATACCAAGATGGTACTGACACGCATGAGCTTGCTGGTCTCTCCAAGGGAGGGCAGCAGATCACCAAGCTCAAGAAGAACTTCCAGAGCGCCGTGAAGCTGCTGGTCGAGTTGGCGTTTCTGCAGACGTCTTTTCGTGACCCCTCGACGATGTCATCAAGATCACCAACAGACGTGTCAACGCTATCGAGCATGGTAATTATATCATAATCATCATCTTCACTTTGTCCTCTTTGAGTCGGGTACCCATCACCTCGGCAAGGTCCCTGTCCTGCGCTATTTCACAGGCATCTGTCCATTGCAGATCAATTGTCTCCTGTCTCCTCGCACTGCCTCAGATATCTTATATATGACAGAAAATCTGTTTGTTTGTCCTGGTAAAAACTCTCGAAAGGTGAGCCCCAGCTCTACGCAGTTTGCGCATCTTTTCCTCTGGAATTTCAAGGCCAAAGCCACTTTCTTTCAGTTCTCAACTTTATATGGAGCTATGCATTTTACGTTTCACTGTCGGAAAGTAAGGAGAGACTCCTTATTGTATATTGTTCCAAAACAAGCACATTTTACATTTTCTTATTTACAATAATATCTTAATAAAAATTATGTCCATTGGCATAAATTAATGAATTTACCCAGTGAATGAATGTGTTTTGTTTATATTTATGGATACTTGATTATTTTTCTAGTGATCATTCCTCGCATTGAGCGTACCCTGGCTTACATCATCTCCGAGTTGGACTAACTGGAAAGAGAGGAGTTCTATCGCCTGAAGAAGATTCAGGATAAGAAGCGCATTTCCAGGAAGAAGGAAGAGGCTGTAAGTTCCATCGTCAAATTATTTATATTTTTCCTCGCCATCTACTGATTTTATTACCGCATTGGTGCTGTCATAGCCACTGTGGGGTCTTAATGATTCTGAATTTTGTGGACACACGCAAACTTCAGAACATTAGAACGTAGAAGAATGTCCACCCCACTGGTTTCTCGGAGGTACATCTGTGTTGAATCAAGTGGCTTCTGATGCCATTGACTGGCTTAATAACCTCAGCATCCCATCATGACCACCTCCAACTCTCCTCCAACGTTTGACGAAGAAAATTATATTTTTATTCTTCGTCAGGGATAGAGCAGACAGGTTTTCATATCTAGTCTGAAAATAACTGAAACTCAAAGTCAGACCTGCTGTGCCACAAAATTATTTTTAGAGCTGGAAGAAGTTTCGATTCCAATAGCTTTGACGAGGTTCTTTCAACACTTATCGCAAAACAAAAAAAACTTTAAAGTGCTCTGGTGTAAACTTCCCAAAATGACGCTTCAGCCCTTTTGCCTTTCCAGCCACGATATAATGGCTAATTTATTAGATTAAAAACCGTCAACTATTTTCGGATGAACGCTTCAGTTTTTTTTTTTTTTATGATAAAGGGGTGTGTCTTACAAATTTATTGCATGTTTTATAATCTTGGAGTAACGAAATAAGGAGATATAGCTAATATTTTTACCCAACCTATAAAAATTTGCATTACGTCATTTTCTTCGGGTTTTTACGTCGTTGAGAGAGAAAGAGACAAAAAAAGTCGTCACATAATATTGCAACACTTCTAAGTATGTAAGGATGTTTTCCGTCCACGCTAACTTCACATCGTCGAGTCGCATAACTTACGCCAACGGATTTTGAGGTTATCTCCTATATTTGTGTTGATTGAAGAACTTGCAATTGCAGTGGTTATACAAATAAATCAAACATCATGGTGATATGTGCTTTGCGTGAATGTTCAAATAAGACCAAACAAAGATTATAAAACATCGCTTTTCAGAGGTATTTCAACAGTTTCAAATATTTTTGACCGAACTTTAGAATTTTCACATTTTTAATGATAAAAAGACGTAAAATCAACAAAAAAGTTTCCATCAGTATTTAGGCAAACTTTCTGTTATTAGTGTTTGTGTGATATTTTGACTTTATAAATAATTTTAATGGTGTATTGATCAGAGGCGGCTCGTGACTTTTTAGTATGCTTGAGTGCTAAGATTGAAAAATATGACGTTATTGATGTTGTTGGAGCTAAAAATGATTTTTATTTTTTTGAGAAAAAAAATTTTTGTTTGAAGTTTTCAGGATTTTTCAGTTTTGGTGGTGCACTGCACGGTTTTCTGAAAAATCTTCAAACAAAAAATTAAAAATTTTGAAATAAAAATAAAAATCGTTTTCGGCTACAATAATATCAATAATGACGTGTTTTTCAATCATAGCACTTTAGAACACTAAAAAGCCACGAGCTGCCACTGGTATTGATATTGTTTTAATGTGTTCAAATATGTTTATTAAAAATATCCAAATTCCATGTGGGCGGTAACTAATAGGCTATCCAACATCCTTTTATATATCTTTGTCTCTTTCTATCGAGTCAGTATAAAGTCAACCGTCCTGACTACACTGTTTCGCAAAGGTACCTCTCCATGTCCTCCAAGTTTATAATTAACATTCTTGTCTGCCATGTGTGAATTGACCTTGGTGTTTCATTTATTTCAGCGAGTGGCCCTGCTTCTACTCCAAGGAGAAGATGTTCGCGATGTTGCCAACTTGTTGGATGAGGGCGACGAAGATCTTCTTTTCTAGTTCTTCTCTGATCAACTTTATGTAAAGGACAACATGCCAACACTCCTTGGGAAGCTGTCATTGATACATCACATTATAACTTCGATATAGAACACGTAGTTTGGCCGTCTCCGTACGAAAAAAACCATCCTAAAAACTTATAATAATGTAAGTAAGAGTACTGCAGACTGTGCGCGTGTTTTTTAATAGCAAATGGGTTATTTATTGATTCTATATCAATGAATCTTGATAAATTTGCATCAGGAGTTATAGCTTAAATTGAGCATTCATATTTATGTGACGTTCATTTAATCCAGATTTAGTGATCGACTATTGATAACATCTTGTTATAGGGTCACATTCTAACTTTGTAAATAATTATAGCACCACAAACACATATATTTATTAGAAGTATCTATAATTAATTAAATGACAATATTTTGATTGTAATTTGACGCTGTTGTTGACCAGTATTAATATCCTTCGCCTCAACTGCTTTCAAACTTATAAGATGTATTGTCTAATCAAATTTAAATTGGTTTTATCTATTATTTTTTTTAATTAATTTATCCCTGCAGTTCTCATGCGTATCTGTCGTTTCCATTGCATAATTCCATTAAAATATTATACTATGCATACTGTTGACATATTTCATAATATAATGGGATGCATGTATTGCAAAGTTGAATATTAAATATTGGTACGAAATATTATTACATATTGTTAAATCCTGGCCTTACGATATTTGAAATACATATATGTTTAAAATACAAAGTATTTATTCCGACCATTTAAGTCACTACCTATTGCACACTTGAAATTTTGCTTGTAAAACGTATTATTTCAATTATTAGTTCTTTCTAGCATCGCCATTGATCATATATTTATGTATGTACATTCCTTATTAATACATAATATGAATTTTCATTTGTATGATTTGTCCATTTATTTAAATAAAGTGCGTAGGAATTTTCGCTGTAACTATTGAAAATTGTTATTAACTGTTATTAAGTAATATTATTAATGCCTGTTTGAACCCAAAGCACTTCCGAGATTCCGGTGAGTGTCTAATACTCGATTTTCAATAAGTCGTTTTTTATTTCAAAAGTAGCAAAAAAAAAACTGTGTAAATGGAAATTAAGATTTTAACAGGTTTTGTATATATTATTGTTTGGATCTATTGTTTAAGTGTAGTCCATGGTTGAATAAAGTTTATAAAATCCAATTATGGATAAGTAATTGTTATAGAATGTGAGTTAAATAAATAAAACTTCAGTTACACAATGTATTTTATTAAGTCTTTATACGAGTATATCCCTTTAAGACGGTAGAAAACAAATTTACTGTATTCTTCTTTTCCCAATTATTTTTAAAGAAACATAATAATATATGTATCCGTACACATAGCAAACTATCACAGTTAACCTAATATGAATCTATATAATGATAAGGCTTTGTTGACAACATATTTAAAGAATCCAATGGTGCAAAACAATATATGAACATCAATGCATTTTTCACTATAAACATTACAGGTTCTTGGAAAGAATTTTGTCTGCGAGTCAATAAGGGTATTTCAATGTGAAACAAAGACTTATCTCTAGCTCTCTTGAGACTTCTAACAAGAGGGCTGAACAGTCAACATGACCACTCAAAAATTTGTAAAAACAACGACAAGACACACGGAATACATTATACAATGCATTCTCAATGCTTGAATATCTATGAATCGCGTAAACAGTAAACACACAGCATAGATACCAGCAACGGTCACAACAGATTCAATCATTCAGCGTATAAATTATGCAAAATGGTGTACATATTTTGATAGAAAACAGTAAACATGGACAAGATATACAACCTTTCATATGCCATTCCCAGATTCGATATTTTTTACTATCTATGAATGGATTATTATTATTCACTCCACCAACTTTTTTTATGTTAGTAATACATAAAACATTGATACATAATAAAAATCCACATTTGCAAACTTCGTTGCATTGTTGCATTAATAATAATTTTAGACAAAAATTAAATTTAAAATGATGATACACACATCTTCGATTACTCCACATACCGCTATGTATATGCACTTGAAAATAATGGATATAGTGCAATATTATAAAGAAATACTTCTTTTAATAATATTGAATTTGACATAATGTTAAAAACATCTAGATATAGGCACTTATACATAGAGGTGATAAAGAGTTACAAGTTATTTACGTCTGCGTTTAGATGTATTTTTTTATTATTAAAACCTACTAACCTAACTCTACAAATTAAAATGTATACAAGTTCCCTTCTTCTTTAAATTATTTTTGGAAAGTTAAAAACCAGCTAAAGTTAAATTAATAAATAAATACTTATACCTTTTGACTCAATGGTGAGGCTTAGGAATATAATTGAAAAAATTCCAAACCACTCTTGAATCCTGAAAACTTTTTAATTATAGAAAAATGCACTCACTACTTAGTTGATTCGCTTCGTCTGCCTGAAGACCTACCTTTCGAAGAAACCGTGTCTTGAAAGCACTGATAATGCAATAAAAACAATTCACTTGCACTCTCATCACATGTAATAAAGAAGCAAATCTTATTATTTATTTTTTTAAACTACTACACTCTATTTTTTTTAGAAAACGATTTATTTAGTACACATTTTTCTTAGTTTTAAATTAAGACACTTGTAAGATGAAAAGAAACCACCGAACTTTAAGATAGTGGAGGTCTATTATGATTGAATAAAAATATTAATAGTTTAAATTTGATAATCCTTTGATCAACTGTTTAATGAAGCACTGATAATCCAAAAACACAATTCACTTCGCTGCACTAATGTAACATATTATATTAAAAAAGCATATCTTAATATTAATACTGAAAAAAACTACTACACTTGAATAAAAAAATTAGGTAATGATTTATTTAATACACAATTTTCAATTAAAATTAAAAGACTTGTAAAACGAAAAGAAATCACTGAACTTTGAGATAGTGGACGTCTATTATGATTGAATAAAAATATGAATAACTTAAATAATCATTTGATATTTTTTTTACGAATAGTGTATTTAAAAAAAAACGATATTAGCATATTATGAAGTTTTACCGGCGACGCAATTTAGATACTAATCGACAGTGCATCAAAACATTGCAATATTCATTTAAACAACTTCAAATCGAAAAATAAATTTTGGACATGTGCAAACGTATTGCGACCGATATAAACAGCAACGGATTGAAAACTAATAATATTGTTCAAGATTGCTACGCACTCGACTTCATGGCAAACAGTTAGCGCATGCGTAGAAACTAAAAATACTCTTATTGGAGGGGCATGAATTGCAACATTTTTTTCTGATAAATTGAGAAATCAGACGTAAATTCAATATGTCAAACTGTTTTACCAACACTCGAAAAAATGAAGATGTTTGAACGGCGAGGAGACGTCAACAAATCCAGTCACTTTGTCTAAATATTTTTTATTTCATCTGACTAAAAAGCGCCGGTACCTCTTTTAACATTAGGCTTTTATGGAGTGAAGTTGTCAGAGTAATTCTAGTAAAAAAAAAACGAAATTTGGTTCGTTTCGTCGCGAAATTTCAACGAAATTTATAAACCGGCTACTCCTAAATTAGCAATTTTTATTTTACATAAATAGGCACTGGCTCCAAAAATAGCCTGCTCCTCGGAGAAAAATATTCGACGGTTCCAGTGACCGACAAGTAATCGGGACCGGAATTTCAAACATCTCTATTGGATAGTAGGTCTGTCAAATCTTGGAGGTTAGGATGTCAAATCTGTCAAGTCGATTTTAATATTTACGATTGAATGGAGATTCGGATAAATAATATTTACGATGGAGATAGAAATAGGTTGTAAGAATACTTGCCGAGTATGTTTGGAAGAAGGTGCACATTTATCCCTTTTTGACGATGTAGAGGAAATAAAACTATTTCTGAAGATTATGGCTTGTTCTACAGTACAGGTAATATTGTTCAAATACTTAACTACGGTTGATTTTGTAAATATTGGTGATATTGGCATTCTTTCATGAATGTAAGTCTTCTTCAATCTTACTTTGTGTCTTTAATTCACGCTTGAATAGAATAATGTTTCAAGGAATATGTGAAACCTCAGAATATTTATATAAACAAAACACAATAAATGTCCAAACTAATTGAATTAATCCTTTTTGTAGATTTGCCAGGAAGATGGTTATCCAAGCAAAATATGTCCACTATGTCATACTATGTTAAATACTGCTTTTGAATTTAAACAAATATGTGAATCATCCGATTACAAGTTGAGAAACTGTATCGCAAAAGACATAGTAAAGGCCGAGCATTTAGATTTAGTATTCCCCGAAGAAGACGTATTCGCCAGCTATCACTCTGACGATGATATGAAAAACTTTGATGAAAGCGATGATGTCAAACTGTTTCATACCATCAAAATCAAAGAGGAAGTCAAAGTCAGAAAAAAGAAAAGTGGTAAAAAGAAAAAAAAATGGAAATCTTCAGAAAAAAAAAGTTTACTTATTGTGAAAAACGAAAAATTAGACAAATCTAGTTCTAGGCCATCAAAATTAGAAAAATCTTGTTCTAGACCGTCTTCATCTAGGAAAAAAATTGTAACAAATAGGATTGCAACGTCTTTGCTGGAAGGGACGTGTTTTTGGAACGGAAAAGATTGGAGGTATGAAAAATTGTCTATTACTTTTTTTTTTATGTATCAACGGTAAATGACCTTATATAATGTGTTAAAAAATCTTGCATGTAATAGCATTTGTAAGCTAATGGTAAGATCCTTAATCAAAAGCGATTCTTCTAAAACAAAAAAATGATTTTATATATTAATGTATCTGAAATACAGCCAAAAAAACACTTTGTTTAATTAAAAAAATAAAATAAATAAAGCATGTAGTTTATTTTTGGTGTATTTTTCGTCCACCATGCTAGGGTGTCCCTGCTTTGTGGCCGACGAAATTGAACAGATATTAAGATCAGTTCACTTTAGTGTAATATTTGATGAGGTTAAATCTACCAAAAAGTATAAGAAATGTAGTACATAAATTGTGAGAAGAATAACGACTAAGACAGAATTAAATTATTGAATAATATCAATTGTGTTTAGGAAAAAGACGGGAACTCTCGTGTTTTGTGGCAATAACTTTTTTTAAACTAACAATTGTTATCTTGCCCACCCATAAAACATCCCGGAGGAATCAGGCTTAAATTTTAATTCTTAATAAAAAGTCAGTTTTAATTATTTTATATCAAGTCCTTGTCCTGAAATCATATATTTTTATTATTATGAAAAACTCATTCTCGAAATGTTTTTGCTTCTCCTGTAAAGTTTAGATTTTGAGGGTTACTGCCTTTTCCCTAACCGCAGTCAATATAATAAAAATGATATAGTATAGATGTTTCAATTTACCCACCTTTTGTAGATTTGACACAGACCAAGTAGAAATAGATAAAGCAAAGAAAGAACTTGAAGAATTGCCCAAATTAATAAAAGAAAAGGAAGAACTGATCAGGGCGAAGAAGGTTCGTAAAAAGAGCAGTGTAAAAACGGAAAAAGCCTTAACCGTCAACCTCTGCGACACTTGCGGTAAAACGTTCAAATCTAAATACCATTTGAAGTACCACATAATGCTGAAGCACCAGGAGATGAAAGGAAATATCAAATGCAAGGACCCCGACTGCAAGAAGATGTTCAAACTGGACCACTATATGCAACGGCATGTGAAGAGGTGTCACAGCGCGAGAAGGGAGTTTATTTGCAACGAATGCGGGAAGCAGTATGCGTTTATATCGGGGCTGAAGCAGCATATGAAGTCACATTCCGGAACACAGGTCTGGAAGCATTGCAGCTTTTGCACACAGAAATATAGGACTCAGAAGTCGGTTGATATTCATATCAGATCTGTACATACAGGTGAGATTTCTTCGATGTTTTTTGTTTGTTCATTGTGTTGGGGCATTTTTAATAATAATTTGC
The DNA here is from genome assembly GCA_022651775.1 of Drusus annulatus. NCBI lineage: Eukaryota > Metazoa > Arthropoda > Insecta > Trichoptera > Limnephilidae > Drusus > Drusus annulatus. The sequence goes on from JAGWCC010000011.1 coordinate 585,221, forward strand.
TGATTTTTGAGTGAAGGATAACCATCTCAAGGGCACTTTAAATTATTATAGTAAGACTACTCTACTCAACCCGACTTTCTTATTTTCCTATTGAACAATTAAAAAATAAGACAACTTGCCTTATTTTTTGACAGTTAAAAGAATAGAACTATAGCTTATTGAAAGTTCGTTGCATTGACCTAGAAATTCTAGACAGAAATCTCTGAAACAGGTACCTATAACTCTCAACGACAAGCTCTGGTGTCATTAATTTAGGCCACACAATTAATTTCAGCTTCCGTATTATCCATTGTGAGCTATGGAGCCTTGCAATATCTATTAACTGTAAAAAAATCAGGCGAGACGCAATATTGTTTGCTCCACATTTTTCAATTGATCGATAAGAAAAAAGAGTTGAGACTCGGGGAACCCGGGTAGTAATTACTATTATAAATGGGTGATTATATAATAATATAATATACATATAAATTAACATATATAATATACTTGGGTAAACAGTTTGACATACTATTGTGTGTTTAGAATTATGTGCTACATATGGGATTTTTTTTGTGTTTCGCGGTGAGAATTGAATAATTCCATTGTCAAACTATTTTTAATTGACTTTTGCATTTTTTTAAAAATATTGATCAACAGTATCAACCGAATATTAAGTGTGATTTTTATTTGTTTTGAACAAATATTAATAAGACTGGGAAATATACTTTCTACTGACCTTTGGGAGGTGCGAAAAAAAAAACATTCTTAGAAAACAAAACATAAAAATAGCAGATAAATTCGTAAGCTGCTTCAATTTGGTCGGGGTTGTTGAAATTTCATTTTGTGACATTAAAATTTTTAGAATATTAAATAAACATCCAATATTATAAATTAATTTATGTTTCACTTACATTGTCAGTGGTAATATAATATATATATATTATCAAATTTTTTTTAAAAAGTAAAATTTATATAATTTCTTATAAAAATCTCATCAAATGGAAAAGACGTAAATCATTTGTTAAAATGCTTATAAAGTTTAAAAATAAGACTATATCTTGAAACTGAATTTTTCTATCCTGTCAAACTCCCAGTGCACACGCAACTCTGCTAAATGGTTATTTATTTATTTCAATGGTACATTAGTACCTTTATCATGAAATAACGTAAACACAAGTAATACACATAAAACAAGATTTAAAAAAATATACTTGTATATTTAAAAATATTATGTAAAACAAAAATATGTAATAAATATAATAATTATTGATATTGAATAGCTAAAATGTAGCTGTTGATAATGTAAATCCTCTATAGCATTGTGCTGATGATGAAATGTTATAAATTATTCTTTCCACTGCACTTTTAAAGCAAACTAAGTTACTGGAAAATGACGTATACCCATCGTAATTCAGTTTTCATCTTTGCAAGAATTTCATAAATGAATCATTGAGTAACGTAATTTATTTTATTTCAGGTGAGCGCCCCAGTGTGTGCACGATGTGCGATTCTGCCTTTTTCCACGACGACTATCTAAAAGAGCACATGAGACTTCACACGGGTGAAACGCCCTACAAATGTCCCATTTGCAAGCCCGGATACGCCCAGAGAGGAAACATGAAGAGTCATATGAAGCAACACAGAATGTCAGAACTGGACGACACTATGAAAGCGACCATGAAACCCAACTATCTCAAATTGCTAAGAGATTGTTGATTGATAAAAACAAAAATGTGTATTGAAACAAAATTTATCGCGCACTCGCAATTACACTGGCATAGTGACTGAAGTTTTGCATCTTCGCTTTTAACAGAAAGGCCTCATACCTATTTTTCAAACAGTACAAATATTGGGTGGGTAGTGAAATTCATTCTTTTGTTATTCAGCGAAATGGAACTCCCTGGACCTATCTATTTATCAAAATAACATCAATAATCTTCAACGTAAATATGAAACAGAAAAGGCCAGAAACTAAAGAGAATAACGGTCGCGACCAAGACTCAAACTCGGAATCTCTACTCTATCCGGGAGTAACGTCTCTGCGAATTGAGCTATTGAAACCTTATTAGAAACCGGCATTTTAATCGATCCCATACTTCCTTGAAAATTATTAATATGATTTTTACAATTTCTACCAATATAGGTTGCCATCTTTGCAATGGTATACAAATCTCTACTCGAGCACATATTGTATACCTAGATGGTGTCTTGGATAAACCACCCATTTTTATTTACAGAAGGTCTTTTGACTTACAAAATCGAGAATGAATATTTTAAAATTAGAATTAACTTCAAAGTTTTATGCTTTTTATTTTGGTATTAATTATCGAAATAATATCAATAATCTTCGACGTAAATATGAAACAAAAAAAGCCAGAAATTAAAAATATTTATTTCAATTATTAATATCAAAATAAAAAGCATAAAGCTTTAAACTTAATTCTAATTTTAAAAGATCTGTTTATCCATACGTTTGGTGTGAATTGTCTACTTGAGAATTCGTTTAATTTGAAAGTATGAATAATAATGTTATCTAGTGTTTATAGGTCTAAATAACTGCACTATGACAATTAAGTAGAATTCAAAAACAAAAAAGAGTGCATCTGAGAAGACTTCAAAGTCCATTATCACAGTTTGATATATTTTCACTTATGGCATGGTGGTTGCGGAAGTGCAATATTATTTTTATTTGTACAATCTAAATAGAACGTCTAGATCGGTTGTCTAATATTTGATTGCCGTAAAAAAACGAACCTATTTTAAAATTTTGTCACATGAGGAATTCCTATCTATATAAAAATAAAAATAAAATCTTTTACACAGTTGAATAATTTTTTTAAACTTTCGAAATGCCCCAATTCCAAGCGGAAGGCCGTAGCATCACATGTATTCAAATCAGTTGTCAATCTCACCGTCTTTGCTAGTGGCGTGGGAATTATTATTTGTGAATTATTTTTCGTCTGAATACTTTGGCCATTGATATATCAATTCTAAATATGATTGTACAGGCTGTCCTCGACTTTCATACATAATTAGTTCCTGAAAACGCGTATGAAAGTTGAATGTATGTAAGTAGTCATTATTTATAATTTTTTTCCACTGTCTTGCCACCCTACTGCTTTCAAAAATGTTTTCGCAAATACAAAAGTACATAATTATAAAGTGGATTAGATTATTTGACTCATGCTAACGCACTCTGGAGAAAAACCATTCTCGTGTTTCAAGTCCAATTTTCACTGTTCTCAAAATTCAAGCTTGCAGACTCACTTACGGAAGCATTCTGGAGAAAAATGCGATGCAGGCTGGAGAAAAGGTCCCTTTTGCTATTTCAATTATTCATATGCAGTTTCATTGAGAATATCTTTTCGCAAAAAATCTTCTCCAAGTATTGAATCGTACGAAAGTCAAGAACTGCTTGTGTTCTCAAAACTTATACACATTTTGAAATCGGTGTTTGTAAAATTAAATTTATGCCTAATTTAGATTAATGAAGTCATAATATTACTCATTGGATTTTCTCATTGTCATTTTTGGAACTACTTGGGCCGATCTTGGTTTTCTATGTCTATGATCTGTAGCAGTGAGGCGCAATATCATTATAAATGAAAAAAAAAAAATTTCATGTGGAAGCTACTCTGAAATTTATTTTTTATTATTATTTATTATAATGTTGATTAGTTATGGATAGTATTTTGATATAAGTAAGGTTTTTAAGTGCAATTTCTATATGAAACAAATTATAACATGCCAGGTGCAATTTTTTAAACATTGCTGAACTGTGCCTACTTATGTGGATAGGTTGAATATTATTTTTATTTGTTGAAAGATTTTTTATACATTAAGTAATTGAATAAACTTTCACTTAAAATCCGTGCAATGTGAGAATTGTTCTAAAAATATAATTATAGTGATATTATAATGCAATTTGTTGTTACATTAAAAATAAATTTTATTATAGGTACAAATATTTTTAAACACTTGGTTAATTATTGTAATTTTATTTTAAAGTACTTATTGATTGTGCATCAAAGACTTATATTTTACATCTTTTTATTAAAATATATTATGCAACTTACTAATGTTTTTTTTAGATTGGGCTTTCCCTTATAAGCAGTGATGTCATCCAGTTTAGGTAAAAACAGGTTTCCAAAAACTAATAAACCATTACATAGATACCTTTTATACATAATTTTGTTTCGGGGGTAATAAATTAAGAAGTAAACATTTAAAATCCAGATTGCCTGCTGAAATTCAACTTGCGTTAATCTTTTCTTAAAAATATTTCGACTACCAATAATTCAAAATCACATTGAAGCAAGGTAAAATTTACTGGTAAAGACATTTAAAGTGAATTTACATTGCCTGTTCAAAAGTAAAGGTGAATTTTGAATTTTCGCGAACTGGGTACATTCGATTATCGATTTTTTTTTTGTTATGTTGGTACACATATGTTTATCATATGTTAGCATTATCAACCATTTTGGATTAGTGGTTTGTTTTTGACAACTGGAAAGGTTAGTCACGTTTTTGTGTGTTCTTCGATTTTTTACTATTGAAAAAAATGGATCAAAGAATAAAATCCATGATTTGTTTTTCCACAACTCCAGGACGCTCATCGTCATTAACATCTTCTCGGGCTTCTGTAAAGCGCTTGTACCACTTATAAACACGTTTTTTGTGACAAAGTAGACTCGCCGAATGCAACAGTCAACATTTTAAGCGCGTTGGAGCACTTTATTCCATTTTTAACGCAAAATTTAATACATATTCTTTGATCCATTTTTTTTCAAAAGTAAAAAATCGAAGAACACACAAAAACGTGACTAACCTTTCCAGTTGTCAAAAACAAACCACTAATCCAAAATGGCTGATAGTGCTAACATATGACAAACATATGTGTACCAACATAAAAAAACGATAATCGAATGTTCACAGCCCGCGAAAATTTTAAATTCACCTTTTCTTTTGAACAGGCCTCGTACACGTAATATACAAGAATGTACGTCTTTGTGGTATGTTTTTTTTTTCATAGTGAATACCACACAAGAGTCCCAACTGCTTCCAACCGTCTAGAGCCAGTAAGACTATGACATCCCCAATTGCAGTATGTTGTGAGGCTGAAAGTAGTGGGGAGAGGAAGGATATGAGTAAGATGAAGGTTTGAAAGTACCTGGGTAATCAGATCTGTTCACCAAACACGGCTAAAGCCATGTCAAGCAACTTTTCGATTCTGAATAGTGGTCTTTCACCAGGGCGATATGAGTATCTACCACTCTGGAACGTGCCGCAAATACACTATTGTTTTATATTAATTAAATGTGAAATAACATATGAATTTAACTGGATTAATTTACGCACGCCGGCATTTGAATCCGCAACCTCCGGATTCTTTATAAAAATCCTTGAAAAACATCGCGCCAAGTATCCAAAGCCACTTAAGTGGCGTGAGTACAGTTCATGAGATTCATAAGTCGAATCTGCGGTAAAACCGTGTGTGACCGTGTTAAGGATTAAGAAAGGGACGCTTGGATGATTTGGGCATGAAGAGCGGGCGACCGAAGATGTAGTAGAGGAATGTGAGAAGAATATATAAGTGAATCAAACACTGAAGTTGGGACTTTTCAAGAGCCAGAATAATATACCAGTACGTATGGGACGATGTATGAATGTAAATGAAGCAAGAAGTTATTTATTTTATTTTTATAGTGAATACCGCACAAGAGTCCCAACTGCTCCCGACCGTCGGAAGCCAGTGAGGCTATGACATCCTCAATCGGGGTATGTTGTGAGGTTGAAGGTAGTGGGAAGGGGAAGGAGATGTGGAAGAGAAAGGTTTGAAAGTTCTTGGATATTCATATCTGGTCACCAAACACGGCTAAATCCACTTGAAGCAACGCTTCTATTCTAAATGGTGGTCTTTCACTAGGGCGATACTTAGAGTATCTATCACTCTGAAGTGTGTGCCAAGAAGAAGTTGAAAGGCAATCTACCCACTCTGCCTACCCTTGCGGAGAAACGGCGTGATGGTCAACTAGTCAGTTAGTCGGCGGAACGCCAGTTAAGTGGCTTTAAACGGTTGAGTGGTTATACCACTCGCCACATAACAGCTATCCTGAAGTCCTATGGATAAAAACTGTCTTTTAATTCGATGCTTTGATTTAACTTGAAATCTGACAAAGAATAAATTTCGCGGTGCCTTTAATCATTTGCGCCATTTTGCCCCACACGACCGTTTTCTTTTGGATGGCGCGACCCTGAAAACTATCTAAATATATAACGTATCTCAAAGAATCTTAGAGCAATAATATACAAGAGGTAACGCTGTTGATCGATCTGTAGTCAGTTTTCACTAGGTTTTACTGACTCGGTGGACCTGGGCGTGGCTAAGACTAGGGCTACGGTATTTATACATCCATTCATAGCACATGTCGACACAATGTTTTTGTTTATTCGTATAACCACTTTTTCACAGTATTCTTATAAAAATAAATATACCATATAACCTAAAAAACCGTTGAGTTATGTTCAGTTTAGTTGCACATCAAAGCGTGTGGGCGGAGTCCCGGAAACGTATGAGTCAAAAAACATGGTTACAATACTTTGAAGCTGAAATTTTGCCCAAATTTTCTTGTCTCCAGCTCTCTCACGGTATAACGACGTAAAAACCCGGAGAAAGTAATTTATCGCAAATTTGTTTAGGTTGGGTAAAACAAATTAGCTCTCTCTCCATAGATATTCTTACTCCGAGGCTATACTCTACCCACTCTCCCCTAGTATGTCATGCATGCTCACGTAGTTTTGTGTAAGTTGCTTTTCGAGAACCGGAAGAAAACCACGTGAAAATGCACACGAAAATGATTATAAAGCAAATTTGAAGAGAAATGTTATTATATTTATTTACAGGTCCGCTCAGGGCCGGATTCATGATATATTGCCCCCCTTGTGTAGTACGTTCCGATTGCGCCCCCCCCCCATTTTTTTACTAAAAAAAAACCATGACAAACATTTTTCCATACTTTTTTTATAGGCGTTGAATGCACAGTGATGTTGCCAGCGCAATAGAAAACATAATTAAATAATTTCAAATTACATGTACCGTCTCTAACGGGTATGCTGATTGGTTATAGACTCAGAGTAACAATATAAAGAGACCGTACTAATTTGTGACAAATCGTTGACAAACTCGCAAAATATAGCTCTCTCTTTATGCTCGGTTCTATACGCATATGAGAAAAAGAGACAAACAATTGTTGAAACCAATACACGATTTGGGGCGGGCTAAATACCATGTCCGCGATATTTGATCTGCACGAACTTCATTCACGTTTGGAGTGTCAGGCGAACGGACTGTCAAAAGTGCGTAAATAGTTAAAAACTTGAGTTATTTTTTGTCCGATATCTAGCAAAACATCATGGCCATATGTGCTATACTTGGTTGCTTCAATCGAAGTACAAAAGGACCAAAAACAAACAGTTTTCACACGTATGTACCATAAAAATCGTCTTTTTTAGTTAGATCTCAAATATTTAACATTCTAACCTACAAAACAACTAGTAACTTACACCAATATGTAATTAATCTTTGGACTATTCGTTCCAATATAATAAACTTCCGTTTGAAATGAGTTTTAGTGGATTCGTAATATTTTTAACTTAGAGATATTTACTAGCTGTCACATAAGAAACCATTACAAGGGGGAATCCCCATATTGTACGGCTTCTGAAAGTATCCCGGTCTCTTTCTTTCTCATGATACTAACGCTAAATTGTTGGCAAACAGATAAAGACAGAATAGTGTTTATCTCTTAGTTATATTTATAATTTCGGTTGACTCCCCAGATTCAGGGCTATGACAAAATTGGAATATTATTATATATTTAATTATTTTTGTTTTTCTAGGTCCTGTATTATATAATTTAAAGATGTGATTTTTCGTAAACGTCGACGACATGATTGTTGTAATGCCAAAATTGGAATATTATTGTATATTTAATTATTTTTGTTTTTCTAGGTCCTGTATTATATAATTTAAAGATGTGATTTTTCGTAAACGTCGACGACATGATTGTTGTAATGCGGAGATTTTTTTTCTAGTTTCAAAATTCGCGTATTACGTTAAAGTATTATATTTTTTAAGACTACCTTTTTTGGAGTATCTACGATTGGTGCAACTACAGAATTCTCGGGCGTTACGGATCTAACATCAAATTCCAATCTAATTTCTTTTTCTTTGATTTAACAAATATGTTAATATGAATTCATACGTTTCATCTGGATTTTTATACCCTTAGCTTCTGGTTAATTGTTTTTTTTTAAATCTATTGATGTGCACATGCACTATTGTACCCATTTCTGAACCTGTTCTCTGATGATTTATGATAACGATATGCATCTAGATAGTTTTAATTTTGTATACATATTATATATTATTTTCTCCTTGTTAGTTAGAATTATTAGCTTAATTAATTAAGTATGAAGCGCACTTGACGTGAAATATCACAAAACTGTGCTATATAAGTTCACTGTTATTATTATCTGCATTCGAAATTTTCTTACAAAATAACGCGGGACGGAAAACATCCCTACAATACTTAAAAGCGGTGTCATGTTTTGTGATTTTTTTTGTGTCTCTTTCTCTCTCATGGTGTACGACGTAAAAACGCAGAGAAAGTGATTTATCGCAAATTTATATAGGTAAAAAAAATTGATCTCTCTCCATATATTCTTACTCCAAGGTTAAGAAAAATGATTTAACATCTGTTATCACCGTACATTTTTTTTTTATTTTACTTTTGTTTGTAAACTATTTTGTTGATGGAACTGAAGTTCATTTTATAATATGTATTATAAAATGTTCTGTACTAATAATTTAATTCGTTTATATTTTTATCTATAAATAAGATTTTAATAATCTTATTGATTAATGTATATTTGAATAAACAAAAAAATATACAACATTCATTCTTTTTAATGATTTACAACTACCTACTCACAACAAAATACCTAATTTACTTAATTTGTGACAACCCTGTTAGTGATTTTACTCCGAGTTTAGGCCACACCCTTTGGTCATTGCTTGGTCAAAAAGTGCGGACAAAATTTCGCAAAGTTAGGTCTCTAGATATTGTTACTCTAAGGTTATAGACTTTGAATCGCATCGATTTTAACCCACGACACGCCACCGAAAAATAAACTTTACGACCAAATAACTATTATGCAATTCGTAAAAAACTCCGTGACAAAAACTTTTTTCCATACTTTTTCGATAGCCGTTGAATGCACAATAATATTTCCAGCGCAATAGAAAACGTAATTATTTATTTTTATTTATTTATATTTTTATATTTGCAAAAACAGTTTTACACCAAAAACATTGCAAAAAACACAAAAAATGGTAATCATAATTACACAAAGATTAAAGTAAAAAGAAGTTTAAAAACAAAAAAAAAATAGTTTTCAAGAAGTACATAATATAGTTAGAACTTAATAGCTAGTTCTTGCTTAAACTTGTTGTAGCTCGTGTGAAAAATATCCAAATTTCCTGCGAGGCAGTTGATTAACCTAGTTAGTCTTCCCAGGGGCATCACCATTGGTAAGTTAGTTCTGCACCTGGGAAGAAACAGAAGCCTGTGTTGGCGGCCACGCTTGAAATTATCAGGGACATAAAATCCAATTTCTGCCAGGATGTCAGGTATTAATAATACACCGTTCAGGAGTTTATGAGCAAAAAGCAGTAATGCTATATCCCTCCTCGAACTAAGGCTGCAGATACCCAGCATTCCCGAGATAAACGCTGTTGGAAACAGCCATGGGTAAAAACCAAACTCTCTCATGTAGAGAAACCGTAAAAATTTCTTTTGAATTTTCTCGACCATTAGTACATAGGCGGTGTCCTCTGGCCCCCATACCTGAGATCCACTCTCGAGAATGCTACGCACTAAGCTAAAGTAAAGCAGCCTTATCACTGCAAGATTTGTTAACTCCCTTGAATTGTGAAGGACAAAACCCAACATTTTTGTGGCTGATTTGCAGATCTTTTCGATGTGATTATGAAACGTTAAACGAGCGTCAAATACTGTTCCCAAGTCCTTACAAGTAGCCGTATGCTTCAGAGACGTATCTTTCATTTTGTAATTGAAATATACGGTCTTGTGTGACCTCGTGAAGCACATGACGGAACATTTTCGGAAGTTAAAACTGAGTTTATTAGCAATACTCCAGTCAATAATTGTATTAATATCTTCCTGAAGAAGCCTACAGTCTTCCAATGATCTTATTCTCGAATAAATAATTTTATGTCATCAGCAAATAGTAAAAAACGAGCGTATTTAATATTATTTCTAATGTTATTTATAAAGATTAAAAATAATAAGGGTCCCAAATTGGATCCTTGTGGCACACCAGAGTTTGTAGGATACGCGTCGGAGTTGTATGAACCGTAAGATACGAATTATTCTTTTCCGTTCAAATAGTTACAAAAAAGTTTCATTAAATTTACAGATAATCCAATTTCCTCAAGTCTACTTAGGAGAACTAGGTGATCAACCTTATCGAAAGCTTTCGCAAAATCGTGGTATGATGTGTCAACTTGCTCGTTATTATCTAGTGCTCTTGATACGTAATCTGTAAATATCATCAAATTTGTAGTGGTTGATCGGCCACGTCTAAATCCGTGTTGCTGTTCGATCAAAAACGGTTCGACTTTGGCGTATAAATATTTGTGCAAAATTATTTCCAATAATTTTGCAGGTGCGGAAAGTATTGCTACAGGCCTGTAGTTATTAGCGTGACACTTGTCGCCATCTTTGTGTTAAGGTGTGACTTTTGACAGCTTCCATAGTTTAGGAAAAATTCCATTTTTAATCGTGGTATTATATATATGCAACAGTGGTTTGGACAATGGTTCGGAACTTCCCTTGATAACAAAGGGTGGAATTAAGTCAGGACCAAACGATGTTTTTGGTTTCAGTGTTTTAACTGCTAAACAGAAATCCGCGGTATCGATGTTATCAATCGAAATGTTTTGCGCAAATGTTGATCTAGCCAGCCCTGGTACGTAAGATTCAAAATCGACCTTTTCCTGATTATATACAGATTTAAAGTACTTTGCGAAAGCTTCCGGTATGTCGGCTCCTTCGTATGTGCAATCATTGAAGTTAATGTGATTTAAAAAACCTCCGTTACATTTTTTGTCGGAAATATATTTCCAGAAGGATTTAGGATCGTGTTTGACATTGTTTTCTACGTTCAAGATATAGTTATTATGTGCAATTGAAATGTTACGTTTAATTTTTGTACGATAAAATTTGAACAATTCGTGTTCACTTTCCAAAGCTGATCGTTTCCACCGCCGATGATGTATGAATTTCATCTTTATGTCCTTGATAATATCACGTGTAAACCATCTAGGATAGTTTTCGTTTCGCGGCCCTTTTTTCCTTGGAAAACATTGATCAAAGTACGCGTATAAAGTGTCGTATAAGTATTTAACTGCATCGTCAACATCGGAAAGCTCCAAGATAGCCTGCCAATTGTGGTCACGAAGTTGGCTGTATAGCTTCTCCTTTAGTCTCCTTTGCCGAAATTCCAACCGCGGAAATTGTTTTCAGAATGGAGATGAAGATTTTTCAACGGCCTAACAAGTTTAAGGCTGATTTCTGACAATAGTGTTGGATGATAATTATCTTCGGGAACCAGACAGAAATCTGATTTTTCTACAATCATATTAAAGTTACTTAAAACTAGATCTAAAGTACGATTACAAGAATTTAGCACTGTATTCAGTTGTTTCAGTTGAAATAGTTCCATAACATATAAGAGTTCAGTGTTCACTGCACGAGGATTTTGCGATGAATGAATATTGAAATCACCAATCACTAAAATTTTCTTGTCAGCAAAAAAGCTTAAGTTACTAATAAACATTTAAAAAAATATCGTATAAACATTTGTTTTAGAATTAGGTGGGATGTAAACAGCACAGATAAATACACATATGTCTCGAACAATAACTTTAACCCATAGATTGTCATCTCCCGTTTCCAAATGGGAAAGTCTCTCTGCTCGCATGTCTTGTTCATTTAGCAACGCCAACAGTAGACCGCCGCCTCGGGTTTGAGCAGTGCTTCTGTCTTTTCGGAAAACGATATATCTCGCACGTTTTGGTACAAAAGTAGTCATTGTGTATTTTGGGGCTTTTGACGACTTTCTTGGTCCAAAGAAGTTCTTTTTTTGTAAAAACGGTAATGACGTACACCCACTCCTCGGGGCCAGAGTTCCTCTTTGAGAAGTACGTCGATCTTCTCTTCGTTGACCCCTATTTTGAAGGTGGAGTATTCTTTCGAAAACGCCATGAACTTCTCGGCACTGCAGCTCAGAGCAGTATTGGCGCTAACGTGGGCAATCACATCCTCCGTTGTCGTGCTAGGGTCTAACCGAGAAACAATTACGTATTTTTGCTTAGGAATTACCTTTATCGCACTCGTGTCGTTGGTCCCGATAACGAGTACCTTGTTTTTCGTCCGTAGAGCTGCGCTGTAGGATTTGTTGGCGGGCTGCTCCTGTGTGAGTGCAGGGCCGGCTCCAGTGTGTGTCGGCTTCGGTAGCAGAGTGCGGGCGGGGCGGGCGGAGCGCGCGGGGGCCAGTGCGGGAACAGCGCTGCTCGTACTGGCCAGTGCCGGCTCCAGTAGAATCGGAATCGGCTCGGGAGTGTGTGTGCTCATAGGTGTAGTTGTAAGTACCTGGGTCGACGTTTGTTGTGCTCTGCGGACTTTGGACCTGGTTTGGACAGCTCCGTCGCGGTCTCCAGTAGTATTGTTAAACTCGCGAAGTTTGTCCGCAAGTGACAACAGAATTTTGTTTTGTTCAGACAATTCTTTACGCAATTCGTCAATGATGTTTGACTGCACTTCGTTCCTCCTTTGAAGTGAAGCTACACTTGTTGAAATTTCGTTTAAGAATGAACGCGACATTATGAATTTATCGACAAAATGAATATAATAGCGGAGCTCGTTAAAAATGCGTGTGCTTCGTAGCGTTATCTCAACGCATGATGTGGGTAATTTTTAAATGATTAAGTAGATATGAATAAGATATTAATTTTCACGGCGCCCCTTCTGAGATGGCGCATTATTGTTACACAGTTTGAACGTATGATGGATCCATAGACATAACATACAAGACACGTCATATTCATACAAATCTTACGAAAAATGTAGGAGCACTAGTAATGTCTTGTATTCCGTTTCACCCGCGTATGAAAAGGATAGCCATTCAAAGAATATGTGTGTACGGATGAGATAGCCATATGAACGTCCCACGCTACTGTTATAATCGGGTATTGCGCTTCTAGCTCTGGTTGTCTTTCACACACTTATGTATTTCTGCATTCGCTATCTCACACCGTTTTCATGAACCTTTAAACTTTGTGAATAATTGTATTTATAGAATTGAAATAATAAGTGATTTGTGGGTAATTATGAATGTAAAGAAAGTCCATGAGATATGTTTTTTACTCCCGAGTAATTTTAATACCTCTCAAGGCATTTTTCTCAGAAAGGAGCCTACATCGACGCGTTTGTGGCAGCTGGTGACAGCTTGTCTGTCGAACGAATGTTTGTGTGATACTTAACGTAGTAAATCTCGAGAACTCGGCTTAGTGCATCCACGCGCGTTGTTTCAGTAACGTATCTCCATTATTTAATTAATCTAAGGATGGATCCGGCGCTGGGTGCGCTAATAAATTATTTTGTTTTTGTTTTTCTGCTGTGTTAAAAATTTTCAATCTTGGCCAATATGTCATGCAAATGATAGAGGGCGTCAACATTTTAGTATTTCACATGCAATCATTATTTATTATTCTTCTGCGACTATCTGGTTATTGGTAACTTACGACCTTCGTGGCTGAGTGGAAAGGATCCCCAGCTTTGGATCTGGAGTGTGCTCAAATAACTGTTTTATTGTTAATTCCTTGAAGCAACAATATATGGAGGGAGAGCTGATTATTTGTACCTAACCTATACAAACTTGCGATAAACCACTTTCTCCGGGTTTTCACGTCGTACACCATGAGAGAAAAAGAGACAACAAACACCGTACTGTACTGTAATCTACGTACTGAAATCTACGTACTGTAACGATGATCTTAGTCTCCTGGGTCACTGCGGAACTCCGCCCACATTTTTTTATTATGCCACTAAACTTGACACAACTTAGGTTATATGCCATATTTCTTTTGATAACAATACTGTGAAAAAGTGGTTATATGAATAAACAAAAACATTATGTCGATATGTGCTACGAATGGATGCATAAATACCATAGCCTTAGTCTTAGCCACGCCCAGGTCTGCCGAGTCCGGTAAAAATCATCAAACACTGACTACACTGCCTTGGATAGATAAGACTCTATGTACTCTAAGGTTAATTCACATATAATTATTACAAATTAATATGAGTATATTTGCGGCACTTTCCAGATTGAAAAATACTCTCTGTGTCAACCTGGTTAAAGACCACCATTCCGATTGGAAACGTTGCTTAAAATGGCAACAGCCGTGTTAAGTGACCAGATCTGAATAGCCAGGTACTTTCCAACCTTCCTCTTCTCCATCTACTCCCCTCCACTACCTTCAGCCTCACAACACACCCTTATTGGGGATGTCATAGTCTCACTGGCTTGGGAGCACTCTGGAACATGGAATATACAATATATACGGTCGGTAGCTGAGTGGACAAACGCGTCGGATTCCCACCCGGGCATCGTGCATTTAATTCCTCTGCTGGCTAAGTCCTCCATCATTGCATAAGCAACATCTTCCGTTTTTATGATGGCGGTAGGATTTTTTCAAATTTTGTCAGGTTGTTCATTACCCGGGAATGTTTGTCTTTCTTTTAAAAAAAAAAAGTTTTTTTAAATATATATTACATTTGTGTGCGCAAGGAAGAACGAAATGAGTCAACTAACGCAGATGTTCAGGAGAGCAAAAACAAAATTTTGTAATTTGGTTTTATGTACTCGTATGTAATCATGACATACGAGTATGTCACATGTCCTTTTTCAAAAAATAATGGCACATTATTTTATTTTTTGACTCATCTCATTTTTCCTTGACAGATATGTATCTTAGGAACAATTCTGCATACTTAACCCAAAAGTTGTTTTTTTTATTTATTTTTTACTTACTCTGTCTCCTATATATCTCCTTTCGCACACAGAAATAACAATTACAACACATATTATTTAAACAAAATTTATTTGCGCACCCCGGGTTTGAACCTGCGACCTCTGGATTCGTAGTCGAGCGTCTTACCACTCGACCACGGAAACTGTCAATCGACTTTGTCTTCTTTCAATATTTTTCAGAATTAGAGGTTTAAAAAAATATGGACTTTATCAATTTGTAGGCATCTACCTTCCTACCAATATTAAATATTATTCATCCCTTACTTTAAGTAGGTACGTAAATATTTCCTAATAATATATAAAAGTAAGTAGGTACCTTTGTTCGAATACTTTTCTTACAGGGCAATGTCGATAAATCGATAAGTCCATATAAATTAAAGTATTAAATGGCTTGGACATATTCCACGATATAGAATTCCCAATCTTCCAAAAAGGTGCTAACACACCCCATGCCCTGAAATTGAATTAAGGGCGGAAAGCGAGGCGACCCTTCATCGACATTCCTGACTCCTGACACTGCGTTCCGATGGAATAAAAATCCAGACGAAATTTCAGGGTTGAACTAACCGAGGAAAAAATAAAAATATTTTTAACTTTTCATTTCTACTTAATTTTCATGTATTTTTTCCTTGGATAACGATATAAGGAGGTATGGCTAATATTTTTACCCAACCTATACGAATTTCCCATAAATCACTTTTTCCGGGTTTTTACGTCGTATACCACGAGAGAGAAAGAGACAGTAAAAGTCGTCACATAATATCGCAACTTCGTTTGTAAGTATGTAAGGATGTTCTCCGTCCGCGCTAACTTCACATCACCGAGTCGCATAACTTACGTCAACGGATTTTGAGGTTATTCCTTATATTTGTGTTGATTAAAAACTTACAGTGGTTATACAAATAAAATAAACATTATGGTGATATGTGATATGCGTGAATGTTCAAATAAGACCAAACAAAGATTACAAAACACCACTTTTCAGAGGTATTTCAACAATTTTATTTATTTTTGACCGAACTTTAGAATTTTCACATTTTTGATGATATAAAGACATAAAATCAACAAAAACCTTCCATCTTTATTAAGGAAAACTTTCTGTCATTAGTGTTTGTGCGATATTTTGACTTTATTAATCATTTTAATGGTGAGTTGGAATTGTTTTGTTTAATGTGTTCAAATACGTTTAATAAAAATATCCGAATTCCATGTGGGCGGTAACTAATAGGTTATCCAACATTTTTAAAAATATATCTTTGTCTCTTTCTATCGAGTTAGTATAAAGTTGACAATCCTGACTACACTGTTTCGCAAAGGTACCTCTGCATATCCTCCATGTTTTTTTCAATGTAGGTACATGATTATCAAAAGGAAAAATCTTTGTATCACCCAATAGACTGTTGTAAAATTTAATATGGGTTGAAGAATCTCTTAAGTTTGGTGTTTTTTAAACATGTCACGTTTGACGTTGTCAGAATTCAACGATTAGCGTCATTTTGTTTTTTGTGAGTGACCTGTAAATGTACATAGTTAATTTCAGGATTTAAGCGTTGATTAAATCACAGGGTGTTTGGGATTATTGCGTGTTCCAATCTGGAGAGCGTTAGCAGTACAGCTTGATACGGATAACTTTGCAGTTGTATATTGAAGTTTTTTGTTTTTTATAGTGAATACCGCACAAGAGTCCCAACTGCTCCCAACCGTCTAGAGCCAGTGAGACTATTGGGGTATGTTGTGAGGTTGAAGGTAGTGGAGAGCGGAAGGAAATGGGGAAGAGGAAGGTCGGAAAGAACCTGGCTATTCAAATCTAGTCACCAAGCACGGCTAAAGCCTTTTAAACCAACGTTTCAATTCTGAATGGTGGTCTTTCACCAGGGCGATATTTAGAGTATCTACAACTCTGGAACATGCCGCAAGTATACAATATTTTATTGTTATATGAATTAAATGTGTTATGACACATATTAATTGAATACAATTTATTTGGGCACGCCGGGTTTGAACCCACAACCTCTGGATTCGTAGTCGAGCGTCTTACCACTCGACCACGGAGGCCGTCATTTGGAACGAAAAAAATATAAAATAAATGTTATGTTTCACGAATAAGAATACTAAAATGAGTGTGGTTTTTCGTGAATTGTTTCGGTAGAAAATTTGTGGACGTATAATTTAAGAACTTCAACTTTATCGGTGAGTGAATGGTTTCCCATTTTCCTTTATTGTATAATCTTTCCACAAGCTATGGTTAGACATTTTTCATCAAGTAGTATAGTTTATCGTTTACAGTTAACTATTTTACAAATTCATCCGAAGCTAGAAACACATTCAGTGTTCCATTGGAGCTTCGGATCCAACACTAGGACTACTTGTAGTTTGGCGAGCTTTTTATCTTAGACAAATTAATATGGAAACGTCTCAGTATGATTTTAAACTTGGCAATATTTACACCGTCTAATCTAGAGCGCAATAATTAAGCTTGCCATCTACCTAATCAATTTTAATTGGTGTTGTAGTTCGGTCCAAGTGCAAATAGACTGGAAGGAAGGAGCACTTAATTAACTGAGCTGTGTTCTCGTGGCACCACGGCTGATGGGTGATGTCGTTTGTCAGACAAAGTGGTTTGACTCACCACAATGCGATGACACGCGGACAATGCATAATTTATAGTCATCAAAACAAACGTTTGAAAAGCACGTGTTGTTTCGTTGTCAAAAAAATAATGGTTCCAGAGAGAGTTTTTTATACATATTATCAATTTAAATCAAATAAATAACTGTTAATATGTCTATCTGGGTTATTCCCCTCAAAAAAAATAGCTTCACGAGGCGATATTAATAATATCGAGGTCGAAAATTAAACAACCTTACATTTTTATTACAAATATATCGTAATGTTACTTAACCATTATATCTTAAAATAGTGTTAAAAATAACTCATTCTTCAAAATCTTTAATGTATATCACACATAATAAAAATACAGGGGCAAAACAACAAGAAAGACTTTTAGTACCTAAATACAGCTTTTGCACAAAGACACCATATGTACATCGCGCCTCACACTTACAACAAACTCCCACCACAGATTGTAGCCACCACCAATATGTATTCCTTTAATCAAAACATTACTAAATGGCTAATGAGTAAGGACCGCAAGGAAATTGAAGACCTCCTAAAATAGCACTTGAAATTCTTCACCATGACAAACTAGAACATTGTGTAACAAATATCATCATTTTTTTTTTAATATTCTACTTGAACTCACTGTCACTTACCTCAGCACAGGTTCTTATTACCTAGTGAGGTAGGTAATGTAAAAAAATAATGTAAGAAACAAAAATTTAATATAAAAAAAATTAAAAAATTATGTGACTGAAGAAATGAAATAATGATAACGAATTGTTTAATCAAATTTTGAAGGATTCTGACATTTTCTTTGATTCATTAATTAGATTCAGTAAAAAAAAACTAGAAATGACAGATTCGATTTACAATGTGTGCACTTTTTTTCCAGTTTTTCCTTAAATGTGTGTTTATGCGGGTACTGTACTCATCTTTATTCCTTGATTCATTTATCATTTTAACCCTTATGTGACTGAAGAAAACTACACCTTTTAAAAATAGACATGAAGGTATCTTTTACAGAATATTATTTGCTGTAGTTTGTTGGGCCACTTTTATGACGTAATATATTTCGACTCAGTTCAAGACTTGGGGAAGTGAATAAAAATTTCACCCAGTACCTTATTTTATTGGAGTTTTCAATCAAATAGGTGATTAAAACTAGTATTAAGGATACAAGTGATGTACTTTGAACACAACAGTGCATCATATTTATCATTTAAAATTTGATAAAATCATATAAAACACAAGAGTGTCCCCGGGTACTCTTTCAGTCATCAGAAGTTGTAAATTATACTTATTACTACTTCCAGGAACTCCTACATCTCGTAAATCTAAAATGGCCTTTTGCTATAACCCACCAAGCAGTTTCCATTGTTTTGCGGCAATAACATGAGACCAAATATCGCGCGCATGTGCCTATTCCTTGCATACATATGCAGGGAAGCAAACATATTTCACAATAAATCTTCTATTTTTTAAAGAAAGACAAACATTCCCGGGTTACGAATAACCTGACAATACTTGAAAAACTCCTACTGCCATCATAATAAGCGGAAGATGTTGCTTGTGTAATGATGGAGGACTTAGCCATCAGAGGAATTGAACCCACGACGCGTTTGTCCACTCAGCTACTGACCGGTCTAATATATTACATTTAAAAATGCGTAGTATTTTTGTACACTTATTAATATAAAAGATATTCACCCTAAACATTATGAATGATAAAACCGTTTGGCCGTACATCGCAAATAAATACCATTTTAAAACATTAATATCAATTTTTAACTCCATAGTTTGTACGGTAAGTCAATAATTATTGGTATAGACAACCATTTAGAATCGAAACGTAGCTTGAAACGGCAATAACCGCGTTTGGTGACCAGACCCGAATAGCTAGGTATTCTCAACCTTCTTCTTTCTGATACCCTTCCCTCCCAACTCCCTTTCAGACTCACAATATACCCTAATTGAGAGTGCCATTGTCCCATTGTCTCAATTTCGGACTTTTGTGCAGTATTTTTGTAAAAAAGCCTCACGATTCAATATCATTATTACATTGAAAGGAATTATGTGAAAACGTCTTTATATACATGTATATATAGATATCTCATATATATTTGGAGCTTTGGAGCATTCAAAAATATTTATAATGCTGTTAATCCTGTCAAATCTGTTCAATCACTATCAAATCATAAATAGCGCACCCAAAAACACTAATCTCAAACTTATTTTAATTTCAATTCCGATACTTGAAATTCACTGTTGAAAAAAAAAAGAAAACTTTCTTACCCGAAAAAGAAAGAAACAAAAATTAAATAAAAATAATACAAAATACCGAAGATATAATAATGTTTTTTTCGTAGAAAGCAATCACTTTGTGGTTTGACATATTTAAAGAAATGAAAAAAATAACTTTGTATAAGATTTTTTTTCACTTTGTATTCATATGATCTGTTTCTTTCTTTCTGTTCCTTTGTTATAATTTAAATGTTATTCTATTGTTTTCTCATTGTTCTGTTGATTTATTTTATTCTCCCTCTGTATGTATATATAACCGCACACTTTGTATTTTTTTTAAAGTTTAATTTGTACCCTGATGCTGCTTAGGCTAAGCTAAACCGGTCGTTCATAAAAAATAAAATAATATCCGTGGTCTTTTACAAAATTATTTTTTCTTTAAGTTTGTATAATTATGTACTTGAAGTCAGTGCGGAGAAAATCAAAAAAGATTTTTTTTTACTCTCGAAAGAATCTCTCCCCATTGACGCGGCTTGTACTCTATAAAAAAAAAGATGTAAATAATACGTATTTTGAAATCATTTCAATAAATAAGCATGTGACCATACCTGAAACCACAAATGACTTTCCTATGAAATAAAATATTGTTTTATATAATACGTACAACATGACATTGTCTACATTTATTTTCCAGAAGAATGGGATAAACAATCGAAAAATTTGTTCATGCAACATTCAGGTATTTCATCTCACAAAAGAACCACCAGAAAGTAATCGGCCTAAATGCTAATGTGGCATTGTTGGTTCAACCCTTATCCATCTTCATGAAGCCTCACGCACATTCTCAAAGCAACCAGCCGGCGTAGCACTCGTAGCGGCCGAAGGCTGTGGTGGTAAGGCTGTATGTTTATACGGGCCTACGCATCTTCGCTCGTTACTCTACGGATCGTGGCGACTGCGCTACGCTTATAAGAGGTTATAAAACGTATGGGCGAAGCAGGTATGCTATAATTTACTGAGCTCTCGAAAGGGTGAGTTTTCGATATTCGCGGCGGTGTTTAAAATGTGGAAATTATTTACAATTTTGTCTTTAAAATGATGTGCGAATAATTTTACATTTAACACTCTACGAAACTGTTTAACCTCCAGAGTTTCAAGACGATTTTTATTCCTTCTTTTGAATGACTACATCGTATAATCCAAGATAAGAAAAATAGTGATTTTTATACTAAATCAAAATGGCTCAATGTAAATATATTTTTTTTGATAATTTAAATACAACCATTTTTGTGAAAAATCACTTTAAGGGTGCTGTATAAATCTTAATTTCCAGGCTTTATCTTATTGCAAATTTCATATAATCTATAGCATATTCATATTTATTTATATTAGGTACAGCAATAATAAACAAAAGCATACTTACCTGGCAGATTGGTAGATAATTTAAGTATCGCCCGGGTGAAAGACCACCATTCAGAATTGAAATGTTGCTTGAAATGGCTGTAGTCGTGTTTGGTGACCAGATCTGAATAGCCAGGTACTTCCCAACCTTTCCCTTGCTCATCTCCTTCCCCTCCTCACCATCTTCAGCCTCACAACATACCCCTATTGAGGATGCCGTCTGAGATGAGTCTCACTGGCTCTAGATGGTTGAGAGCAGTTGAGACTCTTGGGCGGTATTCACGTAAAAAATAACTTTTGTGGCCCTTCAGCCACCTAAACAATATGTATCATTTGAAAGAAGGCTTGACTCAAGTGATACAAGTTTGAGCATTGAGTTAACTTTTTTTTTGAAAATCCAACTGGTACTGAAGACTAATGAATTTTATTGAATAAAAGTGCTTTGGTAATAACTACTTAAAATGGCGTTTCAGCCTTTCAGCCTATCCGGCGACTATATTTACAATAATGTTCTTAGAGTTTCTATTATAAGAGAACCGAAAACCTTAAAGTAATAACAATTTCAGAGTACCTCAGCGAGCAACTCGGCAAAACATACTTTTCTAAAACAATAATTTCCTTACCAACTACCACATACATGCACCCATTTCTCGCCTACATACACTCGGGAATGAATAAACCTCAAATGTTCGACATCTTTCATATGAATTTGTCAAAATTTAAAAGACTTTTAAATGAAATATTTATTTGTCACTAATGTATGGGAACTATTATTAATTATAATTATTATTTTTTTTGCTATTCATTTTTTAAAACGATTTACTTTTTACTGTATTATTTCATGTACATGTATATTCTTTTTAAACTGTATTATTTTCTGTACTCATGCACTTTCTTATGTTAAATTAAAATAAATTTGTGGCAATAAGTATTTCTAATAAGTGTGAATCGTTCAAAGTTGAATAATTGGTTTTGCGCATCGCGGCGATTTTCCACGATTTCGCCCCCGCGATGGAAAAGGTCCGACGGAGCAAATCCCCAGTTCCGAGCTGCGAGTGCGAGCCTTCGTGGCCTATATTACGGCCGGGAGGAAAGAGACGCAGCGGAGAAATTTTCACGTATTCCCGTCTCGTTCTAGGCTCATTCCCGAAGCGATTGCCGCCCGGCTTAAACGTGCTGGCAACATTTCCCAGGACCAAAAGGAAAACAAAGAAATTCCGGTTCATATTAACCGGCTGCTTTGATTTCCCGGTGGATCTGATATCGGTCATCGGTTTTCCGACGGTTTTCAGGAGGTTTCAGTGATTTTCAGGACGTTTCAGGCTGTATATCGTGTGACTGCTCCGATCGGCTGACTGACACCTGTAATAAGAGATCGAACCCCGGTAAGTGATCTGATTGTATTATATTTAAGAGCTATCAAGGACGCTTAGTGATTAAATGTTTTTTATACGATTTAACTGTGTATTACAAATGTAACGCCATCTATCACAGACAACAATATGAAAATGTTCACACAACATTTTTATTACAATAAAAACACTATTTTAAATTTTAGTATTTTATATTCCCATGTTTGAAAATGGGTTATTTTTTATTCGAGTCATGAATAAATGTTTAAAATACATATTATCGATCCACCCACACAGGAAACAGTTTTATTTAACATATTCGTAAAAAGCATTTAATTTGTGGCTTGTCATAATTATAACATAAACACATTAATTTGTTTTAAACCACTTTGATTCAAGCGCCCTATCGTAAGTACAGTTTTAAAACTGATTTGTTCTAATATTGTCCTGACGAAGGGAGGGTGCTTACAAAACCAGTCGATAAAAATACTAAAATAAAGTGGTTTAAAACAAATTGATGTTTTTATATCAAATTCATTTAATTTTGTAAAGCAATTTCATTTGAAAACCTTCCCCCACAAGAAAGGGGTAAATTATATATTTTTAAAAATTATGGCATAATTTTAATTCAATAGACGAGTATTATTAGTATTGTTTTACAGTTATACATTTTCCTGAAATATACAAATTGTCAACGCTTATTTTCTTTCAAATGAAATAAATATATCTTAACGGTTTTATTTGTAAATGTTAAATTATTTTGCCATAAATACATTTTTTAATTAGCACATTTCTGGAGAGTTGCTATTCGCTTTAAGCCACTGTAGTCGATGAGTGTGAAGAATCATATATCACTGTGTCACGTAAAGTAGATCGAACTGAGAGGAAACTAGCCGGGTATATATCCTCTGTATATTGTCCACACTGTGACAGGGTGTATTAGTGTTAGTTATCTATGTGAACGATTGCCAGTTCGATAAGTGGGATGGGAGCGATCTAGTAGAAAGCGGATGTTTCGATGAATATGATACTAATACATGGGTATTTTAAATTCTAGTCTCTTCCACATTCATGTAAAAAGTAAAGCCCTCCCTACATGCAGTCTGAATGGCTATCTTCCTTCATTATTCGCATCTCGTTTAGCTACGTGGGTGACCCATATAGATGTCACCTCAGATGACGATAAGGTTATATGTATTAAATTGATAATATAATACTTTTTTTTGTTGTTGATATAGTCGATTGTTCTCAAGGGAGTAAAAAAAACTCCTTCGGAAAACATAACATTGTCAATTATTAAAAATGGTACAAAATAGAAGAAAGCGTACTAGAAAAAACATTACAAAGAGACTCGTAAGGGAATAAATACATTAATAAAGATATTCACACGCATGCGTTTTAGGCATGTTGGGAGTCCCCACTGCTTCCAACCGTGTGGAGCCAGTGGGACTATGGCATCCCCAATCGGGGGTATGTTGTGAGGCTGAAGGTAGTGGGGAAAGAAAGGAGATGGGGAAGGGGAAGGTTGGGAAGTACCTGGCTATTCAAATCTGGTCACCAAACACGGTTGAAGCTATTTTATGTAACGTTTCGATTCTGAATGCTGGTCTTTCACCTTTCTGAGAGTATCTTCCACGTGTGATAGATTTAATTTTGGTTTTTATGGTCGAAATCAGAACACAAGCATTCTAATTTTAAAAAAAAACTTGTTTTACGTAGTTACTTAATTTTGTTGTAGTACTTAAATTATTTAAAAAACGTCCTTTACTTAAATGGAGAAAACACTTGGTTTAACATTATAATTAAAATAAAACAACAATTAGTTTTGAAGAAATTTTCTTAACTTGAATTACTCTGTAATAATAGTATAATAAAATTAACTATTATAACCTATGAACCTACATAGTGTCATACTGCCCCAATGAAGATACGATGGTGAAATAGAAGTCGTAAAAAACTAAATATTTTTTAAAATATTAAAAACTAAAAATCAGCCGTTAATTTTTGCCATATAATTTCCTTCTTAAGATATTCGATACGATTCAGTCAATGGCCGAGTTTATAGCATTTTCACCCATGGGTCACAGGTTCAATCCTTTTCCAGCCAAGTCCTCCGTCACTACTGTGCAAGCAAAATTTTTCCGTTCAAAAAATATGCTACCAGTAGGAAGAATTCTATTCGAGAAATTTTCTCGCATACGTAGATCTTTCCACGTCAATAAAATGTCAAAACAACCACCCTGTTTTAATGCCCTAACCTTGGATTAACGATATAAGGAGGTATGGCTAAATATTTTTACCCAACCTATACAAACTTGCGATAAATCACTTTCTCCGGGTTCTTACGTCGTATACTATGAGAGAGAATGAGACAAAAAAGTCGTCACATAATATTGCAACACTTCAGCATGTAAGAATGTTCTCCGTCCGCGCTAACTTCACATCATCGAGCTGCATAACTAACGTCAACGGGTTTTGAGGTTATTTCCAATATTTGTATTGATTAAAAAACTTGCAGTGGTTATACAAATAAATCAAACATGATGGTGGTATGTGCTATGCGTGAATGTTCAAATAAGACCAGACAAAGATTATAAAACATTACTTTTCAGAGGTATTTCAACATTTTTAAATATTTTTGACCGCACTTTAAAATTTTCACATTTTAATGATACAAAGACATAAAATCAACAAAAAGCTTCCATCATTATATGGGCAAACCTTCTGTTATTAGATTTTGTGTGATATTTTGACTTTATAAATCATTTGAATGGTGTATTGATATTGTTTTGTTTAATGTGTTCAAATATGTTTATTAAAAATGTCCAAATTCCATGTGAGCGGTAACTAATTCAACATCCTTTAAGATGTCTTTGTCTCTTTTTATCTGAGTCAGTATAAAGTCAACTATACTAACTACACTCTTTTGGAAAGGTACCTCTCCATATTTATTCTTTCTCCAAGGCCCTAACGATTATTATGCCTACCTAATATTTCATTTTGTTATAACTTAATAACATGTGAAAAGAATTGAAGCGAGAAATCGACCTTACATTCCTTAGCGTAATGGAAACACCTATTTATCTTAACGGTCTCTGGGCTCCGGGTACAGCAATAAATTACCGTCATTCTCGCCCCGCAGTTCACTACCCAAGATGTTTGCCAGTCAGGCGTTTTGACCCCTTTTGCTGTGATAAACTTATAATTTTCCCATAAAACATAATAATAATAATAATAATAAAAGTTTTATTCCGGAAGGTATGCAGGAGTAGTGCAATGCAATACCTTCCATAATTGATATCAATACATTGTAATAATAATAGTAACAAAATAATAATGAACAGAAATTCATAAGAAATAAATAAATAAGTAAATAATAAAATAAAATATATGAAAATAAAAAAATAATAAAAAAAAGTAAAAAAATAAATAAAGAATGTAAGTAAAAATATTAATGGGTATATTAGGCCTCATTTCTACAAAACGCCATCAAGAGGAGTCCATCCTGGCAGCGTTAAGATTGATGGGGCCAATAATTTACTCCAATGCGCTTCTATGCTTGAGTTCGGGATCTGACGGGATTCCATGATGAGGTTATTTCTGGAGTTGTTAATCCTTTCCCGCATTCCTGCTACCCTGGTTCTCATAAAAGGGCTGCAAATCCTGGAACTCGCCCCTCGGTGAACATACCGGAAGCACTGCAGTGCCTGGGAAGACTGAACATCATGCGGTAGGCGTTGTTGTACTGGACCCGAAGCCTTTCCACTTTGCTACTCTTCTTAAAATT
The DNA here is from genome assembly GCA_022651775.1 of Drusus annulatus. NCBI lineage: Eukaryota > Metazoa > Arthropoda > Insecta > Trichoptera > Limnephilidae > Drusus > Drusus annulatus. Next base: position 611,780 of record JAGWCC010000011.1, read on the forward strand.
GGTCCAGAGCTCGCACGTGTATAGGGGTAGTGCAGAACGCCAGGAAGAGTGTCCTTTTTACTGGTGGACTACAGAGCCGAAATCTTCTACTGAGCACACACTGAGTGCTCGCCTTTGCCTGTCAATGTCGTCGTCATCCATTAGCTTGCTGGTGATGATGTGCCCTTGATATTTGGTTTCTTCTACTACCTTTAGAACCTCACCGTTCAAGAAAGCTGGAGGAATGTTTTGAAGGACCCCTGCCCGTATCTGATAACCATCAGTGCCGTTTTTAGCGGATTATAAATCATGTTTGTTTTCCTGAGCAAACTCTTCGCAGATATTCAGGAGGATACGTAGCCCTCTTATAGATGGCGTCATGAGTACCATATCGTCTGCATAGCTCACATTATTAAAACATCATGGCAGCCCACCTTAGCATTATTTAATCTATAGTTCTTCCATATAAATGTTAAACAATAATGGGGACATGCATCCTCCTTGTCTAACTCCGCTTTTCAGATGAAAAGGTTCGGAAAATCCATCTTTCCACTTTACCAGGTTTTTCTTGTTGCCGGTGCTGTTGAGAATGTGGACGACCTTCGATGGTATACCCCTTTGAGTTTAGTCCATAGTAAGGGGTGATGGACTCTGTCGAAACTGAGATCAAGAAAGCACGCGTAAGTAGTTGTTTTCTTTTTTTCGATAGTATTCCAACGTTCGTTTTACGCAAAATATCGCTGTATCCGTGGAGCACTCCTTTTTAAAGCCCATCTGATTATCGCTCGTTTTCATGTGGGGTCCAACCTGGTCCAACAGAACACGTTCAAATATTCTGGCGATAGAGGTAGCAATGGAAATCGGTCTGTAATTTTCCTGTAGAGTTATGTCGGACAATTTCGATTTGATAATCGGTATGATTATTGTTTTGGTCATACGGAAGGTATCCACTCTTAAGGATGACAGTAAACAACGTTGCAGTAGTTGCGAAATCGCTCCTCCTGCGTGTTTGACGTGTTCGATGCTCAATCCATCGTGCCCTGCTGATGTCGGCAGCTTTCATGTTTCTGATGGCTGTGTTCACCATGTTCACTGTGACCTGGAGTTCATCGGCTCTGTCAGTGGGGTTTCGTTTGAAGAGACGGTAGCGGAAAGGGGTTTAGTGGCGAAGTGCAATTTGAAAATGTTGGCGATGTTTTCGGATTCGTTTCTCCATTTATGTTATTCGGAACTTTACACCGTACATTTAACACTTTGTTTGACTTATTCCAAAAATTTTTAAAGTCCCGTTTATCATTAATATTCTTGTTTTTGTATTAACTTAGTGACAGTATACAGTACATACTATCTATAAAAACATATTACTAGTAGTTATTTACTAATTTTTTTTAGTATAAAGGGCCTTGAACTAATAAAACGTTAAAAAAAATATTATAGCGAACAAGAGTCCCAACTGTTCCCAACCGTCTGGAGCCCCCAATTGTTGGGGTATTTTGAGAGGCTGAAGGTAGTAGGGAAGGGAAGGAGATGAGAAAGAGGAAGGTTGGCAATACCTAACTATTCAAATCTGGTCACCAAACACGGCCAAAGCCATTTCAAGCAACGTTTCAATTCTGAATAGTGGTCTTTCACCAGGGTGATACTAAGAGTGTCTATCACTTTAATGTATATTCTTTGATCCATTTTTTTCAAAAGTAAAAAATCGAAAAACACACAAAAACGTGACTAACCTTTCCAGTTGTCAAAAACAAACCACTAATCTAAAATGGCTGATAATGCCAAAATATGATAAACATACGTGTACCAACATAATAAAAAAAAATCCATAGTCGAATGTACACAGCCCGCGAAAATTAAAAATTCACCTTTTCTTTTGAACAGGCCATGTATACTATTTATTTTTTTATATTAATTAAATGTGTTATGATGTGGGTAAGTAAGGCTTTTTACCCTTTTATTAATAATTGTTTTCAGTACATACATAAATGTCATATCGTCACCGGAAAGGTAAAAGGGCTGAAGCGCCATTTCTGGAAGTTTACACCAGATAACTTTAAAGTTTTTGTACCTGGTTGGATTTTTGAAAAAAAAAGTTAACCCAGGTGACTCAATGTTCTCACTGAATTAAGCGGCGAAAAGCTTAAAGTCCCGAAATTGTGTCGCTTGAGTCAAGCCTTCTCACCAAATGGTAAATATGTTTTACATGGCTAAGGGCCACAAAAGTCTTCGGAATCAAAAGAGTGTCAGAGCATTCGATGCAGAAAATAAAACTGATTAAAACTGCATATTTAACTCATCTTTGACCAATGTGTCGCTTAAGACCGTTTTCACTTCCAACGACGATAAAAGTCCTAACACAACCCTTAAAAATTGCTCACTATAAATTTTCTTATGTGAAATATTTTCTTCTAATTTAATATCATTTGAAATTTCGTCAAATACCTTCATAGCTCTGTAAACCAATATGTTTTTTTCATGAAACATGGTCTTCAATAAGGCATCTATTTTTCCACAGTTATATATTGATTTCAAAGCTACATAACTAATGGTTTTGACTTTGTGTAGCAATGTAGTTACACCTAGTCTAGGCACATGCAAATAAAATTTCTACACGTGTTCTTCAAAATTTTAACCAAATATTTTAACATCTGTATCTTTGTAAATTTTAAGACTCGTTAATCTTACTATATAATTGATAAATACGATAAAAAATAACAAGGAGTTTGTTTTATTTTTGAGAGAAAATTAAATTTTTCAAAGTCCATATTAAAATAAAAAAATGGCAATATTTGTATTTTAACACAAATGCTTTGCAAATTTCTTTTTTATGAAAACTTTTTGAAATACAGGATACGCTTAGACAGCCTGAAATCTGATATTATTAAAAGCCTCCAGGCAGTTTTGTTTTAAAAGAAAGCATTGAAAAATATATGAAAATAAAAGAATGAAACAACCCAACGCAATTTAAAAAAATGTTTTAAAACCGTGAAAAATCACTACGTCACATACGACGATATCGAAATTTGACGAACTACCAGCCGAGCGGTTAAAATCCTCGGCTATGCATTCGGAAGCGACGGGTTCGAAGTCTGCCGAGCGCAAATAAATTTGATAAAACATTTTTTTTTATTATTTGGAGAGTGGGTAGATACTCTTAGTATCGCCCTGGTGAAGGACCACCATTCAGAATCGAAACGTTGCTTGAAATATCTTTAGCCGTGTTTTTGGTGAATATACTTCCCAACCTTTATAGATACTCAAAAGAAACTGATCGCTGACCCAAATTACTAACCAGTCCGCGATGAGTTTGAACCTTTGTAATTAAATGAGACACCGTGCATGGCGCTACCGTCACCTAACAGTCGCTAACGCTTTAGTAACCGGTCGCTAGCAAACTCGACCTTGAGTCGCCTAGTTTTTCCCCCGATTGAATACATCAACATTTTTTGTCACATCGTTTTATTTTATAATATTATCTCGTATATCTTATAATGTTTTTGTATCATCTCATTGTATATATATACGAGTATTTCATCTTTATCCACGAAAACGAACGATCAACAAGTGAATACAATTTTTTTTCGTAAGAAGCAATCACATGGTGGTTGGAAATTATATTAAATAAAATAATACTTTGTTTTAAAACCACAGAATTTATTATGATGAAGGCCAACCGGTTTCGCTTGGATCAAGCTTCGTCAGGGCACATATAATAACTAAAGAAAAAATACAGAATTAACAGGTATATATAGGTACAACAGTTAATGATAGAGTGAGACAGTATATAATACAAAGAAGGAAGAGAGAGAGCATATATTAGAGGGAGGGAACAATTGAAAGTGCTTAATATATATTACGAAGAATTGGTAAATAAACAAGCGTACATAATAGAAAGATAATGATGTAATGTTAGGGGCAGACAAAGATCCTATATTGAATTTATATATAAAAACGACATTTTACATTTTTACTGGAAAATAAGGTATTTGGATACATAATAATAATTAAATGGGTGAGTTATGGAATAAAACAGAGTGATTCGTAGCATCAAATGAGGGTGAAGTTGACAATTGATGGGATAAAGGTTGATTTACAGGAAACATATTTAAAATAGGGCTAAAGGATACATTTTGTTGATTATTAAGTAGGTTAAGTGATAAATTTGATTTTAAAAATTTCCTAATTTCGAGTGTTTCTAAATTGTCTAATCTAATGCCTATCCCGTTTTTATGAAAAGACTAATTCCTGTAGTTTTTTCGAAAGTATGGTTTGATGAGATTAGATGGTTTGACAATTCAGAGAACCCGGTACCATTTAAGCAACGTAAATGTTCTTTAACTCTAGTGTTAATATTTCGTGCTGTTTTTCCTACATAAAACGCGGGACAATCATTACAGTTCAGTTTGTAAATGCCAGAATGGCTTAAATTATCATCTTTATCCTTTGTATTGATTAAAAATTTACCGAGATTATTTATTATTATTTGTGTAGTAAGCGGGTTTTATATCAGCAGGGAGGTTTTTCTTTGTATTATATACTGTCTCACTCTATCATTAACTGTTGTACCTATATATACCTGTTAATTCTGTATTTTTCTTTTAGTTATTATATGTGCCCTGACGAAGCTTGATCCAAGCGAAACCGGTTGGCCTTCATCATAATAAATTCTGTGGTTTTAAAACAAAGTATTCTTTTATTTAATAATTGAATACAAAATTAGTGGGAGAAGTAGAAAAATATCATCTTTTTATATAACTTCACCACCTTCCACACCACACAGCAGCCCGCGTGTGCGGAGCTACGTCACTAAACAGTTAGTAACCGGCTAATAATTTCAATCACAAACTAGTTCAGTTTCTTTTAAGTATCTCCGTGTGCCAACCACCTTAATGTAAAAAAGGAAAAAAAAGAGAGTAAACATTATATCTGCGAGGTAGGTTATTATATCAAAACTTTGTTGGTTGACTTCCCTTTAGCCTCATATTTTCAGATCAGCCCGCGATGGAGTTCCGCATGGTGACAGAGGAGGACTTCGGCCTGGTGATAGACCACCTGCGGGCCAGTTTCTTCGAGGACGAGCCCCTCAACAAGGCTGTGCAGCTGTGCCCAGCGGGGGGCGGCCACCAGGAGCTGGAGAAGCAGTGCGTGGAGACCATGATAGATGGCTACTCCATCGTGGCGGTCTTGGATGGAGAGGTAAACACCATGCCATACTATTTCTTATTCATAGCTGTTGCTTAAAAATATGTAACAATTAATGGGCTAATTATTTTATGTATCACGTCTTGTTTATCAGAACTGTGTATTCCTGGATATTCAAATTCGCGACAGTCAACCCTTAGATCGGCAACGTCATCGGCTATCGGAAGGTTGAAGGAACCAAAGCGCACACCAAACACTAAGTTCGGAAAACGTGCTGCAGGAGGATCAGGTCCTAAAGCGTAGAATAGACAACCACATGATCTGAGAATAATACAAGGCTCGACATAGCTCAGAGCTGAACTCAAAACTCATCTTTTCAGAATATCATATCCATAAATAACAGTTTTGCCCTAATTAACACAGTTAAGCCAACCCTTTAGCATCTAAACTCACCAGTATAATAATATCTTTTCATGCAATGATCCGCGATACTCAATCCTCGATCTACTGCTAAACAAAAGGTTCGAAAAATGCTCACAGCCCGCGACAAATGTGAATATCAGGTAAGGTAATTTTAGCTATAACTTTAGGTAATAACACAGTTTTATGGTAAGGTATTATTATTGTTATTTGTGTCTCTTGCTTCTATTTGTGTTATTTATCATTGAGTGCTATTTTGTTATTTTATGTATCCTTTGAGTATTTGTATTTTTTTTATAATTGTATAATAACAGAGTTTTCATAATTGATTCTTTTTCGTAGGCAAGAACAGCTGTTAAAACCCATTAAAAATAAATAAACAGTTTGTCCTTTTCAGAAGTACTTGCAAATGTACTATATTGATCGATCTTTGAGGTCAATACCCGTATTGCTCTTCCTTTTTCTTAAGTCAAAGTTTAAGACAGCCTTGCAGCATCCGTAATCAGGGCAGATGTATAGATGAAAGGTGTATTTATTTGTGTGAAAGTGATACCGTCTTGCCCTCGTCAATCTTCTTATGTGGTTTTCATTGCTTAGCTTTGGAATAACCACCTATTACCGGATACCACAAAACATTATGTTTGGCTCCGCTGTCTTTATTTACCTTCGCTTAAACTATCAGCTCTTCACCTCTCTTATATTTCAACCATTAATCAAGCCAATATTACAACCTTCCATCTGGGAGTCAAAGAAACTGACAAACCTATACCACTGAAAGTTATGTTGGACAACGCTACCCAAGTCTTATACGTTTTGAAAAAAATTACAACATCACTCTGGAATAAAATAATAATCTGACCCAACTACAGCTCAAAGAAATCTTCTAACCAAACTAATAGTATCATTGGATCAACGAACACATGACGGAACAAACATTTTAGAGATAAGTCAATTATAAACTTTTTCAATGAACTCTTCTCATTGAAAACATAAAGTACAACTATTTAATGAAATTATTAAAATTTCCAAACAGATTGAAGATTTATGTCCAACTTGAGTTTTATTTTTCAATTTGCAATGGTAGTATAAACAGTCTTGATTTACTTAACCTTATTGCCTTTCATATACCAATGACACCTGCCCGATTAAAAATTCTGTTCAAATGTAAACATAATATCAGGACTGAGTATTTCAGATACTCGCTTGTACCTATATTGCACGTAGTTGGTAATACGTACGCAGAGGTGGCCGATGTGTATAACTGGATGGAATGAAGACACAAGAAGGCTTCGATAATTTACTTAATCAATATTATTGTAACCTTATCGAATAAATACAATGAAATATTCTTGTTTAATATTTCATTACTAACTCATTCCTACTGTATTCTTGGTAAAAAAGCGCAGCTTTTGGATTCTAATTTACGAAGCAACAGGGAAAAATGATATTATTACTGATTGTTATTAGATTTGTTCTGTAACAGCACTGCATTAGACCCTACCAAAGATACTAGCACGCCGCTTGAACGAGCAACAGCTCACAGCACACATATTTTGTATAGTCTAGTGAACATAGAATAATCTACTCTGACATTGGGGGCGTTTGAGCATATGTAGTTACTGCTTTTGACACGTTATAGTGCGATTAGCTAAATTCCGTACGTACTTTTAAGATTGTCCATTTATTTTTTTAATAATTTATTATGATTTAATCCAATATTTTTATGGAATATGGCAGGGTAGGCAGCGCTTATGCGTCTTAATGAGTGCACGCCTCTCTCTGCTAACAAGTAAAATGATAATGAAAATTCCCGTTAAACAAATTAATTAAGGTCAATCAAAGAACACCCGGTAGTACAAAATAAACATAAAAAACCAACATTAACGCTTAGATTTTCCGAAATAAAACGACACCCCTACACATAATGGTGTTAAGAAATAAGGATGAAGAAACTTAGAAGGAAAACTCCGAAAGAAAGAAAAGTCAAGGGGGAGAGTGAAATTCTTAGATATCAAGCTAGGCTCTGCTAACGACGAGAAATAATTCACGTTTATTGCCGCGATCGACCTTCAGACGTGATCATAATCGACCCTTTATGTGGAGAGATTGAAGGGAATCGGGAAATTCTTTCGCGGGGAAAGAATGTTGGAAGAACATTCAAATTATTAAATTCTTAAGGCGCTATTGAACAAGGTGTTTAAAATATTTTATTTTATTTTTAGTGAATACCGCACAATACTCCCAACTGCTCCCAACCATCTAGAGCCAGTGAGACTATGGCATCCCCAATTGGGGTATGTTGTAAGGATGAAGACAGTGGGGAGGGGAAAGAGATGGGGAAGAGGAGGGTTAGGAAGTACCTGGCAAAGACGATACTTACCATAGAGTATCTACCACTTTGGAACGTGCCGCAAATACACTTTTTATGAATTGAACGTCTTATGACGCATATTATTTAAATTAAAGTTATTGGCGCACGCCAGGTTTGAACCCGTGACCTTTGGATTTGTAGTCGAGCGTCTTACCACTCGACTATGGAGGCCGTCAAAAATACAAATAAATATGATTGTAAGCTATAAAAGAAACTAGCAGTTCACAATGGAGTGCCTATATCAACCCTGATGTGGCAGTGAGGCAGTCAGGCATGGAGCTGGCAGAGGAAGGATGAAAGTAGACTGAATGCTGTGGAAATGAGATCACTGAAACGTATGTGCGGTAAATTCATGTGTGACCGTATTAAAAATGTGGATATCTTGAAAGAATGCAAGGCTGATGTAAGCGTAATGAATAGGATCAACAAAGAGACGCTTATATGGTATGTGCATGTAGAGTGAATTAACGAAGAAAGGAGTGTGACAAGAATATATGATGCCAAAGCGAACGCAAGAAGAAGTCGAGGATGCCCGAGGAAGTCATGGCACGATCAAGTGAATCAAATACTTGAGTCAGCCCATGTGAAGAGTCCAAATAGTAGAAGAGTATCTATAAATGTGAATGAAGCAAGGAGAGTGTGCCAAGACAGTGTTCTCTATGCCTATCCTGATTTAAAAATAAATAAATTATATCCACTGTGTTAAAGCCTTAGCAATAACACAACGGTCATGCTTGACACCTGAGCATAATTTGATCAAATGCTGAAACGGGCCGAAAAACGGTGGTTAACGGGGGCGATTATTGGAAGTGGTAAAAGTAAAAAAAATCATAATCGCGTCAATCATCGATTTGCGACCGTATAAAATGTGACATTGGTTCAAACCACTAGGCCTAGTTTGCTTGCAAATGTGGAGTAGCGCCTTTTACCTAAACACAGTCAATATGTAAAAGTAGCCTCGCTTTACTTTCCACGAAAGCTCTTAAAATATCTCTCCAAAACGGATAATTAATTTAATTTTCTTTTGACATTTATTTACGGACTCTAAAAACGCTTTTTCACTTCATCTCAAAGTCTCACTAAATCAAATACCCTTGATATAAAGGTAGTATAGAATATTTCATATAATTAATTAGTTCAATAATTTTCTTTGAAGCTTCGCTGGTACTCTCCCAAAGCTTTCTTGGTCGATATCGATTGCTGAAAGCTTGGGGCTCCAATAACCGTCCTTGGCTGCCTACTTGTGCTATCGGAAGGCGCTATTGTTTCGAGGGGGTTGAACTAAAACACCCCTTAATATTATTCGAGGTTAACTACATATCGGGGTTGAAAGGCGAATACAGTAAATTATATGTAGGCAATACATTAGTAATGGCAATTTATCACTATTGCTCAACTGCTGGGCAACCTTAACTGATAGTTTATTATTATTTTGACTTTTTTTAAAGATTAACTCCATAATTTCCGTCAGGGCCCATGCCGTCTTTGGGGATGCTGTGCGGAGGGTCTTTTTGAGGAAAGGAAAAAGTGAGCCGAAGAGGCACAATTTTGTAGGAGGGAGGAAACACAGAGGCCGGCTAATTATTCCATAGTCGAGCTGGTGAATACAAGAATGTGTCGTAGATGCCATCCGTTATCACGTGTCAAATGTTAGCCTTCTACAGATGTTGGGCGCGCGTTTGGCAAGTTCTCGACTACGCACCGGCGCCGAAGGAATCAATGATGCAAGCTCTTCGGAGCATCTTCCATTGAAATATCGGTAAAACAACGACAGAATTTTCACCGGACGTCTGTGCTCCAAAGATTGCAATTCGTTTGTTCAGATAGGAGAATCTATCAAACAGACCACCCGTTTCGGCACAGTGTCAAGGATTTTTCAGATATTTAGGGGCTCCAGCCCAGAGGTGGCTGCCAAATTTAACAGTGGGGCGCACTCTCAGAGCAATAATATACCGGGAGGGATAGTTTTGCGAAACAGTGTAGTCAGGATCGTTGATTTTTTCCTGACTCGGGCATGGCTAGGGTTTTCGTAGCCAGACCTTTTTACATACATTCATGGCATATGTCGGCATAATGTTTTCTTTATTTGTATAACCACTTTTTCACAATATTGCTATCAACAAAAACATAGGATATAACCTCAAAAACCGTCGAGGTATTGGTAGTGGGCCGAGTCGTCGGAGTCGCGGGAGACGGAAAACATCCTTACATACCTAAAAGTGGTGCTATATTATGTGAGAACATCTCTTGTCTCTTTCTCTCTCACGGTTTACGACGCAAAACCCGGAGAAAATGATTCATCGTAAATTTGTATAGGTTGGGCAAAAATACTTAGCTCTCTCTCCATTTACATATTCTTACTCCAAAGGCGCACTTCTCAACGACATGTAAAACAATGCTTGTTGAAAAATTGAAAAAATATATAAATTCCAGATTGAAAAAGCTGTGCAAATTTAATTACGCCTGCTCTAATTGAGCTTTGATGCATCTGACTTTTGAATATAAAACGCAATTTTTTGGTCAAATCCTTAGAGTAACAATATAGAGAGACCGTCCTAATTATGAGTCAAATCGTTCATACTCGCAAAATATAGCTCTCTCTTTATGCTCGTTTCTATAGACATATGAGAAAAAGAGACAAACAATTGTTATTAAGAACAAATGATTTGGGGCGTGCTTAAACCCGTGTAGCCATTTTTTCAATATATTACTAACTTCACAGTAGTGAAATGTCAGTCGAATTGACAGACAAAAAGCTTAAAATATATAATTTCTTATGTGAATTTAGTGCAATATTTAAAAAAACGATATGGCTATATGTACAGTTGTTGGTTGTTTCAACTGAAGTAACAAAGGACCAAAAAAATCAGTTTCCACAGGTATTTATCCAAGAATTCGTATTTTTTAGTTTGACCTCAAATATTTTACATGCTAACCTACAAAACAACTAGTTACCTACACCAATATTTAGTCAATCTTTGCATTATTTGTTTCGATATAATAAACTCCCGTTTAAAATGAGTTTGAATGCATTCTCAATATGTTTTACTTCGAGAGTTACAAGGGATTCTGACGTAAATTTGTTAGAATTGGGATTCCCTGATTAGTCCAACATCTGAACGTATCCATGTCTCTTTCTTTCTCATGTAGCAACTCAAAATTGTTCGCGAACAGATAAAGACGGAATAATGTTTATCTTTACGGTTTTCTTCGCATCCGATTGGCTGGTAGCATATATGTCATACCTCCCTTGGTCAAAAAGCGGCTTCAAAATTTCGCAATGTAAGGTCTCTACGTTACTATAAGGCCAAATCAAATAAAACAGTTGGCATTTTATGTAAATAATCGATCTCTTTTACAAATTTTCTGTCAGTTGCAAAATTAATTCGAATAAGACATTGCGTGTTTTTTTCTGACATGGCTTTTCCTGTCGAGGGGTGAATAAGTATTTTAAAATTCTATTTTAGAAACACGTTTAACACGCTAGAAAGAATATTCAATACAATGAAATAATAACTTTGTATCAGATCACAGATTTTATATTATCTTTTTATAACCGACCAGTTTCGCTTAGACTAAGCATCATCAGAGTACAAAATTAAACTAAACAAAAAACACAATGTGTGGTTTTGTATACTTTTACATACAGTTCTTTGTTTTTTTGTTGCTATAATTTAAATGTAATTCTTTTGTTTTATTACTGTTCTTTTATTTTATTTTATATTGTGTTCTCCCTCTGTAGGTATGTTACCATTACGCCTAAGGCACGCGTTTCCTCGCGGGGATAGGCAGAGAGGACGAACAGACATACAAATCTGTCTTGGCACACACTCCTTGCTTAATTCACATTTATACATCGTCTCATACATACTCTTCTGTTAATCTCACTCTTGATCTTATTCAAGTATTTGATTCACTTGATCGTGCCATGTCTTCCTCGGGCGTCCTCGACTTATTCTTCCATTCACTTTCGCATCATATATTCTTTTCCCACCTTGATAGAAGAAATTCTTTCGTTCGCTCTACATGCCCAAACCATCTAAGCGTTCCTTTCTTGGTTCTGTTCACTACGCTTACATCAACCTTGCATTCTCTCCGGATATAAACATTTTTAGCAGGGTCATACATGGTTTTACCGCACATACGCCTCAGGGATCTCATTTCTACAACATTCAGTCTACTTTCATCCTTCCTCTGTCAGTTGCATTCCTCAATGTCATACACAAGGGTTGGTATATGCACTCCATTGTGGACTGCTAGCTTCGCTTCTTTGGACAATTTTTTATTTGCACCAACAGCGTTCTGTCCTCCATTTATGGAGTTTCCTGCATTCACCCTTCAAACTACACAGTTTGTATTTTTTGTTTAGTTTAATTTTGTACCCTGTGATTATGCTTAGGCCAAGCGAAACCGGTCGGTCATAAAAATTAAATAAAATCTGTAGTCTTGTACAAAGTTATTATTTAATTTTCATTAAATGTGTCAAATCACAAAGTGGTTTCTTTCTATGAAAACACGAAATACTATCAACCATAGAGTTGGTAGAGTAGTATCTATCCAAGGCAGTGAAGTCAGTTTTTGACTTGTTTTTGATGATTTTAACCTGACTCGGCGCACCTGGGCGTGGCTAAGACTACGGCTACGGTATTTATACATCCATTCATATTAAATATCGACGTAATGTTTTTGTTTATTCGTATAGCCACTTTTTCCCAGTTTTGTAATCAACAAAAATATAGCATATAACCTAAAAAACCGTTTAGTTGTGTCAAGTTTAGTGGCATCACAAAAAATGTGGGCGGAGTCCCGCCGTGAACCATGAGCTTAAGCTCATCCTTACAGTATATAGAAGCGGTGTATGAAATTTGTTGTCTCTTTCTCTCTCATGGTTTACCACGTAAAAACCCGGAGAAAGTGATTTATCGCAAGTTTGTGTAGGTTGGGTAAAAATAATTAGCTCTCCCTCCATATATTGTTATTTCAAGCTATCAACTAATATTGTTTTTTATGAATCGTTTATGCTAGCAGATAACAAGGATCATTTTAGTTAATGTCTACCGTGCCAGAAATAAATAACAAACGTTATCGAACGATAACAATAACGTTATAGCAATTTATTGAACCATTCAATCATTCAATGGAAACCTATACACCCTCTCAAGTGATTGAAATGAAATTCGATATTGTCAAGAGATAGTGATGGGGAATAATGGAAAGAATGTTTGTATTAAAGAAGATAAACTTTCTGAAGCTTTTGAAGGTAATATCGTATTACGATTCAATACTTTCTTTCAGTTCTTGCTTCTGAAAAAACAGGCTTTATTGATATAAATATAACACGGGCCGTTTTATTTTACTGATGGATGAAGGCTTCCCCATGTCACTAATTAATTAACCATCACGCCGTTTCTACGCAGAGTTAGGCAGAGAGGACGGACCGCCATTCAACTCTGTCTTGGCACACACTCCTTGCTTTATCATTCATTCATCGCCTAATACACAATCTTTTGTTATTCCTGACATGTCCCGACTCGATTTGATTCACTTGACTGCGCCATGTCTTCCTTGGGCGTCCCCGACTTCTTCTTCGATTCAATTTCGCGTCATATATTATTTTCACACTCCTTTCTTCGTTCATTTGCTCTACATTACCAAACCATCATCTAATACAGCATCCCTTCTGTTATTCTGACTCTTCCTCTTATCCACTTGATCGTGCCATGTCTTCCTCGGGCGTCCCCGACTTCTTATTCCATTCACTTTCGCGTCATATATTCTTTCCACACTCTTTTCTTCGTTAATTTGCTCCACGTGCCCAAAACATAATCTAAGCGTCCCTTTCTTGATTCTGTTCATTACGCTCACATCAACCTTACATTCCTTCCGGATATCCACATTTTTAATACGATCATACATGGTTTTACCGCACATACGTCTCAAAGATCTCATTTCCACAGCATTCAGTCTACTTTCATCCTTCCTCTGCCAGTTCCACGCCTCACTGCCATACATCAGGGTTGGTATAAGCACTCCATTGTGGATTGCTAGCTTCGCTTCTTTGGACAATTTCTTATTTGCGCCAACAGCGTTCAGTCCTCCGTTAATGGAGTTTCCTGCATTCACCCTTCTTTCAATATCCTTATCAGCCTTTCCGTCTCTCGTAAACATACTTTATAAATACACAAACTCATCCACTTGCTCCAAGTATTCATCATTCACAACTATATTGCACGCTGTTTTCGTACTCTCTCTTTCAAACACATGACCCGATTATTGGTATTTATTTAAATTAAGGTTTAAAAAAAAGTTATTCTAGGGCAAATGGCATCTACCTTCTTTATTACAAATAACCTTAGGTAAAGTTGATTAAAGTATGTGTGTACATCTTATTACACCTTGTACGAGTATAGCAACGGTTTGGTTCTAAATGGCCAGGGATAGACTGAAAATATTCACCACTCTGGAACGTTCCGCAAACATTTAAGCAATTAGGGATGGTTGATATCTGCGATTCCAGTTACCGGTGACTGTGAGAAACCAGCTATTTGGAACCGGTTTTTGCTTGGTTGTTAGCGACCATCTCTGTAAGTAATAAACCTATATTTTCTGCTCATTAGATCGTGGGTGCAGCGTTGAATGGGGTCCTGCGGCCCGGTGACACCGCTAAATCTCTGGAGAAACTGCGCACGATGGACGACGAGAAGTTCCGCAAGATCTTCACTCTGCTCTACAGCGTCACGGAGAAGCTGGACCTCTTCAACAGATACCAGGTGGACAGCATCCTGGAGTGCAGGATCATGTCTGTCGGCAGCAAGGCCAGGGGCAAGGGGCTGGCTGGGGAGTTACTCAAAAGGAGCATCAACCTCGCCAGGACTAGCGGATATAAGGTGCGAAAAGAATCTTCAAGTTTTCTCACAGTTGATATCATACGCTTGACTTTCATTTGCTACTTGGGAATGGCTCACGTGCGTTGTGCTGTACTGTCTAGACGATGCTATTGACATCGGTTTTTTTTAGCATTTAAAAAAAGAATATTGAACTTGTAGTGATAGTTCAATATTGATGATGACTCGCAGCGAGTTTTATTAAAATCAGCGCCGGATCCACCATACGTTAAAAATGTTTTAAAAAAATAACCGCCATCTCTGGGGCGCCAAGAAAATTTAAAATATTCGTTAAATCGTATAAAATTTTCTCTAATCATTTAAAAATTACCCACATTCTGGGATAATTATGTTTTCTATTGCGCTGGCAACATCACCGTGCATTCAACGGCTATCGAAAATGTATGGAAAAAGATTGACACAGATTTTTTTACAAATCGCGTAATAGTTATTTGGACGTAAAGTCTGTTTTTCTATGGAGTGTCGTACGTTAAAATCGATGCGATCCAAAGTCTATAACCAATCAGCATGCACGTTTTTCTTCCCGGCAGTCAAAATGAACCTTTAGAGATGGTACAGATTCTTCTCAACCGGCCCTGATTTAAATATAACATGGTGTAAAGGTTATGTATACCGCAGTGTTGATGCAATTGACATTAAAAAAAAACAGTGCGCAAATCTTCAGCCTTCAAAAACTGGAAACGGTGACTTCGTATCCAAGCGAGTACTCGTAACATCTTCTAACTACGCAGATTGCCTGCCAACAGGCGCTATTACCAAATACGAAATTAACATAGGTGCTGTTGAAATTGCCAACCCACAGGCGCTTCTGTGAAAATTAAGAATTATCGTGGTAAGTAAACATCGAGACTCATCAAAATTCATATTTTATTTATAACAATGAAGGGTAAACGCACTTTCAGTGCTCACTGAATTATCCTTTCAAATCTGTGGGAACCTCGAAGGAAATGGGTAACACACAATCAAAACATTACAAGAAGTCTTGTAAATAAAACATATTGTTTGCAAAACAAAACAGAGACCTACTGTGAATAATGCAGAAACACCGGTTTGTCAATCTGTAGCGGTTGACCTCGCAACAGAACACCAAAATGTTGCAACAGATTCCAAATTGAAGGTTACAGGCGCCCTTTTTAAAAAACATACATAGTGAATACCGCACAAGAGTCCCGACTGCTCCCAACCGTCTAAAGTCAGTGAGACTATGGTATCTCCAATTTGAGTATGCTGTGAAACTGAAGGTAGAAGGGAGAGGAAGGAGATGTTGGAAATTACAAACATACGTTAACCCTTTATACCTTCTTCATTGAGTCCAAGCTTAAGCAACGAATCAAAGATGAGCCTATGTACTGAGTTTTAAATTATTATAGTAACCCTGGTTCGTAGTACACCAGAATATGGTTCCCCGATCTGGTGCAGACATTGTACAATCTACACTTAACCCTCCGTTCCAAAGGGGGGTTCGTGAAGGCGCAATTGGAGCGCCTTACTTTTTTTTATGCGCCTAACGCCTATCTATTATATTAAATAAAAAAAACATAATATTAATGGAAATTTTATCGGTATTTTCCTGAATGCGGCGCGGAATGAAAATCAACGCCTCCCGTTTTATACTTGATACGAGTTGGTACCTACATTTTATTCGAACGAAATATTCCCACGGGGTGTGAAATTAGGCAAGATTATGTAGAAACAAGAAGTGCACATGAGAGCTTTTTATATTACTTTGAAATTACTCAATTGGCGAGAATTTATTATTGTTTTACTTGATACGAGTTGGTGCCTGCATTTTGTTCGAACAAAAAACTAACACGGGGTGTGTGAAATGAGGCAAAATTAGGCAGAAACAAGCACATGAGAGCTTTTTAGATTGCTTTGAAATTACTCAATTGGCGCGAATTTATGTAGATAAAATAATGAGACAGAGTTATATCAATTTACAGTGTTTAATTTTGGTGTTTAAATTTAGGTTTTACTTGTGTTGACCCCGAACGAGAGTTTTGTGGAATATCTCGGATAACGTTTACTGAAATGTTATGAATACACATACTTCTCTCTAAGTATTACCAAAAAAAAAAACACTGAAATTATGTCAAGAAACCGATTTAATAAGCAAGGTCAAATTAGGCAACTACTTCACCCCCCTTCGGATTGTACGTTTGATTATTACTTTCAGATACGCAAAGATTAAATGGACGTAGTTATGCAGAAAGCGTCCAACCCATAATCTGCCAAAATCGAGTTTTATATGTTTTCCTATAGATAAATACGAGATTGCTACCCGCTGAAAACATCAAAGCTCCACATGTAATGGATTTTTAGTAATTCATTTTTTCATTAACGCACTTTGTAAATATTTGCCTTAAAAAGAAATTTAAAAACATTATAAAATGTAACATTAAAAAAAAAAAAAAACATTGATAATTTATAAATAACCTATTTATGATAATTCTCACAAAGAAAGAAACACTGATATTCCCTTTTTATTTGCCGATTACGCATATTGATGCTTTTGTATCGTCATATTTTCAAACGCCTTTTTCTCAGTTTCATCTTTTTGGGGTTGGGTGCTTTCTTACACATAATATGTGGCAGTAGAATTTTTTGTTAATTTAATGAATTCACTGTCGGTATATATTGCGAGGTCATTAATACATCTCATCAATCTTAACGCTGCCAGGATGGACTCCCTCTTAATGGCGTTTTGCAGAAATGAGAACTAATATCGTCCATTATTTTTTTATTTTTTAATTTTTTACTTAAACATACATGTTTTTATTAGTTGGTAAATTGTCCATCCCACTAGACATAAACCTGTGTTGGGATGGCAATTTGCAAAAGTATATTTTTTTTTAGCTACATAATAACATGTTAATATCGAAAATATAGTACATACATAATAAAAATAAAAATAATATAAGTAAATGACAAATTTGAAGATATAGAACCTATATATTAAGAACTAAATTAAACTTTGTTTTTAGGGTGAGTAATGATATTGCTTTTTAAGGAGCTTTTGGTTTGTATGTGTGTGATGGTGCTGGGCAGAGAATTGAATTGCTTAGTGGCGTTGTACTTAAAAAATTGTTGTCCTTACGGACTTTACAGGCGTTTTAGGCTTATAAATATTTCAATTTAATTTTTTATTTATTTTTCTTTTCAAATTTGTTTGCCATTTTTTTTTATAATATATATACTTTGTTTTTTAACCACTTTTTAAAAAAGTGGTTTAAAACTTTTATTTTATTTATTTTTTCTTATAAATTTATGTTTAGTTTTTTTTATAATTAATAGTGTGTGTATTACAACTTTTATTTTATTATTATTATTAGTATGTATTATTATCAATTATGGAAGGTATTGCATTACACTACTCCTGCATACCTTCTGGAATAAAACTTTATCATTATTATTATTATTTACTCCCCCATTAAGACAGCATATAAACATGGTCACAACATACAAACTACGTCGAATGGAAAACGAGTTATTTAACTGAGCATGCTTTCATTTCAGCTATTTAAAGGCGACGCCACTGGAAAATTCTCTCAGAGAATATGTGAAAAGCATGGCCTGGAAACCTTAAAGGAGCTTTACTACCACGATTACCTGGACCCCAGGAGCGGACTTCCTGTTTTTGAGGTTCCTGCTCCACACGAAACTTTAAAGATTATGATACTAAAACTCTAAGAAGGTTGAAAACAACTTCGAGGAAACTTCACACAAGAGGGTAAAATTAAGCAACTTAACTAGATTACCTCTCTTCAGAGAAACGATAACTGATTGGAAAAAAGTTTTATTCTTTTAACACTTTCATTGCTGACACCGCGCGTTGACTGACATGTGACCGGTATGCGCACAACGCGCCACCGCACATTGTGCCGCCTCTTCGCTTTGAACTGATCTAAAACAGACGCGGCCATATGGTTTTGAGTCGTTCCACAGGACACAGGAAAACCCGATTTCATTGTTCGTCAGTTTGAATTGATCCGTCATTAATACGGTGTACGAATATTAGTTAGCAATGAACGTATTTAAGAGGCAACCTGAATAACCATTCATAAAGGTAATAAAACGTAATCCTCGAGGAATCGACACTAGCATGAACTGTTCATGTATTGGATTTCAATGTTGTATTCAACATGTTTGTTGGCCCAACTTAATATTACAAGTTTTTTATATCAATATAACTATAGCCATGAATAATTAATTCTTACTGTTGTGGAAATATTATGAAATATGAAATTATATATAAAATTACGCTTTGATCGATATATTTACTTCGTACTCATATTTACGGCCTTCTTGGTGTAGATGTTACGAAGCTTGACGTTGGATCTGAAGGAGTGCTCGAATTTTCCTGAAAAGCGCTCATAACTTTTATAAATATTTCAGGAAAACATTTTCAAGAAGAAATACAATTTCTTTATGCAATTTTAAAAAGCTCTTAGTTTAACATTTTCAAAAACACAAACGTATTTTATGTTGAGAGACAAAAATCTTTCGCTTTGCGAAAAGAGAAAAATGTGCTACATTTAAAAAAAATGATAAGTGTTCATTTATCTAAATTTTAGATAAAGACAATAATTATGGTAATATTCAATGTTATCTGATAATGAGTCTAACTTACTTTGAATAAGGTATTAACATAAAGTATTATTATGTATTTGTCATTATTATTAAGAAAGTATTCGTATCGTTCAATATCAATTTTTAGATTTTTTTTTTTTGCAATCGGTAAGAATTAAAACAAGGAATCGAAAAATTGTAGCATGCAAACCAAAGTTTCTCAACTATAAAATTTTCGTGAAATAATAATTTCACAAGTGAAATATTTTTGCAACGATTTCTAAAGGAAACTCTTCAATTGAATAGTTTTTATATTTAATCGAAGATATGTTGAAGATATGATTCGCGAGAATTGTGAAAATATTGGAAAGAAAGGAATACAAATCTATGAGATTGTTAAATTTTGGTGAATAACCTCATTAGATTGCTCAAATGGAAAATTAATTTCCCCAAATATTCCCCAATTACGTAAGAGGCACAGTTTGTAAACCACAAACTAGGTATTTTTTGTTAGGTTTAATTTTGTACCCTGATGATGATTAGGCTAAGCAAAACCGATCGACCATAAAAATAAAAATAAAATCTGTGGACTTATACAAAGTTATTATTTAATTTTCATTAAATATGTCAAACCACAAAGCGTTGATTTCCAAGAAAATATTGCTATATTTCACTAACTTTTATTTGAAGGGAGAATTAATGTAAGGTTTCAATTATTTTCCCGACAGTATTTTTTTTTATTTTCAACCCGAAAAAAATACACTTAATCTAATTTTACACGTAGATTAATATTTTTTTAATAACAATTTTTCGTGTTCTTTTCTTTTAACGTAATGGAAAATATCTGTTGTGTTTTCCTCATTTGAATATACATGTTATTTTCCACTAATTAAAAAGGCTTGTGCTTCAAAGTGGATTGATTGAATTATAGGGAAGCTTTGCCCCACCCAATAAAACAGCCGATTTTTTTTGCTGTGTGACCAAAAATATAACTTGATGTGATAGAGTTTTAATAATTTTAAGGATATAATTTAACTATTGGTTATTATTGTATGTAGTAAATCGTGTTCAATCAAATACTATAATTTGTCTACAATATTACTATATATGAATAAAGTATCATGTCTTTTAACGTTATAAGAATTGATGTATACTTCGATAGTCTGCTGTACTCAACTATATGTAATATGTAACTTTGTATGTAATGCATGTGTGTTTTTAGAAATTTGGCAGGTCCAATTATTTACAAATTAAATTACATTGAAAATAAATGTTGTCTTTACTTAAAAAATATATTACCGTTTTACTAATAGTTACCATCAAGTTTTTGTTTTTCTTGTCCATCTTAACAGAATTCACAAAGTGGTATTTTTTTAAACCAATGTCACTTTTGGAATATTTTTTCATTTGATCGTCTTTAGTTTATCATTATTAACAGAATTCCAAAGATTTAGTTCATTAGGTCCCATAGATCCTGAGAAAACAACATCTAATTTCCTTCCCCAATGCCCGCATTTTGCCTGCAAAGTGGTATTTTTTTGTAACAAATGTTACTTTGGAAGGATTTTTTCACTTGTTCGTCCTTTAGCCCATGATTTTTAACAAAATTCCAAAGAATAACTTCATTAGGTACTAAAGAACTTCAGAAAACTTCAATCAATTTTCGACTCCAAGGCTTGCATTTTGCCCGCAAAGTGGTATTTTTGTAACAAATGTTGCTTTGAGATTTTTTCATTTATTCATCTTAGTCCATGATTCTTGAAAAAAAAATCCAAAGGTTCACTTTATTCGGTTCCACAGAGCCTGAGAAAACTGCATCTAATTTCTGACCCCAAGCCTCGCATTTGGTCCGCAAAGTTATATATTTTTTAACAAATGTCACTTTTGGAGAATTTTTTCATTTGATCGTCTTTAGTCCTTCATTCTTAACAGAATTCCGAAGGTTCACTTCATTCGGTCCCATAGAGCCTGAGAAAACGGTTTCTAATTTCCGACCCCAAGGCTCGCATTTTGTCCGCAAAGTGGTATTTGTCACAAGTGTCACTATTTTTTTTAAAGATTTTTTTGTTTTATCTTCGTTTGTCCATCATTGTTTACAGAATTCCAAAAGGTCCACTTCATTCGGTCCCATAGAGCCTGAGAAAACTTCATTCAATTTTCGACCCCAAGCCTTGCATTTGGTCCGCAAAGTTATATATTTTTTAACAAATGTCGCTTTTGGAAAATTTCTTCATTTGATCGTCTCTAGTCCTTCATTTTTAACAGAATTCCAAAGGTTCACTTCATTCGGTTTCATAGAGCCTGAGAAAACGGTTTCTAATTTCCGACCCCAAGGCTCGCATTTTGTCCTCAAAGTGGTATTTTTGTCACAAATGTAACTATTTTTTTGGAAGATTTTTTCGTTTAATCTTCTTTTTTCCATCAATATTTACAGAATTCCAAAGATCCACTTCATTCGGTCCCATAGAGCCTGAGAAAACGTCTTTCAATTGTCGACCCCAAGCCTCGAATTTGGTCCGCAATGTTATATTTTTTGAACAAATGTCGCTTTTGGAGATTTTTTTCATTTGATCGTCTTGAGTTCTTCATTCTTTACAGAATTCCAAAGGTTCACTTCATTCGGTCCCATAGAGTCCTGAGAAAACGTCATCTAATTTCCAACCCCAAAGCTCGCATTTTGCCCGAAAACTGGTATTTTGTAACAAATGTTACTTTTGGAGTTTTTTTTTCATTTAATCGTCTTTAGTTGATTATTCTTAACAGAATTACAGAAGTCTACTTCTTTCGTTTCCCTAGAATCTTTAACGTAGACGTAAAACTAATATTATTTTAAAAAAAAACAAACAAACAAAGGGGTGTCAAATATTTTATGTTTGGCTCAGGGCCGGGCCTGGGTAAATTAGAGATAAATAAAGTCTCTACATTTAATAATCGTATTCTTAATAATCAATTAAATTTGTCCCGTAGTCCAACAGGTATATTTCCCGTAAACTCATTAAATTTACTTTCATTCCTTCAATATTATTTGTCTCTTTCTCTCTGTTATTTTGTTATAATTTTAATGTAATATATTGCCATCACACTGTTTTTTATAAGTCTTCAGCACCTGGTTGGATTTTGAAAAAAAACACTAACTCGGGTAACTCAATGCTCTCACTGTGTTACCTGAAGCGTCGAAAAGCTAAAAACAGCCCTAAACTTGTGTCGCTTGAGTTAAGCCTTCTCCCTAATGGTTAATATGTTCCAGATGGCTGAAAGACCACAAAAGTTTTCAGAATCAAAAGAGAGTCAAAAGCTTTGAGCGCAGAAAAAAAAACTGATCCAAACTGCATATTTGACTCATTTTTTACCAAAATGTCGCTTAATCCCTTTTTGCCTTTTCAACTTCGATGTTATGTCTCCCTCTGTACGTATACCATATATAACCGCACACAATGTTTGTTTTGGTTCGTTTAATTGTTGATTAAGCTAAGGCTAAGCGAAGCAAGTCGGTCATAAAAGTTAAAATAAATTCCGTGGTCTTCTATACAAAGTTATTGTTGCATTTCATTAATATTTCAAAACCACAAAGTGATTGCTTTCTACGAAAAAATATGTTTTTAAAGTGATAATATTTTTAATCTGAGTTTCTTATCAAAATGTATTTGAGTGGATGCAAACGAATCTTTTTAGAGTAATGACCAATACGTCACTCTAGTACGTAAAAACAAAATGATACGATAATTAGCGCTATAGTATTTATCTTCAGTAGTATAGTGGTAAGTATCCCCGCCTGTCACGCGGGAGACCGGGGTTCGATTCCCCGCTGGAGAGATTTTTTTGTATATATTTTTTTTAAGCCTCATTTTCTTCTAGGGCCTGTGTAATAATTTAAAGATACTGTATGAAGGGTGCTTTAAAAGAAAGGATAAAAAAAAATTACATGAACTTCACCCAGGCCTTGAGGGGAATGATTTCCCTGAGGGCCTATGTCATCTTTGAGGATGCTGTGTGGAGGGTTTTGAGGAAAGGAAGGAGTGAGCTTGGGTCTTAAGAGGCCCAGTTTCCCGACTATACACCGGTGCCGAAGGGATCAATGACGCAAGTTCCTCGGAGCATCTTTTATTAAAATACCGGTAGAACAAGAACAGCATTCCCACATGACATCTGTGCTCTAAAGATTGCAATCCGTTTGTTAAGATAGGAGGATATTTCAAACGGACCGCCCGTTTCTGCTCAGAGTCGAGGGTTTTTTCAGGTATTTCGGGGCTCCAGAGCAGAGGTGGCTGCGAAATTGAACAGCGGGGCGCATTTGCGATTTGTACAAGGTTTTATTAACTCACCTTCTCTGTTGCAACTTATCCAGTCCAACATTCCTTGCCGTAGACTCAGAAACAATGTATTGCTGTTTCTCAATCATCACATGGGTATAATTCTTCAATGTCTAGAATGTCAAGACTTGTTAACTCAAGCCATGGTCTTGACATTTTTGGTAGCAGTCTAAATGATTTTTGTCATTCTTTACGACTCTACCAAAACTTTATGGCTTGAATTATCTCTCTTATATTTATTTTGTCCTATTTTTGTCATAGCTTCATTTATTATTATGTATGTGCTATTCCTTCTCTGTTGCTCTTTTTTCCATTTCGTGTTTTATGTCTTTTTTGTAATTGGACTTTAGTCCGTTAATTTATAAATAAATAAGGTCAGAAGTTGTGTACTATTATTATGAAGGATAGATTGAAACTTTGTCTTGAGTGTTGTAGTAATTTGGAAGAAACAACTCCAAAGTATGTCATATTTGGGGGCGCTGAGAGGTGGGTCTTTTTTAGCCATACACCACCTACTTCTCTATTGTCTCATCTAATATCGGAAACAAAGTGACACGTGTGACACGATTTTATTTTAATATTCATTCGAGTGTTGGTCTATTTTAGTATTCAAGTGGCAAGTTCACCTGTTAGCTACGAGTGTCGCTGTTGTCGAAGGTCTATATGTAAATGGCCAAATATTAATAAGTTATGACATGTTAATGTCACAGGTTTGTTGCACGCGCGGGATGTGAAATGAATTACTCCACGTTGGAAATAATTAATAATTGTACTATTAACAATGAGATCGGTAGTGTTTTGTTAAGTTCTACAGTGATTATTTAAGTTCTTCAATGGTTTGTCGAGTTCTTATTAAGATGTAAAATCCGTGTTCAAAAACACGCGAATATTATTCATAGGTACCGGTATACAGATAGAAGAGTATATAGAGTGGCATCAATCTAAGGCAGTGTAGTCAGTTTTTGATGATTTTTACCTGACTCGGCGGACCTGGACGTGGCTAGGGTATTTATAAATCCATTCATATCACATATTGACATAATGTTTATGTTTATTCGTTTAACCACTTTTTCACAGTATTGTTAAAATATATATATATATATATATATATTTTATATATATATATATATATATATATATATATATATATCTCACATGTAACCTGATAAACCGTTGAGTTATATCAATTTAGTTTGCGTATTATAACGTGTGGGCGGAGTCAACGGAGACGCGGGACACGAAGAACATTCTAACGATACTTTAAAGCGGTGTGATAATTCGGGAAAATTTGTCGTCTCTTTCTTTCTCATGGTGTACGACGTAAAAACCCGTGGAGAAAGTGATTTATCCCTAATCTGTATAGGTTGGGTAAAAATAATTAGCTTTCTCTTCAAATATTGTTACTTCCAGGTTTGAAAACAAGATAAGTACCAACTCGTATCAAGTATAAAACGAGAGGCGTGAACTTTTTATTCCGCGCCGTCGGGTTGTACTGTATCAACAAGTAATATAGTAATATTGTTGAATAAAATATAGCATCTAACCTAAAAAACCGTTTATTTGTGTCAAGTTTGGTGGCATAATAAAAAATGTTGGCGGAGTCCCGCGGTGACCCAGGAGCCCAAGATCATTGTGACAGTACGTGGAAGCGGAGTATTATATTTGTTGTCTCTTTCTATCTCTCATGGTGTACGACGTAGAAAACCTGGAGGAAGTGATTTATCGCAAGTTTGTATCGGTTGGGTATAAATAAATTAGCTCTCTCTCCATACATTGTTTCTCCAATGTTTTAAATTAATTTAAAAATAGTAAAAATGATTGAAAGCATTATTATCTCAATGGTGAAAAGACAGCAAAAAAAAGAGTGTAAATAATTTCTTTTGTGAATACGTTTGACCTTACGAGTGTGAACTTTTCAAATTTGAAACTGGTGTTAATTGAAATTACCTACCCAATAAAGTAACTACCTTTAACGTATTTTAGCAGACATTATTCCATACTTGAAATGGGTGGATTAAAGCAATTAATACATTTTCTTGGCAAGTCAAGTTACATCCAGTGAAGGGTAAAAACTAGTTAACCATTAAAAAAACTTGTTTTGATGTTTAGTTTAATAAAAAAAATGACAATGCAACGGGAATCCAGCGTCTCGTACAACTAATAACCCAACCTAACCTAAAAGTATAATCTGACTAAACTTACTAACTAACCATCACGCCGTTTCTCCGAAGTAGTAAGCATAGAGGATGACTCTTATGTTACTCGGAATATTGGCATATTATTTACATCAACTCCACACGAACTATTTCCCTCAGGGCCAAAGTCATCTTTGGGGATGCTGTGTGGAAAGTCTTTTTAAGGAAGGTCTTGATGCAGGAGGGAGGAAACTCAGAGGCCGGCATATCATTCCACAGCCGAGCTGTAGAACACAAGAACGAGTCGTAAAAGCAACCCGTTCTCAAGTATCGAATCAATTATTTTATTAAATTTAATACCGCACAAGAGACTCTACCGCTCCCAACCACCTAGAGCCACTGAGACTATGGCATCCCCAATTGGGGTATGTTATGAGGCTGAAGGTAGTGGGGAGTAGAAGGAGATGAAGAAGAGGAAGGTTGGGAAGTATATGTTATTCTATATGAATCAATTGTGTTATAACACATATTGATTGAATAAAATGTATTATTTATTTACGCACGTCGGGTTTGAACCCGCGACCTCTGGATTCGTAGTCGAGCGACTTACCACTCGACCACGGAGGCCGTCAAATGTCAATCGCGTTCAAATTTGATTCACTCGATCGTGCCATGTGGACACATAGCACATTTTTCTCTTCTACGTTAACCTTGTTTGTATTATTACAAAATAAAAACATATACAATAACAGTTTAATCTCTCATAAATTAATCTTAGAAAATTATATTTATTTTATTTTTAGAGATATAAAAATGATTATTTATTAGTCGAACGTAGAACCTACTAAAATACTTAAAACAATAAATAAATACATGTATATATGCTCATTATTTTTGATTATTTATTTTTTATTTAATAAAAGTTTTGTTTTTAAAAATTTACAATAGTATTTAAGGTAATTGTTACAATTTTTGCACAGTGTATTTCAAAATAAGCGTATAAGCTGTTCCTCACCGTAAAGAACAAGGTTCTTGTGTTTGGTGAGGGAATTTACGCTAAAAATAATAAAATAGTGTTTAGTTAATACAGCAGAGAAAAGTAAAAATAAAAATAAAAGGGTTTGTGTAAAATTAGATATATTAATAAATATTAGACACAAATTTTGTGGAATAAGAAGAAAAAAAAACAAACAGAATTAATTAATTAATTATATCTTACTTATTAATTCAGGTTAATTTTTTGTTGTTGTAAAAACAAGAATTCTAAAGTCACGCTAATCTAAGCGCAAGATTAACTTATTTTAACGTCTGTGGTCTCAGAATTTGGTAAAAGTAATAATGCTGACAAGTCTGGCGTGGTGTGGTAACGGTTGCATAATTTCTCGAAAAGAATTTTACCAAAAAAGCAAGCATTGACCTTGCTGCTTTTATTTTAAACTTAACCCCTCCAATCTTCGGAAGGCGGTGCCAAAAAGGTGGGGAAATATTAAACACAGTGGATTTGTGCAACACATAATTTTAATCACCTCTTAAATTGATATTAGTTTTATTTATTTTATTTTACTTACTTGTACATCAAAGTTTACAAAGTATTTAATTTTGATTCATATTCGTTTTCATTTAGTAATAATATTGTAAATTTTATACAACTTTTATATTACTGATGCATTTTAAATGGTTCGTGCAGGCTATTAAAATTTATTAATTGGTATAATTTTAAATACAAAATAAATAAATGGAACTTTTCAGTTTTATATTAACTGCGCAGGTCATTAGTCATTCATCATCATTGCGGCTTTTATTTAAAAAAAAATTTCAAGTTGTTTAAACTACTATTATTACTATTTTTGTGTTTTAAATTTTTCAATTCTGGTTCAAAATTATAAAAAAAATTGTACGCTAAACATAATATATTATCCAGAGTGGTAAATTCTTTAAGTATCATCCTGGGGCTGACTGCAGATCGCCAACGAACAAACAACAACTGAGACCTGAAGGTGAAAGACGTATACCATTCAGAATCGAAAAGTTGCTCGAAATGGTGTATTTGGCGATCAGATCTGAATAGCCAGGTACTTTCCAACCTTAATTATAATGCATGCAAAATGGCACGAACATGGAAAATCAAAGAGTTGAAAATGTTAACTGCAAATTTTGTTATAACTGAAATATTTTTTAATGGCAAGAACATAATATTTCCAATAATGACATTGTCTTGCAAAAATGCACTTAAAATACTTAAATTAAATATTCAATTAAGCATGTTAGCTATAACATTCATGAAAAATAGTTTGTAGATTTTCGATGGAATACACTTTTTTTTTTAACAAAACGCAAAAGACTAAATATCTCAGAATGATTCGAAATTCCTGCCGGGGGGTCTTCAATTATTCAGTATGTGTAAAATAATGATCCTCTCTTATATCTTATCTTTTTTTTTTTTACATTGCTGATCATACATAGTGCGTCACGCTACTTCAATTTGTACTTATACAACTCCCTTGGATTCGACCGGTCGGTAGCTGAGTGGATAAACGCGTCGGATTCCCACCCAGGTGTCGTACGCTCAATTCCCTTGCTGGCTTAATCCTCCATCATTGCATAAGCAACATCTTCCGCTTCTTATGATGGCAGTAGGAGTTTTTCCAATTTTGTCAGGTTATTCGTAACCCGGGATTTTTTGTATTTCTTTATTAAAATATATATATATTTAAATAATACCTTGTCTATATGTGAGATGTACATATATGTTTAATTTATTTTTTACACTATGCATGTATCTACAATATTTTTTATATCATTCGTCTCTTAATGTCTTTGGTGAACAACTGTTTTTATGAGATCTTGTTAAAATAAATAAATTCCTTATCAATTCATATTTTTTTCCTTCCCGGAACATTTTTTTTTACACTTCTTGGTAATAATAATATATCGAAAGAAGCATTGAGAATAATTGTAATTTGAATAGATAATTAAAGTTGAACAAGTCCACTACGTGCGCACCTCCTCGCCAAAGAGTGTTGCGACACGACCTGCGCACGACAGGCGGCCGTAGCGTTCCCACAGCTGACGGCAGAGCACTTTACACACTCCGCAGTAACAGTTGGTCGCGCGGCCGCCGAAGAAAGCGGCGCGTCGGGCGCTCACAGTTCCCGGATCTACCGCGCGAGCGCTAGTGGCGACAGTTTCCCGCGTAAACATCTCCTCTGTGAAAAATTCGCGCGCGTCGCTCTTGTTTTATGTTGTTTTTTAATCGGAAATTGAATAATGTGAGATATATTTTCGTAGAAAGCAATCACTTTGCGGTTTGACATTTTTAATGAAAATAAAATAATAACTCTGTATAAGACTTGTACAAAGTTATTATTTCGTTTTCATTAATATGAATAAGTCAAAATATATTTATACGAGTAAATAATAATTTGGCACAGAATTTAACTGACCATCACGTCATTTCTCCGCAGGGGTAGGTAGAAAGGATGAACCGTCATACAACACTATCTCGGCATACAATCCTTGCTTCATTCACACTCATACACCGTCTCATACATACTTTTCTGTTATTTTGACTATTGACATGGCCCGACTCAAATATTTTAGTTAATTTAATCTTGCAAAATATTTTTTTCTTCCATTCAATTTCGCGTCATATATTCTTCTTACACTCCTTTCTTCGTTCATCCGCTCTAGGTGCCAAAACCATCCAAGCGTCCCTTTCTTAATCCTATTCATTACACTTACATCAGCCTTGCATTCTTTCCGGACATCCACATTTTCAACATGGTAGTACATAAAAATGGTCGATATCAGAATTGAGTGTACCTGCGGTTCTAGTTACCGGTGACCGGCGAGGAACCGGTTATTTATCCAGTTCTTTTTGGAACCGGTTCCTGGTGCCATAAAAGTTCCACGAAGAGATTTTATTCGAAAAGTACCAACAAACGTTCAACGCCATAAAAAAGTTCTAGTCGGTAGAAATTTGAAAACAAAAAGAACTGGTTCCTCGTTCAAAAAACACGAGATATTTTTATTTGCGAAAATTTGGAACCGGTTCCTCAGAGAAATAAGAAATAATATCGAGTGATCGGCTAGAAACCGGTTCCTTTTAACCGTGACAGGAATATCGACCATCTCTAGTCGTACATGATTTTGCACACGCATGCCTTAGGGATCTAGTTTCTACAGAATTCAGTCTACTTTCATCCTTCCCTGCTAGTTCCATGCTTCACTGTCATACGTCAGGGTTGGTATAAGCACTCCATTGTGGACACAGCATTTAAATGACTATATCGTTGATAGACGATTTTTGTTGACAATATTATTGCTTATGGCCCTTTTAATCGATATTGATTAAGTTGTAAATGATATTAAAATGTTTAGTTTTTGTTCAGTACCTAACTAGTACCAATTTAATAAAAAAAAAATTGTTATTGTTTTACATAGAGTAATATTTGTTGATATTTCCCATATCTGAGGGAATTAAAAACGTTAAAATAAATTACAAGTAGGTTTCTACAAAGGTCACTACGTGTTTTTACTTGATCCTACATAATATTATGTAATAAAAACTCTTATCAGCAAAAAATAACAAACAAAAGAAGATTAATTTTATTTTCGGTCTAGCTGACACTGACCTAAACACTTAAACTGGATGGGTGTCTGTCTACACATGATGTATTTGTAAATTATTCACTATATTAAACGTATTTTTCTCTTTGGCAACAGAGTAAAGAAAATAATGTTGAAAAAAAAAAACAATAAAAACTCAGCTACAAGTGCATATTCGAACATGCCATGTTTTTTTTTTTAAATTAAAAAAAAAAATTGGCAGTTTTATAGTCAGAAACAATTTTTTTTAAATGACTAAAAAGGGATTACTAAAAAAGTTCATAAGACAGAGATTTCAATACAAAAATTAAAATATTGATTAAAATAAATTTTCGGATAAAATGTAGAAAAGTCACGGCACGCCCCTGGTAAATTTCGTTTACTTATGACAAATAATTACGAACCTTGTTTTTTTTATGAAACTTTCTTCAGTTGTTTCGAAATGCTTATTTTCTTAAGCTGATATTTAAAAATAACTTCACACAAACAAGTTGACAATTTTATATTAAAATATTTATTAATTTTTTAAATATGTTAATTCCGATGGTTAAAAATGTATTTATTGTATGCAGGTTTATGTGCAAACCACAATATTACAACATTACTCCACAAGGTGAAAAATACAGTGATGCAAATAAATTATGACCGTTGCGGTATAGAGTAATGTTTCCGCGCCAGTGGCCTCGGGTTCAATTCCCTAGGAAAGCTGTAATTTGAATGTATTTTTTTTTAAACTATGTGTGAATTTTTGTCTGGTCGTTTATTATTACAAATACAAACCCGCCTGTACTACGCACAAGTGTGCCATATCGGATAAAATTAAATTTAAAAAAAGTCACGAGGGAGTCCACCATTGAAAAATTAGTTGCTCATTGAAATCGTTAGATTTAGTAAAAAATATTTTTTATCCATAAAATTTCTTCTTAGTGAAAGCTTTTTGCTCACTTACCATGTCTTTTTTAACAAATTTATGTCTTATTATTAATTAATGCAAAACTATAACTGCTTTTCCTTTGTGAATACCTACAACTGTACAAGTGTGAACTTTTCAATATGGAACTGATGTTAATTGAAATTATCAGTTTTTAATAGGAATATTTTTAAATCCCTTCCTAATAACAATAATAATAATAAATGGATAACTTTTATAGCGCCGTTTTTGTGAAAAAATCACCTCAAGGGCGCTTCCAACCTAAGAAATAACCTACAAACAATGCAGACATTATTCTAGATTTCAAATGGATATCAACTAATATTTATTCTTGCAGCGCCAGATCCACCATACGTTCAAACTGTGTAAAAAACATGGGTGCCATCTTTGAAGGGGCGCCGGGTAATTAAAAATCTTAGTAAAATTTGCTTAAAATATTCCCTAAATCACATAATTTTTTCGTAAATAATTTCAAAATTACCCACATCATGGGATAATATGTTTTTATTGCACAGGCAGCATCGTTGTGCATTGTGAACGACTAGCAAAACTGTATAGAAAATAGTTTTTTTTAACGGATTTTTTTAGCATTTGAAATGCACACTTAGAGATGGTACATATTCCTGTCTCGGTGAAATTGTACCGGTGACTTTGCGCTCATTTGATTTTAAAACTCTTTTAAAGAAGTTTATTTTTGGTCTTAATTTTGAATCATGCGATACTTAGGTAAAATAAAAACTATTTATTCAACCAGGGTTCAAGATTATTGCATGTCATGCTGAGATAATGTAAACACTAGAAATACCACGGCTTCCGATGCATTTGTCATTAACAATACAATAATTGATCACTTTACAATCGCAATAAGCATTCCAAATTCATTGCATAATGTTCCAAATAAAGAAGCAAAAACTAACCACTTCACATCATCAATTCGCTATGAGGGAATAGTTGATGATCTAAAGAAGGAAAAAATGGCAAGAAGAATGTAGAAAGACTAAAGTTAACAATATATTTATTAAAAAAATCAACCTGCATTTATATATAAAAAAAACTCTATTGAAAAACAAATTGCTTATTAAAAATTGTTTGCATTTACAGTAGCTTTTGATACTCTTGTAATCAGGCTTTAAAGTACCTACCAAAATATTAGTTGCAGTGAAACTTCAATACCGTTTGGTTTTTGTATTTTAATTTTCTTTTGCTGCCCTCTTACTGTATGCAAATCTATGGACTATTGTTAATCTTTAATACTACGGATTAAAGTGTTTATAACCTTATAAATACTATGATGTACGAATATGAATGAAGCAAGGAGTGTGTGCCAAGAAAGAGCTGTGTAGTGGTCCATCCTCTCTGCCCACCCCTGCGTGATGGTTAGTAAGTAAGTAAGCAAGTAGGTACTATGTAAACAAACAGGATACACACGTCGCGTAGTCAGTGTATTTGGTTCCGTAGAACAGGCAATCTGCCTAGCTAGATCTAACTAATACCGACCGAAAAAAACATAGTAGCACTTGTACACATTTTAAAATATTTACAATTGTTATAATAAATGTATTTACCATTATGTTATTTTCTTTAAAAACGTTTGTTACCATGTAATAATTATAACATCATAAATGAAATCCTTTGTCTCCGCTATTAGCTTTTTTTTTAAAATAGCTATTGGTAACTAGTCGAAAATGTAATATTGACAGCCCATTTCAGATATTAGCTATATGTACATCACCACCGCTCTGTAATTTGATCGTTTTGTTACAGGAAAATAAACTTTGGAGAAAGCTTCTTCACAGCTCATTTTCGTATGAATTCATGAAATGGAACGAGCTTGTGACTTTTAATTCCAAGCTTTCAAGGCACTCGTTTGTTTGTTTTGTTTAGCAGTCGACAATTTCGAACGTTATTAGATATGTAGATCGATTAAATATGATGATTTGATTAAGAAACTCGAAGCTCGTATTTTAAAGTGAAAAATGCCGTTAAATAGATTTAGAAAGCATGGGTGTATTTAGGATTCTTTCTTTAAAGAAAAACTAGTGTGATAGCTACCTTCAGCTCACTTGGAAAAGCTATTCTCTGCTCATGCCTTTATTAAATTGACCCTAGACATGTTGTTAAATCCGTTTTTACTGGAGAAACGATTTTTGTCACGGGTAATAACTAGAAAGTGTTGCAAAAACCGAAACGGCTTAAAAAAATTGATGGCGTGTTCTCATTTTTGTATTTTTGTTAATTTGGAAAACACGCGATAGTGAATCAGTAATAGCACGAAGAAAATTGTATGAAAATATAACACAAAAAAAACTCATCAAAAATGTAATCACAAGAAAATGGAATTGGGTCTGGCTTTGTATATATTTGTACAAAGTTCTTTTTTTAAAATTTATGATACTGGTGGAGAGAGGATTAAATACAATCTAGGTAATTTTAAAAGCTTGCATATTTTCTTATTTGGTTACAATGGTATTTGGGTAAATTCGGTTCTACGACACATTTGTATGAGAGAAATTGAACTGAAAAGTGAACATTACTGAATATTTATCGGTTTCTGTATCAACCCAGTGGGTTACCCGATTAATAAACGTATTGAGTCAGTAGACTTTAAACCGTCCAACAGAGCGGAGTATATTTATTACCTTGTGATTAAAATTTATTTATGAATTCGTATTTGTAATACCATCATCATATTTAAAGAAAATCACAATAAATAACGTAATAAAACAAATAACAGCTTACGTATTTAATATTTTTTTTCCTTCTTTTCATCCTTCTTTGAAAAGAACATTTTTTTTTTGCAAGTTCACCACTAGGCAAAAGAAGAAAAGCTAAATAATAAATCATATTAAATAAACAAGCTGGTGCATTATCAATGTATCTATTCACATAGCAATAACATCGTATCTAATCAGTTTACATAAATGATTCCAGGATTTTACCGTTTGCAACGCAGTTGACTTTACGTAAAACAGAAGTGGGTGCAATTCAAACAATTTAATTAAATACCATGGTATCGTGAAGTGAGCGTTTCCAGCGATTTGTGACTAGTGTTCAGAAGTTGGTATGGAGTCCGCGATGGCTCCTGGTGATAATGTCGTCCCCGGAGACGTGGTGGCTGTTCACCTCGGAGGAAGATCAGGACATCCGAGCCGCTTCGGCAATGGAACCGGCATCGTGGACCAATCCGTCTGCAGTGACGAGGAAATGCCAGATATTCACTCATATTTTGCAGGTAATTTATTTCAGAAATCCAATTTTTATGGTTATGAAGATTTTTTTTTCACTTTACCGTGCCGTGTGTCCTTTTTCTTTTCTACATTTAATTTATTTGTGTTATTTAAAAAAATCGAAGTCAATGTCAGTCTAATCTGGCATAAATTAATTTTAGAAATTCATACGTATTTCATTTTTAGAATCAGATTGAACTTTAATTAAGTCGAACGTAGTACCTACTAAAATACTTATATATACGAGACCTGTTCAAAACATAAGGTGAATTTTGAATTTTCGCGGGCTGTTTACATTCGATTATCGATTTTTTTTTGTTATGTTGGTACATATATTTTTATCATATGTTAGCATTATCAGCCATTTTGGATTAGTGGTTTGTTTTTGACAACTGGAAAGGTTAGTCACGTTTTTGTGTGTTCTTCGATTTTTTATTTTTGAAAAAAATGGACACAGCCCGCGAAAATTCAAAATTCACCTTTTCTTTTGAACAGGCCATGTATATGCTCGATATACCTTACTTATTGATTAAGTGTAATTTCATACATTATGTTAATACCGCACAAGAGTCCCAACTGCTCTCAACCGTCTAGAGCCTGTGAGAATATGGCATCCCTGATTTGAGGTATGATGTGAGGCTGAAGGTAGTGGGATGAGGAAGGAGATGAGGAAGGGGAAGGTTGGGATTTACCTGGCTATTCAGATCTGGTCACTCAAGTAAAGCCATTTTAAGCAACGTTTCAATTCTTAATGGTGGAATTTCACCAGGGCGATAGTATCTACCACTCTGGAACGTGCCGCAAATACACTTTATATTTTTTTAAATAAATTGATATTTTGACGGCCTCTATGGTCGAGTGGTAAGACGTTCGACTGCGAATCCAAAGGTTGCGGGTTCAAACCCGGCGTGCGCAAATAATTTTTATTTAATTAATATGTGCTATAAAAGATTCAATTAATATAAAAATAATATACAGTATTTTTGCGGCGCGTTTAACAG
Organism: Drusus annulatus; assembly: GCA_022651775.1. Classification (NCBI taxonomy): domain Eukaryota; kingdom Metazoa; phylum Arthropoda; class Insecta; order Trichoptera; family Limnephilidae; genus Drusus; species Drusus annulatus. The sequence continues at coordinate 647,378 of JAGWCC010000011.1, forward strand.
TGGTAGATACTCTAAGGCCCAGTTGTTTCGGAAAAATTCAAATGTAACATTCTCGTCAAATCGCCCATCAGCGTGATTTTTCAAAAATTCGGTTGTTTCACCACTCATCAACGCGGAATTTGACGAAAGCTTCAGATTTCTGACCGCCCGAAATCGAGCGGTTAACGGCGCTGACGGATCGTCAAATATTTGAAATGGAAATGTCAAAAAAAAAAATGGCGGACATCTTCAAACTTGAGGGCTAATGTTGGTTATTATTACAATTTTGACATTTTACTCAATTAAAACCCAACGATTTATACTTCCGGTTAACGGTTTTATGAGAAAAAATGTTTTGAAACCCTTTTTAGAATATACGATTGTTAAAAATAGTTGGTTTCTGTCATTTAAAATCGTATAGAAACATCGACATCCAAGTATACTGGAATCTATCAAGAAAGTTTGATCTATTTTATGTGCAAACATAATGTATGTACATACACATGATTTTTGTTCATGACATAACATAATATTGTTCACCAAAACTTCTCATGTTGTAAAGATAATTAAATATACAGTTTTCTGTCATATATAAGCTATGGGAAACTGAATTTATGAATGATATGAAAACCAATTATCATACACCTGTATTATAAGCAACATATAAAGGGTCCGCCAAATAACTTTTTTTTTTTGAAAAAAAGGGCGCAAAACATCGAGTGTAGCTTCGGCTGTGTGGCACGTAGCGCCGTCCTGTTGAAACCAAATGTTGCCAATATCCTCCTCTTCAATTTTTGTGAACAAAAATTCGTTCAACATGGCCCGATAACGATCGCCATTGACTGTAACGGCCACTCCTTGCTCATTTTCAAAGAAAATGGCCCAATTATGCCTCTGGACCAAAATCCGCACCAAACAGTGACTCGTTTTGGGTGTACCGGCTTTTCAATGTATGCGTGCGGGTTTTCGTGCCCCCAAATACGACAATTTTGCTTGTTTACATACCCGCCAAGATCAAAATGAGCTTCATCCGAAAAGATGATTTTTTGGCAAAAATCGGCATCTTCTGTAAGTCGATCGCAGGCCCACTCAGCGAAGCGAAAACGCATTGGATGGTCAGTTGGCTTCAACTCCTGAACCAATTGGACTTTGTATGGCGTCATACCGTTGTCTTATGCAAAATTCGTCTCAATGATGTCTCCGAAATGTTCAATTGTTGAGAACGACGGTGAATTGATGTTGATGGCGCTTCACGCACACTTTCTGCCACAGCATCGATATTCTCGGGTGTACGCACTGTTTTTTGGCTTTTCACGCTTTGGTTTATCGATGAGGATGCCAGTTTCTTTCACTTTTTTCACAAGATAACGAACATACGGAGCTGACGGTGCTTCTCTTCTTCCAAAAACCGTACGCAATTTTCGCACACATTCTGCAACATTACCATGATTTTCAAAGTAATGTCGCAATATTTCCCAGCGTTGTTCAAGCGTATACACAACCATATTCGCTCAGCGGAAGGATAAAACTAATTATCTGTCAAATCAGACATGAGCTAAGTGTTACCATTCACGAAATAAGCACTAGTTGAAAAAAAAAAAGTTATTTGGCGGACCCTATATTATAATCTTTACAACTTTGGCAATACCGTTGGCAGTTCATTTTATAAAAGACAATTATCTAAAATCTATAGTGTCTTTCTAAGCTTTAGTACTTATATTAGGCTACTGCAACAGTTTGCATGCTAGTTCACATGTGTATAGATTACCAAACACATTCAACGTCAAATCACAAATATTCCAGTTGAAAATTAGTCTTACGGGTGTAAAAAGTTCTGCACGAACTGGCTCGCACCATCATCCTTAGCTGATCTCTGCGCGAGGGACAATCTTACCTATAGATGTAATTGACTAACACAGATGCGTCAGCTAGCTTGGTTGAACCCTCCATAGTCTGGCAACTGGTGCTCTCCAACTGACTTAGCGTTTACATACAAACCTTACCGTTTACAAGTCACCTGCAACTGCTATGATGATAAAAACACATTCCTTTAAAAAACTACTATTTTATGAGCTAAAGAGAGGTACAGGTAAAATGTATTTATAATGAAAAGCTTTTTTGTTTTCAATATTGTCTTTATTTAAATTAGAAGTAAAACATGGCTGCAAATCACATCCAATTAATTTGAGGTGGTGATTTTTCTATATAGCTATAACACATACTGACAGATATTGTTAGATTATTAACTTTATTTTATTTGAGTATATATTTCAGCAGGACTGGGTAGATGATGGACAATCTGCCATATGACAATAGTTATTTACAATATTGATGTATACAAATAAAATACTAGATTAACTAGTATATGATACTTTCCTTATGGAGGAAAACCGTCAATTCATTTCGCACGTGCATCTTTAATTGGGAATTCAATAAAAATGTTACATTTGCTGATTGGTAAAACAACTGGCTTTACTAAAGTCCACTTGACATCCTTTGCATGGAGATAACTTGAAAATTAATACAATAACAACATTTTTGTGATAATTGTACTGACGTTATTATAAATTCTAACAAGGAAACGCACTAAAATGGTTCACAGTTGATGGTTAAAAGCTTATAAGTTATAACTATTGTTACAGCAGATCAACTGTGGGATTCTTCTTTTCACTGTTTTCCAAAACACAGTATTGCCAATTGCATTTTAATCTGTTTCATTCCTTCCTCCATGAGGCCCTCACCTCGTTAACTTCCTTGCGACCATTCTAGAAGAAGTAATAATATTATATATCCATACAAAATAATCAATTATACATATATTAATTCACTTAACAAATAATCGGGGCAGCCAAACAACAAAGACACTTGACACAAACTTGACTAAAATAATACTGTGTTCAGGGTAATCATTTACAATTATGTTAGAGATTTTTTCTTGGTTTCACGTTTGTAAGCATACAAATTAAACAGATAATGCAAGCTAAATAACAAATTCCAAGTATTTATATGCAACAAACCCCCCTCTCGCACGAAGTATATAGCTTTGTATTTGTTATAGATTTCCAAGCCATTGAATTAATTCCGTGGGGCTCGCGTCAGTTTTTAGGTTATTTTTCTGAATACAGGGTTATCTAAAACACATAATAATTAAACATTAGTGCGATTGGTTGTTACCATGTGTATATAAACACGTAATTAAGTGAATACGCACAAAAATAAAACTCACTGTCAAACCAGAAATAGCGGCCAATATCTGACATATTCAATATTCCATGGACAACTAGTCAGTGTGGCCAGCGTAAAAATCAATCTTATTCAAATTCTCTGGAATAAATGTCCGTTCATACTGGTCATATTCAATTGAATTTTCAAATGTAACGAACATCATTTTGTTCCTGAAACAACCCATTTCTCGTTACATCTCATTCACTGAAAAGAAGTTCGTCACATTCAAATATTTTGAAGGATCCTTCAAGTTCTGTGAAACAACTGGCCCTAAGTATCGCCCCGGTGAAAGATCAGAATCGAAACGTTGCTTGAAATGGGTTTAGTCGTGTTTGGTGACCAGATCTGAATAGCCAGGTACTTTCCAACCTTTCTCTTTCCCATTTTCTTCTCTTCCTCACTATCTCAAGCCTCACAACATACCCCAATTGGGGACGCCATAGTCTCACTGGCTCTAGACGGTTGGGAGCAGTTGGGACTCTTGTGCCGTATTCACTATAAACAAAAAAAGATCGTGAAATAACACAAATTAAGTAAATGATTTTTATTTGCGCACGCCGGGATTTAAACCCGTGACCTTTGGATTCGCAGTCGATAATCTTAACCATTCAACCATGGAACTAGCTGCAAAAAAAGGAATCTGCTGTAGCAAAGATGCAATAGTGTTTTTTTCAATAAAAATAAAATAGAAAAGTTAAGTTTATTGTAATATATGATAAATTCTTAGGTATTTGTTTCAAAGCTATAATTTTTTAATTACAATATGCAGAATAAAATGGGCTCTTTGACTATATCGATAATTTGAAATCATTAAATTTAGACTCCCCGCAGATTTCCACTAAAAGTATAAAAAACAAATAATATTAAAAAAAACCCAAATCTATTTTACGTATTGACGCATCTGTACAACTTTCAACAAACTTTTTTCGTTAATATGTTAGTCACGATTCTGAAAACACACTCTGACGGAAATTTCGCCACTTTCAGGCTCTTGGCAACAAAATTGTACATTGTAAAAACAGTAACCTTCATTACCAACTCAAAAGCTTTTAATAAATCTTACATGAAAAATAATATGCTATTTCGTACGTAAAACGTATGGAGCAATCAATTTTCGCGTACCTTTATCGAAGGCCTAATGTACCTCCCTGTTTCTTGCGACAATGTGTGAAAGGCTTTTGTGCAAAACATTCATTACATTAATGGGAACCTATTTTTAGGTTATGTTGTCATGGGACAAAATTTTAACTTTGCAAAAAAATGATTATGTAAATTCAGCGGTGTTTCGATCAATAATGTCACTGTATGTCTTAGATGAATTAAATAATGTACATAGATACGTTACTGAGGCAACGCGCCTGGTTGCACTAAGCCAAGTCAACGAGACATACCTTAGAAACACGCTTCATATAGCTATCTCTTCTGCGCACACATATTCTTTGAATGGCTATCCTTTTCATACGCGGGTGAAACATTTAGTGGTGCAACATTAGTAGTGCTACATTTTTCGTAAGATTTGTATGAATATGACGCGTCTTGTATTTTATGTCTATGCTATATGTAAGTGTTTGTATTGTAATCGGTTTCTCACTGTGGGTAATTCAACTTGTTATGAGAAGGTTATATGCAAATATGGAAAATACAAGTGTGGTAATTAACTTCAATTACCAGTATTTACGAAGACATTGGTAAAAAAAAAATTATAAACAAAATGTTGATTCTGTGAAGTAACATATTTCTCATGCGTGAATGTTCATTTAAAAACTGGTACATTTAAATGGACACTCGTGAAATGCAATTTTGTAATATCGTCAAGGCAAAAGGGCTGAAGCGCCATTTTGGGAAGTTTACACCAGAGCACTTTAAAGTTATTTTTGTTTTACAATATTCATAAATCTTCAGTACCTGTTTGGATTTTGATAAAAAAAGTTGACTCAAAAGATAATTCAATGCTCTCACAGAGTAAAACAAGCCCCTAACTTGTGTCGCTTGAGTCATGCCTTCTTATAAAAGGTGAATAGATTTTAGTTTGCTGAAGGGCCACAAAAGTCTTTAGAATCAAACAAGAGCAAAAAAAACTGATCAAGACTGCATATGTAACTCATTCTTGACCAAAGTATCGCTCAAGTCCTTTTGCCTTTCCAGCCACGATATTTTTTTATAAATTCGTGAAATGTGGAACCTTGCATCACGTTCCTAGCATTAACGGTTTACGGGCATTTCGCACTTGTCTGTTACATTTTTTTTAAATTCTACTTGTGTTTCTGTGCCTACTCCATTTTAAGCTTCGTTTCCCCTCATAATATCTACTCTTGGATGACAATCGACCTAATATAGGCTATTTTTTGTCATGGCGCTGGACAATCACTGGTAACACTTTTACTGGACAACGTAATTTAAAAAAATATATATTACTAACCTATATGGGTATCTTCGTTCGTAAGAATTAAAACATCTCTAAAACACGCCAGAAAACAACTGCTCACTGGGTACTAATCAAACGTTGCTAAGCAACCAATCTGACCAGCGTGTCAGATACTATAAATATCGCCCTGGTGAAAGACAACAATTCAGAATCTGAACGTTGCTTTGAATGACTTTAGCCGTGTCTGGCGACCAGATCTGAATAGCCGTGTACTTTCCAACCTTCCTCTTCCCATTTCACTCCTCTCCCCGCTACCTCCAGCCTCACAACATACCCCGATCGGGGATGACATAGTTCCACTGGCTTATGCACACGTTGTGCAAAAAAAAAAACAAGAATTGAACAGGTATATATCGTACAGTCAGAGTTGACCTAAACAACACAAACTTAGAATTGTGTGTATTGGTGAATATGTTTAAACGTCACTGAGAAACAGCCATTTTTCTTGTTTACGTCTGCCAATTCTTTTTAACGAGAAATGGACAACAAGTGTATACGTTCGAAAAAATAATATTATAATATATTTTTCGAGAAGTAATCCAGTGTGCTTTTTTATTAATTGATAAATGAAGATTTAAAAATTTTTGCTGAAATTTATTTTATGAAGTCGAATAAAAAGTTTGAAACATGCTGTATGCAAGCAATGCATCTGCGTGAGTACTGTATTCGGATCAACTCTGGTTACAATACCAATGAAAGAGACATAAAATTGCATCTTCATCACACTTCATTAGTTCCTTTTACGAAATTTAGTTTGGAAAATGATTATCTTGCTGAATTTCGTGTCAAAAACCTTAAATAATACAATGGTACACATACACTCTTAAAGTTTTTTATACTATTTAAATACAGATTAAGAAACCAACAATGCTCCTTAACGTGCTGCAATATTTTTTCTTTTAAAAATCATCATTAAACAATAAGCTTTTTAAATAACCGGCTGGCTTTATCAGTAGGTCATTAACAAATGAATACTGTGTTCATTTAAACCATTCGTGTTTCATTATCTCTGTAATAATAAGTTTCTCGTAGTTATTATGGAAAAATGTCATGCACCTCACGGTTGTCATAAATCATGGAAATGATGCTTTTATTCATTGATTGATGTCTGCTTTGCCTGTTTAATTTATTTTTTTACGTGCATACCGCACAAGAGTCGCAACTGCTCCTAACCGTCTAGAGCCAGTGAGACTATGGCATCCCCAATCGGGGTATGTTGTAAGGCTGAAGGAATGGGGAGGGGAAGGAGATGAGGAAGAGGAAGGATGAGAAGTACTTGGATATTTGGATTTGGTTACCAAACACGGCTAAAGCCATTTCAAGCAACGTTTCGATTCTGAATATTGGTCTTTCACCAGGGCGATACTTAGAGCATCTACCACTCTGGAAGGTGCCGCAAATATCCTTTTTATCATTTTGCATATGAATTAAAATGTGTTGCTACTAATTAGATAGGTACTTTATTAGGCAGGTAAGAGTTTAAAAAGGTTATTTTTAGTGATGATAATTTCAATTGACATGAGTTCCAATTTTAAAAAGTTCACACTCGTACTGACCTACGTATTCACAAAGAAAATTATTATGGGGAAATAACCGGTTTCTTTTGTGAGGTTATTTTTAATGCTTTTGGCAATAGAACAATGTTAAAAATAGTCCATCGATTTGACGCTATCTATTTTTAAAATCGTTTTTGAATTGTTTCAAAATGTCATGACATTTATTTACGTTTTAAGATGAACAATAAAATGTTTACTTTATAAAACCTTTATTCAAATATTTTGAAAGTGTTAGTTGAGGAAACAAACGGAAGATTATTTGTTAATATTCTGTATAATCTTAACAAAGTTGATTTTTTTTTCTTTGTTTAACAAACCATATTAACTAAAACTAACTTACCATCTCGCCGTTTTCCCCCAGGGGTAGGCAGAAGGACGGACCGCCATATAACTCTGTCTCGGCACACACTCCTTACTTCATTCACATTCATACATCGTCTTTTACAGGCTCTTCGTGTATTATTATTATTTTCAACGAGCCGCAAATATACTTTTATTATTTTATATGAATTAAAATGTGTCTACAAATATTAATTAAATAAAATTTACTGACGCACGTCGGAGCTTTGGATTCGTAGTCGAGCGTCTTACCACTTGACCACGGAGTTATAATAAGTAGTTAGAACATTAGTTATATCAAGTAGTATGAGGTTACAATATTATTATTAGGTCAAAAAGAGCATGAATTATAATTAGATACTTTGTAAGCTTTGATGCACAAGTAACTAATAATCAAAACTTTAACCCAACATGTTTTATGATTAAAATATGTATAATTTCAATATAAATAAATGTTTCATTCTTCTGTGGAATGATTTTAAAATGCAATGAACCAATGTGTCAATGTGACACAGGTAGAAGACATGTTGTGTAATTTGTCCATTATTGTTTATTCATGCACAGGTTATTGCACGACCTGCGGCTGACCTTCGAATTGCAAAAATTACTCAATACTTAAATCTGTGACCATGAGCTTCTAAACATTATTGCATAAAGATGGCAACACATCACGAAGATTTAAATAGTTTCACGCTATATAATAAATAGCATTAATAATATCCAATAGGCAGATTGGCAGTTAATTCAGGTAGGTACTTATTGCATTTTAGACTTTGATTGATTTGTTAATATAATGGTGATGCAGATTGAATGCCAAAGGAATCGTAAAAAGTAATAATTGAGGCCTTTGTTAATTCGTGTAATCCATGTGGTTGGATGTTTCAAAGTACAGTGCAAAAGTCGGCTCAGGAAGGATAATTAGTTTATATTATACAACATATTTAAATGACATTCACTACTAAGAGGAACAACTTATTCAGCTAGCGTTTGGATGGATCGAGTTTGAATCCCACAGCGGGATCCGTACCCTTTTTAGCACGTGGAAAGTAAGATATTGGCTCCATCAATCTTAACGCTGCCAGGATGGACTCCCTCTTAATGGCGTTTTGGCATAAATGAGACCTAATTTCCTCCATTAATATTTCAATTATTTTTCTTATTTTTTTTCTTATGAATTTATCACTTTATGTTTATTTTTATTTATTATTATTATTGTGTATATTACGACTTTTATGTTTTTATTATTATTACTATGTATTTTTACCAATTATGGAAGGTATTGCATTGCACTACTCCTGCATACCCTTTGGAATAAAAAATTATTATTATTATCAAATAAACTACCTCTTTTTTATAAAATATAAATAAAACAGATAAACTTTGTTTAAAGCCACTTTTATTTTTAATTTTTTGTCGACCGATTTTGGAAGCACCCTTCGATCGTCAGGGTAATATTAAAATTAATCTAAGTAAAATCAAACCGATCGACAACATATTAAATTATCACGCCGTTTCCCCACAGGGGTAGGCATAGAGGACGGACCGCCATATAACTCTGTCTTGGCACACACTCCTTGATTCATTCACATTCATACATCGTCTCATACATACTCTTCTGTTATTCTGGCTCTTTACATGACCCGATTCAAGTAATCGATTTACTTGATCGTGTCATGTCTTTCTCAGGCGTCCTCGACTACTTCCATTCACTTTCGCATTATATATTCTTTTCATACTCCTTTCTTCATTCATTCGCTCTACATGCCCAAACCATCTAAACGTCCCTTTCTTAATCTTATTCATTACGCTCACATTAGCCTTGCATTCTTTCCGGACATCCACATTCTTTTGTTGTATTTATAAATATGGCAAGCCACAAAGTAAACGCTTTTTACGAATATGTACGCCTTTTTTTTATCTATTTAATTCAAGTATAGGCTTATTGATTATTCACTAACGGACATCTTTTTGTAATTTTTAAAAGTGAATACCGCATAAATGTCTCAACTACTCTTAACCGTCTGGAGCCTATAATTTTTTTACCATTTCCACATTGTACAGATTTTTAGCTGTAGCAAGACATCGCTCGATTATCAAGCTAAAATTCATTAGTGTTGCAAAACATTTGCAAATCAAGTTACTCACAATCCGATGTTCCACTGAACGTAGTTTTAGATGGTACATAATATGATATAAATATAGGAGTGATTTTTCAGCGGTATAGGTAAGTAATTAAGCCTCTAGGAATAAAAATTGTGTGCGCAAGGAAGAACGGAATGAGTAAAAAAAGGCAGATTTTCAGAAGAACCAAAAAAAAAAATTCAGACATTTTTTTTTTTCATGAAATAATGTCATAATGTCATATGTCTCTTTCACAAAATAATCGCACATTATTTTATTTTTCTGACTCATCTCATTTTCCTTGCTATTTTTTTATTTTATTTTTATTTTTATGTAAACCGTACAAGAGTCTCAACTGCTCCCAACCGTCTAGAGCCAGTGAGACTATGGCATCCCCAAATACGGTATGTTATGAGGCTGAATGTATTGAGAAGGGGGAGGAGATTGGAAAGAGGAAGGTTAAAAAGTATCTGGCTATTCAGATCTGGTCACCAAACACGGCTAAAGCCATTACAAGCAACGTTTCGATTCTGAATGGCGGTCTTTCCCCAGGGCGATACTTAGAGTATCTACCACTCTGGCTCTCAGCTACATACGAGTATATATCTAAGGAACAATTCTGAATGCTTAACTCAACACTTGATTTATTTTATTATTATTACCATTCACTTTCGCATCATAAACCTTATACCCTTGATAATAACTAAACTATATAAGTAAACCCTTAATTATAAGCATTAAAAATAACTTGTGAATATTCATGGGTAGGGAGTTACCACCATGTGTAGAAATACTTTTGTAGGCCTACTCGACCGCACAAAAATTTTTTTTTTTCTTTTAAACTGTAATTTTAAAAAAAAATCTACCACAACTTTAAAGCCATCTATGCAAACCCATTAAAACATGAACACACTATGACTTAAATATCACAAAACCCTCACCTGGCATCGTTACCAACCCACAAAAAAAAGTTGCGTGGGAATTGAACCCTTAACCTCTCGGCTCAAAGTCAAACGCGTAGACCACTACGCTACGACGTAACTAGTGCGTCACAGTTTACGTGTAGCTATCAAGAACCAAATATTACACACAAAGGTTTGCAAGTGCAATCTGCTGTCTATAAATAACAAATAAAACAGGAAAAATGTTTACATTAAAACAAGTTTAATTAAACAAAAGTTCTTATTCTTTGGTTATAAAATTTCTACTTTGTTGAACATTTCCGCATAATTTTATTATTAAATAACTCTCCCAAATATTTACATAGTCGAATGTAAACGTTATGATCAATGTAAATGAACCCATGCGGTAGTCATAAATTAACCTCCTATTGATGTTGCAAACATAAAAAATACGTTTTAAACTGGAAAAAAATCATTTCTTAGTAAATCGTGAAGGTGCCTAACCACAGCGTTAAAATAAACGTAGCAATATTGTTTTTTTTTATAGTTAATATCGCACAAGAGTCCCAGCAGCTCCCAACCGTCTAGAACCAGTGGAACTATGGCATCCCCAATTGGGGTATGTTGTGAGACTGAAAGTAGTAAGAAGGGGAAGAAGATGGGAAGAAGACGGTTAGAAAGTTCTTGGTTATTCAGATCTAGTCGCTAGACACGGCTAAAACCATTTTTAAGCAACGTTTCGACTTTGAATAGTGGCATTTTAACAGGAAGATACGTAGAGTATCTGGTAAAGTGAAAATGTGTTAAAATATCTGGGAGTTTGATTTAATGATCAATCAACCTTCGCCAAGAAATTAAATCAGAGTAGAAATGGCTTAACTTGTCTACATGCAAGTGAACTGAAAGGTGTCAATCTTCAACTGCGTTTGCGAAGAAATTGGTAAGACGCTCAATTGATTGACAGCCCTGAACTATTGAACTTGATTTCATTTCATGTTCCTAGTAAGACGGTTACAAGGCAGTACCTACCGTACTATTGTAGCAATTCTGCTTCAACCTCGCAATTCAACACGCCTATGCGACGAATGCAACAGCTGGAAAACACATACTCCGATGTCGCTGATATATTTAACACGTCAATATCAAACTATAAGTCTAATTTAGTACAGTTGTTGTCATCTGGCAGAGCTTAACTAATAGTTGAACCTGTTATTTAATATTATTTTTTTCTTTTCTTTTACAATATTTTTGAACCTGTTATAATAAGTTATTTTTATCTACAAAACTTTGTATCTGCTGTTCAATTTTTTATTTATTTTTATTTTACAAAATTTTTTAACACTAACGAGGTTATTATTTTTGATAAAAAAATGTTAATTTCTATGAAAGCCTATAACGAGGGTAAATAAATAAATTCTCAACATTTATTTACTGAAAAAATATGTCTCTGACAAAAGTCCTTGATCTCGGGGTATATCCTTGTGTTTTGGGAAATATCGAATGAATTTATTTAGAATTATGCAGTCACAAGAAAAAGAAATTGTCAGCACTGTCCTAAAAGTGCAAACTACAGGACTTTGAACATAATACACTGAGAAAGAAGTTAAATAAAACACTAGAAAAAAAATGTGTCAAAAGAAGTTCCGGTGGAAAACAAGCCTTATGGCTGAGTAATCACTGAGAGTGGTTTGTCCGTTGCGCTGCAAGGCACACCGTCATTCATGATGTTGTCTAACCTTCGCGCTGCGTTAGGAGTGGAACTTTAAAAATGATAAGTTGACTTTTTGCCACATTTGAAAACTACCGATAAACGCCTCCATGGACGAGTGGTAAGACGCTCGACTAAGAATCCAAAGGTCGCGGGTTTAAACCCGGCGGGCGCCAATAACTTTTATTTAATTAATATGTGTCACAACACATTTAATTCTAATGAAAATAATAAAAAGTATATTTGCGGCACGTTCCAGAGTAGTAGGTACTCTAAGTATCGCCCTGGTGAAAGACCATCATTCAGAATCGGAACGTTGCTTGAAGTGGTTTTAGCCGTGTTTCGTGACCAGATCTGAATAACCAGGTACTTCCCAACTTTCCTCTTCCCAATCTCCTTCCCCTCCCCACTACCTTCAGCCTCACAACACCTCACACACCTGGCTCTAGACTGTTGGGAGTAGTTGAGACTCTTGTGCGGTATTCATATGAAAAAATTAAAAAAACTACCGATAAACGGTGAAAATCTCAACGTGGATAGCGAAATTTTCCTCTAAACAATTTCAAGGATTTCCCTCGGAATTGAATCTAGACCTTGACCCCACTGCACGAAAGTGACAAGACGAAAGTTACAATCAATCAATTTGCATAGTGGAATGTTTTAACCTTGATGACATTAGGCACGAGTTTCCTATAATACTTTAGTATGCGGAATTAGAGATGGTTGATATCAGAATTGGATGTACCTGCGGTTCCAGTTACCGGTGACCGTCGAGGAACCGGTTATTTATCCTGTTCTTTTTGGAACCGGTTCCTGGTGCCAGAAAAGTTCCACGAAGGAGATTTTTATATTCAAATCGAAAAAGTACTAAATCCACAAAACTACCTCTCCAGAAAAAAGCACTAGTCAGTAGTGATTTGAACGCGAAAAGTAGTCGACAAAAGTTCCTCCCGAAAAAAGTACTAGCAAATCAGCAAAAATATCCGGTTCCTCGGACAAATGATATCGATTTTATTTTGACAATCTGCCATAAAAAGGAACCGGTTCCTCAGAGAAATAATATCGACGGTTCCAGTGACCGGCTTGGAACAGGTTCCTTTTAACTGGGACAGAAATACTGACCTATCCGGAATTGGTACTAATTCGTAAAAATATACGAAAATGCCATAAAAGTTGTGAGAAGCCTGTCACTAATAACAGGAACATATGTTTTCTCGCAAAACAAACCAGGGCAACCTTAAAAATGAATTATGAATTATTTGTAATAAAAGCTTTTGCCGAATGAACAACCTTCGATTCAACTTTCGATTTCACTTCGACTTGCAATTTCGCACTAATTTTGTCAATGATAACAGTAAACTTAAATAGCGCAGTTTTGTGATATTCCACTTGAAGTGTGCTTCACACTAAATTACCTAACCTAATATAACAAGGAGAAAATAAAATATTATATAATATGTATGTGAATTAAAACTATCTAAAATCATGATTGTTATCATAAATCATGGGGAGATAAAAAGGTTCAGATATGGGTATAACAGTTCATGTGTACACCAACATATTAAAAAAAAAAAAACAATTCACTAGAAGCTCAGGGCGTACGAGTATTAACGAATTTGTAAAAACAAAGAAAATGAAATCAAATTGAGGACAGTCAACATTTTTCTCAAAAACATCAATATTCAAGTATTATAAGTTGATGATTCTAAAAATGCAAACAGTGTGAATATAACAAGTAACAAAAGAACCATTAAATATGTTATGACAATGCGTATATGGTTTTCAGTTGACAGTAAAGACATTGAGTTGTAAGAATACAAGTAAGAAGAAAACCGGAACAAAACAAATAAAGGACGTTTTTAAAAATAAATTTGACTTTGAATTTTAATTCTACGTACATCATGTTATGTTTTGTACCTATGTTGGATTTTGAACTTTCATAAAACACGACAATTTTCATTGGAAAACATCAATACCATCATAAGCTACGGAGCTTTGTATTTTATCTGTCAAAAAATGAACAAAATCGACATAATGTTTGTTTCAATTTAAATATCCCGATAAAAATTAAATTAAATGTTTCGTATCTTGTTGCATGAAGCATGATTTTTGAGAGACGGTTATAAATATTCGTGATTTTAGCAGACCTAATGCATAATGCTAAGCACTATTGATCAACAATATTTTGGATTACTTTCTCAGACCATCATTAAAGGTAAAACTAACTAACTAACTAACTAACTAACTAACCATCACGCCGTTTCCCCGCAGGGGTAGGCAGAGAGGACGGACCGCCAGACAACTCTGTCTTGGCACACACTTCTTGCTTCATTTACATTCATACATCGTCTCAAACATACTCTTCTGTTATTCTGACTCTTCACACGACCCGATTAATAACTAACGCTCTGACTATAAACATATGTTTTATTTTCATTATTTATAGTGAATACCGCTCAAGAGTCCCAACTGCTTTCAACCGTCTAGAGCCAGTCGGGATAGACCCCAATTGGGGATGCCTTAGTCTCACTGGCTCTAGACGGTTGGGAGCAGTTGGGACTCTTGTGCGGTATTAAATATTAAAAAAAATATATGAAAAAAACAGTCAATTAACGCTTTTGATACTCAAGGCAGTCATTTATACTCCTTTCCTAAATATATTCCTAAGTTATAACTATTAATAATTTATACAAATTGGTTTGATACGTCAACCAGTTTTTGCATCAAAAGCTTTTGTAATACTTTTGATCTGGCCTCTTCTCAAAAAAGAAAGGTTAATTTAAATTCAGTCTTTACACAAAGAGATCATTAAACAGTATATTTTCCTTATGTGTACGCACGAGTGTGACATTTTCAAAATTGGAATAAACGTATGTGTTAAGAGAATGTTTTAATCATAAAAATACTCTTTTCAAATCGAGATAAGCGATAAAGTGCTTATTTGTAATATTATTTTATTCTTTGTTTGAAATGTGTTATTTTTTTTATTCTGTAGAACAATATTTCACAATTTTCATCTTGACAAGTCAAGTTACATCCTGTGATTTTCGACAAGCATCAACTTTTTTTTACAGTGTTACAAGAGTCCCAACTGTTCTCTAGAGCCAGTGAGACTGTGGTATCCCCAATCGGGGTATGTTGTGAGGCTGAAGGTAGTGGGTAGGGGAAGTAGATGGGGAAGAAGAAGTGTACGCACAACTTGGCTATTTAGATCTGGTCACCAAACACGGCTAACGCAATTTCAAGCCACCTTTTGATTCTGAATGGTGATCTTTCACCAGGGCGACACTTAGCGTATCTACCACTCTGGAACGCACCGCAAATATACCATACAATATTTTATTTGAATTAATTAGTTATGACACATATTAAATAATTAAAGTTATTTACGGACACTGGGTTTGAACCCGCGACCTTCGGATTCGTAGTCAAGCGTCTTACCACTCGACGACGGAGGCCGTCTACTAGTGTTTTATAAAATTTTAAAAATTTAAGCACTGCAATTTACTAAGCCAGAATAATCAAACTATTAAATTTTGCTAAAAAAACTTTTTAAAATAAAAGGTATTTTAAAGTGATTTATTTTAGCATTATAAAATAAACTTACATAAAATTTTGCATGTTTACAGATATCGTTGGCTAAAATAATGAGTCCGATTAGTTTTAGTGCAATAAACAAAATATTACTGTAGATAATTAAATAATTATATATCATAGGCTAGCGTTGACATAGGTTGTTCTAATCATTAATATATTAATGGATGCTACTTTCTGAAGAGATGAGTTATGACCTTGAAGTAAAAATATATGGAGTGATAGCTAATTTGTTTTACCCAACCCATCCGAAATTGTAATAAATAATTTTTTCCGAGTTTTTACATCGTACACCATGAGAAAGAGAAAGAGACAACAAATTTCTTGGACCGCTTCCATATACTGTCGCAATGATCTTAAGCTGGCTATCTTCGCTGGTTAACGGCGGGACTCCGCCCACATTTTTTATTTTGCCACTAAACTTGACACAACTAAACGGTTTTTAGGTTAGATGCTATATTTTTTGTTGATAAAAATACTGTGAAAAACTGGCTATACGAATACACAAAAACATTATGTCGATATGTGATATGAATGGATGTATAAATACCGTAGCCTTAGTCTTAGCCACGCCCATTTGCGCCGAGTCATGTTAAAATCATCAAAAACAAGTCCAAAACTGACTTCACTGCCTTGGCTTGGGCTACCTCTAGTATACTCTAAGGTTATGACTTTAAATTCTGTCTGCCTTAGTTCGTGCGGGAGCTTTTTCCAAGTTTTACGCTCTGATACTGAGAGATCATATAATTTAGATTCTGGATTAAAATTTGATTTTCTGGAAGTGGATTTTCGGGAGCAATTACAATATTCTTTTGCTTCAGAGGGATCAAAGTAAAAGGTAAACGTAAATCGAATATTTCTTAGAACCCACGAATCACGAGCGAGTGTTAAATTATTACACATATCGAAGTTTTACGTAATAAGAGAATGACTGAGTCATAAACACGTATGTGCGTTTGATATAACAGTTATTTTTCCGCTTATTACGACGGTAGGAAAAGTAATGATTTTCATCAGTTCATTGTGTAACAATTTACTATTACAAAATAAACAAACCACACGTTTATATTTTTCCTGAAATGATTATTTAAAAACTTTAAGAAATGTTATGTCTAGCAGAAATACGTAACATTTTTTTATTGAATGGGTTTATTCGTGGACTGGTCGGTAGCTGAGTGGAAAAACTTGCCGGATTCCCACCGGGCGTCGTGGGTTTAATTCCTCTGCTGGCTAAGTTATTATATATAAGCTGGTTATTCGTAACCAGGGAATGTTTGTCTTTATTTAAAAAAAATATATAATTAGCATACGTTCGGGGTAAACGCAGATAACAACAATGAAGTACAGAGTAGATAAAGTATATCCCATTATTTTGGGAAGCTTACACCAAAGAACTGTAAAGTTTTTCAAAGTCTTCAGTACCTGGTCGGATTTTGAAAAAAAAAGTTAACTCGGGGCACTCAATGCTCTCGCTGAGTTACTTGAAGCGACAAAAAGCTAAAAAAGTTCCAAACTTTGTGTCGCTTGAGTCAAGTCTTCTTTCAAATATTAAATATATTTAAAATGCCCGAAGCGCCACAAAAGTCTTCAGAATCAAACGAGAGTCGGAGCATTCGATGCAAAAAACTGATCAAAACTGCAATTATAAATATTTTTTACCCAAGGTGTTGCTTTAGCCCTTTTGGCTTTCCAGCGACAATACAGTAAGTGTGAATGATGGTCAGGGGAATAGGACAATAAAATAAGAATTAATTATGGAACATCAGGCGTTTGTTGTCAAAAATATGTACTTGAATTTAAATATTTGTCAGCTGATTTTTTTAAATATCTGCTATTAGTTTACAAGGCGTAATTTTAAATAAATGACTAGCGCAAAACCCGTAAAGAATTTATTTAAAAAAATATATATTTCCACGGCCGAGAATCGAACCTCTATCGATTTCTTTGAAAGCAACTATGATGACCATTAAACCACCGACAATCGTAAAAACGGCGGTATAATTTCATTTTATGCAAATACAGAAAATAAGAGTTTTTTTTAAATACGAGAATGTTACTTACTCACAGCACATCGCATTACATTTGGAAAATATTGTTAATAAAATTTGAAATTTGTTTCTCGTTTCCATCCTATGCCAAAAAAATCTGTGTGAAAATTCGACCTCAATCAATGCTCGACTTGTCTTCAAAAACATTACGTTTTCCTCTTTAAGTACCTGTTTAGTTAAACCCTTAAGAAATCTTGTTTCATAATTGAATTCCCCCCCCCCTGTTGGAGAAACATAAGTTTTAATATTGACTTTCATAACGAGGAAAAGAGAGTTAAATATCATTAGTTTGTGGTATGTGATGCGGTAAATGCGGTTATTTATTTATGCGTCATATTATTTATTTTTTTCCTAAGTAATGTTTTGATTGCACATGCACTAACATCACCTTTTATTCCATCACCTTCTTTTGTTGTTTGTAATATTCACACTGTTTACATTCTTAGAATCGTTACCTTACAATACTATAATATTGATATCTATAAGTACCAACATATTCAGTCTTTGATATTATTTCCTTTTCTATGCTTTGAAAATTTTTGTCATATTCTTAGCTTTAAGTAAATTGTTGTTTAATCTGTTGATATCTTAGAGTACATAGAGTGCTATCTACCCAAGACAGTGTAGTCAGTTTTTGATGATTTTTACCGGACTCGGCAGACCTGGGCGTGGCTAAGACTAAGGCTAGGGTATTTATACATCAATTCATAGCACATAGTAGCGGTGTATTATATTTGTTGTCTCTTTTTCTCTCACGGCGTACGACGTGAAAACCCGGAGAAAGTGATTTATCGCAAGTTTGTATAGGTTGGGTAAAAATAATTTGCTCTCCCTCCATATATTGTTACTTCAAGGTTGATATACACATTCACTCTTATATTTATATCTGAACATTTTAGTGGTAAATATCAACTCAAGGGTACCTTGTTTCATATGGGACGAATAATCGGCCTTAATTAACACCTGCATATTCTTCGGTCTTTGACCCTTAAGTCATTGAAATTCATTAGGCAGGTGTACTAAGTGGTTATTTGTCACATTGTAATGCCAAAGGTAATGCCAATTGTAATGTTGGGCGTCAAATTTAACCTAACCTCTCTATTTCAGGACGTGGGGTGTCAACTCGATCATATTTGGGAGGATCCTAAACTAACTTACTAACTAACTAACTAACCATCACGCCGTTTCCCCGCAGGGGTAGGCAGAAAGAGCAGACCGCCATACAGCTCTGTCTTGGCACACACTCCTTGCTTCGTTTATAAGTGGTACAAGCGCTTTACAGAAGGTCGAGAAAATCTTAATGACGATGAGCGTCCTGGAGTTGTGGAAAAACAAATAATGGATTTTATTCTTTGATCCATTATTTTCAAAAGTAAAAAATCGAAGAAC
This sequence comes from Drusus annulatus, assembly GCA_022651775.1. Lineage (NCBI taxonomy): Eukaryota > Metazoa > Arthropoda > Insecta > Trichoptera > Limnephilidae > Drusus > Drusus annulatus. The sequence continues at coordinate 666,664 of JAGWCC010000011.1, forward strand.
ACACAAAAACGTGATTATCCTTTCCAGTTGTCAAAAACACACCACAAATCCAAAATGGCTGATAATGCTAACATACGATAAACATATGTGTACCAACATAACCAAAAAAAATAATCGATAATCGAATGTACACAGCCCGCGAAAATTCGAAATTCGCCTTTTCTTTTGAACAGGCCATGTATGATAGTGTAGTGCGGTAAGTACCTACTTGTAGCTAATAACATTTATCATATTACAATTTTTCAACATTTCAAAAGGGTGAAAAAAAATTTTTTGTACTTTGTTGTTGAACGTTTCAATCGACTCCTTTTCTGGAATCATTATTAGACCTCCTAAAAAATGTTGCAGACGACTGGTCTCGATCTATAAAATTTCAATAATCAAACGAATTACGAAAAGTGAAAATATTTAGGAATTGATGAAGGATTGTACGAAGCTCGTGTAAACAAACATCGGGAAGATTTTTTAATGATTTTTCTGCAGAAAGGCAACAATGAATGATATCTCGAATATAAAAAAGTTCAATGGCTAGAAGTTGTGAAAAGTTTTTGCCAACTGGAATAGAAAAAAAACCAACATAAAATAAAAGTTGGTACGTGACTGTTGCTGGAAACTATTAGTGAAAAATTACTGAACACATGTTTTATGCAACTTCAAGTAGGAATAAAAAAAATCTTGAATGTAAACACAGATTGACACACTAATGTTGGCAGGCCCAACTGCACAGATAAGTTTGAACCTATATACCTTTCCGGATATTTTTTTGGAAACCTTATTTCTTATTGAGTAATTGAAAAATATTAAAAAATGACTTATTTTTGTATTCTTAAATGAATATTTTAAAAAAATGATAGCTTATCATTGAAACCATGCAAGGTAAACAAAGTTCCGTTGATGTAAAAATATCAGACCTGAAAAGCTGAGCAAATTTCTAGAAACCAGAGCTCACAGTTTAAAAGTGTTTTCTGCTGCAGAAAACAGATTATAACCTAACTATGCACCGTGTTTTTTCGGGGTGGAATTGCGAAATTCCAGGGTTTTCAAGGCCAACATAAATTTTGGTTTTTGTAACCGATCTTTTATAGTAAACATTATACCGCCCGGTGGCGCTCTACCACTAGCTCGCTAAAAGTGTAATCTATTTGACCGTCCGTAGTAACCTAACGACTGATTGGCTATGCACATACCTTTGACGGTCTCCATGATCGAGTGGTAAGACGCTCGACTACGAATCCAAAGGTTGCGGGTTCAAACCCGGCGTGCGCCAATAACTTTTATTAAATTAATATGTGTCATAACACATTTAATTCATATACAAATAATAAAAAGTATATTTGCGGCAAGTTCCAGAGTGGTAGATACTTTAAGTATCGCCCTGGTTAAAGACCACCATTCAGAATCGTTGAAATGGCTTTAGCCGTATTTGGTGATCAAATCTGAATAGCCAGGTACTTCACAACTTTCCTCTTCCCTATCTCCTTCCCCTCCCCACTACCTTCAGCCTCACAAAATACCCTATTTGAGGATGCCATAGTCTCACTGGCTCTAGACGGTTGGGAGCAGTTGAGACTCTTGTGCGGTATTCGTATAAAAAACAAAAAATAAAATACCTGCGAATACGAATGCGTGGGTACCTACTCCCATCGGATGTTAGCGATCACGTGATAAACTGATGATCTCTTTTAAAGATATGATCAAAATAAAAGATTTAGGCAATTAAACAATTTATTTATTTTGGAAAGTAGAATTGCTCTGTTTGAAAACCTCCTGAAGTTTCTCTTTACCACCTTAAAACAAGTTCAATAAATGGGTCCAGAAATAGCAAATTTCAATCTAACAACTAAGATCTAAGAAGCTAAACAAATTCAATGAAAGCCACATTTCTGGTGTTCGCCCGACTGACAAGTTACGGCTTGTGCAGCACTTCGGTCGGTGTGCGCCTTGAGGTAAGAATATATACGAAGATAGAGCTAAATATTTTTACCCAACCTATACAAATTTACGATAAATCACTTTCTCCGGGGTTTCACGCCGTAAACAGTGAGAGAGAAAGAGACAGGACAAGTGTCACATAATATCGCACCATTTTTAGGTATGTAAGCATGTTTTCCGTCTCCCGCGTCTCCAGCAACTCCCGCCCACTACGTTTTGTTATGCGACATAACTCAACGGTTTTTAAGGTTGTGTCCTATATTTTTGTTGATAACAATACTGTGAGAGAGTGGTTGTACAAATAAACGCTTCATTATGTCGACATGTGCTATGAGTGGATGTAAAAAGGTGTGTCCGTGAAAAATCAACAATCAACAACTCTGACTTCACTGTTTCGCAAAGTTAACCCTCTTGGTATATTATTGTTCTTAATTGTGCGCGATAACTTACGACAGCGTTTCCGGATGCAGAAGTGTTAGATTGAGAAATTGGGCTTTTTATATTAGGATTCTATATATGATTACTTTCATCTATGTTTTGTAATGCTCGCTGATGCGACCGACAGAATGCTCCTTGGGTAAGGCACGCTTTTGTTCGGGGATGTTGAATAAAATATAATCACTTTCTCTTGAATACTTTTCATTGGAAGAATTAATATAATAGTATAAGTAAACCTTTAACTAAACATGGTTGACTACTCCACAGGAGTGCGATGAGAATAGGAATGAATAGTGATGAATAGTAAAATAATAGTCGTAGAAGTGCGTTTACTGAATAGCTCTGATTTTATACCTCATTATAGGCATGGTCCCACTTAAAGTATCAGAGTCCAAACATGTGGTCTATGGAATAATAATACATGGTAAAAGAAATTTTAGAAAGCGATGTTAGTATATAATTTATGAGACAGAAAGACATTAAGGGATGTAATTAAGATACGATAGGAGATCGGTAAGAATGTTTAGTGACACAGATAAGCTGCAGATGTGCTAAACTGGTTGGCACATAACAGTTTCCTCTATTTTTATAATTCATGTCGCAATTTCTGTATGGCATGACATCGTCTAAACACACAGGAACTGTAGTGTCCAGTCTGCGGTGCCACAAGCCAGTTAGCCTTGTGGTGCCAATTTCTCAATTATGTGACCCAGTTCTTACCCGAGTGCGGACCAAACAAGCGGACCAACAAACTACCTATGCGAAATGTATAGCCTTTATTGCACAGAATCAGTCGTCCTTTCGGGGCATTTAGAAATATTTCCCTCTAAAAATTAAAATTTCGACGACATCCATGCTAGAACGAAAAGTTCACTGTCTCCAGAACCGGAAGTCGCTTGTTCGAAACTCAGCGTGCGCAAATAAAATTATTTGAAATGAAAACAGAAAAAAATTGTTTAAGACCACTTTATTATTAATTTGTTGACCGGTTTCGGAAGCACCCTTCCATCTTCAGGACAATAATAAAATTAAACTAAGATACAGAATACTGAGATACATATACATATTTTAAGTGTTGGAATGGGAAGGAGAAGGGGTAATAGAGGGGATTGTTATAATTATTTAAATTGAATTATGGAGTTTCACGTATAATTAGAATAAAATGAAAACGTCGCCGGAAAGGCAAAAAGGCTGAAGCGCCATCTTGGGAAGTCTACACCAGAACACATTAAGGTTTTTTTTATTTTACAATAAAATTCATAAGTCTTCAGTACCTGGTTGGATTTTGAAAAAATAAAGTTAACTCAGGTAACTCAATGCTCTCACCGAGTTAACCTGAAGCGACAAAAAGCTAGAAAAAAGTCCTAAACTTGTGTCGCTTGAGTCAAGCCTTCTTCCAAATGGTAAATATATTTTAGATGGATGAAGGGCCACAAAAGTCTACAGAATCAAATAAGAGGCAAACCATTCAATGCAGAATATATTATCCAAGTGTCGCTTCAGCCCTTTTGCCTTTCCAGCGACGATGTGCTTTAAATATTTGGTTTTAAAACACTTTATTAATACATGTATACCAGCGTCTAGTCATGTTTTCACCTGTCTGTTCCATATTAATAATTATGAAAAAGTGTGTTTGAGCGATTGATTTTCAAGATGAATAAAAGTTGTTTTTTAAATGATTAATTAAAATTGCAAACGTCACCTGAGACATTCCAGATAGATAATTAGGAAGTTTCTCTGTTGATAATCGACAAGTAGGCGTGCGTTGTTTACATTCTGCGTAAATTGCTGTTTACAGATATAATTTAATGAAACAGGTGCGGCTGTCTTGGGAATACAAATGTAATTTGTAGGTACTTTCTGTTTGTGCTTTTAAACGTAATTATTAAAAGTGGGTACTAACTTTTATAGAAATTCAATTTGAATATAGATATTGTTTATAAAATGTATCAAAGCATTCAAAGAGAACGTTTTTTGGGTCGGTTTTTTCATTCCAAAGACGTGACTTAGCCAATTTTTTTTAACAGATTCTTCATAATTTCTCTAACATTTAAAACAAGAGTTGACATCTTCACAAATCGAAGACCGGCGCTGTTTTGATATTAAAAGGGTCCTTGTTAAACGCTGATTCTCGGCCCGTTCAAGCTTTTTGTCAAATTGTCATCATTCAAATTATTACAATGGTTTCAACGTAATAATTAAGAATGATATTCAAATATGAAGTTTTGGCCAGGAATAATTTTTGTTCTATCACGACTTTAGGATGAAACAATCTGCTTTTAGTAGCGAAATGGTGAATGCTTTGAGGTTTGATTAAAGTGGGTTGAAGTGGCTTTATCTGTGTCAATTAACCAGCTCTGAATAAATGATTACTTCCCAACCTTGCTATTCCCCAATTCCTTTCTTTCCTCACTTTTTTCAGCCTCACAACAATGCCTAAAGTTTTTTTTAAATTTTATTTATAGTGAATACCGCACAAGTGTGTGAAAGACAACCAGAGCTAGTGGCGCAGTTATAACAGTAGCGTGGGACGTTCAAATAGCCATCTCATCCGTACACACATATTATTTGCATGGCTATCCTTTTCATACGCGGGTGAAACGGAATACAAGACGTTACTAGTGCTTCTAAATTTTTAGTAAGATTTGTGTGAATATGACGTATCTTGTATTTAATGTCTATGTTTTCAACGTGTTTTTAACATTTGAGTATTTTTTGTTTGTTTGTCTCGGCTCCGGGCCAAGCTACGGTTAAGCAACGGTTTTTGAGGTTATATCCTATTTTTTGTTGATGACAATACTGCGAAAAAGTAGTTATACAAATAAATATAATGTCGACATGTACTATGAATGGATGCAAAAAGGTATGTCCCTGTCTATGAAAATCCCACCCGCTTCCGAGTCAGAAAAAAATCAACAATCCTAACTACGCTGTTTCGCAAAACTATCCCTCTTGATATATTATTGCTCTGAGGCGCAAACTTATTTGTACAAAAAGACCCAGCCTACTTACAGTAGACTTTAGAGCAAACTAAGCCGTTTAGAGCCAGTGAGACTATGGCATCCCCAATTGGAGTATGTTGTCAGGCTGAAGGAAGTGGGGAGGGGAAGGAGATGGGAAGAGGAAGGTTGGAAAGTACCTGGAGTAAGTGGGGGATAATATAGTTCCACTAGACCCGGTAACTATATATGTATTTAGATAATTGCCTTTACAACGTTCGTAAAGAAAAATTATAAATACATTATCTTTATAAACATCTTAGGGACGTTAGGTACTCTTGTAAAATTGTACTCACCTTCTTTGTTGCAACTCATCCAGGTCAACATTCTCTGCCGTAGACTCAGACACAATGAATTGCTGTTCCTCAATCATCACTCCACTAATTAACGGTACCATTCTCCACTGTCCAGAATGTCGAGACTTGTTAACTCAAGCCTTGGTCTTGAAATTTTTGGTAGCAGTCTAAATGATTTTTGTCATTCTTTACGATTCTACCAAAACTTTGACTTGGGCTTTGATTTGAATGTTCTTTTTTATGTTTATTTTGTCCTATTTTTGTTAATGCTTTATTATAATATTATGTATGTGCTGTTCTTTCTCTGTTGCTCTTTTTCCCATTTCGTTTCATGTTTTTTTTTTTTAAATTGGGCAATGGTCTGTTAGCTTTTTAAATAAATAAATAAAAATATGTTGACTTTCTAATTACGTAGCAATACAAAGTGTTTTTTTTTATAAGAATACCGCACAAGAGTCTCAACTGCTCCCAACCGTCTAGAGCCAGTGAGACTATGGCATCCCCAAATAGGGTGTGTTGTGAGGCTGAAGGTAGTGGGGAGGGCAAGAGTTTGGGAAGAGAAGGTTGTGGAAGTTCCTGGCTATTCAGATCTGGTCACCAAACACGGCTAAAGCCATTTCAAGCAACATTTCGATTCTAAATGGTGGTCTTTCACCAGGGCGATACTTGGAGTATCTACCACTCTGAAACGTGCCGCAATATACTTTTTTTACTATTTTTATATGAATTAAATGTGTTATGACACATATTGATTAAATAAAAGTTATTGGCGACCTTTGGATTCGCAGTCGAGCGTCTACCACTCGACCATGGAGGCCGTCAAAAACTATATTACAGCAGTAGTAAAAAATACCTCTGTTTTGAGGAATATTTTTCGATACATCTACTCACGCAAAAAAGCAGATAGGAATAAACTCATTAAATAATTATTCAAATAATAATTAGAGACAGTAACCTAATACATAAAGCAGAATGCTTTGCTTTCTAGATTAAATCACTCAATCAGATAATTGAGATAATACAATCATCTGTCATGTAGCACTAAAAGCTCTGGCGTCACGAAAACGACGAAATTCAATTAGCAGCTAATGTTTGGAAAAAATAAACCGTTGCAACTTTTTCGTCCGACATCATTCATCATGCGGCACGGAGCTTTGAAATGGCCATTTAACCGTCAGGATAACTGTCAAAGATAAAACAAGACATCATTGTTAAGCGCCCTTGAGGTGATGTTATTATCATTATTGTCACATTGTTTGCTCCACATTTTTCATGTGTACAGTGACGACTTCCGTGGCAGAGGGGTTAAGACCCTTGGCTTCGAATCAGAGGTCAAGGGTTTGAAACAAGCGGAGCAAATAAATTAAAATACATTAAAAAAATTATACGATTATGTTTTATTTCACAAATAAAACAGACTAATATGTGGTATATTTGCTTCACGTTCCACATTGGCAGATACTCTCAGTATCGCCCTGGGGAAAGATTGAGAGAAATGCAACTGTTTTTTTTTTTACAATAACTCCACACAGGAGGCCTTGAGGAAAACAATTTCCCTCAGGGCCTATGTGTCATCTTTTGGGGATGCTGTACTCTTGTGAAGGGTTTTGAGGAAAGGAACTCAAAATTTGGATCTTGAAGAGGCCCATGTTGAAGGAGGCCCCGGAAAACACAGAGGCCGGCATTCTCGTTCCAAGCCATATATTCGCGGGCAACGAAAGTTAAAAAGCGACCCATTCACCGTATTGAATGTCAAATCGTGATGGCCAATGTTGGGCGCGCGTTTGGCGAGTTTCCCGACTATGCACCGGTGCCGAAGGAGCTCTTAGGCGATATTTAAAATAAATGAAAATAAGAACAATGAATTATGTTGATTTCTACTGATACCTAAATCTACTTTTGTGCGAAACCGGGCAGCACAGTTGGTTAATTGCTCTAACCAAGTATCTATTAACTACAAAACTTTGATTTAACAATAATTAAAACTGTGAACTTAAATGGCGCAGTTTTGTGATATTTCACCCTCAAGTGCGCTTCATACTAAATTAATCAAGCTAATAAGACTAACTAACAACGAGAAAATAATATATTTGAAAATTAAAACTGTCTAAAATCTTGATCGTCATCATAAATCATGAGAGAAAAAGGTTCAGATATGGGTGTAACAGTGAATGTGTACATCAACATATTTAAAAAAAAAAAACAATGAACTAGAAGCTAAAGGCATAACAATCCAGATGAGACGTATGAATTCGTTTTAAAATCAAAGAAAAGGAAATTAGATTAAGGACAGTTAACATGTTGGTACTTTAAAACATTAATACTCAAGTATTTTATAAATAAACGATTCTAAAGATGCAAACAGTGTACATATAAAAGTAAAAAAAGAAAACTAAATATTTTATGACAATGAGTATTTGATTATCTTCTGTTAGTTCGGTGATGTACAGTGGGGCCATTTCGTAAATGGATTTAATCACCATCCAGCACAACTTGTACTGGATTCTTTCAGTGCACTTGAGCCAGTGAAGGTTCCGAAGGTGCTCTGAAATATGCGAATATTTAGATACCCCGGTGATAAGCCTTGCTGCAGCATTAAAAACTGATTGGAGTTTATTAGTTTGGTATTTAGGAAGGCTGGCGTAAATATCGTTACAGTAATCGAGCCGTGAGACTACATACGAATTGATCAATAGTTTAGTTGTTTCTACCGGAAGATTTCTTTTGGCAGACTTGAGTTGTCTCAGATGAAAAAACCCGGTACCTACAGTCCGATTTATTTGACTTTTTAGCGAAAGGTTTGAATCCAGATTAACACCAAGAAGTTTTACGGTTGTTTTTGGAACTATGTCGCTACCGGAAATAGACATTGGCGAATTATCTATGAAATGTTGACGTCTGTTTGTGGCCACTAAAAGAAATTCAGTTTTAGAAGGATTAAGCTTCAGCTTATTTGAAGACATCTAGGAATCAATATGTAATTATAAAAATAAGATCTGTACAGCGCCCTTGGGGTGATTTTTCACAAAAACGGTGCTATTCAAATCATCCAAATAATATTATTATCAGGAGACAGTAAAGAAATTTAATTGTGTGGATACAAGTAAGGAGAAAACCGAAATAAAGCAAATTAAGGACGTTTTTACAGAAATTAAATTTGAATAAGTTTCGTTTCGTATTTAGGATTTTTAAACAATTTGGTTTTTAAGACATTTAACAAGATAATTATATTCCCCAGGCTATTAGTCTATGCTGTGCCAGAATATCTTTTCATTACTGTGGTTTTAAATGTTTAGGTATTCAGATATTTAATTTGAGGTTAGGGTTTCTCCTTCAAAGTTCAAATTCATAAAGTGCAACGGAACGCATCTGACGGTACAATGCACCGTCAACTTGTGACGAAAGAAACACCATTAATGATTGGAAAGCTCCCTCCAAACCGGTTTGCATGCATGCCCGGAAGTGTAATAAGAATTGATGCAATGCACTGACGTCACAGCCTGGAGAGGTACCAATGCAACCGGTGCATAACTCGAGTCAAAGGCACTCGGTACTTGCATCTACAACTAATCACGTTTGACATCGTCAGTGGTCGTAATGATAAGACGCTCAACTACGAATCCAGAGGTTGCGGAGTGCGCAAATAAATTTTATTAAATTAATTTGTTTCATAGCATGATTAATTCATATAAAAATGATACACACTTTATTTTCAAAAGTAATACATTAAACAGCAAACATAGACTTTATATATAAAAATTACACAAGCAATCTGCAACGATTACTGCCTCAACATAGGCTTGCCTAGTGAAGCAGATTATGATAAGCTTAAAGTAATAACTAATTTTATACAAAAAAGTTTTTATATATTAAGTGATTACGCATAATTCCCTATGGGTACTTGTTTTTAATTACTGTATGTGCTATATATATATATATATATATATATATATATATATATATATATATATATATATATATATATATATACTGTTTTTTAATAATAATAATAACAGTGAACTTATATAGCAGTTTTGTGATATTTCACCTCGAGTGCGCTTCATACTAAATTAATTATGCTAATAAGACTAACTAACAAGGAGAAAATAATATATAATATGCATACAAATTAATATTGTCTAAAATAATGATCGTTATCATAAATCACGAGAGAAAAAGGTTCAGATATGGGTATAACCTTAAAGTTCACTTAAAGGGTATAACAGTGCATGTGTATATCAACAGATTAAAACAAAAAAAAAACAATTTACCGGTAGCTAAGGGTATAAAAATTCACATGAAACGTATGAATTCATATTAACATATTTGTCAAATCAAAGAAAAGGAAATTAGATTGAGGACAGTTAATATGTTGGTACTTAAAACATTAATATTCAAGTATTATAAGTAAACGCTTCTAAAATGCAAACAGTGTAAATATAACAAGTAACAAAAGAACAATAAATATTTTATGACAAAGAGTATACGAGTATGGTTTTCAGTAGATAGTGAGGACATTGAGTTATAATGATAGAAGTAAGGATAAAACCGAAACAAAGCAATGTAATGATCTGTTGTTCAAATATATGATTCATTGTACCTACACCTTTATACAACCCTTGGAGTAACGATATAAGGAGGTATAGCTAATATTTTTACCCAACCTATACAAACTTGCGATAAATCATTGTCTTTGGGTTTTTACGTCGTATACCACGAGAGAGAAAGAGATAAGAAAAGTCGGCACATAATATTGAAGCACTTATAAGTATGTAAGGATGTCTCCTTCCGCGCTAACTTCACATCAGTGAGTCGCATAACTTACTTCAACGGATTTTGAGGTTCTTTCCTATATTTGTGTTGATTAAAAAACTTGCAGTGGTCATACAAATAAATCAAACATGATGGTAATATGTGATATGCGTTAATGTTCAAATAAGACCAAACAAAAATTGAAAAACAACACTTTTCAGAAGTATTTGAACAGTTTTAAATCTTTTTGACTGAATTTTTAATAATATAAATAGATAAAATCAACAAAAAGCTTCCATCATTATTTTGGAAAAATTTCTGTTATTTTGACTTTATGAATCGTGTTAATGGTGTATTGATATTGTTTTGTTTAATATGTTCAAATATGTTAATTAAAAATTTCCGAATTCTAAGTGGGCGGTAACTAATAGGCTATCCAATTTTAATATATCTTTGTCTTTTTCTATCGAGTCAGTATAAAGCCAACTGTCCTGATTACACTGTTTATTTTTTGTTGTTATAAATGTAAAGTATATTTAAATAAAGATTATTTCTATAATTGTTATTATTTGCGACACGTTCCAGAGTGGTATATACTCTTAGCATCGCCCTGGTGACAGACCATCATTCAGAATCGAAACGTTACTTGAAATGACTTTACTCGTGTTTAGTGGCCAGATCTGAACAGCCAGGTACTTCACAACCATTCTCTTACCTATATAATTCTCCTCTTCACTACCTTGAGCCTCACAACATACCCTAATTGGGGATACCATAGTCCCACTGACTACAGACGGTTAGTAGCAGTTGGGACTCTTGTGCGGTATTCACAAAAAATCGGCATCGTACGACTTCATACGACGCCATACAACGTTGTATAAATGATGTTTGTACTATAGTTGTCATTACATTACATAAGGTAAGGAAGCAAATTATTATATTGCCGATAACGAAATTAAATTAAACATCTAACAAAATTGATATTAAAAGTTGCACGCATTTAAATTTAACATCTCCGAACATTTGTAATATTTCGATTACCACCGTACACAGGTATTTCATCACTTTCATCAATCTACTTTCACAAGTGGCCGCTCTGGTCAGCCTTACTTTTTTGTAGTTAACATTTTAGAATAATAATAACAATCTTTAGATCGAAAGATTATGCAGTAACATTAAATAATTACTAAAATCAACTGAACGGTGTTGTAAGATTCACATTCTTAGACGGTAGTAAGACAGTGATAACAGTTCTGTAGCGAATACGACCAAAAACATTTAAAAACCATTCGCCATACTCGTATGTCGCTGTTTGTGAACTTATTTTATCACATATTTTCATAGAAAGCAAGCACTTTGAAATATTTAATGAAAATGAAATAATAACTCGGCTTGTTCCAGAATGGTGGATTCTCTAAGTATCACCCAGACCAAATCTGAATAGCCAGGTACTTTTAACCTTCCTCTTCGCCATATACATTACCTTTAGCCTCACAACATTCCCCAATCGGGGATGCCATAGTACTGTACTACTTTTTAGTACTTTTTATTACTGTTTAACGATTATTTTTTTGTGTAACGGTAGAGAACAAAACAGGTTTCAAATTCTCGAAAATAGACCAATGAAAATTATACTTAGGCAAAATAGATACTTAAAAGTAACTAAAATTTCAGAGGAACTAAATTGGCTAACAGTAAAACAGATGCTAACAATAAAAACATTGATGTTTATACCCAAAATGAAGTTGTTACCAAAATATTTCTCTTGACAAAATTATCTACAATATTGATATTCACAAATATAGTACAAGGTCATGCAAAGAAATTAGACTGCCAGAAAAGAATAAAGCCAACACACAAAATACCTTACTATATAAAGGGATGAAATCTTATAATGCTCTGCCGGAAACCATAAAAATTATGCTAACTAACTAATTAACTAACTAACCATCACGCCGTTTCCCCCCGCGAAGGGATGGGCAGAGAGGACAGACCGCCATACAACTCTGTCTTGGCACACACTTCTTGCTTCATTTACATTCATACATCGTCTCATACATACTCTTCTGTTATTCTGACTCTTCACATGAGCCCGATTCAAGTATTTGATTTACTTGATCGTGCCATGTCTTTCTCGGGCGTCCTCGACTTCTTCTTCCATTCACTTTCGCATCATATATTCTTTTCACACTCCTTTCTTCGTTCATTCGCTCTACATGCCCAAACCATCTAAGCGTCCTTTTCTTGATTCTATCCATTACGCTCATATCAGCCTTGCATTCTTTCCGGATATCCACATTTGTAATACGGTCATACATGGTTTTACCGCACATCCGTCTCAAAGATCTCATTTCCACAGCATTCAGTCTACTTTCATCCTTCCTCGGCCAGTTCCATGCCTCAAAAAAATTAATGCCTAAAAATTATGCTTATCAATAAATTCAAAATAGCCTGTAAAAATTATATAAAATGCATATAAATCAAAATCATAAGTAGTATACTCGTATAAGTTAAAATATTATAAAGTCAAAAAGAAAATGAAATAATTATTTACTTGTAAACTTGAATGTACAAAGTAACTAATATTAAAAAAAAAATGTCTCACTTGCTATTAATGGTTGGGAGTTGAGACTCTTGTGTGGTATTCACAATGAAAAAGTTAGATTCCGACATTTTCCAAGGGTAATAAATAGTTTACAATGTATATACTATATATTTAAAGACATATATATATATTATTTAAAACAACAAGCTTTTCCTAGTTACGAGTAGACAATATCTGAGTTCCTACCGACGTCAGAAACAAGAACGTAATTAAATAATAACTTTGTAAAAGACCAAAGATTTTAATTCAATTTTTATGACCGATCGGTTTCGCTAAGCCCAAGCATCAGGGTACAAAATTAAACTAAACAGAAAATACAAAGTGTTCTGTTATACATACATTTTATTATTTTACATTATGTTGTGAGGCGGAAGGTATTGGGGAGGGGAAGGAGATGGGGAAGAGGAAGGTTGCGAAGTACCTGGCTATTCAGATCTGGTCACCAAGCACGGCTAAAGCCATTTCAAGCAACGTTTCGATTCTGAATGGTGATCTTTAACCGGGGCGATACTTAGAGTATCTACCACTCTGGAGCGCGCCGCAAATATGCTTTTATTGTTTTATACGAATTAAATTTGTTGTTAAACATAAGCCCGCGACCTTTAAATTCATAGTGGAGCGTCTTACCACTCGACTATACTGAGAGCGAGAACAAAATATAAAATAAAATAACAAAACAATGAGAAAACAAAAGAAAAACAAATTAATTATAACAAAGGAAGAGAGAGAAAGAGGCAGATAATTTTAAATGAAAGAGGCAAAACGTCAACTGACGGCCTCTATGGTCGAGTGGTAAGACGCTCGACTACGAATCCAAAGGTCGCGGGTTCAAACCCGGCGTGCGCAAAAATATATTTAATTAGTATGTGTCATAACACATTACATTCATATAAAAATAAAAAAAGTATATTTCCGGCACGTTTCAGAGTGGTAGATACTCTAAGTATCGCCCTGGTGAAAGACCATCTTTCAGAATCGAAACGTTGCTTGAAATGGCTTTAGCCGTGTTTGGTGACCAGCTCTGAATATCCAGGTACTTCCCAACCTTCCTCTTCCCAATCTCTTTCTCCTCCCCACTACCTTCAGCCTCACAACATGCCCTATTTGGGGATGCCATAGACTCACTGGCTCTAGACGAGTGGAAGCAGTTGAGACTCTTGTGCGGAATTCATATTAAAAAAAAACTGAGAAGGTGATTAAAAAATAATGAGAAACTGTATGAGTTTAAGGGAAATATACCATATATTGGACTAATGTATAATTTATAATTATCCAAAGTTATTATTTCATTTTCATTAAATATGTCAAATCACAAGGTGGTTGCTTTTTACGAATATATAAATATTTATAATCAAACCTTTATACATGCATTAGCATTAGGGTACAAAAAATCATTAGTACACTTCGTTCTGGAGTGGAACATTCAATTAGTATCGCCCTGATGCAAGACCACTTATCATTGTGCCGCGTGATACTGCCTTTTCATGCTTTGTGCCCAAAGCTGAGTAGCCAGGCATGTAACCTCATCTTGCCAATACGGCGATGTGGTCATTATGCTGACTTTGCTTTTTGATACCCATAGGCATATATAGGTATCACGAATTAAAAAAAAAATACTTATTTGATGGTGCTGTACAAATACTTGTGAAGTGTCCCAGTACCTACGTATATAAAATAATCAAGTCGTATAATTATTTCCGTATTTGTAATTTTTCACCTACGATTGATCTTGCAATATACCTTTGTACAATTTGTTAGCCTCCTTCTTGAAACTCAGTGTATTAATTTAAAAAAATTAGCCGGTGTGCGTGGTCGATTGGTAAGACGATCGACTACGAATCTAGAGGTCACGGGTTCAAACCCGGCGTGCGCAGTTAAATTTAATTAAATTAATATGTGTCATGACGTATTAAATTCATATAAAAATAACATATAGTATATTTGCGGCACGCTCCAGAGTGGTAGATACTCTAAGTATCACCCTGGTGAAAGAATACCATTCAGAATCGAAACTTTGCTTGAAATGGCTTTAGCCGTGTTTGGTGACCGGATCTAATTAGCCAGGTACTTTCTAACATTGCTCTTCCCCATATCTTTCCCCTCCCCACTAAATTCGTCCTCACAACATACTCCAATTGGGGATGCCATAGTCCCTGGCTCCAGACGGTTGGGAGCAGTTGGGACTCTTGTGCAGTATTCTCTATAAAAATAAATATAAAATTAATCAACGGGATACCTTACTATAATTTAATTATTTTTTTCCGAACTTCAAACCTTTTAAAATACCGAATTTCTTTCCTGAGTAGATAACCAATTTCACTGGCCTGTCTGTGACCTGAGAGTCGATAAAATATTTGTAAATTAGTGACATTAGTTTTTCTTTAAATCAGTACAGATCTCGCTTCTACGAATCATCTGAACAGTGGTTAATAATGATTTAAGTTAGATGGCTTGGAGTAAATAATATACATGGAGAGGTACCTGTGGTAAGTATTTTTGACCTTATACTGACTCGATAGAAAGAGATAAAGATATATTAAAGGATATTGGATAGCCTATTAGTTACATATTTGAACGCATTAAACAAAACAATATCAATACACAATTAAAATGATTTATAAAGTCAAAATATCACACAAACACGAATAAAAAAAGGTTTGCCCTAATAATGATGGAAGCTCTTTGTTGACTTTATGTGCTTATAATTTTGTTTTATTATAAACTCTTACTGTTGAAATACCTCTGAAAAGTAATGTTTTACAATCTTTGTTTGGTCTTATTTGAACATTCACGCATAGCACATATCACCCTCATGTTTGATTTATTTGTATCACCACTTCAAGTATTTTAATCAATACAAATACAGGAAATAACCTCAAAATCCGCTGACGTAAGTTATACGACTCGATGATGTGAAGTTAGCGCGAACGGAGAACATTCTTAAATACTTAGAAGTGCTGAAATATTATGTGAAGACTTTTTTTTGTCTCTTTCTCTCTCATGGTATATGACGTAAAAACCCGGAGAAAGTGATTTATCGCAAATTTGTATAGGTTAGGTAAAAATATTTATCTCTTTCCATATATATTCTTACTCCAACGTATGTTGCAAAACATATTTCGTCATTGGTCGTCTTAACCCTCACAACTGTATTTATGTAACTTTCTGGTAATATTGTAGACTCTGTATAAAAGCAGTGAGAAATAACTCAGTTTTACCTACCACTTTCTCTGTTAACTTGGTTGGCAGCGTTATGTAAGACCGGTTAGTATGCCGATAAAACTGTTACTTTACGTGGAAACTATACAGTAACCACAATTTACTACCATTATTACTACGCTGTGCAGTTGACCGAGTTTTGTACGAAATCATCTGGCACTTTCATATGTGCGATAGTAAAAATACAAAGAGTCCCACCAAAGAAATTTAATGTAATACATGTGAAATTGTATGGTCACGTTATGCCGTAAAATGTATATAAACACCTCTCATAATATGACATAAAATGATATAACGTTATGAGGAATTCCAGTGAAAAATATTTTGACTTTAAAAAATGCATATTTGTATACATACATTAACACCAGTTCATTTTGAATCTAAACAATAAATGGCTATTCGTATATTTGTGAATAAATCGTTCTTGCAAATTGAAAATAAGCAGGATTCCCGTGTTATGTAAATATTTTGTAAATTTAATGTATTATGATATGTATATGGTGGTATGTTATTATCAGGTATTTCGTCTTCGTATACGCTTTTGAAATGATCCGAAAACAAATTGACAATATCGATGGTGCTATTGGCTATTTTTCCGTCATAGTGCATTGTCGGTGGGTAATCTCTCCCTTCATTATTTAATTTCTTAACAAAATTCCATAGGTTTTTTGTTTCTAGTGCAGTTTTCTCAATGGATGTGATGTGTGCTTTATAACAGTGTTTAGAAAGTGTTTTACATTTTTTTCTCGTTGTTGAAAAGTTTGAGTAGTCATCAATTGAGTGAGTTTGCTTGAATATTTTGTGTAACTGTTTTTTTTCTTTTAGTAGGAGTATAAGATCTGTGGAAAACCAAATTGGATGTGTTTTGTGTTTTGGTGTGTATGATGGAACATATGGTTCAATATTTTTTGAAAGTGTTTAATAAATTTTTTCTATAGATTGTTCGATGTCGGTGACATTAGTTAGAAAGGTCCAGTCAGCATTGGCGAGGTGTAAGTTAATAGAGTCGTAGTCGGCGTGTTGAGGGTTGTTTGTTTCAGTGGGGCTATATTTGTGTACATATTTAGATTAATGTGTAATGGAGGATGATGATTGTCCACTGGTACCAGGGGATCATTTGACATCTCGACATATATGTTAGAAAAGTTAGAAAGGGCTAAATCTAATAGGCGATCATATTTATTATACACAAAGTTACACTGATGCAAATTTAAGAAGTTTATCGTATCTAACACTTCACGTGCAGGGTCATTTGAACTTTCATTAATGATATGACCACTGTCACTAGAATTCCATTTAAGATTGGGAAGATTATAATCACCGAGTTTGCTAGTACTTTTCGAAAAAAACACCACGAACCGGTTCCAAAAAGAACTGGATAAATAACCGGTTCCTCGGTGGTCACCGGTAACTGTAACCGCGAACGTGACAGATGATAAGTAAAAAAAAGGAAGAGAGGGGGGGGGCTCTAGAAAAAAACTCAAAGTGGGCGGTGGGTAAAAGAAGGTTGAGAATCTGTGATCTATACGATAAAGACATTTACATTTGACCTCGTCAGAATTTGAACCCGCCACCTCTGAACATAGAGACATTGATCTTAGAGAGACCGCTTTAAATATTTGGAAAAATAATATTTTTTAAATCTACCAGATCTTAATAGCCAGGTACTTTTCAACCTTCCTCTTTCCCATCTCATTCCCCTCCTCACTACCTTCAGCCTAACAACATACCCCAATTGGGGATGCTGTAGTCTCAGTGGCTCTAAACGGTTGGGGGCAGTTGGACTCTTGTGCGGTAGATACTCTCTTCTGGTGAAAGACCACCATTCAGAATCGAAACGTTGCTTGAAATGGCTTAAGCCGTGTTTGGTGACCAGATCTGATTAGCCAGGTACTTCACAACCTTCCTCTTCCCGATCTCCTTCCCCTCCCCCCTACCTTCAGCCTCACAACATACCCAATTTGGGGATGCCATAGTCTCACTGGCTCTAGACGGTTGGGAGCAGTTGAGACTCTTGTCCGGTATTCATGTAAAAAAAAAAAAAAAAAAATTTACTAAATTTAAAAAATAAAATAATATATTTGAAATATTGATGTATAAATCTATAGTGATTGAAATTTGATTGATTTATTTGAAGCTAAAGAAACGAAAAATTACAATTGAAAAAATAACTATAGCTTCGTCCAGACAACGCTCGACGAGCGTCGCATGAACAGAGAAATACGTACAAGAATCAAGCAAGAGTTGAACATTAATGAAAAGGCCTGAATATATTATTACACTCACAACTGATATCATAACTATATTTCGCCCTTTTGATAGTAGGGACTGCTACAATATTTGTTAGTTGGGAACTGCCTCGAAAACTAGCAGAGTCATGTGTGAAGGAAGCTAATGACGCATGAATTTCGCACAACGTCTGATTCATTGATCGATTCGGCGTAAAAGTTGTTAGTGTGTCCGTAGCGATAGGCTGCAGGGATGCGTGGTTGATTCATAGTTTGCTCAGAGCAATAATATACAAGAGAGAGCGCTGCTGTGGTCAGTTTTGATGAGTTTTGCCGGACTCGGCTAGACATGGGCGTGGCTCGGACTAGGGTATTTATACATCCATTCATAGAACATGTCGACATAATGTTTTTGTTTATTCGTATAATCCCTTTATCACAGTATTGTTATAAACAAAAATATAGCATATAACCTAAAAAAACCGTCGACTTATGTCCATTTATGTCGCAAATCGAAACGTGTGGGCGGAGTCAACGGAGACGCGGGACACGGAGCACACCCTTACAATACTTTAAAGCGGTGTGATAATTTGGGAAATTTTGTGACGTGCGGTGTCAGCAAGGAACGTACCCTTATTCTAAAATAATAAAAAAAAATACATCTCCATGTTCTTTTACATCGCTCTACTTTCGTACATTTCAACTTTCGTATGCATTTCAGAGAAAGAGCTAGTTATTTTTACCCAACCTATACAGATTTGGGATAAATCACTTTCTCTGGGTTTTTACGTCGTACACCACGAGAGAGAAAGAGACAACAAAAATAACACACTGCTCTTATGTACTGTAAGGATGATCTTGGTCTACCGCGTCTCCGGGGACTCCGCCCACATGTTTGCATATGCGACTTAACTCGACACAACTAAACGGTTTTTTAGCTTATGTGCTATATTTTTGTTCATAACCTTAAAGTATATAGAGTGGTATCTACCCAAGGCAGTATAGTCAGTTTTGATGACTTTTACCTGGGCGTGGCTAAGACCTGGGCTAGGGTATTTATACATCCATTCATAGCACATATCGATATAATGTTTTTGTTTATTCGTATAACCACTTTTTTACAGTATTGTTATCAACAAAAATATAGCATATTACCTAAAAAACCATTTAGTTGTGTCAAGTTTAGTGGCATAATATAAAATGTGGGCGGAGTCCCGCGGTGACTCAGGAGCCCAAGATCATTGTTACAGTACATAGAAGCGGAGTATTATATTTGTTGTCTCTTTCTCTCTCATGGTGTACGACGTAAAAACCCGGAGAAAGTGATTTATCGCAAGTTTGTATCGGTTGGGTAAAAATAATTAGCTCTCTCTCCATACATTGTTTCTCCAAGTTTATAACAATACTGTGAAAAAGTAATTATACGAATAAACAAAAACATTATGTCGACATGTGCTATGAATGGATGTATAAATACCCTAGCCTTGGTCTTAGCTACGCCCAGGTCTGCCGAGTCCGGCAAAAATCATCAAAAACTGATTACACTGCCTTGGATAGGTACCACTCTATGTACTCTAAGGTTATTTCCAATTTGAATAATTTACTTTCTTTCGGAAAACAACAATTAGTCCATTCGTCGTTTTTCTCATTAAACGGAATTGGTTCAACGATTATCATTTCGCAACGGTTCGATGAGATTTCGGGGAATTTTGTGTGGAAACTTCTCGAACGACCTCGCGGTGAAGATTATTCGTCGTGACGAAAGCGAAAGATGGAAAGAGAAACCAGAAAGACTCGTTCGCCTTGGCGCGAGACGGTCTTATGAAACACTGAAATAAGAACGGTTTTCTTGCATATCTGACTTATTTACCATGCGAGTTTGCCGACTGGTTCGACGCGTGATACAGCCCATGTAATACCGGCTGCAATGATAATGATTCACCATGTAAATATTGCAGAAAATAATCGATTTTGTGA
Organism: Drusus annulatus; assembly: GCA_022651775.1. Lineage (NCBI taxonomy): Eukaryota > Metazoa > Arthropoda > Insecta > Trichoptera > Limnephilidae > Drusus > Drusus annulatus. The sequence goes on from JAGWCC010000011.1 coordinate 687,110, forward strand.
TTAATGCGTTTTGTGTTTCGGTGTCGTTTGTGATTTTAGATTTTGACTCGAGAAAACGTTTTTATAACAATGTATTTTTTTTTTTGTGAATATCGCACAAGAGTCCCAACCGTCTAGAGCCAGTAAGACTATGGCATCTCCAATCGGGGTATGTTGTGAGATTGAAGGTAGTGGGGAGGGGAAGGAGATGGGGAAGAGGAAGGTTGGAAAGTACCTGGCTGTTTAGATCTGGTCACCAAACACGGCTAAAGCCATTTCAAGCATCGTTTCAATTCTGAATGGTGGTCTTATTTTGTATTATTTTATAAATTGATTGTGTATGACATATATTGATTAAGTATGATTTATTTTCGCTCGCCGGCTTTGAACCCGCTACCTCTGGATTCGTAGTCGAGCGTCTCTCCACTCGACCACGGAGACCGTCAATCGTGATATTTTCTTAGTAAACTTATCAATAGTTAGTTGAACAGGGAAGGAGATGGGGATGAGAAGGTTGGAAAGTACCTGGTTACTTAGATCTGGTCACCAAACACGGCTAAAACCATTTCAAGCAACGTTTCAATTCTGAATGGTGGTATTTCACCAGGGCGATACTCAGAGGATCTACAACTCTGGAACGTGCCGCAAATTTACCGCATGTTATTTTATATTAATTAAATGTGTATGACACATATATATTTTGTGCACGTCGGGTTTGACCCCGCGACCTCTGGATTCGTAGTCGACAGACGACTTTCTGTTTGACAGAAATATTTGCTGGAGTTGCCCCCACAGTCATGGAAATGTGTCATTTTGTACGGCCTATATTTTATCAATAAGAACAAAATTTAATGAACTCTTTCCAGCATACTAGATATACATACAAAATGTCATAACACGCATAACATTGTATTAAATAAGATTATTCGAGTTTAGCTTTAGTTTGTAAATATCGCACAAGAGTCCCAACTGCTTCCAACCGTCTGAAGCCAGTAGGACTATTTCAAGCTACTTTTCGATTCTGAATGGTAGTCCTCCACCAGGGCGATACTGAGAGTATATATCAGTATGGAAGGTGCCGCAAGTGTATTTATATAATAATAAAGTACCTGGTTGGATTAAGAAATAAAAAATTAACGCAGGTAATTCAATGCTCTCACTGAGTTACCTGAAGCGACAAAAAGCTAAATGAAAGTCCCGAACTCGTGTCGCTTGAGTCAAGCCTTCTCTCAAATGGTAAATATATTTAAGATGACTGAAGGGCCACAAAAGTCTCCAGAATAAAATGAAAGTCAGAGCTTTTGATGCAGAAAACTGTCAAAAACGGCATATTGAACTCATTATTGACCAAAGTGTCCTTAAGGGTACTTAAGCCCTTTTGCCTTTCCAGCGACGAAATGATGAATTACTTTTCCTTCCTAAAAAAACGTGCTTACTGAATACATGAAATACAGCTGTTTTATTATTATGACGATAATAAACCGCTTACCACAATTGTTATTAAAACTGTGGAGCAACTAATAAAATGAGGCAGATATTGCCAAAAGCTAAAAGCTTATCTATGTAACATATATTGCCGAGCAAGCGGTTAATATGATATCAACCTGCAAAACGATAGCTCATTTTGATAAGCTAATTTGTTAGATATTGTATCATTGTGACGTCGTACACTTCAGTAAAAAAATCTGTATCTCTAACAATAATATACCCCTTGACGTGTTAATCTACATCAGGATTATTCTTATCGAAAAGGCTGTCATTACAAGCAGATAGCAAAAACGTACTTATATTTTGTCCATCACCAGCTACCCTCATACACTTAATCAAACTCTTTCGTGACAAGGAATCGAATTCCCTCCCCTAAACTTGGTGAGTGGGCTTAAATAAAATATTGCGATGAGCACACAAAACACAGTCAACAAAATTTCACTTTATGTACTTGTATATAAACATATACAAAAAAGCCCTACAGTTGCAAAAGGCAGCCCGCTCATCGGGTAGAAAAGATCATCTCCTAATTAATGCACCTCTAACTACAGTTGATACAGGAAGAAGGACAAGTATTCCCTGGCACTGTTAAAAATTTCTACAATACGTTATATTTATATATTATTCACTTGTGGTGGCCTTCGTGGCCTCGTAATCCACATAACTGGTCCGAGTGCACTTCTGCAGAATTGCTTTGGGGCTGCAGAATGCAGGTCGGAAATTGGCTTGTTACCTCCGATAATATGTGAGAATTCAATTAGATATAAACATAAACTAATGGTGAATAAATTACATTTAATAATAATATTAAAACCACACTTTTTCAATTCATGAAATAAAACAATAAAAATTTGAATATTGAATAAAATTATTTTAAGTGTATTAAAATAAGATGCTTGTTCTCATTTACAGGATTTCTTCATTTCTGTTTGTCGATAAACTGAAAATAGTTGGTTTTACGCCATATTTATATATTTTTCACTTACTGCTTTTGTTTTAAGCTTTAAGTCAAACGCCGGAATTACACATTGTCGAAACTACCAACATGTATATGATTTCAATGCGATCTTTACTCGATGGCTAAAATATGTATTAAAATCAGTTTTGCAAAACGAACTCCTTTGAATTTGACGTTTCACGACAAAAAAAGCTCACTGCGCCACAGATATAACGAGTGAAAGTGTTGCCATTTTAAGGCAATTTTATAATCGATATTGGTAAACTAACGTCAACAGCTTAGTTCGTAGAATCGATTCTGCTTAGTTGTTGATATGGCCGTACTAGAGACTTCCAGAAATATTTATAATTTTAACCCTTTGACCTCTAAACATAGATTAATCTACTTTCAAAAAATATTTTGAGAATTATCTGTTATTTATAACTTAGAAATCATTTCAATTTTTTTTTTGAATTTTCTAAGTATTTCTTATAGGAAAAATACACCCTGTACATATTTGTACCGTCAGGCAATACGTAAAAATATAAATTATAATGTGTGTATAATTGTTTAAATTTAAATTTCCTACAAATTCAACATTATGATACTCATTGAAATGATTATATAAAAAAAACACATATACCTGAATCCATTATCACAATAATTATGTTGTCAAACAAGCACTAAAATAACGACTAACCATGTGACAGCTCAATGTAAAAACTGGTTCCCCTGGTATCAGTTGTTATAAATAAGCGTTAAAAACTGACCTACGTACAAAATAATGTCCAATAATGTACTTTCAGGAACAATATGTCAAAAATTATTTTTGATATAAAAGATACGTGAAGTTTTATAGACAAGTACAAATTCGTACCGTCAGAGAGCAAAGGGTTGAATGTCAGACCTATGACCCAGAATGTCATACCTAGTCAAAGCTCTCGTAGGCTGTGTACATATTTGTATCGGTCAGTCACAACGGGTCATCGCACTGGTAAATAATGTAGCTAGTAGTCCGGAATAGAGAGAAATAGTAATAAACTTGTTTGTCTAAGGTCACGCCATGTTGTAAATGGCAGAACCGAGACACTAAAACAAACGACTTATTTTACAATATTCAATACATCAGTCGAATTGAAATTGGTTCACAGACATTTTATTGTATTTGAATACCAGTTGTCATTTTACATTTCGCTTTGAATTACAAATTATCTTTTAAAGTTCGTAATGATAAAATACTTTGATGAGATAGACATGATATGGGATGAATCAATGACAATCCAGTAGGCTTTGGAAGACCAAACATAGGGAGGCGGTAGAAAATGATGAAGAGCAAGAAGAAGGGATGGTTGTATCTCTTAACCAAACATAGCTCAAGGTAGTTCATGAACCGTTTCGACACAAAATAGTGCTCTAAATTTCTAAAAGTTAAAAACCAGACTAAACAATTTTTGTAAACGTTATAATTACAGTTTGAATATTAGCTGTTATTCGGGGTCGAAACAAAACATTGGTTATGCTTCGAATTCCAAAATAATGCGTGATGTCATGTAAAACTTTTCAGATTCACACAACAAAAAGTACTCATTATACGTCAAACAAAAATCGATTTTCAACATTTCCTCAATGCCCTTAGACACGTATGTTAAAATATATTTGTAACGCCATTGCATTTCCCTAAATGCTACTGTTTTTGTTATCTTATTAATTAGAAATATCTATTACATTTTATGATTTATTCTATATTTATAAATTTCTCCATCAACCTTAATGCTGCCTGAATATACTCCCTCTTGATGGCCTTCTGTAGACATGATACCTTATATCCTTCATTAACAATTTTTGCATTCATTGTTGAATTTATGTTTTTTTTCTTTTTTATTATTGTGTAAAAATGTATATTAAGTAAAACAATAAACTTTGTAAAACACCACTTTATTTGAGTTGATCGGCAACCAGGTTTCGCTTTTCTCAAGCTTCGTCAGGGGTTTTATATCAACTAAATAACATTTCACACATACAGATGTATATAGGACAGTGATGAATGAGAGAGATACAAGATATATAGTAGAGGGAGACGGAATTACATACAAATATATAAATAAGACAGTGATGAATGACAGAGAGAGATACAATATATTGTAGAGGGAGATAGAGAGATATAAGTAAAAAAGTGGTAGACAACTAATTAGAGGTGGAGGATGGTATAACTCGAATAAAGCTTAAGTATGTTTTATTTAATATTCAATGTCACACCCCCAAGTTTTTGCTTCCTTCGAAAAAAGAGTATTATTATCAATTATGGAATGTATTGCACTGCACTACTCCTGCATACATTCTGGAATAAAAACTTTATTATTATTATTATAATTCACGCATCTTAAGAAATTCATATAATATTACACCATACCATGATGCAGTGTGCAGATTGATATAGTATAACAATACATCAATATCTTTGGTACACATAATAGAAATAAGCGCTTAGTATAGAGTATTTCTACTAGGAGCCATTTTTTCAGCATGTGCCTGACTTATTATTATCATTCTGAGATTTAAAACACTTATTTTGAGCTGCTGATTCTAAAAACATTTTTTTTTCGCCAGAAAAACATTTATCAAACTTTTAATTTCAGTGTTTTAGCTTTGTTCAGTGAATTATCGCATTGAAACCGTTTTTTTATTATGATATTCTCAATTGTCAGGATATATATTTATGTTATTGTTATTATTTCCAGCCATAAACAATTACGGCATCATCCTATTCACCTGCGGTGGGATTGCGGTTCTTATCATGCTGCTGCTGTACCTGGACACCCTGCGCCACGTCATGAAGCACGCTTCCTCCAAAGTCAAGACCCACACAGCCTTCGTGGTCAGTGTGTATCCGGTAAGGCTTGAAGCATAAACATCTCTTCTTCAATCTTTGCTCTACACATGTGAAATCTTCAGTTATTTCCGGGTAAAAATCACTCTAAACAACATAAGGATCTATCAAGCATAGAGTTGGTAGAATAGTATCTTGCCTTGGATAAGGCAGTGAAGTCAGTTGGCGACTTATTTTCGATGATTTTAAACTGACTCGGCGCACATGGGCGTGGCTAAGACTAAGGCTACGGTATTTATACATCCATTCATATCACATATCGACATAATGTTTTTGTTTATTCGTATGGCCACTTTTTCACAGTATTTTTATCAACAAAAATATGGCATATAACCTAAAAAACCGGTTAGTTGTGTCAAGTTTAGTTCAAGTTTTTAGCTCTGGGTTCCTGTACAGAAATAGGGCCGCTTATATTTGTACGTCTTGAGACTAATAGACGCCGGTACGTCTATTCTGGCGTCGAAATGACGCGTCGCGACGCCAGGCGCCTCTCCGTTGCACGCCACGTTTATGTGTATGTGCCTGAACGCCGATATTTTAATCATCATTGCATTTTTCCCGCAGGGTTGTGGCAATAGAGGCGAGAATACGAAGGTTTTATGACCACATGAAAAAAAAGCCTCATAATAAGTTATAGTTTAACATAAGAATTTAGCAACGACAAATAATTAATGTTTTCGCTTTGTTGACGAAGCATTTAAATTCTATAAAAGCACACCCTTTTCGGCTCTTCGGAAATTCTATTGCGTTTGATATTTTAAATCATTCCATTTTATTATGTTAATTATGCTGTAAAGCGCCCTTGAGGTGATATTTATGTCACGAAAACGGCGCTATATAAATCAGCCAATTATTATTATTCTGAAGTCGGCTCATAATGAATTTAATAACCTTAAGAAATACATTAAAACAAGACACAATACATATTGTTCCGAAAATTAACACCTTATTTTACATACAGGTAGTTGTTATATGTAGTTTAAATGATATATTCATACTGCAGAGTTGACATAGTTGCGATGGAAAAAATACGTTTCGTTAATCTCATGCTAATACCACGAAATTTCAGTCAATTCAAACAGATATTCACGTTTTTTCATTAGTATTTTGTTTTTTTCAAGAAATTTGTATCTTATAGTGAAAACCGCACAAGAGTCCCAACTGTCAGGAGCCAGTGAGACTATGGCATACCCTTAGAGTACATAGAGTGGTACCTATCCAAGGCAGTGTAGTCAGTTTTTGATGATTTTGCCGGACTCCGCAGACCTGAGCGTGGTTATGACTAGGGCTAGGGTATTTATACATCCATTCATAGCACATGTCGACATAATGTTTTTGTTTATTCGTATAACCACTTCTTCACAGTATTGTTATCAACGAAAATATAGCCTATAACCTAAAAAACCGTTTAGTTGTGTCCAGTTTAGTCGCAAATCGAAACGTATGGGCGGAGTCCCCGGAGACGCGGGAGACCAAGATCATCCTTACAGTACGTAAAAGCGGTGTGTTATTTTTGTTGTCTCTTTCTCTCTCATGGTGTACGACGTAAAAACCAGGAGAAAGTGATTTATCGCAATTTCGTATGGGTTGGGTAAAAAGAATTAGATCTCTCTCTATACATTGTTACTCCGAGGGCATACCCAATTAAGGTATGTTGTGAGGTAGTGGGGAGAGGAAGGAGATGTGGTAGAGGAAGATTGAAAAGTACCTGGTTATTCAGATCTGGTTCAGATTTTCAAGCAACATTTCGATTCTGAATGGTGGTCTTTCACCAGGGTGATACTACCAGAGTATCTACCACTCTGGAACGTGCCGCAAATAAATTATATATTATTGTATGTTAGTTAAATGTGTTTGACACATATCAATCAAATAAAATATATTTACGTACGCCGGGATTCGAACTGGTGACTTCTGAATTCGTAGTCGATCGTCTTACCACTCGACCACGAATATCTTCAAGGTAACCAAGCATGCACCCTAAAAAAGTTGTGTAAAAATTATTTGACATTTAAATCTTAAAGAATTCCGTTGTTTTTGTTTTTTCCTCGAAGAAGGCTTCTCTACGATAGCAATTTATATTCACAGAAAACATTTTATTAAAACTTACTCATCATTTGCATTTCGGTAGAGTAAATACATAGATAAGCATCCCTTTCTCTATATATAGTCGATGTATTTAGTCGATGTACTCTTGTGCAGTTTTCACTATAAGATACAAATTTCTTTAAGAAAAAAACAAAATACTTGTTGAAAAAACGTGAATATCTGTTTGAATTGACTGAAATTTCGTGGTATTAGCATAAGATTAACGAAACGTATTTTTGCCATCGTAACTATGTCAACTCTGCACTGTGAATATATCATTTAAACTACATATAACTAACTACCTGTATGTAAAATAAGGTGTTATTTTCGGAATAATATGTATTATGTTTTGTTTTAATGTTTTTCTTAAGGTTATTAAATTCATTATAAACTGACTTTGGAATGATTTTTAATATCAAATGCAATGGCATTTCCGAAGCGCCGAAATGGGTATGCTTTTATAGAATTTAAAAACTTCGTCAACGAAGCAAAAACATTAATTATTTCTCTTTACTAAATTCTACTGTTACACCAATCTTCCTGTAAATCTAAAAACCACAGACAATATTCATGAATTTCAGTTTAAATTGAAATATGACATCCAACACTTTTGACAGTCATTAAAAAATGTTTTGTTGTTAAAAATTTTCTAATCATTATTTTTTTCTTCTTCTTATTTTACAAATCTTGTGTTATGATTGTGTACTACCATTTATTACTATAACCTAATTTTACACAAATACTTAGTATTTTTCTCTTCTGTATTGTAAAAACTAAACACTATTTTATTACTTGAGCGAAATTCCCTCACCAAACAACAGTTTGTGTGGAACAGTTTATATGTTTGTTTTGTAATACACTGTGCAAAAATTGGTAACATTTATCTTATATCTTATTGTAAAAAGTAAATTTAAAAAAAAGTAAAAGTGCACGTCTTCTAATGTCAAGTGTTTGTTTGAAATATTATATTGGCTTATCATTGTGAACTAAACTTGCAAGTTGATTCTACCCCGAATAAAACTAATTATGTTTAGAGTAAAAATTGTGTAGTTAATTAATACGTTACATAAGTTACAATAGAGTTTTTTTTATAAAACAGAGTTGCAGATGTAGATTAATTGGTGCTAATTTTTTTAACGAGTAACATAAAACGCCACGCAAATTAATTCGCAGAAGGTACGCGATAGATCGTTAATCACACATTTTGATGTTTTCGTGTTCTGGAGCAGTGCTTCCCAAACATTTCGGCCATATTTTATCTTCAGTTTCTTCGCTCTATTTTGCCGCATAACGGCATTTTTGTGAACTGGTGTTAAACAGTAAATACAGTCTAACCTATACAAACTTCGTGATCATCTGCGTTACGATCTTCAGGGAGTCTATCGCCTCCAGAAATACCTCCACCCCTGTTAGTCTTCTGCTGCTTCCCTCCAGTTCCTTACGCATAATGGTGCAAGTGTTCACATTCGGAACGTCCAGCCACCTTAATTTAATGCCATATGCACACGGAGATTTTTTCATATATAAATTTTTAAATAAGCGTTTATATAAATGAGTATGTGCAAATACAAAATATGATGTAAATATAAAAATGTTTAGAGAGTAACAGTTAAAACGAAAAAGGTGTATTAATTATTATAGTTTTAACACTATTTGTTATTATGTAGTTTGTTTTTTCTTCGTCTTCCTCACAAGGGAAGGTGGACTAGATATATTCAATTCCATTTCTTATAATTTAGTGCGTCTTCTATGTCGTTTTCAATTCTGTTTTTAAGGTTATCTCACTGAATTCAGTCAGACTTTAATTATTGATTTGTCCTCGTTTAACTTTCATATTCGTTTTATATTCGGAGGAAGAATGTTGTGGAGTTTTCATAAAAAACATGTATAGTTTCTTTGTCCGAATGTGATTTTATAATGTGGAACGTTTTTCTATGTCGTTTTGATTTGATCTAGTGTCATGGATGCGTAGTCCAGTGAGGGGTTCCATATTTTTGAATAGTTTCAAGAACATATTTTTGGCATATATTTGTAGAACATTAGATACCCAAAAGAAACTGAACTGGTTTGTGATTGAAATTACTAGCCGGTTACTAACTCTTTAGTGACGCAGTTCAGCACACATGGGCTACTCACAAGTGATCCAAATCGGTAGTTTTCTGTGTGGTGTGCAAGGTGGTGAAGTTATATACAACGGGATATGTTTCTACTTCTCCCACTAATTTTGTAAAAAATACAATGAAATGATATAAAAATTATAAAATGCATGTATAAAATAAATACATACGATAATATTTTACAATTAAATGGTGTGACAAGAAACGTTGATGTATTCGATCGGACGAAAAACCAGGTGACCTAAGAGTCAAGTCAAAAACGAGTCGACAGGTCGAATTTGCTACAAACTGATTACTAAAGCGTTAGTGACGGTTTAGTGCCGTATGCGGCGTCTAGTTTAATTACAAAGGTTCAAATTCATCGCGGACTTGTTAGTAATAGCGTCCGTGATCAGTTTCTTTTGAGTATCTCCGTGTGCAGAGGACCTAAGTCTCTCAATACTTCTTCGCCCTGGAGGCTTATAATAAAGAAGCATCTTTGGTGATCATCATTGTTACATGTCCTACATGCCTGTGGCTGCAAATGCATAGGCATCTTGTTACAATATTGTTAACAGCATTAATGTAACAAATTACAGTTTCAAACAATTACATACGGATTCAAGTCTTTTTGTTCGTTTGGTCGGTTTTCCATTGAAAATATGTTAATCATTATCACTTTCCCACAATATAAAATCTCTGAAATCTTTGTAAGAGTATTTCTAATATTTTAAACGTACTGCGTGTCTGATTGTGACGGAAATTTATCAATGGGATAAAAGATTTACACTTTTTATTAATGCTAAGAACTTGGGTAAACACGAAAACATCAAACACTTAAATAATTATATTTAACAGGATCGTCGGGCATTTGTTGTCGGATACCACAATAGCAACGAAGTGATACTACCCACAAAAAATAATATAATTATTAACAATCATAAAGTACGACGCACTTAATTTACAAAAAAAATATGACACTCACCAGACAAGGTCAATATTTTTTTGTAGAATGGTCTACACCGATTTGAAAGAAATCTGATTAATTTACATGGGACCTTTTTACTCCTAGACCCCAAACAGGCTAATGAAATTAATAATGTGTTAAAATAAATAAATAACATTTTAAATTGTACGATCTATTTTATTTATTTTAACACAAATATTTACATAAAAATATATATATATTCATAAACAGTGCAAAAATATTGTATAAGAAAGAAAATATAGTATTGAATAGCAGATAGATCCAAAGTTAAATAGTTTCATCAAATAAATTAGCTCTACTAGATGAAGAAAACTGTACTAAGGTGTGCTTATATTGTGATATTGACGTAATAAATATATCAAAAACATCGGAGTATTTGTTTCACAGATGTTGAATTCGTAGCATAGGAGTATAATATTGTGAGGTTGAAATAAGATTGTAACAATAATATGGTAGGTACTGTTACATTTTACCTGAAATAAGATTAAAATGACCTTACTAAAAAGCACCCATAACACAGTTCTAGGGGTTTACCTCTTTACTGTGTACATCAGAGCAAGAATATATATGGAGAGAGAAAGCTAAATATTTTTACCCAACCTATACAAATTTACAATAAATCACTTTATCCGGGTTTTTACGTCGTAAGCTGGGAGAAAGAAAGAGATGAGACAAGTTGTCACATATTATTGCACCACTCTTCAGTATTTATTTTTTTGCATGTTTTCCTTCTCCCGCGTCTCCGGCGACTCCGCCCATTACGTTTTGTTATGCGACATAACACGACACAACTCAACGGGTTTTTAGGTTATATCCTGTATTTTTGTTGATAACAACACCGTGAAAAGTGGTTACTCAAATAAACAAAACATTATGTCGAGATGTGCTATAAATGGAAGGATAAATACCCTATCCCTAGCCACGCCCGAGTCAGGAGAAAATCAACAATCCTGACTACACAAGGTATCCCTCCTGGTATATTATTGCTCTGAGATGTGTACAATAGACTGTCAATATTCTTGCTTGTATCGCCCCCTTCCACTTCGATGCTTTTCAATGCCATCAGAGGTGTTCCCAGCGCACCCCAGAGGGCGGTACCCCACCTTGACAATCACTGCTCTAAAATTTTCCACAAAGGTTTCTGTTGACAGAAATTACAAAATAATATTAGCATAGTGAAATTAAAATCGTATAGCAGGAGTGTCCTTGTAATATTAATCTATTCGTTTAATTTAGAAAGGTAACAAAGACAAACATTCTTTATAAAGAACATAATATTTGATGAGTGTTATATTCTAGTTCCTAGTTATTTTCTAAACGTTTTTCCGTCAATATTTGCCTTGTCATAATTTGAAAGCTTGAAGCATTGTGTGGTGCCTTGAACGTGAATACAAATAAAATATATATCTAATACGTACTGCGTACTACGTTTCGTAGGCTTCTTATAATTTTCCGGAAAATGTGAATAAAAAAGTTCGTAAAATTGGAATCCGATTGTGTTTTATTTTTAAGGAAAAAACCAATAGTCGTTACCCACATGAACGATTACTTTTTACCAGCTTCATTAAAAAGCAAAAGCTGTAAATAATTTCCTTTGTGAGTATGTTACTTACGCGTGAGAACTTTTAGAATTTTTAACTGTTGTTAATTGAAATTATCAAATTAAAACGTTATCTTTTCAAATCCCTATCTACCTAATAAAGTACCTACCTTTAATGTATTTCAGCAGAGATTATTATGTATTTGAAATTGGTGGATTAAAGCAACCAATTTTAACGCCTATTTAGGCGTATTATAAGATGTATTTACGTGGCCAGCAACGGGGTGCACCTAACAGCCTAGCAGAGGAAGATGTTTAAAGCGGGAAAGGAGGAATTTACCCGCTGACACTTCGGTTTCCCTTTCGTGACTGAAAACATCTCTTGTTTTGTGATTACTTACTTCAGCGTGTTTTTATTTGTAAATAAACGTGATCTACCTAACCTTAAAGACTATCATTCGACAATTACCTACTACGTTTATTTATTATAGTTCCTAAGTTCTACACAATATTTTTTCTTGGCAAGTCAAGTTACATCCTGTGATTTTTCATGAATTACAACTGAACTAACTAACCATCACACCGCTTCCCCGCATATGTAGGTAGAGTGGATGGACTGCCATAAAACTCTGTCTCGGCACACACTTCTTGCTTCATTTACATTCATACGTCGTTTCATACATACTCTTCTGTTATTCTGACTCTTGACATGGCCCGACTCAAGTATTTGATTAACTTTTTAAATATATTTTTTTTATTGTGAATACCGCACAAGAGTCCCAACTGCTCCTAACCTTCTAGAACCAGTGAGACTATGGCATCCCCAATTAGGGTGATGTTGTGAGGCTGAAGGTAGTGAGCAAGGGAAGGAGATGGAGAAGAGGAAGGTTGGGAAGTTCTTGGCTATTCAGATCTGGTCACCAAATACGACTAAAGCCATTTCAAGCAACGTTTCGATTCTGAATAATGACCTTTCACCAGGGCGATACTTAAAGTATACACCGCTCTGGAACGTGCCGCAAATATACATTATATTATTTTACGTGAATTAAATGTGTTATGACACATATTAAGTCAATAAAAGTTATTGGCGCACGCCGGGTTTGATCCTGCGACCTTTGGATTCGTAGTCAAGCGTCTTACTACTCGACCATGGAGGCCGTCAAACTTGACCGTGCCATTTCTTCCTCGGGCGTCCCCGACTTATTTTTCCATTCGCTTTCGCGTCATATATTCTTCTCATACCCTTTCTTCGTTCATCCGCTCTGCATGTCCAAACCATCAAAGCGCACGCCGGAACTCGCTATATCTGGATTAGTAGTCGAGCGTCTTACCACTCGACCATGAAGGCCGTCACCAAGCATGGCTAAAGCCATTTCAAGCAACGTTTCGATTCCGAATTCGAGCATATGTCACTCTGGAACGTGCTGCAAATATTATTTATTTTTCAATATATATATATATACATGTACATACATAGCAATCCCGGTGAGTTATAAAAACTCACTCTGGGACAAGGGAAATTAAAGAAATACACGAGTTACAACCTTGGAAAAGATAGAGTGGTACCTATCAAAGGCAGTGTAGTCAGTTTTTGATGATTTTTACCGGACTCGGCAGACCTGGACGTGGCTAAGACTAAGGTTAGGGTATTTATACATCTATTCATAGCATATGTGGACATAATGTTTTAGTTTATTCGTATAACCACTTTTTCACAGTATTGTTATCAACAAAAATATAGCATACAACCTAAAAAAACATCTAGTTATGTCGAGTTTAGTCGCATTTGAAAACATGTGGGCGGAGTCACTGGAGACGCGGGAGATCAATATCATCCTCACAGTACATAAAAGCAGTGTGCGTATTTTGTTGTCTCTTTCTCTCTCATGGTGTACGACGTAAAAACCCGGAGAAAGTGATTTATCGCAAGTTTGTATAGGTTGGGTAAAATGAATTAGCTCTCTCTCCATACATTGTTTCTCCAAGGTTACAACAAACTACAAAATACAGAGTAATCAAACTAACATAAATCAAACAATATTATATAATATAATAAGAATTACGGTATAAAAAATGGGGTTATTAGTATTAATATAAGATACAACTAAATTATAAATAGAAACAAACGAAGAAAAAAAAAATATAAAAAAATTGTGAAATTACATTTATTTTCGTACGCCGGGATTTAAACCCACGACCTCTGGATTTGTAGTCGAGAATCTTTAACGTTCGATCACATAAGTCGTACTATTACAGTTTCCAAAAAATTAAGAAGACGTAGGTAAATTAAAATAATTTAAGATTGTAATTGTATAATTTTAGGTGGTAGGATTAGCCACGTACTGCGCTACGGTGGTGCCACGTGCCCATCTCCTGGCAGAGGCTGTGGCGCAAGGGATGTTCATGTTCGCCATGTACCAGCTGTTCTGTCTCTTCGTGGCCTACTGCGGGGGAGAGTCTGAACTCATCAGGTAACCTTCTATGGCCTGCGAATTTAATACAGCCGCTTCTTGTGTAGGTAAAAGATAGAATAATCAAACATTATACTAATCACGATAATGCACCAGCTCACACATCAATGCTTGTTCGTGATTATTTGGCCAAAAACAACACCGTAATCATGCCTCAACCACCGTATTCACCAGATTTGGCTCCATGCGACTTTTTCCTATTCCCGAAGCTCAAGAGACCAATGAGAGGAAAGCGTTTTGCCACAATTGATGATATAAAGTCAGAATCGAAGAACGAGCTGATGGCCATACCGAAAAGCGCATTCCAGAAGTGCTTCGAGGATTGGAAGAAGCGCTGGCATAAGTGCATTATATCTGAGGGGGATTACTTTGAAGGGGAGAAAATGGATATTGATGAATAAATAAATACTTTTCGAAAAAAATCAAAATTCACCTTTTCTTTTGAACAAACCTCGTAATGATTTAGTTGCTTCCTGCACTGATGTCATATCGTACCTACGAATCTTAAAAATATAATGCTCGCAGACAGAAGATTTTTATTTCCACGGGGCCCACGTCAAATGCTTTACCGAAATTCGTACATATAATGAAACCTGTCAATAAGGTTCCCCCTTAAGCAGTTTTGTATTTTCAGACTTGAAGACTGAAATAAAAAAGGCCAATTAATCCCACATATAAGGTTTTCTTACAAATGAAGTTTTTTATCCATTCCCATGAAAAACCTTATAAGAAAGTTTCACTGTATATCACATGAGAATGGATCATTTTTACGACATGTAGAATTATTTGACAACTTTGTGTTTCCTTATATTGAAAGAATGTGTCATAAAAACTCAGCAAACCATTTTTGTAATCGTGAATTATTTTAGAGACAATGCTATTAATAAGTTTTTTTTCATACCCATGAAAACCTTATAAGAGAGTTTCACTGTATATCACATGAGAATGAGTCTTTTTTACGACGTGTAGAATAATTTGACAACTTTGTGTTTCCTTCTACTGAAATAATGTGTAATAAAAACAGAGCAAACCATTTTTGTAATCGTGAATTATTTTAGAGACAATGGTACTTTTTTTCAAGTTTATTATTTATTGTTTTTTAGGAAAGTAAAGCCTGATTCCTTGGACCCCCGAGTGCCTCCATGTTGCTGTTGGCCTTGCTGCTGCATACTCCCACTGATGTCCGTCAATAAGTAAGAAAATTTGGAATTATTTAAATTAAATTAAAAGACTTAATGATAGAATTTCACAATATTAAATAATTACTTTTTTTAAATTTTCAGACGGAATGTGAGATTTCTCAGGATGCTTGTCCTGCAGCTGCCAGTGATACAAGGATTGGTCTACATGATCCTTCTTGTAATGTGGGCTGAAAAACAGGTGTGCATTATTTATTTATGTTTTCATATGAAATAAACACTTCGGTGTGACATTATAAATTTAAATAAAGCAATTACTTAGATTTACAGCGCTTATATGTATCTCTCTTTCTCTATATTAGCGTTGGGAAAAACTTTGATATTTTGTGAATGCTTCACGAACTGCTAGTTCTTTAAAATAAACCCTTCGCACTGAACACTTCAATTGAAGTCGAACTCGCCAAAAAGAGATTTGAATTTGATTTAGCAAGAAACCAGTTATTTGTTCAGTTCTTTTTGGAATCGGTTCCACGAAAAGTACTAGCAAATCGACAAAAGTTTCTCGCCAAAACAAAAGTACTAGTCGGTAGAGATTTTAAAACGAAAAGAGCTGGAACCGGTTCCTCGCCCAAAAACACACCTTAAAAAAACACGTTCCTTTAGATCGCAACTGAACTGCTGCAAATTAAAGTAGTTCTTTATAATCTAACTTCCATTAGTTCAATGAAATGAAATGAATGAAGTTTGAACTGCCGCAAAATGAAATGATTCAAACGGAGCGGTCACAACGCTAAAATGAACTGCCAACTTCAATTGAAGTATTTGTTCAATTAACAGTGAAGGAAGTAGGAACTGCCGCCAAAAGAAGTAGTTCTTTGAAGAAGTTCTTTCGAAGCTGTCACAACGGTACTCTATATATGAAAAAAATTATGTTTGTCTGTCTGTCCTCGACTTTCTCGAAAATTACTCGACCAATTTCGCTAAAAATATCACAGTTTGCTCTTATTAGTGACAGGAAGGTTTGAAGGGTAGTTGGAATGAAATCCAATATCGACCCCTTGGAATAACAAGGTTCCATCTGACACGTCAATGTCATGAGATAATGGGCTCCATAGAAAGCTAATTTAGAGTTTATTATCACATAGCAGTGCTGCGTCAGATGAAACCTTCTTATTCCAAGGGGTCGATATGTAAAATTGTTGCTATAACGTAAAATTAGAATGAAAAATATTGAACGCGCCATGATTGAGGTTAGCCCATAGCTTAGAGCAGTGCTCCGCAACCTTTTCTCACCTACGACACACCGAAATTCATCGTAGAATTCCGCGGCACACCAAAAGCTAAAATATATAGGTATTAAATTGATACACAAATTTCACAAACATTTTTTGGTTTTTATTTGAACATACATAGAACTATAACTTATTTATTTTTTTGTAAATGCAGTACAACGCATGTGCATGAGTCTTCAGCGATGCACATAAAGGTTATTTTTCTTTGTCTATGGCTAATTTGGTGCGGTCATGGTGTGTACAAAGCACACTACGCAGTTTTCAACAGTTGGCACCAGGCGCTGTAGGACCATTGAAAAATTATTTAGTTATAATAATTATTCTATACTACATTTTAAAAAATAGACAATATTATGAAAAATAATTTGACTCTGTGTATTAAATACATAATGAAAAATGTCAAATACATTGAATTGGACCGCGGCACACCTGTATCCGGCTCACGGCACACCAGTGTGCCACGGCACACCGGTTGCGGAGCACTGGCTTAGAGCAATAATATACAAGAGGTAACGCTGTAGATCGATCTGTAGTCAGTTTTTACTAGGTTTTACTGACTCGTTTGGACCAGGGCGTGGCTAAGACTAGGGTTACGGTATTTATACATCCATTCATAGCACATATCGACACAATGTTTTTGTTTATTCGTATAACCACTTTTTCACAGTATTCTTATAAAAATAAATATACCATATAACCTAAAAACCGTTGAGTTATGTTCAGTTTAGTTGCACATCAAAGCGTGTGGGCGGAGTCCCGAGAGACGCACGAGTCAAAGAACATGGTTACAATACTTTGAAGCGGTGTGAAATTTTGCCAAAATTTTGTTGTCTCTTTCTCGCTCACGGTATACGACGTAAAAACCCGGAGAAAGTAATTTATCGCAAATTTCTTTAGGTTGGGTAAAACAAATTAGCTCTCTCTCCATAGATATTCTTACTCCGAGGCCCATAGACATACCACTCTGGTTAGCCACAGATTACATATTCCACAGACGAAGGTTTTTTTGGTAGAATATTTTCAAAATGGAAAACAAAAGTGCCTACTTAAGAACTTTTTTTATATGGATATATATAATAAAAATAAATTTTTAAATGAATGTTTCTTTGTTTAGAGATAGTAATAGTCATCATAAAGCATTACTTTCGTTCATTGCCATAAAGCGCCACCGTTGTGGCGCTTTCGCAGCTGCCTGACGTGTTTTAGTCTTTCTCGTTATTTTTCGCCAAATAAGTAGGATATTTCACAAATTACTTCTTTAAAATTAGACTAAAATTACCGTGATTTGTTGGATGCCTGGTTCGTTCGCGTTCGGGAACAGTCGGTCGAGATCGGCACTCCCCCGCCCCCCATAGATACACATAGGTTAAGTGAATAAACTCTAAATAATTTTAAAGTGACTAGTTTCGACGTAATTTCGATTTTTAAGAAAATATTTTAATCTTTAAATATCAGTGTTTTAAATGCAGTGCAATAGCCCGAGAATGGTCACTTGCTTTGACCCTTGTCCAGATGTGTCCCTTCGACCGCCCGGGAACCGGCAGGGGGGGCGGGGAGTGCCGATCTCGACCGACTGTTCCCGAACGCGAACGAACCAGGCATCCAACAAATCACCCAAGTGACACCCTTACAGATGAAAGCCAGATGACATTCGCCCACGTTGGTCTAAATCTGTTAGGGCGGCCGCATTCCATCTTACATAAACATTACAATTTAACAAGATCTGTATAGCGCCCTTGAGGTGATTTTTCACAAAAACGGCGCCATAAAAATCATCCAAATATTATTATTATTGAATTTGGAAAAAATCCGTGCTTCTCTCATGGACATATGTATGTGGCCTGCCCACGCGTCGGAAAACCTTCTGATTTATTCATATAAAAAATATTGTGTATTGAAAAGCACTTCAATAAATAGAATTAAAACACAAACACTTTATTTCTTTAAGTGGCATGCCGGGTACTCGCTAGCACATTATCAATACTCCATGGTATACTGCCCTGATGAAGGCTATGTTGATAGAGAAACCTGGTGACAATATAATAAATAAATGTGGTGATAACTAAGTTACAGTTTTATTAAAAAAATATATTTATATTCTTGAGAAAGTGTGAAGTGTTGACATTATAACTTATCAACTGATAAAGGCAACATACAATGCTAAATTAATACTTCAAAAAAAATCAGGTTAACAGCATTTCAGCGATCACGTTTTATAACGCATAGAAGACATGTTAATTTTTAAATCTGATTTTTATGTTTGTTTTGAAAGGTTATTGGTTAAGTCAAATTTTAGAATGTGTACAAGATGGTGACCAAAATTAGGGATTGTAAATAATAATAAACGAAAAAGTAAATGTTCTAATTAATTTAATTTTACGAACTGAAACATTCTTTATTAGGACGGCCTACGTGTTCGAGTGGTTAAGACACTCGACTGCGAATCCAGAGGTCGCGGGTTCAAATCCCAGCGTGTACAAATAAATTTTATTTAATCAATATGTGTTATTCCACATTTAATCAATAAAATAATATTTAGGATATTTGCGGCACGTTCTAGAGTGGTTGATACTCCAAGTCTCGCCCTTTTTTATATCAATACCGCACAAGAGTCTCAACTGCTCCCAACCGTCAAGAGCCAGTGAGTCTATGGCATCCCCAAATAGGGTATGTTGTGAGGTTGAAGGTAGTGGGGAGGGGAAGGAGATTGGGAAGAGGAAGGTTGGGAAGTACCTCACTATTCAGATCTGGTCACCAAACACGGCTAAAGCCATTTCAAGCAACGTTTCGATTCTGAATGGTGGTATTTCACCAGGGCGATACTCAGAGTATCTACCACTCTGGAACGTGCCGCAAATATACTTTTTATTATTTTTATACGAATTAAATGTGTTATGACATATACTAATTAAATAAAATTTATTGTGGATTCATAGTCGAGCGTCTTACCTCTCGACCATGCAGCTTGTGCGTTATTCACTATAAAAAAAACACAGCTGATAAGCTAGATACCACTGAAACTGGAATCAATTTTTCGAATTTAATTAATTTAATTAATTAATTTAATTAATTCGAACGAATCAATTGAATTAACTTAGTAATTGAAAGACTTGTCTGTCTCGTTTCAGAGTTTGTATCGAGTCAACTACATGTATCTGCAAGTGTTCATAGTGGCCTCTATATTCCTGGGCATCTGGGCCATGATCATGACCATCAAGATGCTGAGGGACACCCTCGGAGGCTACTCCCTGCCGGCCAAGTTCTTCGCCCTTCAGCTCGTCCTGCTGCTGTCCAAGTTGGAGGGTCTCCTGGCCAGGGTGCTGGTGTGGACTAGCGTCCTTCCCTGCAAACCTCCCATCACTCCGTCTGTCTATGCAAGCCGTGAGACTCAATATTTATTTATTTAATTATATACGCCCTCATGGGCTTTTACATAACATATGATATAAAACATAAAATAATAGTGACATAAAAAATAACAATGATTAGCATCCAAAAACATAATTAAGTTGATAGAAATATTATAATTCAAATTAACACTAGTATTTTTGAAAGATGTATGCTATTATAGCCTTCTTGTAACTAGTTCAGTGCAGTTGAATATATCTACTATTTCAGCGATAGAATTACTCACTGTATGCAATCTAGGTACAAGCGAGTATTTAAATGACTTAGTCCTGATGTATATTATTGTTAAATTTAAAAAGAATTTTGGATCGAGTGGATCTGTTAGGTACATAGAAGGTAATTAAGCTAAGTAAATCAGGGTAAATCACTATGTATTGTTTTTGTTTGTAATGTCTTTTTGCCTTAGAGTAAGAATATACATGGAGAGAGAGCTAAATATTTTTACCCAACCTATACAAATTTGCGATAAATCACTTTCTCCGGGTTTTTACGTCGTTTACCATGAGAGATAAAAAGACAAGAAAAGTCGTCACATAATATTGCCGCACTTCTAAGTATGTGAGGATGTTCTCCGTCTGCGCTAACTTCACACCAACGAGTCGCATAACTTACGTCAACGGATTTTGAGGTTATTTCCTATATTTGTGTTGATTAAAAAACTTGCAGTGGTTATACAAATAAATCAAACACGACGGTAATATGTGCTATGTGTGAATGTTCAAATCAGACCAAACAAAGATCATAAAACATCACTAAGAGGAATTTCAACAGTTTTAAATATTTTTGACCGAACTTTGAATTCTCACATTTTTAACGATATAAAGACATAAAATCAACAAAAAGCTTCCATCATTATTTATTTTGTTATTAGTGTTTGTGTGATACTTTGACTTTGTAAATATTTTTAATGGTGTATTGATATTGTTTTGTTTAATGTGTTCAAATGCGTTTGATAATAATGTCCGAATCCCACGTGGACGGTAACTAATAGGCTATCCAACATCCATTGATATATCTTTGTCTCTTTCTATCGAGTCAGTATGAGTCAACAACCCTGACTACACTGTTTCGCAAAGGCACCTCTCCATGTCCTCCAAGGTCTTTGCGGATACCAGTAATTAAATCGTTTCTTTGAAAAATATTTGTGAATGATACAGCAATTAAGCCACGTTATATGAATTCTAGTGATGTACAACACCGCCAAGCTGGTGGAGATGATCATACTTGCGTACTGGGCGAGGCACCTCTACAAGAAATCCCTGCCGGAGATGGAGTCGCACCCGATCAGCATTCAACAGGTTTGTTCCCTTCCCACCATTTGCAGCAATGTCGAAAAACAGCAAGACAGTGACCCTAGTGTGACCGCACTTCCAAGGTTGAACAACAACACTAATCATTTCGACAACCAAAACTACATAAACGAAAGATTGTAAACTGCGACCAGTGGTTTAGTTCCAAAATACGCTTCGTCCACTTTGATAAATTTGCAGGTTATATATGATCTCCTTTCTCTTAAGCGTGGTATCATTAAATTATTAAAAATTGTCACACAAAATACTAAGTTCAGCTAGGCAATATTTGTGTTTGCTAAAACCAAGTTGTTTCCAATTGAGATATACTCTCAGTATGTCTCTGACTAGATACCACCTTTCAGAATAGTTTTGAAATGACTTTAGTTATGTTTTTGTGATCGTATCTAAATAGCCATATACTTGCCAAACTTCTTCTCCCCAATTTAGTTACACAATATTTCTAAAAAACAAGAATGCCACAGTTCCACTACATTTTTCATGCATTTGGGCTCTTGTGTGGGAATCACATAATATAAAACATAAGTTTCTTTATCTAACGCAGCTAAAATCTATACGGAGGCTACCCAACAAAATTTTCTCAGACTCTATCAAATAATCTTGTCTTAAAAATTGATGACTGTAATGGTAATTATGGTCTACCCATAAACATAAGATACAAGACACGTCATATTCATACAAATCTTACAAAAAATGTAGCACCACTAATGTTGCACCACTAAATGTTTCACCCGCGTATGAAAAGGATAGCCATTCAAAGAATATGTGTGTGCGAAGGAGATAGCTATATGAAACGTGTTTCGAAGATATGTCTCGTTGATTTGGTGTAGTGCAACCAGGCGCATTGTCTCAGTAACGTATCTACATTATTTAATTCATCTAAGGGTCTACCTAGTGTTAGCATGAACTGAATGCAAAGGGAGTTGAAAAAAACCGTCAAATTATTATATACAGTACCATCAGAAAATATGAAATCAGTTCTCTACTGTATGATTTCCTATAGTGCCTTATATTCTTAGATTCATAAAAAAAATTCAACATCGTACTCGGCTGATCTCTGCATAAGATAAAGTCTTCCCTTTGACATGCCTAAAAGATTTGCTGATCCTTAAGTATAATTGACATTAAACATTTAAAAGACTCCCAAAACATGTCTATTTTATAAAAAGCTACAATATAAAATAACACATCGGCCCCACAACATTGCTCAACTTGGAAATACCATAGTCTTACTGGTTCTGGCCAGTTGGGACTCTTGTGCGATATAAATAAAGCTAGTCTTGCCTTCAAGGATGTTTTTAACATAGTTTGTGAAAAGGAAACCAAAGTAACCTGCATTTTTTCAAAGTGGATAGTGGAATTATACAATTTTATAATGATGTACACATTTTTGAAATGCTGGAAATTTCAATAAAAATTAGTATAAGTCAAAATTTTTTAAACAATACTCATGACAGTAATACAAGGTATTTTTTTCTTATCATAGCTTAATGTAAAACTTATATTTTATTGATCAAAACTGTAATTGGAGATTATGTTGAGTAGTTTATTTTTTCAAAGCGTGTTAAACATTCTAGGCACAAATACAAAATAAAGATTTACAAAAGACTAAAACTAGGTTATTAAAAAATGTTAACTGATTTAATATGTTTAGGTAAATAAGTATCAATGTTTGTGATTTGACATAATCACATTATTAGAACGCAAACACTGCGGTGTGACATTGTAAATAAAATAAAACTCATTAACATTATTTCACAACACTATTTATCAACATTTTTGATGTCAATGAGATTTTGAATGGAACAGTTAATATAAAGCACTGATAATGTTTGAGTCTAATCGAAACCAATTTGGCATCAACAATATTAGCCAGTGTAAACCAATGTTAAGCACTGTGTTTCATTTTATTTTGTATGATTTTTTATTCATAAATACGAAATTTGTGTTGCGCACTTTGTCTTAATGTATTTTGTCAATGTAAAAAGTCAAGAGAAGTATGAATGCTGAATTGGTGACTGATCGATAACTGTACCCATGTGGCATTCCATCCTTGTTGCCTACTTTAAGGACTAAAGCATGAAGAAGGTATGTATAATACATAAAGTGAAAGAATTTATTTTCATCTTGAAGGAATGTAAATTCATTTGTATGTTTTAAGTATATGTACGTATAATTGTCTTAAATAGCGATTAGTAAGTATTCATTTATTTATCACCATTAAAATTTTGTCATTATCTTACTTTGTAGTTTAGGCATTTTAGCATGGGTTCAATATCTGTTGAAATTCAGAAATATGTTGTAATTTATACAAGGGCCGACTGGCTATCAAAAAGGTCTGCGAAAATTTAAAATACGGTCCATGTGTAATTTTAAAATTTTTGATTTGAGTCAATTTGATGAATCCATTAAAAATGTCTTAATAAGTCAATAATCATTTGAAAAAAATATCCATTATTTATTTATCACTAACTGAAATGTATATATGTTGTGTTAATCCATATCGCTTTTGAATTTATGTCATAGCTCTTAATAAATGTTTAAAAAACAATGTGTGTTTTGTATGAAACCTGCACAGTAATTTTAAAGATTTGTCGTTTGAGTAATAAGTTTTTCATGTTTAGGTTCCCCTTATCGACGAAACTAAGGTTAAACCAATTATTCAAACAAAGAGGGAGTTTGAAGTCAAAGTTCCAGCATCGGACATTGAATCATTTAGCGCTGAAAAAAAACCTAATACCAGCCAGATTCGGACATAGTACAGGGTTCCAGAGAATCACCGACATCAGGAATAAGATTTTATTTTGTCATCTTTGATGTTTATCGTTTTCGTTGAGGACATGTGTGTATTGATTTATTTTATTTTGGGTAAACAGTGTGTGTATTTGTCAAAATCAAGACAGTGTGTATTTTTGCATGAGACTTCTAGCTGCAGATATGATATATGAAAGCTATTACGTCAGTGTTTGATGTTAAATACAGTGTCCTTAAATATTACGCACCAGGTACAAGTCATCACGTGTGTTCTTATCTCATATTAATAAAAACAAAAAGGTAAATAATAATAATAACACAAAGGAGATCTGATGTGAAAGAGAATTCTTAATCGCTTAAAAAATTGGTTGCTCATCGCAATATTGTATCATTCCTCTGCGCAGATAGAAAATCAATAAAAACTCTATTCTTAATGCTAAATCATCGGTACAATCTTCATACTCGTCAAGTAAATTACTATAAGAACGCTCTGTTCACCGTCAAACTGAAAATCCATCGACTGAGGAGACATCGTCTCTGGAAAGGCAAAAGAGCTGAATCGCCATTTTGAGAAGTTCACACCAGAGCACTTAAAAGTTTTTTTTGTTTTGTGATAAAATTCGTAAGTCGTCAGTACCTGGTTTGATTTTGAAAATAAAATATAGCTCAGGTAACTCAATGTTCTCACTGAGTTACCCAAAGCGACAAAAAGCTAAAAAAAGTCCCAAACTTGTGTCGCTTGAGTCAAGCCTTCTCTCAAATGGTAAATATATTTTAAACGGCTGAAGCGCTTCAAGTCTTAAGAATCAAACGAAAGTCAGAGCAATCGATGCCGAAAAGAAAATGATCAAAACTGCATATTTAACTAACCTTTGACCAAAGTGTCGCATAAGCCCTTTTCCTTTCCGGCGACGATATAGAGAAGTCATACATACATGAATAACAATTTATTTATCAGACCTTCCTAATATCTAATATAAATTCCTCATTAAAACCAAAACACTAAACTATAATATTTAATATCCAGTTATGAGGGCGAATAAGACAAAGACGAACCGAACTTCAAAGACAAATCATATTCACACATCATGCTACTTCATAAAATCCAACAATTCTACCAACTGACGGACATTATGCAAATCAAAAATAATATTCAGGTAAGCGAAACAAAGCCAATTTTTTTAATTTCACAAGTAATTTTAGTTATTTTACAGTGAAAATTAAGTAGCTTGCCCTTTCTTCATCCCGTCAAAACTAATTCCAATGAATTTAGGATATTTATTGCTTATGTGTACAGAATTGGAAATTTCCCGGGTAAAATACATATACATATTTGGTGCTTTGTATTAAGGGCTTAAGGGTCAGCACTCAAGAATGGCGCTAAACGTTACTTTGTAGCATTCTACTACAAGCAATACTACAAATGATTTATCTACAATTTTTCTATGGGTAGTTAGAAAAATGTCCGAGGTTTCCAGTGAATACAATTTTTTTACCGAAATCCTTTAAATTCTATGAAAAAAATACAAAAATGACAGTAAAAGCTGCAGTTTGAAAACCAGCAAACACATTTTTTAATGTTTTACCTAAAATTCCAGAATGCATTTCATAAAGAATTTAAAATATTAGTTTGAGGATTGTGTTCACTGGAAACCTAAGACATTTTTCTAACTAACTATCTGTATAGAATTGACAGATAAATAATTTTTAGTTTTGCTTGTACTAGAAAGCCAAAAAGTGTGTATTTTTGGATGCTGACCCTCAAGTCAAAAATCATTTTTTTTGGGGGTAAAAAAAAAAAAAAAATCAAATGACGAAAATGCAATTAATATTATATAAGTTTTAGATTTGTGTTTTTTGGGTACGCTATTTATGGTTAGAGAGTTATTTGACAGAGGATTAATAATATTTGGAAATGCTTAAGTCAAAATTGACATACCAAGCACTAAAGATATATTATTAATAAATTTAGCTCATAAAAGCAGTAGTTTTGGAGGGTTGAAAACTATTGTCACATGAAAATCGATTTATTTTATAGTCTGCGAGGTTATGACAAGTCACCTTTGTGAGGTTGGTTTTTTATTTAATTTCTGAAACTTATGCGTGTAATGCCAATGCAACGAAAAAACAATAATTGCGAGAAGTTTTTCAGGAAGATACTGGTGGAGAAAGGGTTGACAATGCCTTGGTGATGGGAGTAATTAATAATAACTAAGCAAAACTTTCTTTCCGTCTTCTTATCGATCATTATATCTGTACTACTTGCCTTCTTTTCTGTTCTACTTACCTTCTGAACATAAACTAACCTAAACATCTTTCTTTCTGATCTAACCTAACCTAACAATCTTTCTTGCTGCCCCCTTTATTATGATTCTTTCTATCCTACTAACGAAAGCATGAACATACATATATAAATGAAGAAATCCATTATTTAGTTGAATGTTTTAACTTATCGATAACAATTTTATGAACGTATTTAAACAATATACAAACCACCACTGTAAATAAATATTAATTGTGAAATAAAAAATAATTTTGAATGTTTGCACAAATAATAATTCTTACATAAGTAGTTCTAACTAATAATTTATTGTAGACCAGTAGACTTGTAAGGAGAAGTTTAATAAAAAGAGAGGTGAAATTATTGTATAAAAGTTTATTATTTAATCAATAAAATATACCAAAAAAAAAGTTCAATAATGTATTCATATTCTTATTTGTTGCCAAAAATATACCTAACCAGTACTTTAAAAGGTATTATTTATGTTACAAACATAGACGATTCTTTGAACACACCGCTGTGCATAGAAAATAGATATGAAGATATTACTGGGAAGTTTTACATATCTTCGTTGTCGGAGTCAGAGTCCTCTTGCAGCGCCTGCTTCGCGGTCCTCTCGGCCTCTTGGAGGATGTTGGCGGGGACTCTCTGATGGACTCCTCCGGTGATCTCTCCAACCCACGAGAGTTCCAGCTCGAAATTCTTGTCCTTGAGCTCATCGTGGACGAGGTAGATGCTGCAAAAATGATTAATTAATTATTTAACCATCGTATTTAAAAAATAAAAATAAACGAAAGACAAATATTCCTAGGTTACAAATAACCTGATGATGTTTGAATTTCTTCTACTATCATCGTAATAAGCGGAAAATGTTGCTCGTGCAATGATGGAGGACTTAGCTAGCAGAGGATTGAACCTGTAATGCCTGGGAATGAACTTGGCGCATGAAAGTGCTCAACCTATTAACTATTGGTACAAAACTAGGAATATTTGTGTTAAAAAATATAACTCAGTGACCGATCAAAGTGTTTTGTGGGCGTGTTTGATGTGTCCAAAGTAAGCTTCCTCAGCGGTCAAGCGGTAAGACGCTCGACTAGGAATCTATAGGACGCGGGTTAAAAACCCAAATAAATTTTATTTAGTTAATATTTGTCAACACATTTGATTAACCCATTCAACGCGGACGCCTCAGCATATGAGGCGCGACCGCCCGTGCCTTCTCTGCGGATGCCTCAACAGTTGGGACCTGAAGTTTTGGCGTCGATAAAGTCGGAATCCTGTGCTCTATATTTGTAAAATCTTCACAAATATCTTCATACATTTGTCATGCTAGCGACACCTATAATATTTTAACTTTAACATTCTGTATTCGTTCTCAAATCGTAAATATTCGTGGTCGGTGGTCGGGATCCCCTTTCGTAAACATTCAAATCTCCCCGCCGCTCGCCCTACCGACTCGCGCCTGCGCACTTGATTCACCGAGTTTGTGTAGATTGGTCCGTGCGTTGATTACGTGAAAGCGCATTACTTTAGTTTATTTACATTTAAGAAAATGTTTATTTTATGAAAAAACTTTTCATTGTTCTACATTTTGTTTAAAATAGTATAGTATAGTGTTCTTATTAATAATATGTCGGTTACGTTTTATATATTGTGATCTGTGAAAATTTACGTGAAGAAATAGTGAAGTTTGGATTTTGTATGTATACAAATTGTGAGTACAAATACGATTCAATTAGTCACATTAATTCAGCATTATATTATGTTCTTGTAATATTAGATAACTAACCCAAAATGGAGCACCAAAACCTATCCGAAGAACAAATCGTCGAATTTGTCGGCGCGCTAGATTCGGATTATGAAATGTCCGAAGAAGAATATGAGCCATCTGATGTATCAAATGAAAATATGTATATAGAAATGCAACCCATTGAGGTCGTCGAGGAACAAAATGATGATAATTTTGGGTCTTGGACATCTGGTCCCCCATATCCCAATAATTCATAAATTCGATGATTTTTCAGTCAGGTATAACAAACAACAGCCTAACAGAAAATTCTCCCGGAATGACATTTTTGAACATTTTCTGAATAAGGATATAATGGAGAAAATTGTTGCAGAAACAAACAAATTTTACTTTTTAAGCTTAGCGAGATGGAACTGACTCCAAAATCCCGTACACATAAATGGATAGATACGGATATACCAGAAATGTACACTTTCTTTGCTTTGTCCATGTTGATGACACGGAATAAGCATTTGACTGTGGAAGAACATTGGAGTAGTGATATTTTCCTCAGAGCTCCTATCTTTAGTAAAACAATGGCGAGAGATCGGGTACCAATTATTATCACAAATGTTACATTTTTCGGACTCAAATTTCCCAGTTCCTCATGACAGACTTTTTAAAATTAGATTACTTTTAGAACATACTAGAAAAAATATTTAAGGAATCAATGATGCCACAGAAAAACTTGTGTATTGACGAGAGTATTATAGTGTTCAAGGGACGACTTATGTTTAAACAATATATTCCATCAAAGAGACATCGTTTTGGTATTAAAATGTTTGTGTTATGCGATGTGACATCTGGCTATGTTATTGATTTTTTTATTATTTACTGTGGAGATGGAAGTGATATTATAGACGAACAGAATTTTGGAATGACTGGGGCCGTTGTTACTACGCTATTAAAAGATTATGTTGGGAAAGGACACAATTTGTGGGTTGATAATTGGTATACGAGTCGAAGTTATTCGAATATCTGCATAACAATAAGACAAATGCTTGTGGGACTGTTAAAAAAAACCGGAAAATGATGCCTGATTTTCGAAAGTTAAAAGGGCGAAATTGAGGCTTCGTGGATCACTACTTGCCCTCAAATGGTGCGACAAAGAGAGCGTGCATATGCTGACCACCTTGCATGACGATTCCATGGAAGCTTCCGGTAAAACAAACCATCAAACCAATGAGCCCATTCTAAAGCCAAAATGTGTGCTTGATTACAATAAGTCAATGGGTGCAGTTGACAAGACTGACATGATTTTAAGTAATTTGTCTTGTATGAAATCCACCAAGTGGTATAAGAAAGCGGCCTTTCACATAATAGATTTATATTTGTTAAATGCTTTCGCCATTTATAAATCGGTTACTGGAATAAAAATACCGTTAGCTGATTTCCAGCTAAATATAATAAAAAAGCAGCTCATAGGAAAATATGGCAAAAAAATGTAAAACATTTGAATTAGCACATCCCACAACCTCCACGAGCTCAAATCCGCACAGAATCTTCCCTAAAAACTTTACCGACCATATGCCTGAACTAACTCCGCCGACAGAAAAAAACCAAAAGCCCTTGCAGTTCGGCGTATGCGCTAATAGTGGTAGGCGAGAGAAGAAAAAACAAAATACAAGATTCGTGTGTCAAATTGTGTGAAATCTCTTTGTGCTTATTTCCTTGTTATAAAATATACCACACCTCAAAAACAATTTTTAACGGTTATAAATATTTAAGTCAAGTGTCTGCCTATCTAAACATAATTATTTACTCTTAATAATAATAGAATCATATGAGAACAATAATACATAACAGAATAGGATCGAAAATAACATGTTTATAAAAAATATTTTGTTTGTGAAATGTGATGTGTGTATAAATATCGTCAAGTGCTGACTGGCTGCAATATTGTCGGCCGCGGTGTCCGTTCTCTGTCAAAGCGTAACGAGCCGTCTCCGAAAATGGCGTCTCCAAATGGTGAGTTTGTTTATACTGAGATCTTTGTTCGTCGTTTATCATCATAAATACGCACGTTTGAAAGTCAGTTGGTGATAAATAATAATCTTTATGTATAAATTATCAGATCCAAGTAGATAGATTATTTTTAACACTGGTAATTATACTGCTATAATGTGAAACATTATCAACAAAAAAATGCCGCGTACAGGGGGTACCTAGCATAGAAACGTCAGGCGTTCAAAGAGTTAATATAAAATATACACAGTATATTTGCGGCGCGTTCCAGAGTTGTAGATACTATAAGAATCGGCCTGGTGAAAGACCACCCTTCAGAATCGAAACTTTGCTTGAAATGGTTTTAGTCGTGTTTGGTGATCAGATTTAAATAGCCGGGTTCTTCTTAACTTTCCTCTTTCCCATCTCCTTCCCCTCCCCACTACCTTCAGCCTCACAACATACCCCAATTGGGGATGCCATAGTCTGACTGGCTCTAGAAAATTGGGATCAGTTGGGACCGTTGTGCAGTATATTTCCTATAATTTTTTTTTTCTTATTTTGGCTGAAATTGATCACACTTTTAAAATATCTAAATAGATGATTAATTTTATCGACTTATTTGGGGCCTAGGAGTCGATAGGCCAATGTAAATTAGCTTTCAAATTAGTAAAGATCACACATTTAGGTATAATCAGTTCAGTGGTACAATACCAGGCACCGTACCTGGTACAATACAGATCGGTCGGTAGCTGAGTGCACAAACGCATTAGATTTCCCACCCGGGCGTCCTGCGTTCAATTCCTCTGCTGGCTAAGTCCCCCATTATTGCACAAGCAGCATCTTCCGCTTCTTATGATGGCAATAGGAGTTTTTCAAATATTGTCAGGTAATTCGTAACCTGGTAATGTTTGTCTTTCTTTTAAAAAAAAACATGTGCTAAAAAAAGTGTATTTTGTGAGTGTAGTTATGAAGGATTAACTTACATTCTAGCTGCTTCCTTGACAAGTTCCGAGATGGGCATATCTGCTAGTTTGAGCTTTTCAATCTCGGTCTTGGCTGCCTGTTTTGCCTTGCCCACTGCGCATCCGAAGTAGGACTATAAAAATAAAAAAAAGAAACATTATAAAAAAAAAAGATAGAAACAATGCTATAACAGTTTTGCAGATTAGGGTAATTGGTAGTTAAATAATGGTAAAAATAGTTTATGTGAACATAGTAACGGTGTTTAATTAAATATAATTTATTATCCTCTGGAATGTCAGATTCCCATAAGGTACAATTTTCGTCATACCTTGCTGACTGTAATTTTGTAATAACTCTCTTGTGTTTTACAAATAGAAGTTTTTGTTAATTATGCAATCTTTGCAGATAATAATAATAAATGGATAACTTTTATAGCGCCGTTATTGTGGAAAAATCACCTCAAGGGTGCTTTACAAATTAATTTATCTAACCTATAATTTATCACTTAAGCTTATAACTAATAACTTACAGTTAAAATTTATTACTAATGGCTTACACTTAATATTTTCAACCAGTGACTTACAATAAGGACTTATAGCTTGTAACTAACAGTGAAATAGATGCTAACATTAAAAACATTAATGTTTACACATACAATAAAAGTAAAAAATAAAACTTATTACCAACTTATTACCAAATTATTTACAACGTGGATATTCACAGACATAGTACAAGGAAATGCAAAGAAATCAGACTACCAGAAAGAATAAATCCAATAAACAAAAACAGTTTACTCTATAAAGAGATAAATTTTTTACAATGCGCTGCCGGAAACCATGAAAATTATACTAAGTAACAAATTAAAAATAGCTTGCAAGAACCATATAAAATACATGAGTATGTTATATCAAGTAGTATATAACATCAGTTGTGACATCGTCTCTAGATATGTGTTTATGTATATTTTCAAATTATATGTTAACGGAATAAGTGGTTTTTCTGGAATAGCTACTCACATTCGGAGAATTATTTTTTTCACTCATGTCATCAAAAAAAAAAAGCAAAGATTTTTTTTCGTTACATTGTATTTTCGTGTGGCTGAATAAATTTCTTTCAAAATAAAAATACACTAGGTTTTCCTGTAAATACAAACAGTAATGTCACTTAGAAAATCTAATTTTTTCTGACGCACTGAAGTAAGCAAACTTAAAATATTTATTACTCAACTTTTACCGAGCTTAACGCAATGCAAAACATCTCTATGGATTGATTATTTCGTTCAAAAGTGATTACAGTTCATTTAAATATGCGAACAACAGGTTTTAAAGGATAGCAATTAATGCCTGGTGACTATTGGCACCTCCGGCACACTAAAGGTTAAAAGCATCACTTTATACAAAATCATGCATTTTATTACGCGCACCACAGGGCTGAAACTAGCATTGTGACCGCTCTGAAAGAACTACTTCTTTTGGCAGCAGTTCCTACTTCCTTCATTGTTCATTGAACAAATACTTCAATTGAAGTTGGTAATTCATTTTAGCGTTGTGACTGCTCTGTGTGAACTATTTCATTTTGCGGCAGTTCAAACTTCATTCATTTCATTGAACAAATCTTCAATGGAAGTTAGATTACAAAGAACTACTTCAATTTGCAGCAGTTCAGTTGTGAAATTGAACTTCAAAGTCTATAAAGAAGTAATCCATTTCAAGTACTTCAATTGAAGTTCGACTTCAAAGTACTTCGATATAAAGGAACGTGATTTTTTTGGAGTTCTTTTCGTTTTAAAATCTCTACCGAACCAGTTCCAGTTCTTTTCAATTTGAAATCTCTACCGACTAGTACTTTCGTTTTGGCGAGGAACCGGTTACAGTTCCTTTCGTTTTTAAAATCTCTACCGATAATACTTTTTAATTTGGCAAGGAACCGGTTCCAGTTCTTTTCACTTTCAAAGTTCTACCGACTAGTACTTTTGTTTTGGCGAGGAACTTTTGCCGATTTGCTAGTACTTTTCAAAAAAATATCAAGGAATCGGTTCCAAAAAGAACTGAACAAATAACCGGATAAATTTAAATCTCTTTTTTGCGAGTTCGACTTCAATTGAAGTGTTCACTGCGAAGGGTTCATTTTAAAGAACTAGCAATTCGTGAAGCATTCACAAAACATTTTTTCCCAACGCTAGATGAAACAATCTCTCTTTTACACCAGCACTAATAAAAACATTCAACTGGCACAGGCCAACCTGAAAACAGTATTTCTCTTGGAGTGAGAATATACATCGATAGGTACCTTTGTGAAACAGTGTAGTCAGTATTGTTGACTTTATACTGACGCCATAAAAAGGGACAAAGATATATTAAAGGAAGTCGGATAACCTATTAGTTACCGCCCACATGGAATTCGGACATTTTTAACCTTTTCAGGGCGTTGATATGTACTGGTATGACAACACCAGTGCGCGGCGGTTTTTGTTCGCAAATAAATGACCACATAAAATTTGTTTTAACGCAGTGAAAATCGCATTAAGATAACAAAAATATATTACGGCATGTTCCTTAGATATCGGGCTATGTCTTATCATCTTATTAAGCTTCAAACATAAACAGAATATGATAAATATTACGAGAATAAACATCCATCGATAAAAACGAACCATTTGTATGAACGGACTTACGGGTTTGTGTGTGCGTCATCATAGTGTCTGCAATCTCCGAACACTGCGCCGATTGTCAAATATTATGATCCACTTATATTCGAATTACGAAAACCATAAAACCGTCATCACTCATCACATAACACAGTACGATCACTCTCGAATTTCGTATTTACGTAATATTGTTTATATTAGTCCGACACCAAGATACATTGAACATGATTTATAAGAATTTGAAATGGTCCGCCACTCAAGTGATAATCTACAGGGTGGTTCACTAAAGTTCAATATATACCAACTTATTTAATGTTTTTTCTTTTTTAATTCATTCTTAACTCTATGGCTGCCATTAGCATGCATCGGTGTACGGTGATTCCGTGCCTCAACTGCCATTTACATCATCGGTGTAAAAGGCGAATGTCAATGTTTCTTCGACGATATTTCTAAGTTCAAGCCGTAGATGGGGCTAAATATTATTTCATAAAATAATATAAACTCTTTTTCAGCGACATATTTCATAAAAGTTTATAATTTATATTTTTTACACTACACAAAGCCGCATCCAAAAGAGGACTAAAGTTTTCATGGGCCAGTTGCTCAAATCTCCCGCCATTATAAAGTCATGTGTGTGTATGTCACGTGGTTCTTACCATAGTTAAGTTTATGGTTCCAAAAATTTGTTGATGACCAGAAATAAACATCATACAATCGAAGAGCACTGGTCAAAAGATCCCCTTCTCACAAGCAATATTTTTGGCAAGACGATGTCTAGAAATCGATATCAGATATTTCTCAGTATGCTGCATCTTTCAGACCCTCATACTCAAATTGTTGGTGATAAATTGCACAAAATTAAACTCCTGGTTAATCACACTCGTAAAATGTTTAAGGAAACAATGGTGCCATACGAAAAATTATGTATTGACGAGAGCATTATAGACTTTAAAGGGCGTCTTAAGTTTAAGCAGTACATTCCATCCAAACGCCATAGATTTAAAATTTAAATGTTTGTTTTGTGCGACGCGCAGACTGGTTTTATTTTAGATATTATTATTTATTGTGGTGATGGTACGGACGTAACTGACGACTAATGTCTCAGGGCTTCAGGTGCGGTTGTCACCACTTTGTTAAAAGACTACCTAGGGAAAGGTCACAATTTATATGTGGACAATTGGTACACTAGTCCGATATTGTTTAAATTCCTGCACGATCACCGAACCAACGCATGTGGAACAGTACGCAAAAATCGCAAAAATGTGCCAAAATTTAAAAAAATTGAAGATAGGGGAGATTGAACCAGAACACCTCGCAGTGTTCTGGTTCACTGATGGCATCAAAATGGCACGATAAACGAGAAATTCACATATTAACCACACTTCACGATGATGCAGTTTCTCCGACAGGAAAAAATAATTTTAGAACCGGTGAAGCGATTTTGAAACCAACATGTATCCAAGACTACAACAAAAACATGGGTTTAGTTGATAAAGCAGATATGATGATAACCAGCATAAATTCCCTAAGAAAATCTGTTAAGTGTTATAAAAAACTTTCCTTCCATTTGATTGATTTATATCTACTAAATTCGTTGATAATGCACAATAATATAAGTTCAAAACATTTTAGATTTCCTGATTACCAATTATGTGTGATAAGACAATTATTAGAAAAATATCGTATTACATCGCGCCTTGAAGTTGGTCCGCGTACATCACAAGACTTGCCATTGCGTTTATCTGTCAAAATGCTAGCTAAACATATGCCAAAACCAATACCAGCAACGGAAAAAAATCAAAAACCGTATAAAAACTGTTATGTATGCGAAAAACAAGAAATTTTAAATTGAATTTAATATCACTGCGTATTACACAAATTACACAAAAAAAAAAAAAAATTAGAATATTAACCTAATCTAAATGTTAGTTTACTACACACACACATTAAATACGTACGTAATAAAGATTTAATTGGTATTTATCACTTTAATTAAGTATTTTAATTATTTAAAATTCACGAAATGCGAACACGGCGCACGTAAAATTTGATCTACGCATTGTCCTTTGTTTCGACAGGAAAACGAGACTAGCGCCATCCTGTGGCCGATGACAGAATTGCGTCACAGAGAATCTCGATAGCAAGATTTAGGATCGACCCGTTTAAAAATATTTTTTAAATAATTAAGCAAAATAATTCTAAGAAATTTTGATAGGTGCCGGTAGAGGACAGATTTGAGTAGAGTAATAAAATTATTTCAGAAGTGTCAATGCTATATTAACAAACATATGACGGTTGACATTTGGTAGTACGGTGCCGTCTCAAACGTTGAGACGCTAGCGCACAGGGCATGTATTTTGCCGTCTACTATGTTGAGACGCTAGCCCGGAATGAGTTAATAAACATATTTGAACACATTAAACAAAACAATATCAATACCCCATTAAAATTATTTATAAAGTCAAAATATCACACAAACACTAATAACAGAAGGTTTGCCTAAATAATGACGTAAGTTTTTTGTCGATTTTATGTCTTTATATGATTCGGTCAAAATTTATATAAAGTTCGGTCAAAAATATTTAAAACTGTTGAAATACCTCTGAAAAGCGAGGTTTTATAATCTTTGTTTGGTTCTATTTGAACATTCACGCACAGCACATATCACCATCATGTTTGATTTATTTGTATAACCACTGCAAGTTTTTTGATCAACACAAATTTAGGAAATAACCTCAAAATCCGTTGACGTAATTTATGCGACTCGATGATGTGAAGTTAGAGCGGTCGGAGAACTTTCTTACATACTTAGAAGTGTTGCAATATTATGTGACGATTTTTCTTGTCTCTTTCTCTCTCATGGTTTACGACGTAAAGTCCCGGAGAAAGTGATTTATCACAAATTGTACTGGTTGGGTAACCATATTCAGCTCTCTCTCTTTGTATATTCTTACTCCAAGGTATTTCTCAATAAAAAAAAGATTACATTAGGTACAATCTTACTATAGACGACTAGCAAGATAGAACAACTATTTAAATAACTAACAAAAAAAAAGACTTACGTAGGAGACTCCGCTGGGATCGATCATGTACATGGAGGGTCCGTCGTACTTGTTCCAGGAGCACATGACGGCCGAGCAGCCGTACGGCCGCACCGCGCTGTACAGCGTGTAGGCGTGCATGTACATGGCCACGCGCTCGTTCAGGTACTTCAACGGCACGGGCACGCCGTACTGCGCCTGGTAGTTGCCTGCCTCCGAGCGCGCCGTCTCCACGATCTGCCGCGCGTCCGAGATGAGACCGGACACGGCCTGGAGAGATAAGAATGAAAATAAATCTACAGTGTTTATTATTGTGCATTCAACCTCAAAATCATTTAGTTCTAAGATTTGTTGTATAGCTTAAGATTGCACAATTTAGATTTTTTTTGGGAATATGTGGTGCAAATATATATTTGAATCATAGCTAATTCTCAGTATACTTAAACTTGTTTTGAAAAAGCACAATCGCAAATTATGTGTTCATTAATTGATAAATTTAACTGCATGAAATATCTTTATGTCAGCTAACTAACTAACCATCACGCCGTTTCACTGCTGGGGTAGGCAGAGAGGATGGACCGCCATTCTACTTTGTCTTGGCACACACTCCTTGCTTCATTTACATTCATACACACTCTTCTGTTATTCTGACTCTTGACATGGGCCGACTCAAATATTTGATTCACTTGACCGTGTCATGTCTTCCTCGGGGGTCCCTGACTTCTTCTTCCATTCACTTTCACGTCATATATTCTTCACATTCCTTTCTTTGTTCATCCACTCTACACACCCAAACCATATGTGTCCCTTTCTGTCAAAGCCATGGAAATATCAATTGAAGAAACAATTGCTTTGTATTTACCATTCCTATGTGCTGGTCAACATCGAATATTCTCTTATTAGCTTTGGGCTCATAGAGCTTGGAAGTGATAAGTTTTTCTACAGCAAATACAACTCCGTCCTTTCCCCTAAGTCCGATGACAGTTCCAGAATTTTCTACGGCCTTTCCTGCGTATTCCACTTGAAACACGCGGCCATCCGGAGAGAACTGGGAGGCTGAGAGATCATACTGAAAACATAGAATTGAAAATTACCAAACAACCAAACATAACCACAAAAATAATGACTAGCAAATATTCGACAAGTATATAAGTTCAATAATGTCACAAAAAGGTGAGAGATGCGGCAAATCGGAAATTTAGGAATTGGTGAAAGGTATTGAATCTTAAAAATTCTTTTCGTGTTATAAAATACATTCGAAGGATCGGTTATGTGCAATTTATAACCTGCAAAACAACAAAAGAGATTCATTCGAAAAGTAAAGCAATATTCATGTTGTACTTACGCCGGTACCGATTGAACTCATTTTGATTTATAATTATTTAAACAAATTTAGCTATTTCCTCTGGATATTATGATGCTTTTAGCATAAGAAACAGCAAAATCAAAACTAGGGCTTCTCGGTTTTGTTTCTGACAAATGACAATGCCAAATTTCAACGAACGCTGCGACATCTGGCGATAGAAAAATATTCAAACAGATTTCTTCTAAATTCGTACCGACGGTGTCACATTTTTATGAATTTCATAATTAGTTTGAAAAGTGGTCAACAGATTAGCCCCTTGAAAAAACAATCGGACGAAAATTATTTTAGAATTTATTATCGCATTGCAATGTGGTGTTAGATGGAATTTTGTTACACTGAGGGATCAAGATGATTATTTTTAAAATATTTATGATAGGGAAGAAACTTTTATGAAAAGAGAGAAATTAAATCTTTTCAAATTCCTCCCTACCTAATAGAGTACCTATAATTTATGTTAGTAAACATTATTCTACATGAGAGGCGTATGTGCTAAAACCAGTTATGAGGGGCTTAGAAGCAAAGGCTACTAATCTACAAAATTTTAACCATCTCTAAATATGTGCCAGTTGCTTAGAGTAACGTAGAGACCTAACATTGAGAAATTTTGAAGCCGCTTTTTGACCAAGGATTGACCAAGGGAGGTATGACGTATATGCTTCCAGCCAATCGGATACGAAGAAAACCGTAAAGATAAACATTATTCCGTCTTTATCTGTTCGCGAACAATTTTGAGTTGCTACATGAGAAAGAAAGAGACATGGATACGTTCAGATGTAATTTTGAGTTGCTACATGAGAAAGAAAGAGACATGGATACGTTCAGATGTTGGACTAATCAGGGAATCCCCATTCCTACAAATTTACGTCAGAATCCCGTGTAACTCTCGAAGTAAAACATATTAAGAATGCATTCAAACTCATTTTAAACGGGAGTTTATTATATCGAAACAAATAATGCAAAGATTGACTAAATATTGGTGTAGGTAACAAGTTGTTTTGTAGGTTAGCATGTAAAATATTTGAGGTCAAACTAAAAAATACGAATTCTTGGATAAATACCTGTGGAAACTGATTTTTTTGGTCCTTTGTTACTTCAGTTGAAACAACCAACAACTGCACATGTAACCGTATCGTTTTTTTTAAATATTGCATTAAATTCACTCGAGTAATTATATATTTTAAGCTTTTTGTCTGTCAATTCGACTGACATGTAAACATTGTAAACTACTGTAAAGTTAGTAATATATTGAAAAAGTGGCTACACGGTTTTAAGCACGCCCCAAATCATATGTTCTTAATAACAATTGTTTGTCTCTTTTTCTCATATATCTATGGAAACGAGCATAAAGAGAGAGCTATATTTTGCGAGTATGAACGATTTGACTGATAATTAGGACGGTCTCTCTATATTGTTACTCTAAACACAAAATAAAGCTTTCATCGATTTTGATGATTTGTCCAGCAATTTGAAATAAGCATCTTACTTGATGGGTCTTTTTCATTTAACTGAAATAAAAAAAGACGTCACGGGAATAATCTGTCGGAAATCCAACGTTCATGCGGCCATGTTCAGTCGGTAATATAGTTAATTTTTGTAAAACTACTGCTTTCATGGATATATTTGCTGATCGAAACAAAAAAAGGTTTCTAAGTTAAAACAAGGTTATACCATGTTCACTGAAGTACGTGATAGTAAAAAAAACATAGAAAATTTACTGTTGACGACGAGAATAAAATAATAGCACATATCAACTCTTTTCCACGACAGGAAAGCCACTATGGTCGTGTAAGATCCCAAAATGAGTATTTGAGTCCCGATTTAAATACGAACCGGCTATTTCTGGCGTACAAATTATTTGATCTGTTGTCCAAAGTGTCTTTCAAATACTACAGTACAGTTTCCAAAACACATTTCCCAAAATTGAAATTCGGACATAAACGTATCGGTACTTGTGCGGATTGCGATATCTTAACTGAACAAATCAAATCTAATACGAGTAATTTGTTATTTCAATCTCGTCTTGAATTGCACCAAAGAAAAGCTGAGAGAACTTTGCATAAAATGAAAATGGATGTGCAAAAATCACAGTTGCCAAACAGCGATATGTGTACAGCCTCAATGAATCTGCAGCAAGTTTTACTCACCCTGACACTAACACACTCCCAAATGTATTACGCGAGGCAACTGTCAAAGTTTAATTTTGGAGTACATAATGGGGATACGCATGAGGCTTTCATGCATATGTGGCACCAAGGTATATCTAGAAGAAGAGGCAGTGAGATCGCTTCCTGTATATATAAAACATTCGCTTCAAATTTTACCACAAAAAAATACTCAATATGTGGAGTAATAACTGCTGCGGGTTTTTTTTGTATATCTGGCCATTCTTTTTTTAAATTTGTGACCGATATTTCCCTTTGATTGAGAAGAGGAAGAAAATGACGCATGCCAAGGTTCCAGAAAATTTATATACCGTGACAAAAACTACCCGCCAGAGGCAACCTTTTAATGTAATACCAATGGCCTGTAAAGATTTTTTTACATTTTAAAACAGCTGTAAACGATTTTATTAACACAGTAAGTCTGAAAATCTCTACAGCACACTGGGTGAAATTTAATTCTCAAGATCCGCGTAGCCGTGGAAGAAAGTCAAAATTATAAAAGAAATCTTGATTGATTTGAATAATCATGAAATTCCTCGTCTCCAGTGTACATTTAGAATAATTACAAAAAAACTTGCGGATATAAAGGGAATTATTCTTTATTAACATAATGAGACAACTTTTTCAAATGAAAATCTCTTAAGGATATAACCTTAGAGTAACAATATAGAGAGACCGTCCTAATTATGAGTCAAATCGTTCATACTCGCAAAATATAGCTCTCTCTTTATGCTCGTTTCTATAGACATATGAGAAAAAGAGACAAACAATTGTTATTAAGAACATATGATTTGGGGCGTGCTAAAAGCCGTGTAACCATTTTTTCAATATATTACTAACTTCACAGTAGTTTACTTGTCAGTCGAATTGACAGACAAAAAGCTTAAAATATATAATAACTTAAGTGAATTTAGTGCAATATTAAAAAAAAACGATATGGCTATATGTGCAGTTGTTGG
The DNA here is from genome assembly GCA_022651775.1 of Drusus annulatus. Classification (NCBI taxonomy): domain Eukaryota; kingdom Metazoa; phylum Arthropoda; class Insecta; order Trichoptera; family Limnephilidae; genus Drusus; species Drusus annulatus. The sequence continues at coordinate 728,642 of JAGWCC010000011.1, forward strand.
TTGTTTCAACTGAAGTAACAAATGACCAAAAAATCAGTTTCCACAGGTATTTATCCAAGAATTCGTATTTTTTAGTTTGACCTCAAATATTTTACATGCTAACCCACAAAACAACTTGTTTCCTACACCAATATATAGTCAATCTTTGCATTATTTGTTTCGATATAATAAACTCCCGTTTAAAAAGAGTTTGAATGCATTCCTAATATGTTTTACTTCGATAGATATACGGGATTCTGACGTAAATTTGTATGAATGGGGATTCCCTGATTAGTCTAACATCTGAACGCATCCATGTCTCTTTCTTTCTCATGTAGCAACTCAAAATTGTTCGCGAACAGATAAAGACGGAATAATGTTTATCTTTACGGTTTTCTTCGCATCCGATTGGCTGGAAGCATATACGTCGTACCTCCTTTGGTCAATGCTTGGTCAAAAAGTAGCGTCAAAATTTCGCAAAGTTACGTCTCTATATATTGTTACTCTAAGGATATAACACACCATCCCGCCGTGAATCTTTAAGAGGTAGGCAGATAATATAGATAATGCTGACAAACATTTTATTTGCTAATTTCACATCCTCACAGACCATACATCTGGATCCAACAATAAAATCCAATAAACCTAAAGATAATTAGTTAAATAATATTTGAGGGTATCATTTTTTTAATAATAATAATCAGTGCTAGTAAAACAAAAAATACATAATTCTTACTTGAACATTATAATTTATATTAAATTCTTATTTTACTGTAAGAAACATATTGTTGAGAAATATAAAATTTTCAATTTTTAATTATTTGATTAGTTTTCTAAAAAGGGGTGCACATCACCATTTGAAATGAATAAAAATAATCAAGTTATCTAAATGTGTAACTTAATAATTTATTAAAAAAGTTAAGTATGGCACTTATTTCTTATTTTAAGGAACTATTTGGCACATGTGTCGTTTCTTTATTTGAAAAGTGTGAATCCAATTACTAACCATGTTTTAAGAGTTAAGCTTACTATTTTTATGTTTTATAAAGTTATATGATTGTCAGGACTATATTTCGTAATACTTAATAAAACTTGTTCCAACACAATAAATCTTTTTATCAGACATCTTATCTTGTTTTTACTGTATCTCCATATGATCGATTTGGCGCGTATGTCCTATTTTATTTCCAGTTTTCAAATATCTTAAGTCGGGCCATGTCAAGAGTCAGAATAAAAAAAGAGTATGTATGAGACGGTGTACGAATCGAATGAAGCAAGGAGTGTGTGCCAAGACAGAGTTGTATGAAGGTTCATCCTCTCTGCCTACAGTGGATACCGCACAATAGCCCGGAGTGGATAACTGCTCCCAACCGCTTGGAGCCAGTGGGACTATGGCATCCCCAATTGGAGTATGTTGTGAGGCGGGGGAAGAGAAAGGTTGAGAAGTACATGGCTATTCAGATCTGGTCACCAAACACGGCTAAAGCCATTTCAAGCAACGTTTCGATTCTAAATGGTGGTTTCATCAATATTATCAAGTCTTTAAGTTTAAAGTTAAAAACTCAAAGTTAAACTCTCAAAGCTTAAAGTTCAAAGCTCAAAGCTTAGAGCTTAAAGCTTAAAGCTTAGAGCTCAAAACTTAAAGCTCAAAGTTCAAAACCGGACCCTCAAAGCTGAAAGCTTAAATTAAAATCTAAAAGCTTAGAGCTCAAAACTTAAAGCTCAATGCTCGAAGCTCAAAACTGGACGCTCAAAGCTGAAAGCTGAAAGCTTAAATTAAAAGCTAATAGCTTAGCCTCTTGACGAGTGAGTTTTCTAACCTAACTAAACTGCATATGGGTGAGATTATTTTATATTCGATTTTTTAGTGTGTGGACTAAATTTGGAAAATCCGTGCTTCTCACATGAACAGTTGTATGTGACCTGCTCACGCGTCGGAAAACCTTCTGATTTATTCATACACGCACCAGACGGGAAAACAAAAAATATTGTGTAGTCAAAAGCACTTAATAACATAATTAAACATAACATTACACTTAAACATAATTAAAGCACAAACATTTTATTTCTTAGAGTGGCATTGCAAGGCATGCCGGGTACTCGCTAGTATACTTTATGCCATTAATTAATTGTTAAACAACACACATTAATTAAATACAATTCACTTACGCACGCCGGGATTTGAACTTGCGACCTCTGGATTCATAGTCGAGCGTCTTAACCACTCGACCACGGAGGCCGTCAAATTTAGTGTAAAGCGCACTTGAGGTAAACTATGACAAAACTGCGCTATTTACATTATTATTTTTTTATTACCGGCCGGTAGCTGAGTGGAAAAACGCGTTGGATTCCCACCCGGGCGTCGTGCGTTCAATTCCTCTGCTGGCTTAGTCCTCCATCATTGCACAAGCAACATCTTCCGCTTCTTACGATGGCAGTAGGGGTTTTTCAAATATTGTCAGGTTATTCGTAACCCGGGAAGTTGTATTTCTTTTAAAAAATAACACTGTTTTATTTTTATACCGACCTAAACTTATACAACAATAACAGCATCCATTTTGATAAGGACAAATTTGCAGTTGCTGGCAAACGTTTAAGAAGGTTTTGTGGATACAAAAAAAATGCATAAAAAATAGTTGGTTATTTCCTTAGAGTAAATAGAGTGGTATCTATCCAAGGCAGTGTAGTCAGTTTTTGATGATTCTTACCGGACTCGGCGGACCTGGGCGTGACTAAGACTAAGGCTAGGGTATTTATACAGCCATTCGTATCACATATCGACATAATGTTTTTGTTTATTCGTATAACCGCTCTTTCACAGCATTGTTATCAACAAAAATATAGCATATAATCTAAAAACCGTTTAGTTGTGTCAAGTGAAGTCGCATAAAACAAAATGTGGGCGGAGTCCCGCGGTGCCCCAGGAGCCCAAGATCATCGCGACAGTACATAGAAGCGGTGTATTATATTTGTTGTCTCTTTCTCTCACACGCTGTACGACGTAAAAACCCGGAGAAAGTGATTTATCGCAAGTTTGTATAGGTTGGGTAAAACGAATTAGCTCTCTCTCACTACATTGTTGCTCCAAGGTTATTTCGTTGGCTCCTATTTCGGTCACCTACAAAGTTATTCCTGTCAAGCCGTGTACGGTTTTATTTCCGCGTTAATAACGATTTGGCCCAGTTGTAACCCACTTATAATTGTAACCATACGCCCATGCAGTATTGTGTCAATATTAAAACTTAGATAGCTCGATAAGATAATACTATTATAGATAGACTATTGTTTTCGACGAGTACCGGGTAATGCAATGATGCTCCATAATTGATTTTTAGTTATACCACTTCGGTATGAACACAACAGCTTGCATTCAACTTATGTGATGATAATTATGCACCTAGCTACACAACACGTGATATATAAAGTATTTAAAATGGCGTCTTAAATTGTGCAAAATGATACGTCTTTTCATCGAAACTGACACCCTTTTGTCGTTTTCAAACCAATGATAACTGTTGGGCTTAGAGTACATAGAGTGGTACCTATCCAAGGCAGTGTAGTCAGTTTTTGATGATTTTTGCCGGACTCGGCAGACCTGGGCGTGGCTAGGATTAGGGCTAGGGTATTTATACATCCATTCATAGCACATGTCGACATAATGTTTTTGTTCATTCGTATGGCCACTTTTTCACAGTATTGTCATTAACAAAAATATGGCATATAACATAAAAAAACTGTTTAGTTTCGTCGAGTTTAGTCGCATTTGAAAACATGTGAGTGGAGTCCCCGGAGATACGGGAGACCAAAATCATTCTTACAGTACATAAAAGCGGTGTGTTATTTTTGTTGTCTCTTTCTCTCTCATGGTGTACGACGTAAAAACCCGGAGAAAGTGATTTATCGCAAGTTTGTATAGGTTGGGTAAAAATAATTAGCTCTCTCTCCATACATTCTTACTCCAAGCTGTTGGGGTTATAATGGTTTACACTTTTTAGAAGCCGTCATTGGATAAAAATTGACCCTAAAGGCAATGGCACGAAACATCGATACAGATTTTATCGACAATGTCGGTAATTTGGAATCGTTGCCGGGCTCAACTACAGATCGCCAACGAACAAACGACCGTTCACATCGACTAAATTACGCATGTTTAGTCGACGTGTCGTCATAACTGCGTATCGCTAACGAACAGTTCAAATCGAGCTTATTTCAGAGTGGTAGATACTCAAAGTATCGCCCTGGTGAAAGACCACCATTCAAGATCAAAACGTTGCCTAAAAATGGCTTTAGCCGTGTTTGGTGACTAGATCTGAATAGCCAAGAACTTACAAACCTTCGTCTTCCCCATCTACTTCCCCTCCCCACTACCTTCAGCCACACAACATACTTCGATTGGGGATGCCAAAGTCTCACCGGTTCTAGACGGTTGGGAGCAGATGGGACTCTTGTGCGGTACTCACTATAAAAAAAAAAATCGTTATAAAAAATAAAATAAAAAGTTGAGCATGTTTAGTCGACGTGAGTTGTCATTTGTTCGTTGGTGATCTGCAGGTGGGCTCGGGGACGATTCCAAACTACCGACATTGTCGATAAAATCTATATCGATATTCCGTTTTAGGGCCCCAAAAAACTTTTGCCTTTAAATATGAATAGCGTATAAAAAAAAAGTCACTTCTGTTTTCATTGTTTGTCGTTGGCTAGAAAAGTTGCCTGGCTGCATTTTTACTTCTGTTCGAATGGAGCTTTACTATCGAATTTAGCAAGAGTATTGATTTCGTGACGTATTGAACGTTGAGTTGTTATCATTCAGCGACGTAAAACGTTAATTACACAATGCAATTTTGGTAAAAATACTATGCTCTAGACGTGGTTATGTCGATCCAACCAAAGACAAACTAACATTTCGAAATTAGTCATTGGAATTAGTTTGCGAACGATGTTATTAAATTTTCTCTTGTGGGGTAGTTTATTTCAGAAATAATGCACAGAATGCCTTATCATGATATCGTTGCTGGAAAGGCAAAGGAGCTTAAGCGACACTTTGGTGAAAAATTAGTTAAATATGCAGTTTTGATCAGATTTTCTTAATGCATCGAATACTCTAACTCTCGTTTGATTCTGAAGACTTTTGTAGCCCTTCAGCCATCTTAAATATATTTACCATTTGGGAGGAGGTTTTTTTCAAGCGACGCAAGTTCGGGATTTGTTTAGCTTTTTGTCGCTTCAGGTAACTCAGTGAGAGCATCGAGTTACCTGAGTTAACCTTTTTTTTCAAAATGCAACCAGGTTCTGAAGACTTATGAATTTTATTGTAAAACAAAAAAAACTTTGATGTGCTCTGGTCTAAACTTCACTAAAAAGCGCTTTAGCCTTTTTGCCTTTCCGGCGAAGATATTAAATTTAATTTTTTTCCCATTCGCTGTGCTATAAAAGCCTTTTTTTTAACGTTGTGTGTGTTATTTTTCTCCCTTTTATCATCATTTTTGAAACTGTCCTTAAATTATTTTTCGAGAAATACTGCTTCCGTGATTGTCGGTATAAATTTTGTCAAAATCCAAGATCCTGACAGCTTTTATGGAAGTTAACTATTACCTTATTAAATATTTTACCATCCGGTAGTTTTGTTCCACCTGTACGCAAGTACACACAGTGTGATAAGTAAATACTTATCTTAGATCTCAGGTGCGTTATGGGATATGACAGTTGGTTTTTGATTATTTTGAAAGAAAAATTCAGTTATCTTCAGCGCTTAGAGCTGTGCGTTTTACGTCACATCGCCCTTCTTTACAATGCAGAGTTTTGATCAACTGAATATAAAACAACGGCCGTACATATTCACTTTTGTAAATGTGTGTGTAACATTTTAGGTATAGGCACGCTCGTGATACTAATATTCTTCAGATACCCACAGAAGCTTGACACATAAATACATCAAAATAATTGCATTGTTTAGTTTATTGGTGATAAATCGTCAATCAAGGACACATTAATCATCTTCTGTGTAACTATTTTAATTTCGATTTCAATCAGATGGTAGTAGGGTTTACTGATTGATGATCTTTGCAAATGGTGTTTGTAATTTAAGTGCAAGTGAGTGAAAAGAGTTATTACTAAGTTTAAAAGTTTTATATGACCACAACTATGAGTTACAATTCTTCTCTAGACGAGGAAGAGCTGGAGAAAAACTTGATAATGCACAATGACTCAGTTGCTTTTGATAATGTCACTGATGTTGACTTCTGCAAAGTCGAAGAAATGCCAGATTTTATTTCATACGCTGAAGGTTTGTAAAACTGCTACTTTAAGCAACATTATATTAAGAGTACCTGTATACTGAATTTGACCCAGAACATTGGTTGACTAAAACAGCACTGTAATAAGGCCAGCTTAAATTCAATTTCCCAGCATATTGACCAATTCTTCGATCTCGAATACTTTTTCGTTCTAGCATCGCATCATCCCTTACTAATTAGGGAGATGGCTAATGGTCGTGGTTCACTCCCGCCGCTCTTAGCATACAGATGTGACCCTGGAAGGGATATTCACAGCTATAAGGCTATGTTTCAGCTTCAGAGAGCAACGTTTCTACATGGTTCCTCACGCGCCCTATCAGCCTCCTCTGTTAATGATTGCTCGATGTACATTGAATCCAGAGTGACGCCCTCTTTTAACCCTCTTCTGCCAAGGCTGGCACGAGAACCCTCAGTTAATGGTTGCTCGATGTACAGTGAATCCAGAGTGGAGGTATCTTTTATAAGTTTCTTTGGGAAGACTGAGACAGGTGTGATTTATTTATCAGTGGACCCAAGAAAGGAAATACAAGTACACCAAATCTGTTGCCCAAATAGTTAGGTGGAGTGATTATCTATTTTACGACCGGAATGTAATATAATATTGTCTTATCAATTGATTGTACCCCGAATAAAACTAACTGTGTTTACCGTGAACATTGTGCATTCTTTTAAACTACCCGTTACAGTACGATATAGATAAACTTTTTATTGATGTCAACAAAGCATCTAGTGCTAATCACAACAGTAACTAATTGTGTTATTAGTTGTTATCTTATCTGTTACACCAAGTAACCAGGGAATTAACCTTAACCACGGGTAGGGGATTCCGGGGTATAACGGGACCCCAGGGCATAACGGGACCCCGGGGTATAGCGGGCTCCCCCCTTTTTGGCTTCTAGATACTACTTTATCAACTACGATACTACTTTTGGCTATTGGTGATAGTACTTAAAGTGGTCGTTATGCCCCGGGCTGCCCTTACATTAACAACAATTTAAACCGAAATGATATTCTAATCTTATAATTCACATAAAAATAAAAATTCATTCCTCCGTTTCGTATTAAAATAAATGAAAAATGAATGCTTGCATATAAAATAATTTTTTTTATAAAATATCCTTCATAGTAGGTGAATTTCACTTGCGAATTTGATGTTCCGATCTAAATTATCGTATTACGATTTTTTTTGATCGGTGGTTCTGTTAGCGAAACCAGGTATACAAACTCATTTGTACAGTCGGGGGCGTTGCTAATGTAGTCATTGTGGATACAAAAATAATTCGTCCATTCTGTAGTATCTCTTTTGACCTCCTGCTCATATAAGATTGAAAAATTTGTACCCGCACTACCTACAATAAAAATATTTTTATTAAATTTGATTTTTATTCTTCTAGCCATCGACATTTTTGGGTGTGCGGTCATTGCAATGGTAGGATTTATAATTTTGGTAATACTGTTTATGTATTTTGATACATTGAGACATGTCCTGAAGTATACTACTTCAAGAGCTAAGACTCCAACTTCCATCATCATCAGCGTCTATCCGGTAAGAATTTGAACAATCATTGTGAAAACTGCTGTAAAACTCGATTTGGTATCAAAAGAAATTAGTTTGAAAATGTTCTTATAAGACAAAATAATTTTCAGTTTTGAATAATGAGTCATAAAGAGTGGAGAAGAATTAGAAAGATTGAGCAGAACACACCGCGTAATATAAATAATTGTTGACGCTGAATCCTTGGAGCAAGTGGGTGAGTTTTGTGTACTTCGAAAGAATGTTCACAGAATGTGGAGGGCTGATATGAAAATTGCAGAAGGGTGTTAGTAGGAAATGGAAAACTCAATGCAATAGAGGAAACGAGGCTTGCAGTTCACAACGGAGTTAACGTACCATCCCTGATTTATGGCAGTTGGGCATGAAACTGGCATAGAAAATACGATAGACGAATGAATGCATTAGAAATGAGATTCCTGCTACTTGCGTAGTTTAAAAGATAAATTGTATGGTGAATACCGCACAAGAGTCCCATCTGTCAGTTATGAGGTTGAAGGTATTGGGGAGGGGAAGGAGATGGGGAAGAGGAAGGTTAATAAGTACCTGGCTATTCAGTTCTGGTCACAAACGGCTAAAGCCATTTCAATCAAGCAACGTTTCGATTCTGAATGGTGGTTTTTCACCAGGGCGATACTTAGAGTATCTACTACTCTGGAACGTATTATTATTTATATGAATTAAATGTGTTATGACACATAACAATTAAATACAAGTTATTTGCGCACGCCCGGTGTGAACTCGCAACCTTTGGATTCATAGTCGAGCGTCTTACCACTCGACCATAAAATAAAACGTTTATGACCATATTACAAAATAAGATCTAAGTGTACACAAAAAATGAAAGTGACGTTTGAATAATGTCAAGATGTTGAGATGATGGATGGAGAAAGCTCAAAATATAGCCTAAAACCCAAGTGAAAGTCGGTATGTCGCAGGAAAACAATCAATTAAATCAAATATTCGAGTCAGGTTTGATTGGCAAGGACCGAAAAACGAAAGATTTTCTTTGTGGATGTGGAAAAGAGCGTGTACTAAGACACATTTCGTGTATGTGGCATTAATCATTTCTGCCTTAGATAATATGTCATCTGTTCTTCTCAATCTATAACATCGTCCTTTTCAGGTAGTGGCGCTGGTAACTTTCTGTGCAATCCTTGTTCCTCGCGCTCATCTTCTGGCCGAGACTGCAGCCCAGGCAATGTTCATGTGCGCCATGTATCATCTGTTCTGCATGTTCATTGCCTACTGTGGGGGAGAAACAGAACTTATCAGGTCTATAATAATTACTTTTCAAATACTGGTTTTGGTTTATTGCAAGGAAAGGGGCGAACGTACCACTTAGGCCCTCTGCACACGGAAATAATCAAAAGAAACTGAACATGGACACAAATAACTAGCGTTGGGAAAAACTTCAACGTATTGTGAATGCTTCGTGAATAGCTAGTTATTTAAAATGAACCCTTCGCAGTGAAAACTTCAATCGAAGTCGAACTCGCAAAGAACAGATTTGAATTTATTAGGTATGAAACTGCGATAAACGCCGAACGCGTTTCAGCTTCGGATGAATTATGAAATTAAAGTGGACTGTAAATCGAATGCTACTTGATGGAAGATTCGATTGTATGTTGTGGATAAAATGAGGATTTAAGCCAGTTTGCTTACGTAAAAGCGACCCGTTCTCATGTATTGAATGTCAACCGTGTACAAATGTTAGATAATTCATAGACAATCCAGACCACAAACGAAGTAAGCAATTCTCAATATAAATAGAAAGAGAATACTAACACCTCAAGAGACCCATGAAGCTGTTGGTTCAGTTTAGTTAAAAATCTTTTTCTCAAAAAGAAAGACAAACTTTTCCGGGTTACGAATAATCTGACAATATTTAAGAACCCCCTACTTCCATCATATTAAGCGGAAAAGTTTGCATGTATAATGATGGAGGACTTAGCTAGCAGAGCATTAAACCCGTGTCGCCTGGGTAGAAACCCAACGAATTTGTCTACTTGGCTACCAACCATTTTTTAAATATGTTTTGCTATGTATCCAATAGTTTACGAGTCTCTGTTTTGATATATTTGAACAAGAATATAATTCAGTTTCAATGTACGAGTATAAAGGCATTGTAACACTATGACTCTCCAGTTTAATTCTGTGACAGTTGCAAAAAAGTAAGCAGAAAAAAAAATACGAGGAAATAAATATTATAATTTACATGCATAAAGTAAACAATTATCAAAAAGTGCTTCTGTATGTTGTTTTAGCATTAAAAGCATGCTTTTATGAGGCAATATTGTTATCATTTTCCTATTTACTGATGAAATTAATTTATTTTTATTTTTAGGAAGGCAGGTATGGAAACCCTGAACCTGAAAGCTCAACCATGCTGCTGTTGGCCATGCTGTGTTATATTGCCACGGATGGCAGTCAGCAAGTGAGAACCGTCAAGAATATTTATAAAATCCTACTCCCATAAATCTTAACTTCTTTTCAATTTGTTATAAAAAGCCATTTTCTGTACGGTAATTGTTTGGTTTTGGTTGCCTTTATATATGGAAAAGAGCCAAATATTTTTACCCTACCTATACAAATTTACGATAAATCACTTTCTCAGGGGTTTTATGTCGTAAACCGTGACAGAGAAAGATACAAGACAAGTTGTCACATAATATCGCACCACTTTTAGGTAAGTAAGCATGTTTTCCGTCTCCCGCGTCTCCGGCGACTCCATCCACTACGTTTTATTATGCGATATAATTCAACGGTTTTTGAGGTTATATCCTATATTTTTGTTGATAACAATACTGTGAAAGAGTGGTTGTACAATTAAACGCTACATTATGTCGACATGTGCTTTGAATGGATGTAAAAAAGGTGTGTCCATGAAAACCCTAGCCACGCCCGAGTCAGGAAAAAATCAACAATCCCGACTACGCTGTTTCGCAAAGCTATCCCTTTTGGTATATTATTGCTCTGAGGTTGCCTCCTTGTTGAACTGTTTAATCTTTATTGACTATTCAAAATCTTATGTTTATAACACGATCACAAAATCAAATACACTTATCGTCATCTACTCACACAACTAAATTTGGAATTAACTCCTTACAATACATAGCATATACTCGTACACATTACAACGCATTACCCAATGAATTAAAACTCCCAGTTGCGAACAAAAAAATATTGGCAAAAGCACTCAAAGGATATTTTCTCAAAAATTTTATAAATCATTGATGTGTCCTGTCTGTGAGACCTCTTTGTGTGTGAATGTCTTCCTTGTTGTTTTCGCTTGTTTCCTCTTCTTTGGTGCTTCCTATTTGGAATTTGTAAGTCTTTGTAAAAATATTATTTCTTTTTGTTTTATAATGTTGCCCTTCCCAGAATGAGTTTTATTTTTAACTCCTTGTGATTAATATACCAAATGTATTTTGTATGTTAATGTTTAAATAAAAAAAATTTAAAAAATGCTGAACCAAAACTGATTCCTGTTATTTTGTTCTGCTTTTTACCAGTAGAACCACGTTGTCGAATACTTTTCATCTCTTCCAGGTTCACATTATTTGAAACCATTAGAGCTTTATTCACACTTTTAAGCTATGATGATTATATGCATATCTGTCTTCTGTTATTATTTCTAATTTTGAATGTCGCTGTGTGACAGTAAAAAAAACCCCACAAAAGCATCTAACGCATACCATGTAACCCGTCTCCCAGAAGGTAATAAAACTACCCGATTGTATTTTGAATGTTATTTTACAGGGACTTCCCTTTGGCAGTTTTTCAATTTTATTTTTTAATATTTTTCATGATTCGATTTAAATTTTTTTTTAGGAGAAATCTAAGAATACTCAGACTGATGGTATTACAGCTTCCGGTGGTCCATGGCATCTTTTACTTGTTCCTTCTTGTGGTTTGGGCCGAGTATCAGGTAATTCCTGATTATTAATCCATGTTAAAGAAGTTTCACATATAAAAATATTCACTTAATGACTTTGCACTTAAATAATATGTTCTTGATAAGAAATTATCTACATATTTCTTAAGTGTTATCTATCATAGCCTCACCATTAAATATCAAATCATTTGATTAAATTAAAAGTATACTTAACATTAACTACGAGATTTATTAACTGCCAACCGGCTTCGGAATCACTCTTAAGGGTCAGCACCTAAAAACACTTTTTGGCTTTCTAATACAAGCAATACTACATATGATTTATCTGTTAGTTCCATACGGGTTGTTAGGCAAATGTCTAAAGTTTTCAACGAATACAATTTTTGATTAATAATCTTTTAAATTATTTATGAAATTCATACTGGAATTTTAGGTAAAACGTTCTAAAATGGCTGCGCTGGTTTTCAAATGGCACATTTTAGAATGTTTTTCATAGAATTTGAAAGATTACAGCTTGAAAGTTTTATTTACTGGAAACCTTAGACATTTTTCAAAGTGGCCATGTAGAATTTACATGTAAATTATGTGCAGTATTGCTTGTATTAGAATGCTACAAAGTGACGTTTAATGCCATTTTGGTTGCTGAGACTTAAGGGGGTAACTTCAGTGTTTACCTCGTCAGAAATGTTAATAACATCAGTTGGTCCTCTGTCAGACAAAAAGTTAATTTCAGTTTTACCTTCACCAGGACAAACGTTGACTTCAGCTTTTCCTCCATCAGGACAAAAGTTGACAGCTATAAACATTTTTTTTCTCTTAAAGAAGGAGTGCCTACTGTCGATACCAGTAGACACTATAAATACATGAAGTCATCGCTGGAAAGCCAAAAGGGCTTAAGCGAAACTTTGGTCAAAAATTAGTTATAAATGCAGTTTTGATCAGTTCTCGAATGAAGTTCGAATACTCTGACTCTCGTTTGATTCTGAAGATTTTTGCGGTCCTTCAGCCTTGTAAAATATAGTTACCATTTTGGGAGAAGGCTTGACTTAAGCGATACAAGTTTGGGACTCTTTTAGCTGTTTGTCACTTCAAGTAACTCAGTGAGAGCATTGAGTGACCCAAGTTACCTTTTTTGCAAAATCCAACCAAGTACTGAAGACTTATGAATTTTATTGTAAAACAAACAAAAAAACTTTAAAGTGCTCCGGTGTACACTTTCCAAAATGATTTTCGTGAACATGTAGGTACATCACGTTCAAACCATTACCGAACGCCACTACCTTTAATATCGAATAGGATCCACTTCAACAAATTTAATTTCAGACGAATCAACATAAATATGTGTCAAAATATATTGTCTCACTTTGATTGGGATCATCTATATATAATGAAATCGGTAAACGAGGCTGTAGACTATTTTTATACTGTCCTAATGATTGTATTTGATTTATGTGTACCCTTAAAAAAAACCATTAAAAACTAATGTTGACTATCCGGTATGGTTCGACAAAAGTATAATTGATAAAATTAAATGTAAAGAATCACTTCGCAGAAAATTCAAGGTTACTAAAAGTAAATCAGATTACTTGTTATTCTCTGCGAAGAGATCCGAATTAAAAAAAAGAGATGTCTTTAAAAAGAAATTGTACATGTGTAATATTGAAGATGGGATCAAAGACGACTCCAAAATTTTCTGGCAATATATTAGATCACAAAAGCGGGCGGGGGTTCTCCAATTGGACTCATGAACGCTGATGAAATCATACAATGCCCCCTATTAGTTTCGGAAAAAATTGCGGAATATTTCAAGTCAGTATATAATCAAATGTCCCCAAACCTAGATGTCGAGAGTCTCCGGCAAGAGGTTCCCAGGAACACAGGTTCAATTTCTCTAAGCTTAATTAATCCTGAGGAAACGAAAACTTGCATCCGGAAACAAAAAGCCCGACAAGGCCACGGGACCAGACGGCATTCCACCATATATTTTTATTAATCTGGGAGATCAGTTGTATAAACCTATTTCATTTTTATTTAACATTAGTATTTTAAATTCAACCTTTCCCCGATCTTGGAAACTTACTAGGGTAAGCCCAATACACAAATCGGGCAGTAAAACAGATTCGCAAAACTATAGGCCAGTGGCGGTATTGTCATTACTTCCAAAGGTCTTTGAATCTATCATTTGTGAAAAATTAAAATACCAGGTAAATCCGTTTCTTGGCGGAAATCAACATGGTTTTTGCCAAAGAAATCGACGGTGTCTAACCTACTTGAGCTCTCACAAAGAGTGGCAAGAGGACTAGATGCGAAATACCAAACAGATGTGATCTACACAGATTTTGCTAAGGCATTTGACCGAGTCGATCACGATATACTTATAAAGAAGATGCACAAAATCGGGTTTGACGAACCTCTCATATATTTTTTGTGTCCTATTTAAGAAACAGACGACAATATGTTTGCATCGACGGTTATGAGTCTAGAGAATTTACTGCATTCTCCGGAATACCACAGGGATCAAATTTAGGGCCTCTTCTGTTCTTGATATTAATCGATGACCTACAAGAATGCATTGAACATGCCACTTGCCTGCTTTTTGCCGACGATCTGAAGTTGCTCATGAGGATTTTGCACCGGCGAAGATTGTATTAAATTACAACTAGACTTAGATGCAATAACTGCGTGGGCTGACGAAAATAAATTATATTTTAACACAAAAAATGTGTATCTATGACATATACGCGCTCAAAAACCCTATCAAATTTAATTATAAAATAGGGAATGATTTATTGTCATCTATAAGGTCGATCAAAGACCTAGGAGTAGTCTTTGATCCCAAACTTACGTTTTCAGACCATATATTGCAGTTATCCACATCGTGCTACAGACTGTTAGGGTTTGTTATAAGGTCTAGCAAACAATTTACCAAGCCTGCAGCGATGACTTCTATGTTCAACTGCATTGTAAGGTCCAAAACTAGAGTACGCCTCTGCTGTATGGGCCCCATACCAAAATAAATATATACAATTATTGGAACAGATCCAAACAAAGTTTCTCAGATATTTGTATATGAGAATCCACGGCGTCTATCCAAAATTTATGCATCATAAAGATTTGCTCTCCGATACGCTTTATCAAAGTCTCCAGTCGAGAAGGAGTGGGGCCCTTGCAGTAACAGCGTACAAAATATTGAATAATTTGATTGACAATCCATACCTCCTGGAATGTTATAAGTTGTTTGTGCCAAATAACTACTGCCAGGGGCGACATCACGATCTGCTGTGCATTCCACATGGCAGAACAGACGTGTTGGCTCAGCACAGCATGACACGGGGTATGGTACTATTAAATAACATGTCTCTTGATATCTTCAACGTAAACCTTGAAGATTTCAAGAGACATGTTAAAAATATCTCTTAATTTAATTTAATATTGTTACTTCTTGTGTTTTGTAAATGGATATATAGTCTGTAAAACACAAAAAAAAAAAAAAAAAAAAAAAAAATCACATCTCTCCTAATTAAAAACAAGTTTTTTTTTTTCCTTTCAGAATCCATACCAAGTGAACGTGGCATATATTCAACCTATCACAATCATATCGATATTCACAGGAATATGGGCCTTGACGATTTTGATCAACATTATGCAGAAGGTGTTGAAGGGGTATGTCCTGAACGGGAAGTTCATAGCCCTGCAGCTTGTGCCCATATCTGCACAGCTGCTTGGACTCATCACCAGGGTGTTGGTGATGGCTGAAGTCTTGCCATGCCACCCCCCCATCACGCCAACGGTGTTTGCGAGCTGTAAGGACCACTCTTAAACATATTTTGATTTAACTTATTAGATACTGTAATTTTACACATTTGTGTTTTTTTTACATT
This sequence comes from Drusus annulatus, assembly GCA_022651775.1. Taxonomy (NCBI): domain Eukaryota; kingdom Metazoa; phylum Arthropoda; class Insecta; order Trichoptera; family Limnephilidae; genus Drusus; species Drusus annulatus. The sequence goes on from JAGWCC010000011.1 coordinate 744,245, forward strand.
ACCTCCGCACAAGAAATAATTTCCCTCAAGGCCTATGTCATCTTTAAGGATGTTGTGTGGAGGCTATTGGGCTTGTTGTACATCTTGATTTTGTATATGGTTTTCTGAAAATATGAGTTTTGAGTTTGGCTCTGAACTCTGTCGAGTCTTTTATTACTCTCAGATCATGTGGTAGTCTATTCCAGACCTTAGAACCTGAAACTTCTGCAGTACGCTCTCAGAACTTAGTGTCTGGTGTGCGTTTTGGTTCCTTCAACCTTCCGATAGCCGATCTAAGGGTTGACTGGCGTGAATTGGAATCATCGGGAATACACAGTTCCGATAAATAAGCCGGAGCCATTCCGTTAGTTGATTTGAATACCATCCAGCAAAGCTTGAACTGGATTCTTTTGGGACGCTTAAGCCAGTAAAGATTTTTGAGGTGCTCTGAAATATGGAAATATTTTGATACGCTGATTATTCGACATTTAGAGACTGGGTGGTTGCAGGGTGGTAGAATCACGAAGGGTGACAAATACAAGATTAAAAAACTGAAAATACGGGGAAAGATTGACGATGCACCTTATACGAATACAGTTCCGATGTGTTATTCCAAGCTGTATCTTGCAAGGTGAACATTACCTTGATGACAAAGAATAGGACCCCAGAAAGAGAAGAATTGCATTTCAGAGTATTTAATCTATGTATAGAAGAGGAAGCCACTGTGTTTCAAACATTTACTTTTTTTCCTAGTGCTCTACAACTGCCTTCTGATCACCGAGATGATGGTGTTGAGCATATGGACCAGAAATTTATACAAACGACGTCTTCCAGACAATGATTCTGCAGGAACACAGGTGGGTTTCTTGCCGCAAATGTACAGCGAAGTACCAACTAACATTCGATGAAAAACCCACTAATTTACCATTTGCCACTCACCACGACTGCTAAATACTTTTTTTGTACAAATTATTGTTCTTAATAAATTAACAACAGTGGTCTTGGTTAGGCCTTAATTAATTGTTTCATTTTTATTTACTTAGTATATTTTGCCTTTATACATATAGCCGCTTTTTGCGAGTGTAAACCTTTCCTCTTCGGTGCTGTTAACTGAGTTGACATCTTCTTTAATTATTTCAATATTCACTGTAGAAATACTAAACACAGAGTTCACAATTTAGGCGTTTGTCCATACATTTATGTACTGTATAAAATAATTCCAATACATTAGTATTTGAAGTGGCGTGCACCAGAGGTTTTGATCAGGGTAGGCAGTAGAAAAAACAGCGGATTCATTGATTTAGATAAGTATCGACAGATGTCACTGATTGTTAATGAATTTGTTCTGTAAAAGCACTGCCTTAGACACTAACACAAACGAGACACTTGAACGCGTACACAGCTCACAGCATACATGCATATATACTCGTATGTTGTGTAGTCAATTAAACATAGTATTAACTACTCTCACGTTGGCGGCATTTCGGCAAATGTAGTGACTGCTTTTGACACGTTATAGTAGGACGGTCGGTGGGGCGCTCGCAGCGGTGCGAACAGCTAAACATTCCGCGCGTATTTTTTGAAGCGTAGATTTTTTTTGTAATGATTTCATATTATTTAATGCAATATAATTCATACTGGAGTTCACGCCTCATACAAAATAATTTATACATATATTTACTATTGTTATAGTGATTACATTGATTACTATCAATAATAAATTTAAATTATTCGTTGTATACGACAGAAAATCACAAAACTCTGAATGCAAACTGAGTTTACAGCACCGGAGACCACGGATTTTTCTAGCACCATACTGGAAAGGTTTGGTAGCGCTTGGCGAGTTGACTATCTCTGAATATTATATCTTGAAAACATACTAGAGGGAATAATGCCGATTGAATAAAATTTCGTAACAATTATATGGAACGGCTTATCTGTATAACATTGCTCACGATTTCATTACTAGATAAAATAACGGCGCTTATTTGAAATCAATCAACGCAGGGGCGCATTACAATTAACAAAACAAAAAAACAATTTGACTAAATAATGTATTATATTGTCATATCGAACCACTTTCTAAGAGCTTAAGGCCTATACTAATTGAATACTATTAGCTTAGGTTATTCAATGTTGAATTTAAGAACGCTTTTGTGTTGTTATTTAATTTATTGATGCATTCTAAACGTATTATGTATAAAGGTTTAAATGTGCAATCAATATGAAATAGTAATCATTTAACCAACATCCTGTACTCATGGATGTAATAAAAAAAAAATCTGTATTATACATTGTTGCAGTTATCTAATTTTACTAACTAGAGTAAGTTGAAATATATTATATCAAATACTTGAATCGGGTCATGTGAAGAGTTAGAATAACAGAAGAGTATGTATGGGACGATGTATGAATATAAATGAAGCAAGGAGTGTGTGACAAGACAGAGTTATATGGCGGTCCGTCCTCTCTGCCTACTTCTGCGGAGAAACGGCGTGATGGTTGGTTAGTTTTTTTTTAGTTAGAGTAAGTTGAAGCGGGTAAAAACATTTAAGCGGAGTTAGCAATCGCTAGAGGTTTAAAATGATATTGTCGATGGAAAGGCAAAAGGGCGTAAGCGACACTTTGTTCAAAAATGAGTTAATATGCAGTTTTTATTAGTTTTTTATTTTTATTTCTGCATCGAATGCTCTGACTCTCGTTTGATTCTGAAGACTTTTGTGGCCCTTCAGCCATCTAAAATATATTTACTATTTGGGAGAAGGCTTGACTCAAACGACACAAGTTTAGGACTTTTTAGCTTTTTGTCGCTTCAGGTAACTCAGTGAGAGCATCGAGTTACCTGAGTTAACTTTTTTTTTTCAAAATCCAACCAGGTACTGAAAGCTTATGAATTTTATTGTAAACAAAAAAAAAAACTTTAAAGTGCTCTGATGTAAACTTCCTAAAATGGCGCTTCAGCCCTTTTGCCTTTTCGGTAACGATATGTTTTCTCAAACAGTAGTGGTAAGGTCAATCAAACTGAGACTGAAGATATAAACTGATAGAAGTGTGTTATGGGTGCGACTGTGTGCCCGAATAGGCTCATTATTTCCTTACTTCTGGTAAAATTGATAAAACAATTCAAATACCGAAATCCTAGGTGTCGTAAGGTCTCATGTAAATTTTGACAACCGTGTTATTTAAAATCGGCAAAGATGACACTACTATTTATTGACTTTTCAGTGGATTTTAACGAGTTCTTTTAAACTTGTAAGTAAAAATAAATAAAAAATATCGTTGACAAGCAATCACTTTGTGGTTTGATATATTTGATGAAAATGAAATAGTAACTTTTTATAAAATCACAGATTTTATGTTCATTTGTATGACCGACCGGTTTCGCTTAGCCTAAGCATCATCAGGGTACAGGATTAAACTAAATAAAAATACATAGTGTAATAATCAGTTAAATTTGTCCAGTAGTCCAATATTAGGTATATTTCCCGTAAACTCTTAAAATTTCTCATTATTCTTTAATCACCCCTACTCAGTTGACGTTTTGTCTCTTTCATTTCATATTATCTGTCGCTTTCTCTCCGTTCCTTTGTTATAATTTAAATGTTATTTATGTTTTCTTACTGTTCTCTTTTTTATTTTATATTGTGTTCTTCCTTTGTATGTACGAGAACGATTTGAATGTTGTACCCTGATGATGCTTAGACTAAGCATAACCGGTCGGTCATATTATATACTATTAATACCTGACATCCTGGCGGAAATTGGATTTCATGTCCCTGATAATTTCACGCGAGGCCGCCAACACAGGCTTCTGTTTCTTCCCAGCTGCAGAACTAACTTACCAATGGTGATGCCCCTGGGAAGACTAACTGGGTTAATTAACTGCCTCGCAGGAAATTTGGATATTTTTCACACGAGTTACATTAAGTTTAAGAAAGAACTAGCTATTAAGTTCTTATATTATGTACTTCTTGAAAACTATTTTCCTTTGTTTTTATATTTCTTTTTACCTTAATCATTGTGTAATTATCATAGTCATTTTTTGTGTTTATTGCAATGTTTTAGTGTAAAACTATGTTTGCAAATATAAAATAAATATGTAAACGAGAAATATATATATATTTCAATATATCAAAATTAAAACAAAATCAATGATCTGATGCAAAGTAATTATTTAATTTTCATTTAATAAAAATAAAAACATTTTTTATCCAAACACTAATCGCTTCTTAACCCTACAGCCTCAGTTGAATATATATATATATTTATTAATATAAGTATTTTTATGTTATTCTATTCACATTAATATATGTATTATATTGCTTTCTAATAGAATGGCGTCCCCTTCAACGAAGCCTCAAAAGGAGAAATATTTGATACCCACTTTTGATATTGATAACTCCGTTAAGGATCTGCAAATACTCTATCGAAATATTGATGATTAAACAAGTGATTATATATTTTTTTTATTTATTGAACATTTATATTGGCTGTGCAATACTTGATATTTATTTATATTATTTTATTAAAATAAAAAAATAAAATTGTTTACTAATATATTGTACGTAAATGTATTAACCCATACTCATAATACATACTCGCTAGAATATAAATTTATAATATTATAATTTAAATAAAATTTATTACTGACTGATTTTTTTTTCTTTCGTGTTTGGTATTTAGATGATTAAAAAAAAAAACAATGCACTAGAACATTTATCATCGAAGCATAAAGTTGAAAAAAACATTTTTGCTGCCTCTTTGTAAGTCATCCACTCCTGGTGGTTTTCTACTGTCTTCTTCAGTAAATGTATAAATAATTTCCTTTTTGAGTACGTACGACCGTACGAGTGTACTCTTTTCAAATTTGGAACTGATGTTAGTTGAAATGATCTAATTTAAAAAAAAAATCTTTCGAAATCCCTTCCTACCTAATAAAGTACCTATCTTAAATATATTTTAGCAGACAATATTTTATATTAGAAATGGGTGGATTAAAGCAAATAATATTTTATCTTGGCAAGTCAAGTTATAACGATATTTAACGGGTAGCAACAATTAACTAAATAATAATATGTAACACCTAACAATCAAACCTAAGGTTTTCTAACACTTGTCCTGTACGCTTATTATGAGTAAGTATCGCCCTGGTGAAGGACCACAATTCAGAATCGAAACGTTGCTTGAAATGGCTTTAGCCGTGTGTGGTGACCAGATCTGAATAGTCAGGTACTTCCTGACCTTCCTCTTCCCCATATCCTTCCTCCCCGCTACAGCCTCACAACATACCCTAGTTGGGGAAGCCATAGTCTTTCACGGTTGGGAGCCGTTGAGACTCTTGTGTAGTATTCACTAAAAAATAAATATTTATTATATATATATAAATATATATATATATAATAAATATTTATTTTTAGTGAATACCACACAAGAGTCTCAACGGCTCCCAACCGTGAGAGACTATGGCTATATTTATATATATATATTATATATATATATATATATATATATATATATATATATATATATATATATATATATATATATATATATATATTATATATATATATATATCTCGTATATATATATATAAAAGGAATATATATATATATATAAATGTATATATATATATATATATATATATATATATATATACATAGTATAGTCTCCAATCTCGGTAAGAAAAGGAACGTAATAAAATAAATGTTTTAATAATTTGATTAATATTTTGAAAAGTCTAAATTACAAGTTTTGTTTAAAAAAACTACATATTCATCAACAGAGACGTTTTAAATTTCATTGATCACTAATAAAAACACGAAAAGATCGGAGATGATTATCATTTTCAGATTAAGATCAAACATGCTTATTGGTAGATTGTTATTTTTCACCTGCTAATCTGATTTTCTGCATTCCAAGTAAGTAATCAAAGTAATGGAAAATGTCAAACGCATTAAACCCAGCTGGATATTCCAGAATATTCCTTGTCGAATAAATTTAGGAGCACAAATCTCCTTGTATATGACAGATAAATTGCGCTAAGCTTAGGGTTAAGACACTAATATATATATATACATATATTAGTGCCTTAACCCTTTGCTTGCCGCAATGTATCTGTCTTATATATATATTAGTGCCTTAACCCTTTGCTTGCCGCAATGTATCTGTCTTATATATATATTAGTGCCTTAACCCTTTGATTGCCGCAATGCATCTGTCATATATAAATATAAGTGCCTTAACCCTTTGCTTGCCGCAATGTATCTGTCATATACAAGGAGATTTGTGCTCCCAAATTTAAATATATATATATATATATATTTATAAATATGTATATATATTTATATATTATATGAATTCGCCAGCATCCTCAGATTACTACTTCTCACTCTTATGAACAAGAAGTAGATGTCGTAATACCTACATACAAATAAATTTAATATACATATAAAAGTGATGATAAGTGACGTAAGTGTAGTTTAAATACAATAAGCAGTAAATCTCATGTTATTATTATGGCCTTTACAGAATTGAAGCCTTCATATTTCTAGTAATGATAAGAGGTGTAGCAAAGGGTAAAGCTGAGTACAGTACCCGCATTAAAATATATTTAAGGAAAAGCTGGAAAAAAATCACAATTTTTAAATCAAATTAATCAAGTAATTTTTCAATTTTCTAGTGAAAGTAATATTAACGAATCAAAGAGAATGTCAGAATTTTTGAAATTTTATTGATATCTTATATAATTTTACACTACACGATAAGAAATGAGTCAACTAGGATATTCATAGATCACGAATAACAATAAATTAGAATGATTTTTTTATTTTTATATGAATACCGCACAAGAGTCTCAACTGCTCCCAACCGTCTAGAGCCAGTGAGACTATGGCATCCCCAAACAGGGTATGTTGTGAGGCTGAAGGTACTGGGGATGGGAAGGAGATTGGGAAGAGGAAGGTTGGGAGTACCTGGCTATTCAGATCTGGTCACCAAACACGGCTATAGCCATTTCAAGCAACGTTTCGATTCTGAATGGTGGTCTTTCACCAGGGCGATACTTAAAGTATCTACCACTCTGGAACGTGCCGCAAACATACTTTTTATTATTTTTATATGAATTAAATGTGTTATGACACATATTAATTAAATAAAAGTTATTGGCGCACGCCGGGTTTGAACCCGCGATCTTTGGATTCGTAGTCGAGCGTCTTACCACTCGACTATGGAGGCCGTCAGATTTATTGTACTATTTAGTAATCTCATTGTCTTTTTAATTTACGCAAAAGTAGTTAAAGTAAGTAAAATGATGATTATGAAAGTAAGCTTTTCTTATTGTGTCTAGTTCAATTTTTTAAATAATAATCTTTTATTAATGTAATTATTTTGTTTGCTCTGTTTATCTTGCATAATAAAACTTCGAAGCGCCATTTTCTCGCCTAAGTATTTCAAATACAATAATTAGCAATTGATATAATATAATCTAATAAATACTTTATATTATATCAACATGAGATTATCTCATAGGCGCCCTAGAAGTATTTTTTTAAAGTTTTCATATAATATACACACATACATACCACATTATGTATATTTGCGCTGAAAGATGGCTTTGTTAAGATAAGGCTTCAATATTGAAACAAAGTATTCGAAAAAAGACCCGCAATTGAAATTCACCCATCCGTCTAGAGCCAGTGAGACTATGGTATCCTCAATATAAGTATGTTGTGAGGCTGAAGGTAGTGGGGAAAATAAATAAATGGAGAAGAGAATCTGGTGACCACACACGGCTAAAGCCATTTCAAGCAACGTTCCGATTCTGAATGGTGGTCTTTCACCAGGGCGATACCTATATTTTCCACCACTCATATAAAAGCCTACAGGATAACTTTTATAAATATATAGTTGATTGTTGTTGCCAGTAAATAACCACGGGATGTAACTTGACTCGCCATGAAAATATTATTAGTTTTAATCTAACCATTTCAAATACAGAATTCAAGTAGCATCGAGGTAGGTAAGGATTTGAAAAGATTATTTTTAAATTTTTTAAAAGAGTTGTTAAAATTGAACACAAAAACCATAAATAAATTTTGACATGAAGCACTCACTTTAAGGTAAGACATAATTAAATTTTAAATAAAAGTAACTTTACTTTGACACCACTTTATTAGATACGTATACTAACCGGTTTCGGCTCTACCTGAACCTTCTTCAGGGTTGAACAAATAATAATGCCAAACGTTGTTTTCGGCTGGACTGTATATAAAAATAGTGAAGATAAAAAGTGTTACCTGTATCTCAGTTTATCACCCAAATAATAACGCCACATGTAAAAAAACACTTGCCCAGTTCGGTTATCTTTTGGCAGTACGGTCGAACATTGATAAAAAATACGCTCGATCAAGATTATTTAAAATACTCCTCGATCGTGTACCACAATTTATCGGCAGTCATCTGCTAAGTACACTATTACTGGCAACATGTCAGTATTTTTCAAAAACAATAAAATAAAATTTAAACAGCGCGTCCAATAAACCAAAAATAGTTCAGTGTAAAAGTTTAAAAAAAAAACTCTCCATCGACAATCACTCCGTGATAGTTGGACAGTGATTGCTGGTGCAAAATGATATCGAATGAGTTTTATTGAAAAGTGTCAAACTGTGTGACAATGCTGAACTCTAGCAGTGGATTTACGTCTTTAAACATGGCATTGAATACCACTAACTTGCCAATTATCGATGATTTATGCGCCATTGATAGTATGCCGGATTACCACACATACTCAAAAGGTAATATTTTGTATTTTTAAAATTTTATTTAAGTTTTTTTTTACAATAGGTTATAATATAATTGCTACACATTTTTTCACAGTGTATTACAAAATAAACTGTTCCACACTCAGAGCAATAATATACAAGAGAGATAGCGCTGCTGTAGTCAATTTGATGAGTTTTACCCTTGATGTAACAATATATGGAGGGAGAGCTAATTATTTTTACCCAATCTACACAAACTTGCGATAAATCACTTTCTCCGGGCTTTTACGTCGTATACCATGAGAGAGAAAGAGACAACAAATTTCATGGACCGCTTCTATATACTGTAAGGATGATTTTAAGGTTCTGGTTCACGGCAGGACTCCCCCCACATTTTTTTATTATGCCACTAAACTTGACACAACTAAACGGTTTTTTAGGTTATATGCTATATTTTTGTTATGAATGATATGAATGGATGTAAAAATACCGTAGCTTTAGTCTTAGCCACGCCCAGGTGCGCCGAGTTATGATAAAATCTTCAAAAACAAGTCCAAAACTGACTTCACTGCCTTGGATAGATACTACTCTACCAACTCTATGGTTTCACCGGACTCGGCTAGACCTGGGCGTGGCTAGGACTAGGGTATTTATACATCCATTTGCACATGTCGACATAATGTTTTTGTTTATTCGTATGACTACTTTTTCACAGTAATAAACAAAAATATATCAAGAAACCTAAAAAACCGTTGACTTATGTCGCATATGAAAACGTGTGGGCGGAGTCAACGGAGACGCGGGACACGAAGAACATCCTTAATACTTTAAAGCGGTGTGATAATTTGGCAAAATTTGCTGTCTCTTTCTTTCTCATGGTGTATGACGTAAAAACACGGAGAAATTGATTTATCCCAAGTTTGTATGGGTTGGGTAAAAAGAATAAGCTCTCTCTCTCTCTCCATATATTGTTACTTCAAAGTTCCACACCAGAAATAACAAGATTCTTGTGTTCGGTGAGGGAATTTCGCTCAAGTAATAAAATAGAGAAAAATACTAAGTTTTGTGTAAAATTAGTTATAGTAATATATGTAAGTACATAATGATAATACGAGGTATCTAGAATAAAAAGAAAAATAATAATAAAAATAATAATTATCAAGGACTGTTAAAGTTGTTTTATGTAATATTTCAATTTAAGCTGAAATTCATGAATATTATCTATAGTTTTTAGATCAATAGTTAAATTAGATTAATCCTTATTCTTAATAGTTTGTAAATTCTATTCATTTTTGCAGCATCGAAATGCAACTGTCGATATGGGAGTTTTTCATTTATTAATGTGTAATCTTTGTAAATAAGTACCTCACCGATTATAATTATTAAGAGTTACTCTCTGCAATATTTAAAGAAAAATATAACTAACTAACTAACCACTACGCCGTTTCGCGAAAGGGGTAAACAGAGAGGACGGACCGCCATACACCTCTGCTTTGGCGCACATTCCTTGCTTCGTTCCCATTCATAAAGCGTCTCATAATACTCTTCTGTAATTCTGACTCGTATGACCGTACTTAATTTTCTTGATCGTGCCATGTCTTCCTCGGGCGTCCCCGACTTCTTCTTCCATTCACTTTAGCGTCATATATTATTTTCACACTCCTCTCTTCGTTTATTTCCAAACCGTCTAAGCGTTCTTTTTCTTATTCTCTTTATTACGCTTACATCAGCTTTGCATTCTTTCCCAATATCCTCATTTTTAACACGGTCATATGTGATTTTACCACAATTACGCCTCAGGGATCTCATTTCTACAGCATTCAGCCTACTTTCATCCTTAATGCCGTACTGCCAAACGTCAGGGTTGGTATAAGTACTCCATTGTGGACTGCTAGCTTCGCTTATTTGGTCATTTTTTTATTTGCGCCAACAGCGTTCAGTCCTCCATTAATGGAGTTTCCTGCATTACTCCTTCTTTCAACATCCCTATCAGCCTTTTCGTCTCTCATAAACATACTTTCCAAATACACAAACTCATCCACTTGCTCTAAGTATTCATCATTTACAACTATATTGCACGCTGTTCTCGTACTCTCTCTTTCAAACACCATGACTTTATACTTACTTGCATTAATAATTAACTCATTCTGCATACATATTTGGTTCATCTTAGACATTTAATATATAAGACTATTTTTTATATTTGTTCTGATGACCTAAATAACAGGAATTCATTTAAAATTTATGGGGAGGAAGGTTAAGAGATTAAAAATACTAGTCAAGGCAGGTATGTGAAGTCATAAGAAAGCCTGCTTGTCAATTTGAAGGGTTGTAAGATGGAAGAATGTTAATAGTTTAAGAAGAAGCATGGCTTGCTTACGAAAATTTGAGAAACAAAACCACGATGGAATCCAAAAATTTAGTTTTATAATTGAAAAACATAAAAATACTGAAGTATCTTACATAAATATGTAAAATCCCATAAAAGATAATGCATGAGACTTAAACTTCGGCTCTTATATATGCATTGTCAAAAAATCGAAAGTCGCCCACCTTGCAATAGTGAAAAAAGGAAGACATTTTTTAATTATTATTTTTTCATTAACTCCACGGCCTTGAGAGAAATAATTTCCTTCAGGGCCTATTTAATCTTTGAAGATGCTGTGTGGAGGGTCCTTTTAAGGAAAGAAAGGAGTAAACCTGGGTCTTGAAGAGGTCCATTTCGAAGGAGAAAGAAAACACAGAGGCCGGCAAATTGTTCCATAACCGAGCTGTCGAACATAAGAACGAGTCGTAAAAGCGGCCCGTTTTCACATATCGAATATCAACCGTCTACAAATGGTGGGCGTGTGTTTGGTGAGTTTCTCGACTATGCACCGGTGTCGAAGGGATCAATGACGCGAGATCCTCGGAGCATCTTCCATTGAAATACCGGCAGAACAAGGACAGCATTCCCACCTTATGTTTGTGCTTCAAAAATTGCAATCTGTTTGTTAAGATATATGAATCTATCAAATGAACTGCCGGTTTCTGCGAAAAGTCAAGGGTTTTTTCAAGTATTTATGGGCTTCAAACTAGAGGTGGATGCCAAATTCAACAGTGGGGCTTACTGGAAGAAATTAAAATAAAAGTATTAAACCACTAAACAAAATGTACATGGCTTAAACATCATTCCCACATCACTGATTGTTAGCACTGAAATGGAAATTGGCAACCATACTACTTAGTATGCCTTAAAAGAAAGGTCTCTTCCATAAAAAACGTATATCCATTAATTCACACATGAAACATTAAATATACTATTGAGAATTCAACATTACTCCGTTTTCTCTCACCTTTTTTAAATTCACGTGATTGACTCCCCAGATTTTAACATCTACGGTCTAGAAGTAGGATTCTAGATCGCATATTTTTGGTGGTCCTTCTGTAAAGCAATATCCTCTCTTATCTGTCAATAAGTTTTATCTAAAATTGCCTTCATGCATTCAACATTCCATCCCTCCCAAGTCTGAACCCAAATTTGCCATAATATTTTGAAATTAGTCCATTTAAATATATTAAAATACAATATTCCCTTATCTTTTTTCATCTTTTGAAACGATGGCTCCTTAAAGATGAAAGAGGAAGAATGTTGTTGATGAAACATCCTTTCAAACTAGAAGGAAAAGACCTTCCAGAAAACTGCACCAGAAACGGAGTGGTGATCTAGTTGGCTAGAATGACAGACCCTGGAAGAAAACGTGATTCGCCGGAAAGATAGGAACAAGGCCTTTCCCCAGCAATTGTTTTATAAACTTACATTATGGTTTTGATAGAAATATTTTGACAAAACCAAATATCCTCTATACTTAGTTAGTAAGTGTGTTCAGTGAATAGATACTCAGAAATATTTAATTGAATCGTTTTCGCATGTTATACTGATAAGATTAATGAGTACGGTATAAGGAGATAAAGCCACTTTGCCATGGCTGTTATGAATAATTATATTGGAAACGAATGAACAAGCTGAGCGATGAGGTGCTGCTCGATATTAATTTGACGTTCTTATCTGGTGGACTAATGTTGGATTTTTATGGGGATAGTATTTAATTTATGGAAATCCTTGATAACATATTTGGTTATGCGAAAATGTTTTTGATTTTTTGGATAAAAGCAAAAAATCTGCATTTAGTTCAGAATTACGAAAAGTCTCTGGTCTGTTAAGAGTAGCATAATCAACACGGTGTCAAAAATTCTTCTACTCCGAAAACACATAGTAGATTTAGCCAAAAAATTAGAATCAAACCCGAATCCTTTCATTTCCAACACCCCAACTACGGACCCCTTTCGCCTCCGTCCAAGTCCATCTTATTCCCTTCCTCATTTTGATGAGTGGGCTTAAATAAAAAAATTGCAATAAGCACACAAAACACAGTCTATAAAATTTCACTTTAAGTACTTGTATAGAAACATATACACAAAAAAATTCTACAGTAGCAAAAGGCAGCCCGCTCACCGGGTGGAAAAGATTATCTCCTCATGAATGCACCACTAACCACAGTTGACACAGGAAGAGGGACAAATATTCCTTGGCACTGTTCAAAATTATGTTATTTACTAATTCAGAATAGAACAATTCACGGGGAACATTAAACCACTTTAAAAAAGGAAATAATCAAATTCTAAAACTTAAAAATATGTGAACATAGTAATTCAAAAATATTTAATTGATCAAACACTTTGAAGAATCATTTACAGATAATTATAACGAGAACAATCCAACATATGCTTTGATGTTTTATGCCAAACCTAATATTCTAAGGAATCAACGGTACCCACGTCACTGTAAAGTGGACATGACAATCCAAAAATGAGGGGCTTGCTCGAGATTCGCAATTGAATTACTTTTCATGAGTCTGTAAAATTTTTTTTTTTCTAATTTACATTAATAAAAGCTGACCTTAACAACGTTTTGATAACGCTATAAAATTATCCAAATCTACTTTTGAAGTTGGTCGTAGATTTGCGCAACTTATAGACAAATTCGTAATTTTTGTATGGCACATAATCTGTTAAACGGGTATATATTTCGTATCACACACTATGTAAATGATGCAGTAACACCAGCACGTCTAAGAAGTATGCCTTTTGAAGAGAATATCGTTGTTTTAAACGAAAGTGTGAAAGAAAATTTCGATTCTACGTCAGTCGTAGCAATTCGGGCTTTGTTCAGTTTCTCTGTATGGAGTTACGGGTCACGTAAAAATAACCTTGGAGTGATTTGAATCACATTTCGTATAAAAGTGGGAGGCTTAAACATTGACGAAACTCACACATTTTAAATGGCGGAATCTAAAAGACGAATAATGAACGCGGGTGTACCACAAGGAGGAGTTCTTGGACCTCTTTTATTTATTTTTTCGATATGTCTCAACTTTAACAAGTTTAATCCACAGATGATCTGAATGATTTTGACAAACATAGCAACAATACCTGTTAATCCATAGTAGACTGTCTTTTATCATGACAGCCACCGTTTAACTTATCGAAAAGGGACTATTTAAGACTGATGTGTTAAATTGATATTTTTAAAATTTCTATTTCTAGCAATGGGGGTGTATGGGAGAATACTCTTCGCTTACGGAGCTGGATTACTACTATTTATATTCGTTATTTTTATCGACACCGTCACGTATGTAATGCAACACTCTCACTCCAGGTATAAAACACCCACAGCCATCATCCTCTGCGTGTATCCGGTAAGTGACCAACACCATGTTATAAAAGTGCGTTTTAAAGTAGTGTGAAGTTTGATACTTGAATAGTTATAGCATGCGTTGGAATATTGTTGTCATTTTCCGTTGTCAGATTTGTCTTTTGTGGTCATTGCCTTTCAGAACAATGCGCATTAGCATTACTTATCAATGCCATTAGAAATGGAGTTTATTTGTTCTAATTAGTTGTTAGTTAACGAATTAGTTATCATGACTGGTTTGAAGCCGATTGAATAAATGCGTTAAATTCTTCTTCCAAAGTCTTCAATCATTGCACAAGCATATTTTTCGTTAACAATGATGGTGGTAGGGGTTTTTCAAATATTGTTCATAAGCCAGGTATGTTTTTATTTCATTTAAACCGAATTTATTAATTAATAAAAAAAACAGTGTTCACACAAAAATAAGGGTCTTAAAACGGAAATAAAACAAGAATTCACAGTAAAAACTGTTTGCAAGCATAACACAAATAAATTCGTGTTCGAAAGTAGTACAAAGAAGACAAAAAATAATGTGCACAAGGAATATAAAAGAAAATAGTAGATACAAAATTTGGAGATCTGAATTATTTTTCAGACAGTAAACAACGCCAGCTAAAATATGTCTATATATGAAGCGTTTCAATTCAACAACAGGATTGCTCTCCGCACTGGCATAACCACTGGCAAATTTCTTGGGAAGCTAGGGAGAAAAAACAACCCCTGCTCTCGATGCCAAAGGTAACCATTGTGAAATCAAAAAGATTACTCTTCATGATAGCTGAGTTTTCAAACTATTCACGAATCGACATTTAGGAATGTGTAAAAATGTGCACATCCTTTCTGACTCGCGGAGGGTTCGTTTTGAGTAGCCCCACGATAATTTCTGTAGGATAAAGCCAAGGGTAGTAACCATACAACCTTAGGCAGAGAAATCTCAGAGATTTCGTTGCGGTACTCTTATTGTAAATTCTGCACAAGAAAGCTTCTTTGTGATGATTTTTAAAAATTGTATTAACCTATCTCTTCGTTTCAGGTTGCTGCTTTAGTCACGTACTGCGCGATACTTGTTCCCAGGGCGTCCATCTTGGCCGAAACTACCACACACCTAGTGTTCATGTGCGCAGTCTATCAACTATTCCGACTGTACATTGCCTACATCGGGGGAGAAGCTGAATTTATAAAGTAAATGGACTCATCTTTGAATTTGAACTTGACCATCTAATTTTTTATTGATTTAAAAAGGGTTTTTTATTGCACTCGTGGAAAGACTGATTGGAATTTTTGATATTTTTTTAAGGAGAGTGGAACCAGCTAGATTTGACCCACAAGTTGGACCATGCTGCTGCTGGCCTTGTTGCGTGTACTTACCCCGGCTTGCAGTCAATAAGTAAGAATATATTCATAATTTATTTACTTTCAATACATACGAGTATACACTTCTTCAGTGCTACAACTTTAGAAGGGTGTTGGCTGTTTCCAGGAAACACATCCACTCCGGCTGGTCTACTGTTAAGTAGAAAATCTGTGTACTGACGACTCTTGAATGGTGAACTCTTACATGTGATTTGTACGGATTTTTTTCTCTGAAATTTGTAGTCGACTGCAACTTTTAAAAATATAAAAAAAAACTTATTTAAAACTTTATTCAGAACATAAAGCATTGCACAAAGGCTTTGAGGAAAAAAATCCTAACTTAATACAGTCAACTGGCAACGCATTTTATATCTGAGCTATTAGGAATTAACATTCCCATAAAACAATCAAGTTCTCCCCGGAAGCTCGTCTTAGTGCAATATCTCTCAAACAAGTTGATACACTTTCATTTGCGGCCGTGAAATGTCTTTAAAATCGATAAATTGGGTAAAATGGCTCACCATTGTTTTACGTGCCCCCTTTTATAGGTTCCTTCGTAAAAATATGTAGCACTGGTAATTATTAAGTTAAATTTTCGGTTTTCAGAAGAAACATGACTTTATTGAGAGTGCTTGTGATCCAGCTGCCTGTGGTTCAAGGAGTTGTTTACATGATTCATCTCACTATGTGGGCTGAGAGACAGGTATGGCTATCTTCAGAATATCTGATTCTTATAAAAACCTTAATATCTTATTAAAACCTGGGTTGCTTAAAACGTTGGCCCGAAGCCTGTTGGAAATCCTAGGATTGAGAAGTGATTCATCACGAATTGATGAATTATTGATTCCAGGAGAGCAGACGAACAATGAAAGAGAAGGTTATATTTAAGGAAACCTCTATGGCAGAGCGGTAGGTTCATTGGTTTTTAACCCAGGTTTAGCGGGTTCGAAACCAGGCGCGAGGAAAATAAATTTTGTGGAAAAGTGAATTTGTGAGAGTGTCAATCTGATTCCACCATCATTTCCATCGAAACTGGCTGAAAATGCTTCAGCTGTGTTAAGTACACTGATCTGAAAACAGTCGGGTATTTTGTAAGTTTCCTCATCTTTGTCTCTTTTCCATTCCCACTTCTGTCTGTTAATATTCCTTACAGGGTCATCCCGAATATGGAATGTCACCGTCCTGCTGTCTCCGGATAATCGGGATGATATTGTTTTGGACTTTTGTTCGATAATTCAATAAAAAAACATACCACGCAGTATAAGAAGACTGGTCGCATAACACCGACTAATGATAATTGTTAAACATTTAATAACTAATTTCAAAAACAATAACTTACTTAACTTAAAAACAAAAAACAGTACAATTTCTGGACTTATTTTAGTGAATATATTGTCACCGGAAAGGCAAAAGGGCTGAAGGGCCATTATGGGAAGTTTGCACTAGAGCACTGTAAAGTTTTTTGTTTGTTTTACAATAAAATTCATAATAATTCATTAAGTTGGATTTAAAAAAAAAGTTAACTCAATGCTTTCGCTGAGTTACCTGAAACGACAAAAAGCTAAAAAAAAGTCTTAAGCTTGTGTCGCTTGAGTCAAGCTTTCTCCCAAATGGTACACATATTTTAGATGGCTGAAGGGCCACAAAAGTCTTCAGAATCAAACGAGAGTCAAAGCATTCGATCAAAACTGCATATTTAACTCATTTTTGACCTTAAGTCCTTTTGCATTGCCAGAGACAAATAATACTTTTAGTGAAATTTTGAAAACAATGTTTTCTGTGCTTATAGTTATCCTTTATTTAAGTCCATTTTCTACGATTAGGGAGGGAATAGGATGTGTCTTATTTTATTGAAAAGATGTTTTAATTAGTTTCCCCGTTGCATGTTAAATGATAATTTGATTTTTCTAGGAATCCTACCGCGTGAACTTCGCCTTCGTCCAACCCTTCATTATCACCACGATAATGTTCGGCATCTGGGCCATGAAGATGGTGACCAAGGTCCTGGGGAACATCCTGCCCGGTCACCGTCTCTTGGGCAAGATGTACTCGCTTCAGCTGGTCAACCTGCTGGCTCAGGTGCTGAGTTTGCTACTCAGAATTCTAGTCATATCAAACGTGATACCTTGCGAACCTCCTCTGACCGTTGGATTGTGCGCGAGTTGTAAGTAACTACCCTAATTAACTAACTAACCATAACGCCATTTCTACGCAGGGATAGGCAGAGAGGATGGACCGCCATACAACTCTGTCTTAGCACACTCCTTGCTTTATTCTTATTCATACATCGTCTCGTACATACTCTTCTATTATTTTGACTCTTGACATGGCCCAACTCAAATATTTCTATTTAAAAAAGAAAGACAAACATTCTAGGGTTACGAATAACTTTAAAATATTTTAAAAACTTCTACTACCATCATGATAAGCGTAAAATGTTGCTTGTGCAATGATGGAGGACTTAGCTAGCAGAGGAATTGAATCCACGACGCCCGGATATCCGAGGGGAATCCGACGCATTTTTCCACTCAGCTACTCAGCCTTGCATTCTTTCCTGATTTTAACATTTTTAACACGGTCATACATGGTTTTAGCGCACATACTCTAAAGGGATCTCATTTCTACAGCATTCAGCTTACTGTCATCCTTCCTCTGCCAGTTCCATGCCTCACTGCCGGACATCAGAGTTGGTATAAGCGCTCCACTGTGGAATGCTAGTTTCGCTTCTTTGGACAATTTTTAAATAACTACCTAAAAATTCGGACGTATATTCGTATATTCAGACGTTTACAAGCTACGATTACGAGATTCAAACAATAACTGTTCAAAATTAAAAACTAATAGAGTTGATCGATCGTTTAGTTCTTATGGGATTAACGAGAGACTACCTGTAGAGGTTCTCTTTCTATCTGTGACCCATTAGGAAGAGTAATCTATGCAGTGGTGAACTTTTGAAAGTCAACGACCAACTTACAAATACATAAATATTATGTTTTATGGATTCTTCGTGAACTTCGACTGAGTTCTCTAGCTTTTATCTTACATGCATTTTAAAACACCTCGACTTCAGTGGTGAGTCTAGGAATGACCCGTTGTTAGCAAAAATACATAAATTACAAAATAGATACTTGTTGAGACTCATTTCCTTTACTGTAATCTCTTATCAAATATTTACCGACAATTCGAGGTACAGGTGAATATAATCGGACATGGTAAAATAAGTTGTTGGCAAAGAATATTAAAACCTATTGTAAAAAATAAATTGATTCGCTAGATTTATTTTAAAAATGAAAATTAACTCGATTGTATAAAATAAATGTATCAAATGAAATCTATAAAGTTTTTGTTTATTTTGTTCATACATATTAAACATTAGATTTGCAAAAAATAATTTTAAGTGGCGTTTAAATCTGATGGTCAGTTAAATTATTTTTTTAAATTTCCATTGCGGTAATGGAGTCCGTACTAATATTTAATTTTAATACGTACTACTATTAATTTTAATATTGTCCTGATGATGGAAGGATACTTCCGAAACTGGTAGACATAAAAATGAATAGTAAAGTGGTTATAAACAAAATTTATTAGTTTGAATTACGTACTATTTATTTAAATTGAATACCGTACAAGAGTTCGAACGTCTCCCATCCGTCTAGAGCCAGTGTATTGCATCCCCAATTGGGGTATGTTCTGAGGCTGAAGGTAGTGGGGAGGGAAGGAGATGGGAAAGGGGAAGGTTAGAAAGTACCTGGCTATTCAGATCTGGTCACCAAACACGACTAAAGCCGTTTCAAGCAACGTTTCAATTCTGAATGGTGGTCTTTCAACAGGGCTTTGCTTAGTGCTCAGAGCAACAATGTACAAGAGAGAGCGCTGCTGTAGTCAGATTTGATTAGTTTTGCCGGACTTGGCTAGATCTACGGCTAGGGTATTTATACATCCATTCATAGCACATGTTGACATAATGTTTTTGTTTATTCGTATACTTTTTCACAGTATTGTTATAAGCAAAAATATATCATATAACCTAAAAAAAACGTTGATTTATGTCCATTTATGTCGCATATGAAAACGCGTGAGCGGAGTCAACGGAGTTGTGGGACACGAAGAACATCGTTACAATACCTTAAAGTGGTGTTACAATTTGGGAAAATTCTCTTTCTTTCTCATGGTATACGACGTGAGAACCCGTAGAAAGTGATTTATCCCTAATTTGTCTAAGTTGGGAAAAAAGAATTAGCTCTCTCTCCATATATTGTTAATCCAAGACTTAGTGTATCTACCACTCTGGAACGTGCCGCAAATATGCTGTTGATTATTTTATATGAATTAAATGTCTTTTGACGCGTATTACCCATATGATATGTATTTGCGCACGACGGGTTTGAACCCGCGACCTTTGGATTCGTAGTCGGGCGTCTTACCACTCGACCACGGAGGCCGTAAAAAGACACGTGTTGACTGGGAATCCCAGTTAATCTTAAATTTATAAAAAAAAACATACCAAATTAAATAGACGATTAGATCAGTCTGATCAAGATATCGGTTAGCAGGAAAAAACAGAAATTGAGAAAAATGATAACGATTCCAATCGTTCTAAGATTGTCGGAATGTTAGAATTGTGACTTGGTCAAAGTTCAATGATTATCATCCCAATATTTTTGATTTTGTTCATCTGGTTAGTAAGCAATTGATGAATCACACAATAAAATACAAAATCTGTTAAAAACACCTTTTATTTATTTAAAATTTTTTTTTTTAGGTTTTTAATTTTATTTAAACTTCTGAGGGCATTATCAAACAGTTTGATAATGCTCTCAGAAAGCGAAACAGCTGTCACGCGTAAAAATAATTACATCGCAGAGCTTTTAACTAAAAATTGTAAAAACCTGAAAATTAAAATGGAGTTCTACAAAATAAACTTTAAAAAAAACACCTTTTATATTTTTATTATTTATTTTTATTCTTATACAGTCGAACTCGGTTATAATGACCGCGAAGGGACCAACCACATTTGCTCCTTATAACCATTACTCGTTTTAAACGTAGGTAGGTAAAAAAAGTACCCACCTACTAATATCGATATTTATGCAAGGGTATGAAAGCTTGCATAATATAAAATTTATTGTTTTTAAGAAATAAGGAAAACCTGATTAAAATTACCAAATTAGGCAAACGAATTTGTAAAAAGGGAACAAAATTGCAAAAAAACAAATTTCGTATTACTTTTATTTTAAACGACACTTTTACATAGAGTCCGATAGTACTGGATAGAAATGTTTCTTAGAGTGATAACTATCAGGGATTATAAACCCTCCATAACGTAATTTGCGGAAAATTCGCCACCGTGCCGGACGGGCGGCTTTCTTTGTCTTGTTTATGACATTATTCGACTGTTTCGAGAATTGTTTTTATTACCCGGGTGCATTGAGTTGACAATATTATTTGGACGTTATATCAGTGAAGCGACCTCGTTATAACCCCACACGATTGTATGAAAATAAGCCCGAACTAACGTATCATTGAGTAATTGCTCATTATAGCCGTGACCTCGCTATTACCGTGATCGTTATAACCAAATTCGACTTTAGTGAATACCGCACAAGAGTCTCAATTGCTTCCAACCGTCTATAGCCAGTGAGACTATGGCATCCCCAGTAGGAGTATATTATGAGTCTGAAGGTAGTGGGGAGGGGAAGGAGATGAGAATGATAAAGGTTAGGAAGTACTTGGCTATTCAGATCTGGTCAAAAACGGCTAAAGCCATTTCAATCAAGCGACGTTTCGATTCTGAATGGTGGTCTTTGACCTGGACGATACTTAAAATATCTACCGCTCTGGATATAAACCTAACCTTGATATTAACCTAACCTGTTATACCTAATTCTTTTCATGAAGGCCTGCGTGGTCGAGTGGTAAGACGCTCGACTGCGAACCGAGAGGTCGCGTTCAAACCCGGCGAGCGTAAATAGATTTTATTTAGTCAATATGTATCATAACACATTTAGTTCATATAAAATAATATATATACAAAGTATGAACGGCACGTTCCAGAGGAGTAGATACACCAAGTACCGCCCTCGTGAAAACCCACCATTCAGAATTGAAACGTTGCTTGAAATGGGTTTAACCATGTTTGGTGACCAGATCTGAATACCCAGGTACTTTTCAAAGTACCTCTTCCCCATCTCCTTCCCCTTCCTATTACCTTCAACCTCACAACATACTTGGACGGTTGGAAGCAGTTGGGACTCTTGTGCGGTATTCACTATATATATATTTTAAATGTCTAGAACTATCGCAGGGCACTCGACAAAATAAGGCGTTAATTAGTGGAATGCATTGCTTAAAAAAATCACTGAACAAATTGATACGTGTCGTCTGCTGTGATATTTAAATGAGTGACTTTTCTTTTTCAGTAATCTACAACAGTACAATGTTGACGGTGTTATTCATACTAGCATACTGGTCGAGGAGTTTGTACAAAATCCCACTTGGCGATGTGGGTCCAAAAGAGACTGGACCACAAGAGGTTGGTTCCGATCCAATTCCTATTGGTAGTGAATTAGAAAACTCCATAAAATATGATCTCCCTTAAAACATAACTCAAAATTTGAAAAAAAAAGAAACTTTCTGAAAATTTGTTTTTTTACAAGAGCGAAATGAAATATTAAAAAAAAATGATATTAAAACCTGTAGCATTCTGGAAATTCTATGTTTAATGAAAGTTTCTGAAAAAAATTCGTAAAAACAAGGTTTGAATATAGTATATCGTCGCTGGAAAAGCAAAAGGGCTGATGCACCATTTTAAAAAGCTTACACCAGAGCACTTTGAAGTTTTATTTGTTTTACAATAAAATTCATAACTCTTCAGTACCTGATTAAATTTGGCTCACTGAGCTACCTGAAGCGACAAAGGTTAAAAACGTCCCAAATTTGTGTCCCTTTAGTCGAGCCTTTTTCCAAAATTGAAAATATATTTTAGATGGCTGAAGGGTTACAAAAGTCTTCAGAATCAAACGAGAGTCAGAGCTTTCGAAGCAGAAAAAAAAACTGGTCAAAACTGCATATTTAACTATTATTTAATCAAAGTGTTGCTTATGCCCCTTTGCCTTTCCAGCGACGATACAGTGTTTGTGTTAGTTATGTGTACGAATAATTGGTATTTAATGATTTTTTTAAAAGGTTGCTTTATACATTGTGTTAATAGGCATGTTAATAAAAATATAATAATGTGAATTAAAAACATAAGGAGGTATTTACGGTGTAGGAAGGTAGTGAAATGACGATGAATTTATATTGATTGTTGTAATAATATCAATAATTTATAGCCAAATATAAAAGGACAATTAAATTAATCAGGTCGCGACCGAGACTCGAACTCGGAACCTCTAATCTATCCGGGACTAACGTCACTGCCGGACAGATCAGAGGATCCGAGTTCGAATCTCGATCGCAACCAAACTCTTTTTATTTCCAATTTTTTTTTCTGTTTTATATTTCGTTGAAAATTATTGACATTTCAATTATTAATATGAAAAATAAAAAAAAGTGAAGTTAATTCTAATTGATGAATTAATATGCTATGGTATCTGAAAGAAAAACAGATAAAAATCTCAAAATTTCGCTCACGTACCTAAATGAAAGTGACAGATTTACTAATAAGTTACTACGCGTAAGACTTGTCGAAATAATACATTATTTATATACAATTATGACATTATTAATTGTGTAGACAATTCTCTGCACTGACGTTAGACATATTATTATGTTATTTCGATAATTTTCAACCAAAACTGCTCTACAGAATATTTGTGAACAATTTTGGTTTGTAAGAAATATTAATTGAACAAAAATATACTGTGTTTTGGTGTGCATCATTTTAATATTTGTTTATTTTTAGGATCCGTTAATCGAGTGTATACAACTTGAATCTCTGCGGGAAGTATGAACTAAGTAATATGATGAAGGTTGCAATAATCCGGTCCATTCCTATATAAAAAAATAGGCGAACAATGGGTGAACGAAGGACATATTAGGGAAGAGATGATTAGCAAATATATAATATTAGAACTATAAACCGAAGCGTATGTATGTGTCAATACTTTTGTGTCGAAAAATCTGTGGTAAAATAAACGTAATTTTGTTAACTTATAAAAAAAAATCATTTCCCTTTTGATTATAAAAAATAAATATAAAATCAATTTGTAATACTCCATAGTGAAAATTAGCTAGGTGCGACATCTATTGATGATATTTTGATCCGGTTAAAAGCTTTCAATATTACTCTACTACTAGCTTGTTCAATAGTATAGAAAGCAATGAAAATCATTTAAAGTTTAACTTGCCTTCGGTAGATGGCAGTAAAAAAATCCCAAATTTAATGTTTTTTTTTGACGCCTTATTACGCCATTTATTGAAGACTTTTACAAAGTTGTAAATAACTGTTTTTAAAGTGAAACGTAAATTAATTTTTTACACGCAAAAGCTCGGTTAACACATGATACTAAAAACTTTTCAAGACCTTAGTTACTACCCGGCTTTGTACGAGATTCAATACTGTTAGTTATGTTGAACAATTGGACGTAGTTATGCAGAAAGCATCCAACCCCAAAAAGATGAAACTGAGAAAAGGGCGTTCGAAAATATGACGAAAAAAAACATTAAAAAGCAAAGCACAGATAAAATATCGTGTTTTTTTTTCTTTACGAGTATTATTATACATAGGTTATAATATTAATTTAAAATATATGAATGTGTTTATTAAAAAATGTTTTTCTTATGTTATGTTACATTTTATAATGTTTTTAAACTTCAATTTCAGTCAAATACCTGCAATGTGCGTTATAAAAATAAAATAAAAACAATTACCAAAAAATTATTGCATTTGGAACTTTAATATTTCAAGCAGATATTAATCTCGTATTTATCTATAAAAAAACATGTAAAACTCGATTTTGTCAAATTGTGAGTTTGACATTTTCTGCATAAATACGTCCAATTAAAACTACAAAAAAAAATCACGTCCTATCTTATTTTTTATAGTTAACCTTTAGTGTGCTGGAGGTGCCAATAGTCACCGGGCAATCATCGTTATCTTTTCAATTTTTTTATTCTTTAAAACCCGTTATTCGCATATTTAATGGAACTGTAATCGCTTGTCAACAAAATAATCAACCCATAGAGATATTTTGCATTACGTTAAGTTTGCTACAAGTCGAATAATAATTATTTAAAGTTTGCTTACGTCAGTGTGCAAGAAAAAAAAAACGATCTTCGAAGTGACATTACTGTTTGTATTTAAAAAAAAACCTCATGCAATTTAATTTTTATTTGAAAGAAAATTTATTCAGCCACTAGAAATTGTAATAAAACCACAAAAAAAAAATCTTCACAGTTCTTAATCAAGCTTTTTTTAATGACAGAGAAGAAAAACATTTTTTTCGAATATAAATATCTATTCCAGAAAAACCACCGTTAAAATACAATTTGAAAAAAATACATAAACATATTATCTGAGAAGATAGGACAATTGTCAAAAACATCATTTTGTAAAACACAAATGAGCTATTACGAAATTACAGTCAGAAAGGTGCGAAGGAAATTGTACCTTGCGGAAATCCGGCGTTCCAGAGAATAATGGACATACAAAAGCTCCATAGCTGTTGAATAACGTTCCATCTTTGAAAATTTAGGTTATATAAAAATTAAAGATGGAAAAGCTACACAGAAGGGAGCTTAGGTGATTTGTAATAGCTTCTGTTTTATAGTTGATATTTGCAAATAATAATTTATGTTATCTAACCAAATAATGTTTAATTAGCTAGTCTTACTTAAAAGTAGAGTTTTTTTTATTTATTAAGGAGAAAACACAGATAACAAATAAACAACATAAAACATAGAGGATTCGTCTGTGTCTAAAACATTTTTCACAGATTAAGCACTTATGAGCAGCAATAGATGAAACAAGGTAGATCGCGTAATAAATTTGATATACATATAAAAGTGATGGTAAGTGTTGTTTAAATACAATAAGCAGGAAATCTCATGTTATTATCATAGCTTTTACAGAATTAAAGCCTTCATATTTCTAGTTAAGATGAGGGATGAATCAAAGGGTAAAGCTGAGTAGAGTGCTCGCTTTAAAAAATCATTTAAGTAAAAACTGTACATAATTTTTAAATCAAATTTATCGTTTACAAGAATTTTTTCCATTTTTTACTGAAAGTATTTGATGAATCAAAGAAAATTTATGAATCTTTGAAATTTTGATTAAATAATTGAGGTTTAATCGAAAGGTTATCGTTAATGTGTTTAATTCTCGCTAACCACCTTTTGCGTTTGAACTCTTATTTATTTGTTTACGCCCGTTAAAGGCTTTCTACAGAAATATTAACCTTTATTTTAAACAAAACCCATGAACAGTGCAAAAAATAAATTATAAAAGAAAATAAAAAAAATAATATTGAATACCAGATACACAAATATTGTAAGTGAAAAGAAAAAATAATATTGAATAACAGGTCCAGAGTTAAATAGTTTTAACAATTAGTTTAGCTCTACCAGAAAAACTGTACTTAGGTGTACTAAACTTATAGTGTGATACTGACGTGCTAAATATATCAACGACATCGGAGTATTTGTTTCCCAGATGTTGAATTCGTCGCATAGGAATGTTAAATTGTGAGGTTGAAGCAGAATTGTTACAATAGTATGGCAGGTACTGCCTTGTAATCGTCCTGCCAGGAACATGAAATGCAATTATGTATAATAGTTTAGGTCTGTCAAGCATTGAATTTATCATTTTGCATAAAAAAATCAAGTCGGCAATTATTCTACGTTTTGAAAATCTCAATAAATTAAGGTGTCAAAGAAGATTTTAGTTTTTTACGTAGCTTTGCTACACAGTCAAGTAGAAAATCTATTGTGCTGAATAATTTATAAGAAGAGTAAAAAAAAACTTATTTTTCAAAACATTTTCGGTCTACTCGGCATTAATACGAATCGGACAGGTTGGCAGACTGTATTTTATCTTTCTGCTTGTAGCGATACACAATGTGCCCACCTCTATCGAAAAAAACTTGTTCAAAGGATTCGCTCGGTCGCCATTGGAAATTTTGATAAAGCAGCTCTCAGCTGATTACTCACGGTAATATTTATATCGGAATACCCCCCGCCCCTACCGAGCTGAATGGATCGGCAGACACAAAGAAAAAATATGAAAATCGTGAATCTCGACCGACTCGGGATTAGAGGCTTTTTTAAGGCTATGTTTATAGATATCTACGTGGGGGTGTTTAGTCTTTTTATCATTTTTTTATGTTTTATAGTGAATACCATACAAGAGTCCTAACCTCGGAGCAAGAATATATATGGAGAGAGAGCTAAATCTTTTTACCCAACCTATACAAATTTACGATAAATTACTTTCTCCGGGTCTTTCCGTGAGAGAGAAAGAGATAAGACAAGATGTTACATATTATTGCACTACTTTTCGGCATGTAAGAATTTTTTCCGTCTCCCGTGTCCCCGGTGACTCCACCCACTACGTTTTGTTATAATAATAACAGTGAACTTATATAACGCAGTTTTGTGATATTTCACCTCAAGTGCGCTTAATGCGCTTATGCGACATAACAGGACATAACTCAACGGTTTTTGAGGTTATATCCTATATTTTTGTTGATAACAATATTGTAAAAAATGTGGTTATTTAAATAAACAAAACATGATGACGACACGTGCTATAAATGGATGTATAAATACCATAGCCTTAGCCCTAGCCACATCCAAGTCAGGAAAAAAATCAACAATCCTGACTACACCTCCTATTATATTATTGCTCTAAGGTCCTAACTGCTCCCAACCGCCTAGAGCTAGTGGGATATGCTGTAAGGTTAAAGGTAGTGGAAAGGGAAGGAGATAGGAAGAGGAAGGTCAGAAAGTAACTGGCTATTCAAATCTGGTCACCAAACACGGCTAAAGCCATTTCAAGCAACGTTCTAATTCTAAATGGTGATCAATCACCAGGGCAATGTATCTACAACTCTGGAAAGTTCCGCAAATAAACTGTACATTGTTGAGACAGTTGAGACAGTTGTGTGTTATGACATTAATTAAAAAATAATTAAAATTGTAATTTTAATTTAAAAAAATGTATTTGAACACGCTGGGTATGAACCCACGACCTCTGAATTCGTGGTCGAGCGTCTTATCACTCGACCACGCAGGCCCTGGAAAAAATGGTAAGCCGATATTAAGGGAAGGTTGGAAAGTCCTACCGTTTCAAATATAGCTCTTAGAAATAACGATATTTTAAACATCCTTTTAAGAATTTTGAATGGTAGTCTTAAACACTCCTATTACGAAGGGGGGTTGTAATGTCACCCCTAACGAGAGTTCTGTGCGATATCTTAGATTCAGATTACTGAAATATTGTGAATACTCTTCTGTCTAAGTATTACCAAACACAAATTACCCAATATTATGCCATGAAAACGCTTTGATTAGCAAGATCAAAAGAAACGTCACCCACTTCGGATCGTAAATTTTATTTCTACTTACAGGTCAGGAAAGGTTAAACGAAGTTAAAATGCGATTATCTTGGTATCTGGATGAACAGTTCTATGACACCGTAAGTTTTTTTTACCTAAGTAAGTGAGCAAATAAAAAAATAAAAAATAAAAAAAATGATTTTAAATTGGAAATAACTTTAAGGCATTAATGCTTATGTTTTTTAATATTTAAATATTAAGCTTTGACATGAAGCACTCACTTTGTGGTAAGACATAATTAAATTTTAAATAAAAGTAACTTTGTTTTGACACCCCTTTATTAGAAACAAATATCAACCGGTTTCGGCTCTACCTGAACCTTCTTCAGGGTCGAACAAATATGTATTATTAGTAATACATATTTGTTCAACCCCAAAGAAGGTTCAGATAGAGCCGAAACCGGTTGGTATATGTATATAATAAAGTGGTGTCAAAACAAAGTTACTTTCATTTAAAATTTAAATATTAACTAATATTTAAACAACATTAATAAACTAAAACACAATTATGAAGCAAAAAAGCCAGAAAATAAAAAGACAATGGTCACAACCGAGTCATAAACTTGGATCCTCTACTCTCTCCGGGAGTTTTATCTCGGTTGTGACCATTGTCTTTTTATTTTCAAACTTTTTCTGTTTTTCGATTTGTGTTTTAGATTATTGATATTATTTAAATATAAAAAAGCAAATTGATTCCATACGGTTGGTTCTAATAGAAAATTTCTGGGCAATTTTATTCTTTAAGGATGCTGTACAAAATAGGTTTTAAAGAAGAAAACAAACTAAACATCTTGTAGGAGAAAGAAAATGCAACAGCTGAACAGTTGTTCCATAGACAATCTGTTATACAGAAGTACTAGTTGAAACTAAGGATTACTCGTTCTAACGAGGAAAATGTCAATAATTTTCAAATATTAGGCTCTCGTTTGTTGTGTCTCTCGACTTTCAACCTGTGTCAAAGGCATCAATAATGACAGATCTTTGGAACATCCTTCCATTCGTCCTTAAAATATTGGCAAATAAACACATCATTCCTGTCTATCGTCTGTATTCTAAACTTCTCCGTATGTACGCCGATTACAATACTCTGGGGTGTTTGCATTCGTATCAAACGAATTGAATTCTTGCATAGAGCTAAGTATTTTTTTTTTAGATTATCTTTAGACCAGAGATTATCGTCAAACCCAACAGTACTCATGTGCGTACTTGTCATTTAAAGAGAGTCAACAGTTGTGTAAGATTACGGTAAAAGTGAATACCACACAAGAGCCTCAACTGCTCTAAGATATTCGTATTTAGTGAGACTGGCATCCGCAAATTATTTAACAAAAATGTAATAAAAAACAGTTGTTCACCAAATACATTAAGGGATGAATGATATACAAATATTGTAGATGCATTTTTTATTTAATATAATACATTATAATGTAAGGTGTTATATTAGTATACAATTTTTTCTTGATCTAAATTTTCATTATAAAGATGTACCCTCATAAAAAAGCTGTGCTTGTATGTATGAGGGTGCATTATTTATTTAGTTACTAATAAACTATTTTAATGATTTACCAAAATATTTATTTTCAGTTTTCGGTGTAGTTTTTAGTTGTATTTTGAATTCTTTGAGATCTTTATTAATAAATCTTATTTTTTTTCCGGCAAACTATTAAAGAATTTTATTCCAAGATATTTGTAACCTTGTTGACCTATTGTTTTTTTACATATCGGGATCGATAATGTGCATTTTTGCCTCTGATTTTTCTGTATTTTTGAATGGTGCGGTCTTATTTAAAATTTCATGTAATAAAATAAACTCAACATTTATTGGCGCCCTATATATAGACAAGGTATTATATATCCGAAGGAATTATATGAGTGCAAACTGAAGTAGTGTGACGCATTATTTATGATATAATAACGAAAATAATGTAAGCAATGAAAAACAAAAAGATAAGTTGTGAAGCTAAAGGTGGTGGAGAGGGGAACCAAATGGAGAAGAGGAAGGTTATGACGTATCTGGCTATTCAGATCTAATCACTAAACCCCATTAAAGCCATTTAAAATAACGAGTCGATAATTCTTTAATATATTACCAGAAAAAGATTGATTAATGATGATGTCGAAGAATTCAAAATGCAATTGAAAAATACACTGAAAACTTAAAATAAATATTAAAAAAAAATCTTAACAAAAGTTTTTTATTTTTATTTTTTTTCGTAAGAAGCAATCACATGGTGGTTGGACATTATATTAAATAAAAGAATACTTTGTTTTAAAACCACAGAATTTATTATGATGAAGGCCAACCGGTTTCGCTTGGATCAAGCTTCCTCAGGGCACATATAATAACTGTTATTATATGTGCCCTGACGAAGCTTGATCCAAGCGAAACCGGTTGGCTTTCATCATAATAAATTCTGTGGTTTTAAAACAAAGTATTCTTTTATTTAATAAAAGTTTTTAAGTAACTAAATAAATAACACCCCTCATTCACAAAAGCACAGCTTTTTTATGAGAGCAGAACTTTTAATGAACATTAAGGTGTATTTAAAAAAAATTATATTAGAATAAAACTTTACAGTATAATCTATTATCCCGGTTTGTATTATCTACTATGTATAATGTTTGATAAATAAAATCTTTATGAAGGCATTTTACAATTTTTCGCAATACAACAACGAAATTGAAAATAGAGCAAAATGTTGATATTAATATTTGTTGAATTGTTAATAATGTCGAGTCTATTTGCGTATAACATTAATAACGACTGCATAAATTTTGCGGAACTTTGCCAAACTCACGCGACACAGGGAAACAGCGGTGGGAACTGGTAGACTGTTCTGGAACGAATTGGCGTTAAATTGTTTCATACACACATCCATTTGCCGAGAATATTTCATTTGCATATGTTCAGTTCATTAAGCGGCTGTGAATATTGTCCCCGTCTCTAGTTTTGTACGTGGGAAATGAATCAACCTCTGTTTACCTAGGATTACAGAGTAGTCAGTAAGAATATAATATGTGGAGAGAGATCTAAATATTTTTACCCAACCAATACAAATTTGCGATAAATCACTTTCTCCGGGTTTTACGTCGTATACCATGAAAGAGAAAGAGACAAGAAAAGTCTTCACATAGTATTGCAGCACTTTTAAGTATCTAAGCATGTTCTCCATCCGCGCTAACCTCACATCATCGAGACGCATAACTTACGTCAGCGGATGTTGAGGCTATTTTCTATATTTGTGTTGATTAAAAAAAATCCAGTTGTTGTACAAATAAATCAAGCATGATGGTGATATGTGCTATGCTATTTTTCAAATAAGATCAAACAAAAATTATAAAACATCACTTTTCAGAGATATTTCAACAGTTTAAAATATTTTTGACCGAACTTTAGAATTTCCACATTTTTAATGATATAAAGACAAAAAAAAGCTTCCATCATTATTTAGGTAAGCCGTCTGTTATAAGTGTTTATGATATTTTGACTTTATAAATTGAAAGGTTTGTACTTTTATGCCCCTGAAGATTGTCGTAATATTAGTCAACATCCGATAGGCTTCCGTGTTAACGCTTAATTTGTCGTTCAGGTTTCTATACACCACAAAAATGTCTTTAACGTCCTTGAAATTATTTTGCAGACAATGCACAATATTATTAATTCTATGTAATTTTTTCATATTCTTACAGTAAATATAATAACATGTTCTCCATGATTCGTTCATCATTACCACCCACATCATCCATATTACCATCGCCCTGAGAAGTTTTGTCTAACACATTCAATTCTAATGGTAATTTTATTATCTAAATGATCTATTCACTGGCAAACATCTATTTGTTAGAGCAATTTAATGTGCGACGAATATTATATGTGTACAGGAATTTCAAAGGAGCATAGATTCTTGGATTAGATTCACCTAATTCTCGTACATTATATAAGTAGAATGGGTGAAGTTACTAATTGACTTACCTTCTCTGTTCCAACTCATCCAGTTCAACATTCCTTGCCGTAGACTCAGAAACAATATATTGCTGTTTCTCAATCATCATTCTACTAATTGTGGGTATCATTTTCCACTGTCCAGAATGTCGAGACTTATTAACTACCAGTCTAAATGAATTTTGTCATTCTTTAGCATTCTACCAAAACTTTGACTTGGCTTTAATTTGAATGTTCTTTCTTATGTATATGTTGTCCTATTTTTGTCATTGCTACATTTAATATTATGTATGTGCTGTTCTTTCTCCGTTGCTCTTTTTCTCATTTCTTGTTTTGTTTTTTTTGTACTTGGACTTTAGTATGTTAGTTTATAAATAAATATTGGTTGATTCTTTAAACCTTAATATTTATAAAAAAAAAGGTTCATAACATGGGACACGTAAAACAATACCAATTTATATTTAGAATATTTTCTTCAGAATGCCTGGAGTCAGAATTAAGCAATTGTTTAAAGGCTCTTCTGGTTGGGGGATTTTTTTCCATACTTAAAGCAGGATTTTGAAAGACATTTATCTTTTCGCTAACGTGAAACGTTTTAAATTTTGGTTTGAAGAATAACAGCATGGCGGGCGAATTTTTATTCCAAAAAAAATTAAACAATCAAAATATCAATTGAGATAATATAAAAATCAAATTTTGCACAAATCAGAGAGATGTCTTTGTTAGAAACGTTAGAAAAGTTAGACGGCTTCCGTGGTCGAGTAGTAAGACGCTCGACTGCGAGTCCAGAGGTCGCGGGTTCAAACCAGGCGTGCGTAAATAATTTTACTTGATTAATATGTGTCATGACCCATTAAATTCATATTAAAATAATATCAAATATTAAATTCCAGAACGGTAGATACTCTAAGTATATCCCTGGTGGAAGACCACCATTCAGAATCTAAACGTTGCTTGAAATGGATTTGGCCGTGTTTGGTGACCAGATCTGAATAATTAGGTACTTCCAAACCTTCCTTTTCCCCATATTCTTCCCTTTTCCACTACCTTCAGCCTCACAACATACCCCAATTGGGGATGCCATAGTCTCACTGGCTCTAGACGATTGGGAGCAGTTGGGACTCTTGTGCGGTATTCACCATAAAAAAGTAACGCTTGTTATAATTCTAATTCCTCGTTCTTAAATAATAAACTATTGTTGATTGAAATTATCAAATTTTAAATAATCTTTAAATCCCTACTTACCTAATAAAGTACCTACCTATAGTGTATTTTAGCCTTAGAGTACATATAGTGGTACATATCAAAGGCAGTGTGGTAAGTTTTCGGCAGACTTGGGCGTGGCTAGAACTAGGGCTAAGGTATTTATTCATCCATTCATAGCACATGTCAACATAATGTTTTTGCTTATTCGTATAACCACCTTTTTACAGTATTGTTATTAACATAAATATAGGATATAACCTAAAAAACCGTTTAGTTGTGTCCAGTTTAGTCGCATAATAAAACATGTGGGCGGAATCCCCGGAGCCGCAAGAGACCAAGATCACCCTCACAGTACATAAAGGCGGTGTGTTATTTTTGTTGTCTCTTTCTCTCTCATGGTGTACGACGTAAAAACCCGGCGAAAGTTATCTATCGCAAGTTTGTATAGGTTGTACATTGTTACTTCAAGATTTTAGCAGACATTATTCTATATTTGAAATAGGTGAAATAAAGCAACTGATATTTTTTCTTGGCATGTCAAGTTACATCACGTGATTTTTCAGGGGTAACAACTAGTATTGTTATATTGTTACGTGTTTGAAGGAAGCTAGTGGCTGTTATTATTATTTGTTATTGTTATTATTATTATTTATTTATTTGGTACTATTTAAACTCATTTCGTAGTGCAAACAGTTTGCCGAAGACAGGCCGGGATGGCGTGCATACAGAAATCGAATTTCTATGCAAATGAGATTCTAACATTGCCAAGTTTATGACTGTGTTTATTTCAAACCCTAGGCTAAGAGAGGTGTTTGTAGCTAGAATATTAAGGCAGAGCTCTGAATAATTACGTTTCTTATAGTCTGACGAGTCTCTCGCTGGGGTGCTCCCTTGTTCGTGCGGTGTACCCAAATAGTTTTATTATCTATATGGCCCCAGCTGGTGCAAATTTTAGAACTTTCGAAGCAACTTGACTGGATTTTTGCTATTGTGTTCGAAAATTGGTATAATAACATTTTGTTTTAAAAAAAAAAAAAGTTTTTAGGAAAATTAATTTAATTGCCTGTACCTTTCAGCTATTCGACGGACTCCATGGTCGATTGGTAAGACGCTCGAATCCAAAGGTCACAGGTTGTCCTTATACATTTGATTCATATAAAATAATATAAAGTATGTTTGCGGCACGTTCCAGAGTGGTAAATACTCTTAGTATCGCCCTGGTGAGAGACCACCATTCAGGACCGAAACGTTGCTTCAAAATGGCTTTAGCCGTGTTTGGTGACCAGATTTGAATAGCTAGATACTTACCAACCTTCCTCTTCCCCATTTCCTTCCCCTCCTCACTACCTTGAGCCGCACAACATATCCCAAATGGGAATGCCATAGTCTCACTGGCTCCAGAGGGTTTGGAGCAGTTGGGACTCTTGTGCGGTATTACCATAAAACGAAAAATGCCCAAAACAATGGAAACAGTTAGCTTTACTAAATAACTTATTCCAATTTGACGTTTCAAAACGCAAAAAACTATGTACGAAAGAGATAAAATATGTCTTTGCTGCCATCATATAGTGATTTTTTTCCAACAATGGACACAGTGAACAGCACAATATTCTTTTTTTTTCTTTCTTTTTTTATTTACTTAACTTCATGTTTATTTACAATATTGTTCATACATTGTCCTCCACGCTAAGAGTTCACCTGTGAAACCGTAAATATTTGCCTACATACCCGTATAGAATTAACAGAAAAATCATTCCGAGTATTGCTTATAGTAGAAAACCTAAAAGTCTGTATTTTTGGGTTCTAAGTCTTAAACAAAGTTGGGCTTGCTAGCGATATCGATAAATTAACGTCGACAGCCAACCTTGTCGTATCGAATTTGCTCAGTTGTCGATATGGCCGTGCTAGGCTTTCGGGACTATGTCGATAATGACGAGGGGAAATTATTTGTTGTGAAGTTCATGCAAGAGTGGGACATTTGGAAAACGCTGGAAGCATGCACAAAGTTTCAGACAGTTTAAGTGACATTCGATTCTGCAAGATATCCGGTTAGTAGTATTCTGAAATTTCCGCACTGGAGTGAATACAAAATATACCTACTTTTATTGATCTTATCAAATTGTATATTATGTGAAAAACCTACCACAAATTAAAAACATTTAAATTGATTTATTTATATATTAACGCCCAGTTGGGCTTTTACATAATAAATTAAGATAATTATAGGTGCATAAGTACTGAATATAATAAAGTTTTAATAAATATAAATTTGAAATAATACAGTCAAAAGTACAAATTTCGGAATGATATCTTTTAAATTTTAGCAAGTTAATAATAATAACAATATTTGGATGATTTGTATAGCGCCGTTTTTGTGAAAAATCACCTCAAGGGCGCTGTACAGATCTTATTTTCTATCATGACATATTAATTCCTAGTTTAAATAAGAAAATATACAGGATCATACTTACCTGGCAGGTCCTATCAGATAGACACACTTATTAACTTAAAATAATAATTATTTTTTTATTTTTTGTGTATTTTATTTATTTTAATTTAATTTATTTTTTTCGATTTAGGGCATGAGAGCAAAATTAAAAAATGGATTTTCAGAATTTGTCGTATAGTACAGGATTTTGTAAAAATTTGTATATCTAAAGTTGATTCGTCGAGATACAGATTATGTTGAGATTCCTCTAATGAATTAAAGGATATGAGAGTCTGATAAGGTATGTTTACAGTTTGGACCGAAATTCTGTTGGGATCGTTATACATCTTAGTTCCGGAAGGAGTTTATTCCAAGCCTTCGGCCCCGATACGATACGATAGCGCGATCTCAAAACTTAGTATTTGGATTGCGTTTAGGTTCTATCAGCCTTCCGATAGCCGATGACGAAGAATGTTTTCTGGAACGCATAGTTCGGTGATGTACAGTGGGGTCATTTCATTAATGGATTTAAACACCATTCAGTACAACTTTTGCTCGATTCTTTCAGTGCACTTGAGCCAGTGAAGGTTCCGAAGGTGCTCTGAAATATGCGAATATTTAGATACCCCGGTGATAAGCCTTGGTGCAGCATTAAAAACTGATCGGAGCTTATTAGTTTGGTATTTAGGAAAGCTGGCGTAAATACCGTTATAGTAGTCGAGCCGTGAGTCTACATACGAATTGATCAGTAGTTTAGTTGCTTCTATCGAAAGATTTCTTTTGATAGACTTGATAATGTGAAAGATCTCAATATTTGAGGTGTATTCGTTGCCGAGTGTATGTTGGTGAGAAATGAGTGCATGCTTGAGGTAGTTTGGTGTGGAAGTTATTGTTGCAGAATAGTGTGTTTTGCCAAGTTGCTCGCTGAGGCACTATGTAATATGCACGGCCTTGAACCGGGGGACCTAATCAATTTGCACTTAGCGAAGACGACCAAAACCTTTAATAAGCCAAAATAAACTAACGTCAGAATTTTTCATCCCTCCGGTAAGGGTTGAACCTATGCATGTATATTATGGTAAAATTTAAGGGGTTCAACCATAATACATTAATATCATTACTAACTAACCATCACGCCGTTTCTCCGCAGAGGAAATCAAAGATTATGAACCGTCAAACGACTAAGTCTTCTCCTCAGAGGTCACAGGTTCAAACCCGTCATGCGCAAATAAATTTAATTTAATTACTACTCGTATATGTCATAACACATTTAATTAATTAAAAATAATATATAGTTTATTTGTAGCACGTTCCAGAGTGGTATATACTCTAAGTATACTCCTGGTGAAATACTACCATTCAGAGTCGAAACGTTGGTTGAAATGGCTTTAGCCGTGTTTCGCGACCAAATCTAATTAGCCAGGTACTTCTCAACCTTCCTCTTCCCCGTCTCCATTATATCCCTACTCTTTAAAGTCTAACATCATACCTTAATTATGGGGATGCCTTAGTCCCACTGTCCTTGAACCCTTAAATAAGGCGATCGTAATATAACTTTACGATCCTTTGAGTTAATCTCTTTTCCCCTACCTGCATTTTCTTCTTTTCGATTTTTACCTGAATAAGCAGTTTGATTTTTAATTATTAATAAAAATTATTTCTCTATTTTATATTAAGACCAGACCGGTTTTATTTTACAACAGGTATCTTCAGACTGATACAATTTAAAGTGAATCTATGATATATGTATACTATTCACACTCCAATAGTAGTATAAGAAAATATGATGCGAAAGTGATTGGAAAGAAAAGTCGGGGACGCCCGAGAAATACATGGTACGATCAAGTCAATCAAATACTTGAATCGGGTCATGTGAAGAGTCAGAATAACAGAAGAGTATGTATAAGACGGTGTTTAAATGTGAATGAAGCAAGGAATGTTTCCAAGACAGAGTTAAATGACGGTCCGTCCTTTCTGATAAGGATATTGAAATAACGGTGAATGCAGAAAACTCCATTAATGGAGGACTAAACGCTGTTGGCGCAAATAAGAAATTGTCCAAAGAAGCGAAGCTAGCAGTCCACAATGAAGTGCTTATACTAACCCTGATGTATGGCGGTGAGGTGTGGAACTGGCAGAGGAAGGATGAAAGTAGACTGAATGCTCTGGAAATGAGATCCTTGAGACGTATGGGGGGTAAAACCATGTATGACCGTATTAAAAATGTGGATATCCGGAAAGAATGCAAGGCTGGTGTGAGCGTAATGAATAGGATAAAGAAAGGGACGCTTCGATGGTTTGTGCATGTAGAGCGAATGAATGAAGAAAGGAGTGTGAAAAGAATATATGATGCGAAAGTGAACGGAAGGAAAAGTCGAGGACGCCCGAGAAAGACATGGCACGATCAAGTAAATCAAACACTTGAATCGGGTAATGTGAAGAGTCAGAATAACAGAAGAGTATGTATGAGACGGTATTTGAATATGAATGAAGCAAGGAGTGTTTCCAAGACAGAGTTATATGGCGGTCTGTTCTCTCTGCCTACCCCTGCGGGGAAACGGCGTGATGGTTAGTTAGTTATTTAGTTATGAATACTATTTGGAATGGTATATTTACCATATATTCACTATGACAACAAAGTATGTATACAAAATGTATTATTAAAAAGATATTGTAATAGAATTCCACCACGAATTAACAGTTTAAAATGAGTAATACTAAAATACTATTTTCTATTAAATGTGTTTTTTAGTATGATATCACACAAAGTAACGGAACTGTGTCATTTCTAATTAAAAAAATCGTTTATATGTTTTTTTAAACTGTTCTATAACAGGTCTTTCCGTCTTACATGTGCTATTTACTATCCGCTTAGGCAATTCTCTCACACTCCTGCAGAGGCTGTTATTTATTTCAGGGAATACGAGAACCTCATTCAATGCAGTTTATCTGATTGCAGATGAAAGTGGCAACAGGTGGCGGGAAGGTGTTGAAATTAAAAGGAGTACCTGCTATTTATTTGTGCAACGTCTATTTAGCAGTCGAGAGTTGGAGGCGATAGCCATCTTAGGATATCATAGTTGGTGTGAATTGCACAAGTGTTTGTGCTATTTTCAACTGTACTAACAATGGTATTTATAAATCAATGAAACCTTTCTCTACATGGAGAAACTCTTTGGTTTTCTATTAACCCTAGAAAGACGTAGTTAACTTTCTTCGATCTTAACCCTGAGCAAAAAACATTATTTTAGTATTTTTTGTTTGTTTTTTTATTCATAACACAATTAATACATATCTATATGTACTAACTACCTTAATATCACGCCGTTTTTCCGCAGGGGTAGGCAGAGAGGATAAACCGCCATACAACTCTGTCTTGGCACACATACTTAAATAAATAAATTCAAAAACTCCGAGTGATAAAATATTTTTTTAGGTTACATGTCAATACGATAAGACGGGGTAAGTTGCAACAGACGCACAGGGGTTATTTGCAACACGTTGCAATCAGCCCCTAAGATACTTGATAACATTTGTAAAAAGCTTATTTTG
Source organism: Drusus annulatus (assembly GCA_022651775.1). Taxonomy (NCBI): domain Eukaryota; kingdom Metazoa; phylum Arthropoda; class Insecta; order Trichoptera; family Limnephilidae; genus Drusus; species Drusus annulatus. Next base: position 783,752 of record JAGWCC010000011.1, read on the forward strand.
ATTGATTTAGTTTTTTTTGGAAAATAACAATATTGTGTTACGGTCTCACCATCTTGGAAAGAAAATATAAAAAAACACTTATCCAAAAGCATCAGCGCGTCATGAAACATCAATAAGAAGGATAGATAAAGGGAAATTTTGCTATTCTAACTGATACACCCGTAATAAGGAGTTTGTAAAATGAAAAAGACAAGATACAAGAGCGAAAAAACAAAGCAGCCCAGTCTTATCAAAAACTTAAGAAGGAAAAAAAGGAAAACTGAATTCAAAACAATTAAGGCCATAGCTAAAGCTATAAGCACATATGCATAATCCTTAGATCGAGGAAGTAACATTTTTCTCGTTTTTTGTGGAGAAAAATACAAACATTTTGAAGATTCAGTTAGACTCAAGTTATATTTGTTTAAAGTGTTAATCAGATGTTTTTGACGACTCTGATTAAATGTTGCAATTAGCCCCAGAGGTGTTGCACTTGCCCCGACAACGGGTAAAGTTGCAATAATTCTCCGTTTTTACACAAACATTTAAATAGATATGATTTTTTGTCATACCACTATTCTTCCTGATTGTATTTTGTTCTTTGATGTTCACTTGTTGTTTGTAAATTGAAAAAAAAAAATTATCTTTGGAAATAAAAATTACATAAATCTAAATGTTGATGGTGTTCCATATAACCCCGTCTTCCCCTACTATCAGTGTCTGAAGCCGAGTGCTCCAATTGCGCCTACCCAGGACCGGCCTTGCAAGCAACCAGTTGATGAGTCGACCCGTTGAGGAGTTCGGACGCGGAGTTGCGACTATTCGCCCTACGAGCGGCCTCGGCCGATGGCTGTGCGTGATAAGGCTACTCTGCCGGACGATGTATCATCGGGTCGTGTCGGCCAGTATCAACCCGGCCTTATTTACGGATGCGGATGTGCGATAAAGCCCAAATGAATCCCCGGGTTATAAGCCGAGCTTTTATTGGAGCTTTTTCTACGCAGGGCGTGTAAATCAAGAGCCTGCGGTAATTATCACAGCTCGATAGCCGTTTGCCGTGATCAAGTCTCTTTGGGTTAAGAATTTTTCGTGGTGAGATTCGGCGACTTCTTTTTGTTTGACTTTATAAGCTTTTTTCTTAATGCTTGCCTCAATAACTTTCAGTTTCTCTTTCAATTAACCATAAAATGATACGTAAAAGGTCGAGAAGTATTTTTCCGGATCTATGTTAGCTGGTTTTGTTTTTGTATTTCTGTTTATCTAAAATCTGTATGGAAAAAAAAATTCACACATCTAGTAAAAAAAAAAAAAATCACAATAGTAGAACGAAACACATAAGGTTACTTACTATACGAGTATATTATGTAAGTAGAAAGACTGAACGCTGTCAGCGCAAATCAAAAAAATGTCCGAAGAAGCGAAGCTAGCAGTCTATAATGGAGTGCTTATACCAACCCTGATGTATGGCAGTGAGGCATGTTACTGGCAGAGAATGGATGAAAGTGGACTGAATGCTGTAGAAATGAGACCCCTGTGGCGTATATGTGGTAAAACTATGTATGACCGTGTTAAAAATGTGGAAATCCGGAAATAATGCAAGGCTGATAACAAAAGAACATAGATAAAGATACGATAATATGAAATGAAAGAGGCAAAACGTCAACTGAGAACGTGATAAAAATAATGAAATTTTTTTATGAGTTTACGGGAAATACAACTAATAGTAGAATTTTTGATTATTATTGTATGTTTTGGGTACATGTTTGGAGTGTTCCACACAAGTGCCATAAATATCAAAGACGCTAGATTTTTTGTGATAAGCAAAAAAATTAGCTGACGTTTACGTTTTAAAGATTGCAATTCGCTCGTTAAGACATGGAAAAATGTTAAATGGATTGACCGTTTTAGCAATCGATTGGAAGTCGCACAAACTCAAAAGCAGTTGTTGTAGTTCAAAGTCATAATTTTTTTTGTTCTTACCTCCATGCTTTTCATACGAATTCTTAGCTACCCAACTATTTCACTTTATCGCCGTTTTGAATAAACAAACAACGATAGTTTGAAACAGTAAACAATCGAGCAGAGGAATTTTGGTGTGAACAAACGTGGTTTGCTAGTTCTTTGGTTTGATGCTTAATCTTCTAAAAATATTTAAAAAAACTGTGGTGTTTGGTGAGTGAGAAGACTAAAATAAGTGTGGTTTTTCATGACTGTTTCGATAATTAAATTGTGCAGAGTCAAGTTAACTTTACCGGCGAGTGAATGGTTACCCATTTTTCTTTCATTCCATAATTATTTCCACAAGTTTTAATTAGACACCTCCATCGAGTTAATAGTTTATCGTTTACAGTCCACTATTTATTTAATTCGTTCACATGCATTCGGTGTTTCATCGCAGCTTCGGATTCAACAGCAGTACTTACCAAAAACACTGTTAAATCAATTTATTTTCACTTTCGGGTGCGTAAATAGAGTCTTTATTTGAACATAAAATAATTAAATAGTATCTTAAAATATTAAACCAACCCTGTTTGTCTTTAAATATTATATATAAGGCCTGTTCAAAAGAAAATGTGAATTTTGAATTTTTGCGGGCTGTGTACATTCGATTATCGATTTTTTTTGTTATGTTGGTACACATATGTTTATCATATGTCAGCATTATCAGCCATTTTGGATTAGTGGTATGTTTTTGACAACTGCAAAGGTTAGTCACGTTTTTGTGTGGTCTTCGATTTTTACTTTTGAAAAAAAATGGATCAAAGAATATGTATTAAATTTTGCGCTAAAAATGGAATAAAGTGCTCCAACGCACTTAAAATGTTGACTGTGGCATTTGGCGAGTCTACTTTTATAAGTGGTACAAGCGCTTTACAGAAGGCCGAGAAGATGTTAATGACGATGAGCGTCCTGGAGTTGTGGAAAAACAAATCATGGATTTTATTCTTTGATCCATTTTTTTCAAAAGTAAAAATCGAAGAACACACAAAAACGTGACTAACCTTTCCAGTTGTCAAAAACAAACCACTTATCCAAAATGGCTGATAATGCTAACATATGATAAACATATGTGTACCAATATAACAAAAAATATAAATCGATAATCGAATGTACACCTTTTCTTTTGAACAGGCCATGTATGTAACAACATAAACAAAAAAATCTTCTATTGAAACACTCGCCAATAGCAACAGGTTCAGGTCATACACATAGCCGATACGAACCGGTGCTACAAATCTTTCATAGACATTTCACAGGCGTGTCTTCAAATAGCGCTATGAGGAGTTTCGATTTCACTCTTGCCCTGGGAGAACAATAAAAGATAAACATAGACTCATCACAATCAATAAAAACGCACAAACGGAACATCAAAGTGTCCCAATGCGGTCTAAAAGGCGGCACTTAGACGACGATAAATCTCCATCATTGCTAAATTCAATATTATGAATCGGCCTTTACCGCCAAATTAAGGCTCGGCTCGGACACGATCGCTGAATTATATGTTCACAGTGAAAAATTACACACCGCGAGAGAGGGACAGCGCGCATTGAAGGAGAAGGCGATATCTTTGTGTAAAGCAGGCTTACTTGAGCCAAAACATTGAAATGGTTTGAAAATAAACTTATACGTTGTGGCCTGATATTATAGCTAAAAAATGGTAAATTTGGTTTTAAACCACTCTATTATTATATATATCAGGGGTTGCCAAATTGAAAATGTCTTCATTAGAAAAGCGCAGGAAAGGCTTTTATTTAATTTTCATTTACAAAATTATTAATTGTTTTATTGACTCACCTTCTCTGTTGCGACTTATCCAGTTCAACATTCCTTGCCCTAGACCAATGAATTGCTGTTCCTCAATCATCGCAATACTAATTATGGGTATAGTTCTCCAATGTCCAGAATGTCAAGGCTTGTTAACTCAAGCCATGGTCTTGAAATTTTTGGTGGCAGTCTAAATGATTTATGTCGTTCTTTACGACTCTACTAAAACTTTGACTAGACCATTGCTTGAATGTTGTCTTTTATGTTTATTTTGCCTTATTTTGTCTTCGCTTCATTTATTATTATGTATATGCTATCACTTCTCTGTTGCTCTTTTTTCCATTTCGTGTTTCATATGTATTTTTTGTAATTGGACTTTAGTCCGTTAATTTATCAATAAATAAATAACTATCTGAAGCCGCGTACAAACATACTGTTTTATTTATAAACTCTTTTTATATTTGTGTAGAGAAATCATTAATGTCTGTTATTAAAACAACTTGATATTGAATAGGAATCGGTAAAATCTATGTCTATTTAAAATTTCCAGTTATTTTTGGCTTTAAATTACTACTTTTCTAATGATCACTTAACACATACAATGTTAAAAATCAGGTCACAGATAGTGATCAAGAGTTTGGCCACCTCTAATATATATGCATGTGTCAACTAGTTTCGGTTGAAGCCAACCTTCTTCAGGACAATATGATATTAAGCTGTAATTTATTTATCAACACGACCATTTAGTACAAAATATACATCTGTTGTATCCAAAGCTGCGATAAAACACCGAATGTGTTTTCAGCTTCAGATGAATTTTGAAAATAGTGGACTGTAAAACGATAAAACTATACGACTTGATGTAAGTGTCTAATTATGAATGTCGAGAGATTATGAAGTGAAGGAAGCGAGGAAACCAATTCACTCACCGATGAAGTTCATGTTTTAAGTTCTTGATTCTTCTTACACAACGAATCACAACACTTAGCTCAATTTTATTTGAAGAACAACCAACTAAACGACGACCAAACGAGACACCAATGAACGAAATACCTTAATTTTATATTATTTGACGATCAAAACAACAAACGGCAGAAATGGCGGAATAGGTAGGAACTGGATGAAAAACTAGAAGGTGAGAACCCAACAAATTATAACTTTGAAATCCAACATATTGGATATATTATTCTCAATGAGTGTAAAAAAACTTTAAAACAAAAAACAATAATATTACGAAAGAATATAAATTTTTAACGGGAGTACAAAATAAAGGGGTTCAAATGAGTAAATACAGTCCTAAAAGTAGGGGCAGCCAGAGGTCGCAGGTTCGAATCTCGGACAATTGACTTTATTACGTCTATTATTCAGAAATTGATTATTTCAAATAAATGTTGTTTTTATATTACGACGAACCTAACTGCCACGTTAGTTATAATTGTACATGTTTTTTGTGTAAATAGAAAAAAAAAGAAATTAATGCATTCTTAGTTTTTAACTGACATGCTAAATATTAAAGGTCAAAACCGAACAGTTATAACCTTAGAGTAGATAGGGTGGTACCGATCCAAGGCAGTGTAGTCAGTTTTTGATGATTTTTACCGGATTCGGCAGACCTGGGCGTGGCTAGGACGAGGGCTTCGGTATTTATACATCCATTCATAGCATATGTGGATATAATGTTTTAGTTTATTCGTATAACCACTTTTTCACAGTATTGTTATCAAAAATAAAGCATATAACCTAAAAAACCGTTTAGTTGTGTCGAGTTTAGTCGCATTTGAAAACATGTGGGCGGAGTCACTGGAGACGCGGGAGACCAAGATTGTCCTTACAGTACATAAAAGCGGTGTGTGTTTTTTGTTGTCTCTTTCTCTCTCATAGTGTACGACGTAAAAACCTGGAGAAAGAGATTTATCGCAAGTTTATATAGGTTGGGTAAAAAGAATTAGCCCTCTCTCCATACATTGTTTCTCCAAGGTTATAACCGATTACAGAATATTCATTAAAACAAAGTAAATACTTCCATACAAGTAGTTATAAATTAAATTCTGCTCTCTATTCTCTCCGTGCTACGATATCGCATTATTTATCGGGACTGCACAGGACGAGAGAGATGAACGCGCACGAGCTAAGCGCGAAACCCGGCCCGGCGAGTACCTACCCTTTACCCACACTCGCCAGCGGATGATACTTTAGTGCTTATCATGAGCTATTGGTTTTCGTGTTCCAAGGAGATTAGTCCTTATAATTGCAAAGAGATACGCCAGGAGATACGAATGCAATAGGAATTAATAATTACAAGGATATTAAAAATATGTTTTAAGGCTTTGAGGCAGAGGTGAGATGAAGGAGATCAATAAATAACCGGATTTGTTTTTAATTTTAAGGTTCTATTTTACGTTTTTTATCTTCTTCTGGTACTCTTTCTCTTCGAAGGTTAACTATCATCAGCGCAATATTTTCACTCACACCAACCACGGCTATATTGAATTCTATCAATTTTATCCTTGATTTTCAATTTGGTTATTTTGTATTTTTTGTTTCTCATAATATTACCAAAATATTTAAGTTTAAACTAGAAAAAAATCGCAATTTTTGGTCAATTGATAATTAAGATAGCTAAATACTGATTACCTTCTGGCAATTAACTAACTAACCATCACGCCGTTTCCCACAGGGGTAGGCAGAGAGAACGGACCGCCATATAACTCTGTCTTGGCACACACCCCTTGCTTCATTTACATTCATGCATCGTTTTATACATACTCTTCTGTTATTCTGTCTTTTTCCATGGCCCGATTCAAGTATTTGATTCACAGCAACGAAGCTGTCATAAGTTAAATAATGTGTTAATTATCAACTGTTTGGTAATATATACAAGTTTAAAACAACACCCAGTAAATATGCCATATCTTGTACTAACATGGTCACTGCAATAAAGAAATTTGTGTCTTTTTAGATTCACTTTTTAATAAGTATGCAAAATTTTCATAATACGCAGTTATTGAGAGCTAGATACAATTATAATACACACTTTTAAATACGAAAACATGTACAAAGTTATTGATTCATGTTGTATCAAGAATGGGACGCTTCGATGGTTTGGACATGTAGAGCCGATGAACGAAGAAAGGAGTATGATGATAATAATAATTAATAGGCGTGATTAAGACATACGCTGTTTCTCAGTGACGTTTGGAAAGAACATCGTAGTCGGAAGTGTACACATATGCACCAATACACACAATAATGAGTTTGTGTTATTTGGGTCAAATGTTGAAAAAATGAGATCCCTGAGGCGTATGTGCAGTTAAACCATGTATAACCGTGTTAAAAATGTGGATATTCGGAAGGAATGCAAGGCTATTTAATGAAATAAATATGATCAAGAAAGAGACGCTTAGATGGTTTGGGGATGTTGAGTGAATAAACGAAAAAAGGAGTTTGAATAGAATATATGACGTAAAAGTGAATGAAAAAAGAAGTCGAGGACGCCCGAGAAAGACATGGCACGATAGAGTGAATCAAATACTTGAGTCGGGCCACGTCAACAGTCAGAGTAACAAAAGATATTAGTTATAAGCTTAAGTGATAAATTATAGGTTAAATAAATTAATTTCTAAAGCGCCCTTGAGGTGATTTTTCCACAAAAACGGCGCTATAAAAGTTATCCATTTATTATTATTATTATTAAGAGTATGTATGAGACGATGTATGAATTTTAATGAAGCAAGGAGTTTGTACCAACACCGAACGGTCCGTCCTCTCTGCCTACCCCTGCGGAGAAACGGCGTGATGGTTAGTAAGTTATTTTATTTTGTGTAAATAAATATTTTATTTAATTTTTTCACTCAGTGATGATGCAAAAGTCCGTTACCTCTTTTGACATATTTTAAAATACGTTGTCGTAGAAGGAGTGCGTGGTATCGGCGGGTTTCCAGGATTTTCCGGAAACCTTTGATTCATAATTTAAATATCCGGAAACATTACGTAAAAACTCAGAACGTGAACTATAATAATATATACCGGTTAGTAGCTGAGAGGACAAACGCGTCGGATTCCCACCCGGGCGTCGTGGGTTCTATTCCTCTGCTGGCTAAGTCCTCCATTTTAGCTCAATAAATATTTTACGCTTATTATGACGGTAATAGGAGTTTTCTAAACTTTGTCAGGTTATTCAAACCCCGAGAATTTTCGTTTTTCTTTAAAAAAAACAAAAATTATTTATTTAAATTGACGTATATTATAATTACTTACAACATGTACTCGTATAAGGTGAATTAGAACAATGAGTAAGGATTATTCTAGATATAACAATTAAATTAATGAGAATACTTTTCAAATGCACATTATAATTGTTCTTTAAGACATTTCTACAGTCGGGGGTGTCGCTAGTATAGATTACACTCTAGAACGTGCCGCAAATATACTATATATTATTTTATACGAATTAATTGTGTTATGACACATATTGATTATGTACAATGTATTTGCGCGAGCCGGGCTCGAACCCGTGATCTCTGAATTCGTAGTTGAGCGTCACACCACTCGACAACGCAGACCGTCGATATAAGCCCTTATCATCTGCCAAATTAATATCAACCGTATAAAAATGTTAGGCGGCCTGCAGAGAGAAGTTTGTCAAGTTGTACGTCTCTCTATTTATGATTAGCCTACGTGGAAATTGGAAATTTCTCCGAATGAACATTAGTAAAGTGCCAACCTTCTAATCTAGTTACAAATCGCATTGGAATATAATACCGCAGTTGTTAAAGCGAAGACGTAGCGAAGGGAAGCGATGTTTTCAGTAAGATCACGACTCTGTGTGAAATACAATCATGCTCACCGTGCAACAACTATTCTCGGTAGTGTATCTGAGGCAGTAAGGTTTATGGCGAGTAGGTACTCGCGAAATACACGCTGTCTCCTGTTTTCACGCTTGTATGAAATCGGACTCGATTTCAAAGCAATCAATTTAAAAAATAAATTGCAATTCTATAGTTTGGTATTGTGTATTCAGTAACCTTGTAACCTTTTGAGTGGAAAATGTTTTAATCGCTTAATTTTAACGTCAGATTCCCACCCGGGCATCGTGGGTTCATTTCTGCTAGCTAAGTCTTCCACCATTGCACAAACAACATCTTCCGCTTACCCGTTGTAATGGTAGTAGGAGTTTTTCAAATTTGGTCAAGTTATTCGATTCCCAATACTTTTATTTATTTTTTATGTAAATAACGCACAAGAGTCTCAATTGCTCCCAACCGTCTAGAGCCAGTGAGACTATGGCATCTCCAAATAGGGTATGTTGTGAGGCTGAAGGTAGTCGGGAGGGGAAAGAGATTGGGAAGAGGAAGCTTGAGAAGTACCTGACTTTTCAGATCTGGTCACCAAACACGGCTAATGCCATTTCGAGCAACGTTTCGATTCTGAATGGTCGTCTTTCACCAGGGCGATACTTAGAGTATCTACCACTCTAGAACGTGCCGCAAATATACTTTTCATTATTTTTATATGAATTAAATGTGTAATGATAGATATTAATGAAATAAAAGTTGTTAGCGCACGCCGGGTTTGAACCCGCGACCTTAGATTCGTAGTCAAGCGTCTTACCACTCGACCATGGAGGCAGTCAATGATAATGTTAATCTTTATTTAAAAAAAAGAATGAAGCAAGGGGTGTGTACCAAGACAGAGTTGTGTGGCGGTCCATCTTCTCTGCCTACCCCTGCGGAAATGGCTTGATTGTTAGTTGGTTAGTTAGTTATCAGGACCCTTGGAGGTTTGCGAAGGCTTTTTAGAACACCCAAGCTGACTCTGCGCCACTAATGTAGAGGTATGTGGAAAAGATTAATACAAATATGTTTAAAAAAACTTGTGGGAATTTCAGATCGAAATAAAATAAAAGATTCAGACGGTGAACACACAAGATATGAATGCACAATCAATCACTCTGTTAAAAAGTCTATTTACATTTCCGAGAGGCCTGTTTCTATGGGGACAATGGTATCTGCTAACGCCGAGGAGGTAATTCAGATTCCGTGTTTCTTCCTCGAACACAGACGGAAGACGATAGATGGAAGATGGCGAAACGGGATATTCAACATTTGTCAGCCGGGTAGATGCAAAAGTTTCACCTACTTTTCGGAAGTCCAAAAAGCACCAAAACAAAATAGTAGTTTCCAATGTTTCCATCGTATTCTTTTTTGTTCGGCTAAAATTCTCGTATTGCTTGGAACCGTTTTCTTTTCTGGGTTGAATAATGTGAAATTAAAATACTGATTCTATTTCAACTGCCATTATAACTTATAAACGGTTTTGTGATTACTTTGGTTTAATTATTACTGATGTTGGATTCCAAATAGACAACTTGTTAAGTTGTCACCTTTTTGTTTATCATCCAGTCCTTACCCATCCCGCCAATTTGCCATTCGGTTTATTATTTAACAACATTGCAAAATATAAGAAGAAGAAGACGTTGTTGGTGATCGCCGTGTCGCGGGTTGGTGCCTCTCTTCTCGCTTCGTCGTCGGTCGTGGCAGGTTGTGTTGTTGATCGCAAGAAGAATTCAAGACTTCAAGAATTCTAAAACATCGGTGAGTGAATTGGCTTAAATCCTCATTTTACCCGCAATATACAATCGAACCTTCCATCAAGTAATCTTCGTTATTTCGTTTTACAGTCCATTCTAATTCAAAGTTAATTCGAAGCTGAAACGCATTTGGTGCTTACCGCAGTTTTTGGATGCAACACCTGAATTGATTACTTTTATTTATTTATTCACGGTTAGGAGCAGTTGTGTACTATTGAAGTATCTGCGGGTATAATACGCCCAACTCACTGCCCATTCTGAGAGACTATCTTTACTCTGGCTTCGATGGAGCCCCGGTGCCTAAACTGGTCACTTAAGGTTATATAATGAAATTATTAAAATACAACAGTGTGCTCGCTCCCAAACGGTTGGCGATCTCTCCCAGTAGACTGCACTCACTCAATGTGCCACCAAAGCATGTAAGTGTCGCCAGAATCCTCCGGGTCATTAATATTTCTGTTGGCTGGCCGGTTTTGCTACCGATTCCTGCAACGAAATTAAATTGAATGCTGTCCCGATTGAGAAGGTGGCCTCTGAGTGTGAAATGTTTGGTTTATTTTACTGTCGCTGTACCTCGGGTACAATTAATAATCTTTTGATTATTTCAACAGCGGTGGGTGGTGTTCTCAGATAAGTTACCCGATCGTTATCAGTCTACATTTTTTTCGATCGTGAGGAATTCGGCAGGTAGATTAAACACTGCCTTGAAATAAAAATAAAAAGGATAATTTATTAATTTAAATGTCGGCACCCAAAAACTACACACTTTTTTACTTTCTTATGCGAGCAATAATAATAATATTTGGGTGATTTGTATGGCGCCTTTTTTGTGAAAAATCACCTAAAGGGCGCTGTACAGATCTTATTTTCTATTATTATATATTAGTTCCTCGTTTAAATAAGAAAATATACAGGAATATACTTACCTAGCAGGTCCCATCAGATAGACACACTTATTAACTTAAAATTATAATTATGATTTTTATTTTTTTCAGATTAAGGGCATGCGAACGAAATTATAAAATGGACTTTCTGAATTTGTCGTACAGTACAGGATTTGGCTAAAATTTGTATATCTAAAGGTGATTCGTCAAGAGACATATTATGTTGAGATTCTTTTAATGATTTTAAGGATATGAGAGTCTGAAAAAGTAAGTTTTCAATTTGGACCGAAATTCTGTTGGGCTCGTTATGCATCTTAGTTTCGGAGGAAGTTTATTCCAAGCCTTCGACCCCGATACTCCGAAAGCGCGATCTCCAAACATAGTATTTGGATTGCGTTTGGGTTCTATCAGCCTTCCGATAGCCGATGACGTTACTGATCTAAGAGTCGACTGCCTTAAAAGAGTGTTTTCTGGAACGCATATTTTGGTGATGTACAGTGGGACCATTTCGTTAATGGATCACTACAAATGATTTATCTGTAAATTTTATACGGGTAGTTAGGCAAATGTCTAAGTTTTCCAGTGAATAAAAATGTTAAGCTGTAATTTTTTTAAATTCTATAAAAAGCATATTAAAATGTCAGCGAAAGATGCAGTTTGAAAAACCACGTAGATCTTACAGATGAATCAATGTATTAGATTGCAGTATCGCTTGTATTAGAATGCTTCAGAGTGACGTTTAGCGCTGTTTTGGGTGCTGAGTCTTAACTCAATCTTTTCGAAGTATCATTCTGGTGAAAGACAACGGTTCATGCTTTGAAACGGCTTTGACTGTGTTTAATGACTAGATCTGACTAATCAGACACTTTCCTCTTACCCATGTCCTTACTCTCTTTTCCCCCTTCAGCCTCACAATACTCATCAATTAGATATGCTATAATTCCTATGACTCCGGTTCCGACTTACACCGAATTAATTAAAACATGTAACCGGGTTATAGAGAATGACTGTTTCCATCTAATGAAACAATTAATATGACTAGTTAGTAGCAGAGTGGACAAACGAGTCGGATTTCCACTCGAGCGTCGTCAATGACGTTACAAATATATAAACACGTTGTGGCGCTCTCAAAGTGGCAAGCAAAAACCACGCTAGTTGATGTGCTCGGTGTTTAAGCCGATTTAGTACTAAGCTGTCACTCGTCGCTTGAAATCGTTTACTTTGTCTAGTAAAAATACAAAAATAAGTGCCAAAATGCCCTCGTGTGCAATTACACTGCAAGGACTACTAAAAGTCAAGGAATAACATTTCATTTCTAAGAAAATTACTACTACTTATTGTTTTAGACAACACAACTATCTCCATTGTCGACCAACATAATGACGTCTTCGCGTAAGCGAGTAAGCGAAGTGCTATCTCATTCTGTTCGATCGTACATCTGTTTCATTCACACACACATATTCTATGAATGTCTATCTTTGTTATACATGACCGATATTTGAATTTTGAATTTACTGGTACCATAAGTATGTTTGTTACTTTCCACATTTTGTATTAATATTCATATCACCTTATGTGTCTATATATTTGTAACGTCATTGGGTGTCGTGGGTTCAATTTCTCTGCTTGCTAAGTCCTCCATCATTGCACAAGCAACACCATCCGATTATTCTGATGGTAATTGGAGTTTTTTTTTAAATATTGTCAGGTTATTTGTAAATCAATTTGTTTGATTTTCTTTTTGAAAATATATACATATATAAATGATTCGTAAATATAACAAAAATAATAGAAAATGAACTTCGTATTTTTCTACAAAACTTGTGATTTGACATGATTCAGAAATATAAAATTACTGGAAATCACGATGGACTCATACCTAATTAAAAATTGCAATATAAAATTAAAATGCTTAGGTGTAATTATATAGAAACCTAGTAGCACTAGAGCGTGCTTGGAATTCAGAAAATTTTCGCACAATTTTTTTTTCTGTAAAGCATTCAGACCTTGAATGTTGCTTGAAATGCGTTTAAGTATATTTAATAAGTAGATCTAAATATCCAAGTACTCCCTGACGTCCTCCTTTACCTTCTCATCACCCTCTCTCACTTCATTCTACCTCATATTTCCCATAGTGACGTACGGAATCGCACAAAAAAGGTTTACATCAATTTTATTGCGGATATTTTCTAGGAGTCGATTCTTCAAACTGCATCCAATCAAATTGGTTTCCCGCGAGTAGAGAAGCCAGATCTAGTGATATGCAGATTGATTAATGGAGGAAGACTGCCTTTAATTTAAATATTTGCCTACGCCTGGTATGGGATGGGCAATTTACCAACTAATAAAAAAATGTATGTTCAAGTAAAATAATAAAAAATAAATAAAAAATCTACTCGCACAAAAACTCACAACATTGGGGACGCCGTAGTCTCACTGGCTCTAGACGGTTGTGAGCTGATGGAACTCTCGTGCGGTATTCACTATAGCAAAAAAAAATCTGATGTTTATTCCAACCTACGAACTTTACTCATTCTCCGCTACATTGATAAATCGGTAGATAAAGTTTCCATACTAAACGTTATTTTATGTGAATATTGCACGAGAGTCTTCTCCCAACTGCCTGGAGCCAGTAGGACTATGGCAAACCCAATTGAACGTAGTTATGCAAAAAGCGTCCAACCCACAATTTGCCAAAATCGAGTTATACATGTTTTCTTATATGTAAATACGAGATTTATATTTGATGAAAACATCCAAGCTCCAAATGCAATAAATTATGAGTAATTTTTTTTTTCATTGAAGATATTCGACTCAAATTGAAGTTTAAAAACATTATAAAATGTGGGATAAAATAATTTTTTAATATTTTTTTAATAATCATATTGAAATATTATAAATTACCTATTTATAATGATGCTCATAAGGATCAAAAAAGGGACGTTTAGATGGTTTGGGCATGTAGAGCGAATGGACGAAGAAAGGAGTGGGAAAATAATATACGATGCGAAAGGAATGGAAGAAGAAGTCGGGGACGCCCGAGAAAGACATGGCACAATCAAGTAAATCAAATACTTGAATCGGGTCATGTGAAGAGTCAGAATAACAGAAGAGTATGTATGAATGTGAATGAAGCAAGGAGTGTGTGCCAAGACAGAGTTATATGGCGGTCCGTCCTCTCTGCCTATCCCTTCGGGGTAACGGCGTGATGTGTAGTGAGTAAGTTAGGAAAAAAACACTGATATTCACTTTATAAATGTCATACGCATAACCTATTCATAAAAGGTAATGCTTTTTACCGACATATTTTCAGTCGCTGTTTTCTCATATTCACCTTTTTGGGGTTGGACGCTTTCTGTATAACTACTTCCAATTGTGATATGTTGTGAGGTTAAGGGGAGTGAGAAGAGGAATAAAATTGGAAAGAGAGAGATAGGGAGATATCTGGCTTTTCACCAAACACGACTTGAACCATTTTAAGCATCGCTTAGATTATTATATATTTAAAAAAAAAGTTGAATACCGCACAAATATAAATATATATTTTTTTAAATTATTGTTAATTTATTATTTTGCGGCACTCAACTGCTCCTAACCGTCTGGGGCCAGTGAGACTATAGCATCCCCAATTGGGGTAGTTCTTGTGCGAGTAAGGCACTAGAAGGCAGTCTTCCTCCATTAATCAATCTGCATATCACTAGGTCTAGCTTCTAGTACGGTATTCAATATTTAATATTGTGTTCTCCCTCCGTATGTATATATAACTGCACACGTATTTTTTTTTAGTTCAATTTTGTACCTTGATGATGCACAGGCTAAGCGAAACCAGTCGGTCATAAAAAATAATATAATAATCTGTGATTTTGTACAATTTTTTTTTCATTTTTATTAAATATGTCAAATAAGAGAGTGATTACTTTCTACGAAAGTATGGAAATAGATTGGTTATATTTAACTTTGAAGTAACAATATATGGAGAGAGAGACCTTATTCTTTTTACCCAACCTATACGAATTTGGGATAAATTACTTTCTCCGGGTTTTTTTGTCGTACACAAAGAGACAACCAAATCTCCCAAATTATCACACCGCTTTAAAGTATTGTTAGAATGTTCTTCGTGTCCCGCGTCTCCGTTGACTCCGCCCACACGTTTTGACACGCGAAATAAATTAACATAACCCAGCGGTTTATTAAGTTACATGCTATATAACAGGCCCAGAAAATTTTAATAAAAGTAATACTTAAAGTACCAATACAAACACCAACCTCAATCATATTCCAAAAATTTCTAGTGCTTACCATACAAAAAATATTTTCAAAACATATACTAACTTTTCTCTACAAAAATATAAATTTGTTTGTCACCTCACAAAATACTCGCAACACTAGATCAAGACATACACATCAACTACAAATACCTAAACATACACATCCTTTGGACAAAAGCATCACAGATACCAGGCTATTAAGCTTTATAATTCTCTTCCTACACAAATCAAAACATGTACACTTGCACAATTCAATAAACATGTTTGGAACTGGTTACAATCCTCCTAATTTATAAATATATGCAGTAATAATAATAGTGCTACTTAATAATTTTATTTATTTGTAAAAAATTTTTGTTTGTTTTAAAGTGGCTCTATTTTGTTTTTATTTTGTTTTTATTATATTTTCTTTTCTTTTATATATCTTTTTTTGTATTTTCTTCTATATTTTCTTTTATTTTTAATTTTAATTGTTTTATCTATTGTTTTATCATGTAATTAGAAAAATGTCCTCCACATCACAGGTGAACTCCTAGCGTGGAGGACAATGTATATAAAATATTGTAAATAAAGATGAAGTTAAGTAAATAAAAAAATAAAATAAAATACTATCAAAAAGTGGTTATACGAATAAACGAAAACACTATGTCGACATGTGCTATGAATGGATATTTAACTCCCCTCTCTAGTGCTAGCCACGCCCAGGTCTATCCGAGTCCGGCAAATCTCATCGAAACTGACTACAGCAGCGCTACCTCTTGTGTGTTATTGCTCTGAGTACTTTAAATTGTTTTGAGGTAAAGATTCGTTTAAGTCTACTTTTGTATTTTGTTTCTGTCGAAGCTGTTCTAAAACTAAAAAACTTACAGCCGGAATGTGTATTTTTTACTAAGTCAGATTACGAACAAAGCTTTTCCACAAATGTTTAATACAGAAATCAATCAATTTCCGAGAAAACATCTTCCAGACAGTCGTCGAAATAAAACTGTTAAATTCCAAGGCACCATAAATCCAAAATGAAAAAAGGCAACAGTTAACGACCATTATTATTTGTCAGTTGATTATAATTAATAACCTGAGAGTCGCAGTCGGGTGGGACGCCCCCCGCTGCCGGGTTCAATCAAATATTTAAACAAATAGATGGATACCAGCAAGTGTTTGTTTTCAATAAATTTGTGTGCTCAAATTTGTAACTGGATGATTGATGGTCGTGACGTAATCGAAAATGCTTTTTCTTTCTTAAATAAGCTTTAATAGAAAGTATTTAAAATTAAATTCAATTGTATTTTCATAGAAAGCAATCGCTTTGTGGTTTGAGATGTTTACTTATTTTATTGTATACGCCCGAGAGGGCTTTTTCATTAAAGGTTTACAGTTGACAGTGAAAAAATAAGAATTATATACACCAACAAAATAAAGAATAGTTGTAGAGTAGTAAAAAATAATGTTTAAATTCATATATTCCGTGAAGTTAAATACATCAGCAATTCTTTCATCAAGTAGTTATAGTTAATATTTTCAATGGGAAGATTAAATTCATAGTTTATATATTTAAGAAATTTATGTTGAATTTTTTCGATGGAATCGGAGTGGATTTTATAATTAGGGGACCAGTTGGAAGAATTATATTCCACTGGACTACGAACTAAAGATGAATACAATATTTTGAGAGTAGAAATATTCCTCAAGTCTCTGGCATCATATTTAATGAAAACGAAATAATAACTTGGCATAAAACCACAGATTTTATTTCAATTTTCATGTTCCTTTGTTATAATTTTAAGTGTCAATCTCTTGTTTTATCACTGTTTTCTTATTTTGTTTGCTTCTGTAAGTATATATAACCGCACACTTGTATGTATTTTTGTTTAGTTTCATTTTGTACCCTGATGATGCTTAGACTAAGTGAAATCAATCGGTCATAAAAATAAAAATATGTGGTCTTATACAAATTTATTATTTCATTTTCATAAAATTAATTGATTTCTTTTAATTTTATTTACGGAGAATAACGCACAAGAGTCTCAACTGCTCCCAACCGTCTGGAGCCAGTAAGACTATGGCATCCCCAATTGGGGTATGTTACGAGGCTTAAGGCAGCGAAGAGGTGAAGAAGATAGGAAAGAGGAAGGTTGATAACTACCTGGCTATTCAGATCTTATCACCAAACATGGCTAAAGTCATTTAAAGCAACGTTTTGATTCTGAATGGTGGTCTTTCACCAGGGCGATATTTAAAGTATCTACTATCTATGAAATTAAGCATAAAAAAATCATGAACTATGTAGGTAGACTTAGAACATTGATTTATTGACTTGGAAAATCGTATCTTTGGTTGTTTTAACACACTACTTGTATTATCAAATTTATTCAATAAGCTCGAAAAACACTATGATGATTATAATTTGTAAAAAAAAAACTTTTAAACCCATTTAAATAATATAATAATATTTGTAAACCTTCACGTACAAGCTTAAAAGGTCTGAAATAAATATTTAGAATAAAGTTGTGAAGATGTTCAATCGATAGTTTACCTCGAGTGCGCTTTGCACAAAATAAATTAACCTTGTTTAATAACGAGAAAATAATATATGCAGATATGTATGCAAATTAAAACTATATGAAATCATGATTGGTATCGTGAATTCCCAGAAATTCATGTGATGAATACAGCATCAGTTTTTTTGTCTTGCAGGACCGCTGTGATGAATAGACGAACGTAGAGTAATTGATTAATTTTCTAGCCGCGGGAGCTTCCAGGTACGGGGTTGCCTAGGCAGGTACTGCGTACAAAACTGCAGGTAGGCTATTTATACAATTCTAGGTAGGCACCATTCACTATTCGACTTTTATACGACATTTCAACTGTATTAAGAGTTTTGGGTGGATACATTATTTCCTTATACAATTATTATGCCTACCATAGTAATATTCATAATTGTCTTTTTAAATATTAAAAACAAAATTATGAAACAATCACAAAAATATACAAGAGAAAGAACATTCAAGTAAAAGCCAACGTCAAGTCAAAGTTTTGGCAGAGTAGTAAAGAATGACAAAAATCACTAACAATTTTAAGACCATGGCTTGAGTTAACAAGTCTCGACATTCTGGACAGTAGGGAATGATACTCATAATTAGTAGAGTGATGATTGATATCTACCTTAAAGATATTGATTAATACCACGTATTGAAGTATTTTCATTAGGGTGCTGTCGAACTTGGTTATAACGATCACGGTAATAGCGAGGTTACGACTATAATCAGCAATTACTTAATGATATGTTGGTTCGGGATTATTTTCATACAATCGTGTGGGGGTTATAACGAGGTCGCTTCACTGATATAACGTCAAAATAATATTGTCAACTCAATGCACCTGGGTATGAGAAAAAAACCCGATTCTCGAAATTGTCGAATAATGTCATAACTAAGACAAAGAAAGCCGCCCGTCCAGCACGACGGCGGACTTTCCAAAATCACGTTAAGGAGGGTTTATAATCCCTGATAGTTGTCTCTCTAAGAAACAAAAATGACACTATGTAAACGTGTCGTTTAAAATAAAAGTCAAACGATTTTTTTTCTTTGCAATTATGTTCCCTTTTTAAAAATTCGTTTGTACTCTATGTCTAATTTGTATCTGGTATCCCTATTTCTAATTTAATATTACGCAAGCTTTCATACCCTGGTGTAAAATATCAATATTAGTAGGTAGGTATTTTTTTACCTACCTATGTTTATAACGAGTAATGGCTATAAACAGCAAATTTGGTTGGTCCCTTGGCGCTCGTTATAACCAAGTTCGACTCTATGTTCAAATTTACATATTTTGACATGTGGCAGTATAGTTGCGATGTACGATATATACTCTTTTGTGATTCTAACTCATGACCCGATTCAAGATTTGATTCACTTTACGCTTTTCCTGAAGCAACCTCGACTTAGAAACTAAAATCGGTTTATATAGGAACCAAAATAGGAGCATTGATTCTGACTGTATCTAAAATAACCCAAGATTGTCAGTCAAGCGCAAACATGCAACACGCAGTCCCAAGAAAGGAGTGAAATTCCTTTGCGCTGCAGGTGTCACGGGAAGAATAATGAGCTCCATCAATCTGCCGAATTTCTGGCATTCAAATGGTCTGGATCAACTGCGAGAGAGACGTCTTCATTACCATTACCGGGAATACGAGAACGACCGCATTACGTCGGTACAGTGTCGCTTCACGCGCAATCAATGAAGATGTTACGGGTAAAATAATGCAATTTATTGGAAGTACACTACACGTGTCGCTGTCTATTGTTGTCTTTTGCATAGTGTCACGATGGTGAATTGCTTGCCTGTATATTTTCTGTCCTATTTATTTACTGGGTGTACAGATATACTCTTATTATTCAGTTACGAAACGAACTGAAAATAGCAGAACTCAATAATAATAATATTAAATTTAATTCAATTTAATTATATAAAAATTAAAATGGAGTTCTACAAATTGAACACAAAAACTATAAATAAAAAAAAATAAAAAATAAAATTAAAAATAAATAAAATAAAAAAATAAAAAAAAACCAACATACTAAACCTTTACAACCGGACTCATACGAGCGTGAGTTAGTCGTTGAAAATTTTTTATCGAAAATTTAATCTGTTTTTGCGAGCGGACCCGGTGTGCATCGATCGTGCGGGAATTGCTCTAGCCGCGTGAAGTTAGATGAACGTGTTTGAACTAGTCAGTAGCTCGAGAAATACGAACGAAGATGGCCGTGTTTTTTGATCCAGCAGTTGGCAAAGGTATGTAGATATTTTAGTATTAATTTTTTGATAAAATTGTGCATTATTTTAGAACCTAAGATGTTAAGTAACAGTTTAAATGCATTTTTGTGTAGTTGTGTTTGGTTAACCAATAGTTATTATCCTTTTAATCTCTCACAGCACGATCGTAACATCCAGGGTTATGGTCACATTTTTAGGTGATTTATCTACAAATATTTTATTTTAAGATGCTCATTTATCAACCACCTAATCCGTATTTTTGTTTATTTTAAGGAATCGCCATAAATGAGTATAATGTTTTGGAGATTCTGGATAATGGTGACGAGTCGGAAATTGAAGATCTGGTCAATGATGACGAAGGGCCTGGTCGTGCTGACCTACAGGAGCCCATGGAAAATGACGATAATCTCCCCCCCTCCCACTATATATCAAGATCGAAGGAGCCAAGGCAGAAAAGAGATTCGAGGAAGAAGTCGAGACGAAAGCGTACTTGAAGCAAACACCATTCACAGATAAAATCCCATGACTTCCCTGAGCTACCGAAGAACACTGTGAGGACTTCCATGGAATATTTTAGCGACTATTTTGACGACAATTTTTTGAAAAAGCCAGTACATGTTCTAACTTGTACCACCTAAGAAAAAACTGGCAGAGAACTGAACACAAACCCACCAGAGATGTCAAAAAATGATTGGCTTACATATCATTATGGGGTGTATACCTTATCCACAACTGCCAATGTACTGGCGTGCTAATATGAAGCTCTTGATGATTTCTGAAGTTATGAGTCGCGATCGTTTCTTGGCTTTACGCAATGCTTTTCATGTGGTTGAAACTGATGACGCTCCACCGGAAGAGGCCCACATGGAAAGTTCAACCAGTAATAACAAGGGTTCAAAATGCATGTACCAAGCTTGAAAGAGTTCCAGGTTACTATTCGATCGACGAACAAATGATCCCGTTTACTGGACGATGTAAACTTCGCCAGGTGAAGAACAAGCCTCTCGCCCTGTGGAATTAAAAGAATTTTTGTTCTCACAACAAGTGGTGGCCTCATGCTTGATTTTGCCATATATCAGGGAGCCAAGAGTACTTTTGGAGACACGCCACTTGGCCTTGGTCCATCAGTAATTCTACACTTGGCTAAAAGTGACCCCCCGGCAGCTGTCTTTACTTTGATCGCTATTTTACGACAGTTCTACTGATCAAACAACTACACGCTCAGAAACTACATGGCACTGGGACTATTATGCTAAATAGATTAGCTGAAAGAACCAACATCAAATTTAAAATGACAGAGTCATGGTTTGAGGAGAAAGCCAGCAGTTTGTCAGTGAAGAAACGGCACTTGTTAAATGGAAAGACAACAAATCCGTTCTGATGGTGTCAAATTGCACTGGTGCTGAAAATAAGACATCAGTCAAAAGATGGGACAAACGTTCAAGGTCTTACATTGACATTTCAGCTCCAAAGATAGTACAGAATTACAATATGCACATGGGAGGAGTGGACGTTCTTGACCAGCTAATGGAATACTATCGTACCTTCATTAAAACTAAAAAATAGACACTGAAAGTTCTGATCCATTTCGTGGACTTAGCTCTGGTAAATGCTTGGAGACTCCATAAAAATGATTGCCTTGCAAATGGAGTTCCCAGGAACAAGACTTTGACATTATTAGAGTTTCGCCTGGATGTTGCCGATGGATTGGTAAATAAACCTGAAAAGAGGAGAAGAAGTGTCGAAACAGATGAGGAAGAAGATGAATTGCCTAGTAATAGGAAATACAGGCAAGCAAATCCGCCATCTGTAGCTAAGAGATATAGTGGATATAATCATCTCCCAATTTTTGATGAGATAAATGCTCCCAGAGTCTGCCGCTATGAAAATTGCAGATGCCGTTCTAAAATACGCTGCGAAAAATGCAACGTGTATCTGTGTTTATCTCGAGGGAAAAATTGTTTTTATACTTACCACAAGAAAATATAATATGTTATATATTGATATATTTGTAACCCCTATGAAATTAATAAATGTTAATATGGCGCTCCCGGATGGAAGTGGGGAAACAAGTGGCTCCGTAGTCTAGAGGCTTTAATAAGAGAGATAAAGGTGATAAGAATGGAGTTAAGGATTGAGAAAGCTGAGTCTAAACATGCAGAAGGAGTATGTGAGGTTGTTCGGGGGATGGTTAGGTGATGGTTCGAGGATTAGTGAAATCATATCTGATAATGGTAGAGAATTTAGTAATGAGATGTTTAAAAACAAATGATGGATAAGTTGAAGGTGAAGCAAATGTGTGAAAAAAATATAAATAAATATTGCTTTTTTAAATTTGAATTGTCTTTATTTTAAGAGAAATTGTACCGAAATAATGGTATGCGCACGATCGTGCGAATGCGTGTATTTTTTAAGAATCTGGTCTCCGGAGATTTTTTTAAAATTATTTTCCCCTGACCTAAGGGATAATAACTAAAAGCTTTATTGCTATAGCGCATTGCTATTCCGATTTTTTTTCCACCGGTTGCAAAGGGCTAACTGTCCTCAATCGAAATTTATTTTCTTTGATTTGACAAATATGTTATTTTATGAATTCATACGTTACATTTAAATTTTTATACTCTTAGCTTCTGGTAAATTGTTTTTTTAATCTGTTGATGAACACATGCACTGTTATACCCATATCTGAACCTTTTTCTCTCATGGTTTATGATAACGATCATGGTTTTAGATAGTTTTAATTTGTATACATATTATGTATTATTTTCTTCTTGTTAGTTAACCTTATTAGCATAATTAGTTTAGTGTGAAGCGCACTTGAGGTGAAACATCACAAAACTGCGCATTTATTTCAAAAAGTAAAAATCGAAGAACACACAAAAACGTGACTAACCTTTCCAGTTGTCAAAAACAAACCACTAATCCAAAATCGCTGATAATGCTAACATATGATAAACATATGTGAACCAACAGAACAAAAAAAAAATCAGAATGTACACAGCCCGCGAAAATTCAAAATTCACCTTTTCCTTTGAACGGGCCATGTATATAATGTAAATGATAAGAAAAAGTTTTAAAAAAGTATTAAAAACGGAGAAAGAAGACGGAGATATTGTGAAGTAAGGTTGTTCACACTCGTACATTGTGTTGCTATGTAGAGGTCCTAGTACCTACCTATACATTATCTTTATTTATCGTGTGTGCTTTTGCGAGTCCTGTCTCCAGCTGCGCGGAAAAGAATGGTTCCGCGCCATTTCCGTGACGGGTAACAACATATTCGAAAATTCCGAGTTCAAAAGTGTTCGATAATTCTGGCGGGAACGAGCGCCGCCGCGACATCAAGTGCCATCTGTCGTAAATAAAATTAACTAACTGGAAAGCTTCAAATACGGACTCGCCTCGTCTGAAGACAGGATCATTTATTTACATTCGTCATTATTGGTGTCTACATCCGATTTGTGAACTGTTGTGTTTCGACATCAATGAATTACAATGTGGAATGGTTTTTTTATGCACGTTCACTTATACACAGATGGAATCTTATTCGTAGAGTGGAATTTGATTTATTTTAGTACAGTTGTACACTATCAAAACTCATTTATTTATCATTTCTTCTTATGAAAACTACTGCCTACTTAATTTTGTGAGTTTCATCTAGGTAACAATCACCTTTATATAAAATATTGGTGGAAAAAAAATCAATTTAATTAATCCGGATATTATTATTTTTTTTTTTTACGTGAATACCGCACAAGAGTCTCAACTGCTCACAACCGTCTAGAGCCAGTGAGACTATGGCATCCCCAATATGGGTATGTTGTGAGGTTGAAGGTTGTGGGGAGAGGAAGGAGATGAGGAACGGGAAGGTTGGGAAATACCTGGCTATTCAGATCTGGTCACCAAATACGGCCAAAGCCATTTCAAGAAACGTTTCAATTCTGAATGGTAGTCTTTCACCAGGGCGATACTTAGAGTATCTACCACTCAAAATGCCGCAAATATACTATATTTCATTTTATATCAATTAAATGTGTTAGGACACATATTGATTAAATAAAATTTGTTTGCGCACGCCGGGTTCGAACCCGCGACCTTTGGATTCGTAGTCGAGCGTCTTACCACTCGACCATGCAGGCCGTCAATTAAAAGTGTAATTCGTACATGATTAGAATATCTACGGATACCACACAGTGACGTGCGCAGATTTTTCGATCAGGGTAGGCAGTAAAAAAATAGCGGATCAATTGGAAAACTTTTTTTAATATTCTTAGCTCTCACCCGCGCCTGTGATGCTACCGGTTTGCTGCACTTTCCAACAAGATTTTAACTGACCTATGACGGTGAGACGAGTGCAGATAGTGTGGTAGAGCAGAAATATAATGAACAGGGATTACCTTATGTCCCGAAAGATTTCGTCCTTGGCTTCTCCTCGAAAACTGCAAAAGGGCGGACTTGCCGCGCGCGCGTGTAGGTTAAGAATAAAGTACAATTTATTTAACAAAGAAAACTTAACGAAACGGGCTCCCAGAAAGGCGAAGGGGTGTCGGGAATCGAATGCCCACGCTAATTACAGTCGAGATGGACGAACGCGGCGAGATTATCAGCGTTTTGAAGCCGCATTGCGAATGTTGTCCGCGTTTTATTAAAAAGACAATCTTTTATCGGTTTACAAGTGCAGCTCTTCCGCGTCCAGCCGTGTACACCGTACTTCTTGGAGCGAGAATATACAAGGAGAGAGCTAATTATTTTTACCCAACCAATACAAAATTGTGATAAACCACTTTCTCCGGGCTTTTACGTAGTATACCATGAGAGAGAAAGAGACAAGAAAAGTCGTCACATAATATTGCAGCACTTCTAAGTACGTAAGAGTGTTCTCCGTCCGCGTTAACTTCAGTCGTATAACTTACGTCAACGGATTTTGAGGTTGTTTCCTATATTTGTGTTGATTAAAAAACTTGAAGTGGTTATACAAGTAAATCAAACATGATGGTGATATGTGCTGTGCGTGAATGTTCAAATAAGACCTAACAGAGATTATAAAACTTCACTTTTCAGAGATATTTAAACAGTTTTAAATATTTTTCACCGAACTTTAGAATTTTCACATTTTCAATGATTTAAATGACATAAAATCAACAAAAATGACATTATTTAGACAAACCTTCTGTTTTTAGTGTTTGTGTGATATTTTGACTTTATAAATCATTTTAACGGTGTATTGGTATTGTTTCGCTTAATGTGTTCAAATATGTTTGTTAAAAACTTAGATGAATTAAATAATGTAGATACGTTACTGAGACAACGCGCGTGACTGCACTGAACTAAGCCAACTTGGCATACCTGAAATTTACTACGTTTGGTCTCGCACAAACATTCGTTTAACAAACAAGCTGTCACTAGCTGCCACAAACGCATCG
Organism: Drusus annulatus; assembly: GCA_022651775.1. NCBI lineage: Eukaryota > Metazoa > Arthropoda > Insecta > Trichoptera > Limnephilidae > Drusus > Drusus annulatus. Next base: position 809,430 of record JAGWCC010000011.1, read on the forward strand.
CTGTAAGCTCTTTTATGAGATAAAATGCCTTCCTGTGCTTTTGACAAGTGTAAAAATCATTCGGGACCAAAAAACAAATCTCATGAAGTTTCTTTTCTTGCGAAGTACACACAAATCACTTATTATTTCAATTAATACAATAATTAAATTAAGTGAGATAGCGAATGCAGAAATACATAAGTGTGTGGAAGACAACCTAGCGACAGTACACGAGTACGTCGCATGCTACTTCGCTCGTAAGTTAGGGAAGAGAGGGCTTGTAACGCGGAGAATGTAACGCGGGACGTTCATATAGCTATCTCATTCACACACACATATTCTTCTTGGTATGGCTATCCTTTTCATGCGTTATGAGATATCAGAGCATGCCAAATTTATCGTTCAATTTGTATCAATATGACGTGTCTCGTATTTTATGTCTATGGTAAAAAATGTCCAAATTCCACGTGGGCGGTAGCAAATAGGCAATCCAACTTCCTTTAAAATATCTTTGTTTCTTTTTATGGAGTCAGTATAAAGTCAACAGTACTGACTACACTGTTTTGCAAAGGTACTTCCCCATGTAGATTCTTACTCCAAGCTGTACACTGTACACCGTACAGTGTCCCACCGCTACAATCTGAAGAGGAATCGCGACTTTGAATACTTTCCTGTACAGGGCCGGTGGGGCAAATTAAATATGGCCCGACCATAGGTTTTCAACGTAAGCGATAACGCCTCCTTGTGGGCGTTTGAGACTTTCAGGGGGGCAGTAGAAGATACTAGATTAAGCTTCTCAATATAATTAAGTGTGCGTTTTAATTGTTCTCATTGAAACATTTTTCTTTAAGCTCAGAAATGGATAGGAGTCAAATCTTATCTTACGACCATAGAGTACATAGAGTGGTACCTACCCAAGGCAGTGTAGTCAGTTTTTGATGATTTTTACCGGACTCGGCAGACCTGGGCGTGGCTAGGGTATTTATACATCGATTCATAGCACATGTCGACATAATGTTTTTATTTATGAAAACATGTGGGTGGAGTCTCCGGAGACGCGGTAGACCAAGATCATCCTTACAGTACACAAAAGTGGTGTGTTATTTTTGTTGTCTCTTTCTCCCTCGTGGTGTACGACGTAAGAACACGGAAAAAGTTATTTATCGCAAGTTTGTATAGGTTGGGTAAAAATAATTAGCTATCTCTCCATACATTGTTACTCCAAGCTTACGAATATATAATATTAGATTGTAATTACACGTTTAAATATAATCGTGGCAATAGCTGTTTCAGATTCGCGGCAGATGGTAACTAAAAAAAAATGAGGGGGGGGTCTAGAAACAGGACAGAGTTGTATAACAGTCAGGAACGGCGCGGTGGTTACTTTGTTAATTTAGTTTACAATTGTTTTGCTATCAGTTGTAAAAACACAGTCCCGTTAAATGTCAACTCACAAGGATGTTTTCGGCGACCCGCAGGGCCCATCGACCGGTCCTCCCCTGTTGCTAAAGTGTTTGCAACACATTCAAAGCTTTCCGCGTGAATACATAAATAAGACGACCGCCCATCCGCCATTAATAAGTCTCCGTAGCGGTTGCCGGCTGTTAACTTTGCTTTTGGCTGAAAGTCGCGAAACTCGGCGCCTCAATTATGCACTTCAACAAAAACCCTGAGTCTTGACCAAACCGAGCCAGTTTACGACTTTGAAATTGAATATTCTACGAGTGCGTTTTGTTCACTCGTAAAAAATAATGATTTCATTGTATGTATTCAAAGAAGACAGTAAAATTACAAATGCTAGAGGGTAGAAGAAAGATACCGCAATTCTAGTAGCAGCAAAAGAAATACTAGTTTTCTTCAAAGGGTTTTAATAACATTTTTACAGGTTGACCTCCTTCTTAGACAAAGTTTTGGAAACCATTTACTTAATAAGCAATTACGAGCCGTTAATAAAGACTTGAAACTGGGACTGTTTGGCTGCCTAAAATTTGAAGCAAGGATGACAAGTAGGCGGCCACCAAAAAGGCTTCTCCATAATAAACTTGCAAGACAAAGAAAGGTTAAGAGATCTATATTTTTCTAGATGATATGAATGTGAGCATCGCATTCTTAAAAATACGGAACTACAGCAAACTAACAGGAGTAGTGTTAGTGCAAGAAGGGTTTCTGACTCTCTGTTGAATCCGGAACTGCAATAAAACACCGAATGTGTTTTCAGCTTCAGATGAATTTAGAAAATAGTGGACTGTAAAACGATAAAACTATACTACTTGATGGAAGTGTCTAATTATGGATATGGAAAGATTTTGAATGAAGGGAAAAAGGGAAACCATTCACTCACCAATGTAGTTGAAGTGGAAGTTTGTGATTCTTTTTACACAGAACAAATCACAACAAAACACCACACTCAATTTAATATAATTGGAATTACAACAACAAACGGACAACCAAGCGAGACACCAACGAACAAACGAAACACGTTTTTTCACATCACTCTCTTCTGATTAGATTGTCAATTGTTTTCGAACACAGTGTTGTTGAATAAAGAACTGGATGAAAAACATAAAGATAAAAACACCCTCCAAGCATTGTACCGTCTATGATGACCACGAAATACTTGACAAACCTCCCGAAAACATTACCTTCAATAAAAAGAAGCCTTTTTTACTCAATAATGTGTTGGTTAGATTATACATCTTCAAAGATCATATCTTTAGAAAAATACTGCCTAAAATTTTTGAGATGATCAGGAAAAAGATAACCTTTTCACCGTTGATAACCACATACCTAAACGGTTCAATGCCCCAGCAATTGGCTGTATAAAGCTCATTGATTCGCCAAATAAACAGTGGCGAGGATTTTATGTGTATTAATCACCACCTCGCTACACCTCCGGAGGTCCTTTTGGGAAAGTACATAATTATTGACGGGATCGTCAACACTTTTTTCAACCAAAATTTTGATTTTGAAAAGGCATTTAAATATTTATTTATTTCATTACTTCACCGAAATGTAGTTTAAATTTAGCTTTGATGAATTCATCTAATATTATAGATACTGTATTTAATAAAACCCAGGATGCCTAGGTGGGAGTTAGTTTCAATAAAGTTGTTTATGCAATAATTGCATTCGATTCTGTCATTGATTTTATTATTACTGGTTTTACTCTACAACAATTATATCAGATTAAAAATATGATTCGTCTAGCTTTTGCTACCAAACAAACAATATGGCGTATTGTGACTCTTTTTTCTGTGTTAAACGGACGTTTCAAAAGTCACAATGGAAGTGACATTGCGGACTGAAGATATTGACAATAATCTGGAAACTTCAGACAGAAAAAGCCATAAAAGTTTTATTTCTCTTTTGACCTTGGCTTTGACTTGAATGTTCTTTCTAATGTATATTTTTGTCCAATTTTTGTTTCATTTAAATATTATGTTTGTGCTATTCTTTCTGCGTTAGTCTTTTTTTTTCCCATTTCGTGTATTGTTTTTTGTAACTGAACAATAGTCCGTTAGTTTTTAAATAAATAAATTAGTAAATGCATCACTATTGCGAGCTTTAAGTGAAACCTTTGCTGACATGGAGAGGTACCTTTGCGAAACAGTGTTGCCAGGACATTTGACTTTATACTGACTCGATAGAAAGAGACAGAGATATTTTAAAAGATGTTGGATAGCCTGTCAGTTAAATGATTTATAAAGTAAAAATATCACATACACTAATAACAGAAAATATCCCTAAATAATAGTGGAAGTTTTTGTTGATTTTATGTCTTTATATCATTAAAAATGTGAAAATTCCAGATTTCGGTCAAAAAATATTTAAAACTGTAGAAATATCTCTGAAAAGTGATGTTTTATAATATTTGTTTGGTTTTATTTGAACATTCACGCATGGCGCATATCACCATCATGTTTGATTTACTTGTATAACCACTGCAAGTTTTTTAGTCCAACACAAATATAGGAAAAAACCTCAAAATGCGTTAACGTAAGTAATGCGATTCGATGATGTGAAGTTATCGCGGACGGAGAATATTCTCACATACTTAGAAGTGCTGCAATATTATGTGACGACTTTTCTTCTCTCTTTCTCTCTCGTGGTATACGACATAAAAAAGTGATTTGTCGCAAATTCGTATAGGTTGAGAGTGAGACAAAAAATCTGCTTTTCACTGAACATCGTAAAGATATTCGGTTTTGGTTGACGATCTCTCATCTCCTGTACCAAACGCGTGAATTGGACACTGCGCACGCAGATTAGGTAGGAAACGTAGGCACACCATTGAACAGATCATAAATTAATTAAAGACACCTTCGTTACCTTCTTGTTGTAACTCCCGCGAGCATGTTCATGTCCAGAGGGTAATTAGTTTCATTTGGCGTGGGCGCTCGGGTTTCTTTGCTTTTTTTAACACTTTCAAAAATTACTACGCCTTTAATAAATTAAAAGAAGAGTATTTTCACTTTGTGGTTTGACATTTTCATTTTGATATTTTTTTTACAGTGAATACCGCAGAAGAGTCCCAACTGCTCCCAACCGTCTAGAGCCAGCGAGACTATAGCATCCCCCGATGGGGTATGTTGCAAGGTTGAAGATAGTGTGAGGGAGAAGGAGACGAGGAAAGGGAAGGTTGGGAAGTGCCTGGAAATTCAGATCTGGTCACCAAACACGGCTAAAGCCATTTCAAGCAACGTTTCGATTCTGAATGGTGGTCTTTCACCAGAGCGATACTTTTTTTTTTTTGAATACCGCACAAGAGTCTCTACTGCTCCCAACCGTCTAGAGCCAGCGAGACTATGGCATCCCCTATAGGGGGGTGTTGTGAGGCTGAATGTAGTAGAGAGAGGAAGGAGATGAGGAAGATGATGGTTGGGAAGTACCTGGCTATTCAGATCTGGTCACTAAACGGCTAAAGCCATTTCAAGCAACTTTTCGATTCTTAATGCTGGTCTTTCACCAGGGCGATACTTCGAGTATCTACGACTCTGAGAAGTGCTGTAAATATACTATATATTATTTTATATCAATTAAATGTGTTAGGGCACATATTAATGAAATAAAATTTATTTCAAAACTGCAACCTCTGGATTCGTAATCGAGCGTCTTACCACTCGACCATGCAGGCCGTCATGAAAATTGAATACTAAAAATGGTCATGGCAAACAGATTAAATAATTAAGAACCACTAAAAATAAAGAAATCTATTCAAATTAATAGAAACATTCTGTATAATCAGTTTAATTTGTCCAGTAGTTCAATATTAGGTATATTTCCCGTAACTTTATAAAATGTCTCATTATTCTTTTATCACGTTCTCAGTTAAATTTCTTTCATTTAATATTTTCTGTTTCTTTCTCTCTGTTCCTTTGTTATAATTTAAATGTTATTCTTTTGTTTTCTTACTGTTCTTTTTTAAATTTTACATTGTGTTTTCCCTCTGTATGTATCTTTAATCTCAATGTATTTTTTAGTTAATTTTTTGCCCTGATGATGCTAAGGCTAAGCTATAAAAATTAAAATAAAATCTGTGGTCTTATAAAAAGTTATCATTTTATCAAGTTATCATTTCAGTAGATGTTAGATTATTTTTATTCAAAGAAAAACAAACATTTTCGGGTTGTGAATGACTAAACATTATTTGAAAAACTCTTACTACCATCAATGTTAGCAGATGATGTTGCTTGTGCAATGATAAAGGACTTAGCTAGCAGGGGTAATTAAAACCAACACACCTTGATAGAATCTAACGCTTTAGTCAAATAGACTACTAACCGGTCGAAAGTGGTTACATTATACCGTTCTATTATTTCCTATATTCATACTGCTTGAATTTTAAGAATCGTTTTCTTATAATACTTGAATATTGATGTTTTTAAGTACCAACACGGTATCTATTTTCAATATTATTTTATTGTCTTTGCTTCATCAAATTTGTTCATATTACACTAAAATTACGTCTGGATTTTTGACACCCTTAGTTTCTAGTAAATTAAATAATTTCTCATATATAATTTCATTTACTGTTATACCCATATCTAAATATTTAACATATATACTATTAATATACACACATATCTGTTATACACAGTTAGGCTAAGCCGTTAGCATCTAAACTCACCAGTATAATAAAATTTTTGTATGCAATGATCCGCAATCCTCAATCCTCGATCTACTGCTAAACAAAAAGTTCGACGTTTTATCACAGCCCGCGACAGATGTACATAACTAGTATATAAATATCAATAAAGTAAGTTTAGCTATAGCATTAGGTATTTACTTAGCTGTTTGGTCAATTTAGCTGTAGCTTTTAAGTTTTGTAAGGCTTCTTTGAGGTGATAGTTCATTAAAAAAATGGCTCCATATAAAATAGCCATGTATTATGATTATTATTAACATTATTTTTTAGTTGTTATTTGAGGTTAGGTTATTTAGTATGAAACGCACTTGAGGTGAACTATCACAAAACTGTACCATACAAATGCAATGTTATCATTCTTACTATTTATCTGCCTCAAATGATAAACGTCCTTTCCGAAACTGGTGTGCTTCAACCAAAAACAAAGTGATTTATGCTTTGTGTCGTAAATTATACGTCGGTGAAAGTTATAGTTATCTTTTATTAAAGAAGGCTACATCCTTCGTAGCCCGCAGAATGCCAAATGGACAAAAAATAAGTTACCACGAAGTTAACGTCCCTTGAAATTATTTTTTCACCCGCGTAATCGTAAAAGCCGTAGTAAAGCTTGCGGATTTACTACCAGTTCCGCCCATAGTGTCTCCGTAGTGGAAAAATCAGTTCAACCGTTTAACTTTTTCGTTTAGCAGCTGCCATTAAGTTGGCCGTATGACGGTTTACATGAACCCTCATAAGATGAAAGTAAATATTATTATCATTGAAAGGGAGAGAAAATTGATATGGCCCACCCACTAAAGACATAGGCCGATAGAATTGTTTGATTTCCGTGTCAGTGTGCCCAAAGCAAGATCAAGTTTTCCTTACTTCAGCTAAATCAATTAAACAATTGTAATATCTTTTTTTTCATAAGAAGCAATCACTGGTTTGAGATTATACTAAAATTACTGAAATATTTTTTGACTAATTTAAATTTAACAAATCTTTAAATTTGGCACTAAACTTTCTTAAAACTAGGTTTGCGGCATTCGTCAAATTGACGGATTTCCGATTTTATTTGCAAAGTTTACTGAACAGACAGTTTTTTGTTGTTGTGGTTGTTTTTTACGACTTTTTATAATTGAACAGTATTAATATATTTACTGTATTTTTATTTTCGGAAACTTCTTACTTTTGAAAATCTAGTCGCTATATACCTATCTCTACGACACCCGTCAAATTAAAATAACGCTTTTGAATTTGTCGGATTTATGAAATTATTACTTCTAAAACAAAAAATCATGGTGTAACAATTTGTGAAACCCAAATAACAAATAAGCGTTCGTTGCGTAACACATTCGGCGCATTTTGATTTATGGGGAAATACAAAGAGGTCTCTTCAAGAGTGGAAGTCTGGCAAAGTCGACCATACGGCTGCATTAGTGTAAGTAAATAAATCCATCTTCAGTTATAGAGTTGTCGTCAGTGTGTGGAGTCTAATTTCAGTTAAATAAAACATTTATAAACAGTATTTGTGTTTATCCGTCAATTTGAAAGTTGCTCGTAGAAATAAGTATATAAAAAATGCCTGTATACCTAGTGTTAATAACAAAAAAAATCCATAGTCCTAGTTATATGTTTCCTGTGTATCCACCTTCGTCCAATCGATTATTAACTTCACACTCATAACGCTACAGATAACTCTGTTTTATTCTCTAACTCAAGCATTTATTTTTTATTATGTACCCAAGTAGCATATTTTTCAATAATAATGCAATATTTCCCTGTTTTGCATAAGTTCAATATTTATCTGTCCCCAACAGGACATGATTATGTCTGCATTAAACTTGTTTCTTAACCATTTCTTTGTAACATGTATGCAGTATTTTCAATTGTTGACTTCCTTCCAATGTTTGTTCTCTCTTCCTTTTTTGTAGTATGTTCTCTCTCTTTCTATTATTATTTGTGCCTATATATATACCTGATAACTCTCAATTATTTTTTAGTTATTACAATTGCCCTGACGAAGCTTGTTCTAAACGAAGCTGGTTGGCGTTAAAACATACTAAATTCGTAGTTTAACAAAGTGAAAGAGAACAAAAAAATGTAAGACTTAAAGAATATTTCAGCAGTAAAAATATTGTATTTGTCTTGAGTACATAGTCAAGTTAAATATAATTCTTCTGATATTTCTGGTTCCCCAACTTTATAGTCTTTTTTATATATCCAATTTCTTAGATATATTAACTATAAACTCAATCTACCCTTTGAAAACATTTTTTTTTTAAGAAAGACAAACATTCCCTGGTTAAAAATAATCTGACAATATTTGACCGACTATCGCGCGCATGTGCCGGTTACTTGCATACACATGCAGAGAAGCAAACACATTTCACAATATATCTTTTTTTTTTTTAAGAATACCAACATTTCCGGGTTACGAATAACCTGACAATATTTGAAAAACTCCTACTACCATCATAATAAGCGGAAAATTTTGATTGTACAATGATAAAGGACTTAGCCAGCAGAGGAATTGAACCCACGACGTCCGGGTTGGAATCCGACGTATATTTTTAATTGTCAATGGTATTAAAGACAGCCCTGATTGACTGAACTTTATTGCTTTTTACGAGTACATATTAACGAGAACAGCTCGATCCAAAATTCTATTTAGTTGTAACAATAATATCAGGACTGAGTCCTTCAGATACTCGCTTGTAGATACAATAAGGCTATAATATTATATATGTCTTTAATCAATATGAACTTAATTTTTCAAAAACTATTCTTTAATACTATTCCTATTTTGCAAAAGAGCAAATAATTTCCCTCTTAAATGTACCTTTTTATCTAAAAGCCCACTCAGTCAATCCATAATAAAATAAATAAATATAGAAATTCTATCTCGAACAGAAAAATAATTTATTTTGCCTATCTGAGGTCAAAGATTAAATCTCAGGTCTTGCGCAAATTATCGACATCAGTTTTTTTAAATCGCTATAGATTACGTTAGGGGTTATTTGTTTAGTGGGTGTACGTAAGGTTGTTCGAAAGTTAGCAAAGTTGAACAAATCGATATGAAAATCAAGAACGAAAACATGAAAAACAGCTTTACAACAATTTTACAGCTTTTGTTCGTTTATAGCCACGTTTCAAAGAGTTGTTTGGAGCAATCAATTTGTTAAGGCACTTATAAAAATTCTTGTCCAACAACTGTGTGGATTTAAAATCCTTGGCTGTCATTTTAAATTTATTGGCTATTTATTTATGGTTTTTGAGCTTAATTTGTGGAACTCCATATACATATTTTAAAATAATTTTTATTTTTTATTTTTTCAACTCTGCTAGTTTAAAAGTTTTTTATTATTTTTTTATTGTGAACGCTGTTTCGGCGTTCAAAATCATTATCAAATTTTGGGTAGGCCACATAGAAACGACTTGATTATATTATTCAGGCTTGCTTTTAGTGAGGCAGATTATGACAATGATAAAAGTAATACCTAATAACTAATTTGTACAAAAACTAAGTCATAATTTAAAATTTAATGTGTTTATTATGTATAAACTGTTTCCAATGTCTTAAAATTACATGTTTTTTAAATTTATTTTTTATTACTGAAAATAAAGATAATTATTATTATTGAATAAAAATAATAATAATAATATTTTTTTATAGTGATAGTAACTAAAATCATATAAATAAGTAGTTTCCATGCGGCCTAGTCACAGCTTGATAATGGCTTTAAACGCCGAAACAGCTGTCACAATAAAAATAAACACAAAAACTAGCTTAAATGGATGGTAAAATTAATAAATTTAACTCACCAAAAAAAAGTGTTTGTTATTTGCTTTAATTTTCATGATGTTGGTTTTCTTCGGTAGCCAAAACACTTTGATTGTGAGCTCTGGCGTCCCGAAATTTTATAAACCTTTCTTGAGTTTCTAGGCCAATTCAAATATTATAAGCCGGTAACGTCATTTTCGGCATGAGTTTTGGATTATATTTTGATAGTACATTTTGGAATACAATTTTTGTGGAACAAACAAAACTGTTTTTTCCACAAGAAACAATTTGTTGAAAATTATCTGAAACCGGGTAGCAATGACAAAGTTGTTTGTATACTATATTTTTGTAAAGATTTATATTAATTTACGATCATTATATCAGAGTGTTTATAAAAATGTACACATCTCGTTCATAAACAGTAAAAACACATCAAACTTATTTGTTTCGCAAAGAATAACTTTCAAATTAAATTCCAACTTCTTTTAATACACTTGCCGTTCCTTTGTCTTCGGTGTTCGTCGTTTTTAAAAGAGGGAAGGAATGAAACTTTATTTTTATTTACCTGGGAAACAAAAGGAAATGTTATTGTGAGAAGGAAAACTTGTTACTTTAAAATTAACAATAGGAAGTGCCCAGGGGTTTCAAATAAGTTGCACAGTTGACTGGCAAATAAATATCTTGGAGAAACTTCCAGACTGAAAAATTTATTCCAAAGAAATGATCGAACTTTCAATCTAAGGCTGAAATGTAAAGAGCACAAATTTAAAAAAATCACAAAGAGAGATAAAACAGTGATCAAAAACCTTTTTGTAAAGTCAAGATTTATTTTGTTATCTAAAAATTATTTTTTTCACAAAAATGACAAAACTATGTGGCAAGGTTAGCTGGATCATCAATGACAAACACACCATTGATTGAAACATCATGATGGAGAGGTACCAACAAAATACGATATGAAGATCAGTTATTAACCCATCTCGCTTCGTATAAAATCTTATAATTATTAATCTCTACTGTTAATACGTTTACATGGTTTACAATAAATCAACCTTCTCTTAATGAATTAAAATCACTAGCAAAGTAACAATACAAATAATAACGAACAAACTCACCTTTCAAAATTTTAAAATATTCAAATAATGTGAATAATATATAAAACACAAAAATGGAACAGAAAAAGCCAGAAAAAAAACAATGGTCACAACCGAGACACGAACTCGAATTCTCTACTCCATCCGGGAGTAAAATTTTCGGTAAATATCTCGGATGTGACCGTTGTCTTTTTATTTTCTTGCTTTTTCTGTTTCATATTTGTGTTTTATATTATTGACATTATTTAAATATTTAAAAACATGGGCATAAATGCATTAAAGTTATTTCTAATTTCAAGATTTTAATATTTTTATTATTAAAACTCATTACATCCAAAAACTATTTGATTTAAGTATTTATTTTTTCTTCCCTTTCAATTCTTCTAAAACTAATAACTAACATTTCTAAAGATTATTTAGCTGCTGCTACTTCATCCCCAATCTAGTCAAAAAATATCTGTAAATACTTAATTATCCACTATTTATGTCAATCCCTGAGAAAATGTTGGGACGCAGGCAAATTCTCTAGGTTATGTTTATTTTTTTTTACTAATCACTGTCTGTTTCTTTGTTTTCTCAAATAAAAAACCAAAAAAACGATTTAAAAAAAAATTGAGTTATTTTTGATGGGGTGATGGAATATGCCAGTTTTTGTTGGTAAATTATGAAAAAAAAAAACTTACGAAAATATGAAGATGAAAAATTGATCAACATAACGAAGCTTTGCTTACAAGGTCACGGGTTCAAACCCAGTATGCAAATTTTTATTTTATTTAATAATCATGTGTTGTAACACATTAAATTCATATAAAATAATACGAAGTATTTTTGCGGCACGTTTCAGATTGGTAGATATTTTAAATGTCGACAATATTGTAAGTGTTAGTTTATTCATTTATTTTATATTTGCAAAAACAGTTTTACACCAACACATGTACAATGCATTGGTAAAAAAACACAAAAAATGGTAATCATAATTACACAAAGATTAAGATGAATGAAGTTAAAAAAACGTAAAAAAAAATAGTTTTCAAGAAGTACATAATGTAGTTAAAACTTAATAGCTAGTTCTTGCTTAAACTTGTAGCTCGTGTGAAAAATATCCAAATTTCCTGCGAGGCAGTTTATTAACCTAGTTAGTCTTCCCAGGGGCATCACCATTGGTAAGTTAGTTCTGCACCTGGGAAGAAACAGAAGCCTGTGTTGGCGGCCTCGCGTGAAATGTAATCAGATCTGAATAGCCAGGTACTTTTTAACCTTCCTCTTCCCCGTCTCCTTCCCCTCTCCGTCAGTCTTACAACATATCTTGATTGGGGATGCCATAGTCTCACTTGCTCTAGACGGTGGGAGAAGTTGGGAATTTTATTAAGTATTCAATAAATATATTAAAAAAATTAAAGCGGTTTGATAGGTTTACGGAAAATGTTGACTAATTTTTGGAAGTACACTGATTGGGAACCACTACCTTAGACTTATATTATTTTCAGCGATAGTAATTTAGCAGAGTGACCTTGTTTGTTTGAAGGGCGGTATGTTGGAAATGGTATAAAAGTACCTACCTATATCCTTGAATTATACTTCGATCGAGTTTAAACAGTTTTTTCTTACTCTTTTGTTCTTTAGGGAACAATTGAAAATTATTATGTTGATAGTTAAACGGAAATTTCAAAGCTTGATAAGAGGGAGACAAGGACTTATTTAGGTATACTATCGTTTGTAAGATTTTTTATTTTGAATTGATCGATTCGGCCATTTTGAATAAATATTTTTTTATCATAACAAAATAAATCAACATCAGAAACACAATTGAAATAATTTTCAAGTCAGAAAATCACAAATACGTGAGGTTTGCCTTAATAATAATGAATGTTAGTTGTAAAAATATGTCTGTATATCCTTCAAATATACGAAATTCTTAACGTACTGTCAAAAATATTGAAAAAAATGATTAAATTACTTTTTTAAAATTTTATATGAATACCGCACAAGAGTCTCAACTGCTCCCAACCGTCTAGAGCCACTGAGACTATGGCATCTCCGATTGGGGAATGTTGTGAGGCAAAAGGTTGTGGGAAGGGCATGGAGACGAGGAAGAGAAGAAAATTGGGAAGTACCTGGCAATCCAGATCTGGTCATCAAATATGACTAGAGCAATTCCAAGGAACGTTTCGATTCTGAATGGTGGTCTTTCACCAGGAAAATACTCAGAGCGATGGAAAAAGATGTTGCGACAATAAAGAGGTATGTTATGAGGCTGAAGGAAGTGCAGAAAAATAAGAAGATGGGAAAGAGGAAGGTTGGGAAATACTATCCAGATCTGGTCAACAAACACAACTAAATCCATTTCAAGCAAGGTATGTTGTGAGGCTGAAGGAAATGGAGAGAGGAAGGAGATGGGGAAGAGGAAGGAGATGGAAGAGGAAGTAGATGGGAAAGAAGAAGGTTGGGGAGTACTTGGCTATCCAGATCTGGTCATCAACCACAACTAAATCCATTTCAAGCAACGTTTTTTTGTTTTGTTTATAAATGAATACCGCACAAGAGTCTCAACTGCTCCCAACCGTCTAGAGCCAGTGGGGAGGGGAAGGAGATTGGGAAGAGGAAAGTTGGGAAGTACCTGGGTATTCAGATCTGGTCACCAAACACGGTTCAAGCCATTTCAAGCAACGTTTTGATTCTGAATGGTGGTTTTTCACCGTGGAGATACTTAGTATCTACCACTCTGGAACGTGCCGCAAATATACTTTTTATTATGTTTATATGAATTAAATGTGTTATGACAAATATTGATTAAATAAAAGTTATTGGCGCACGCCGGGTTTGAACCCGCGACCTTTGGATCCGTAGTCGAGCGTCTTACCACTCGACCATGGAGGCCGTCAAATGGTGGTCTTTCACGTTGCGAGCTTAAAGAAATCACAGGTTAAAGTATATTTTTAATTTCTCTTTCTTCAAACAGATTAAATTTCTCTGTTTTATTTAAGGTGTATTATAATTATGCAGTCATTTAAAAAAAAATAATATATATATAATAGACGAAAAATTCAATACAAACCAATTTGCGTGATTAAATCGAACACCTTTGTACATCACCTCCGTGTAAGCCCAATGAAAGTTTTTCAATATTCAAATACGTGTTCCGGGAGTACACAAATTCTTGACAAATTTCCGAATTGCGAAAACATCCATTACCTTAATTAAAGACGTCTCCGCGATTGTCGCGCCCCCCTTCGCGGAGCGCCCGGTGCTATGTTCGCCGAGCGCCCCCCTCTCCGGCGCGCCCGGTGCTGTCGCGAGACAAGGCGGACGAATGCGTTGGGCTGATAACAAATAATAATAGGGTTCTTAAAATTCTCCATTTGAGGCACTGAGTGACACGAATCCTAGAATGGAAACAGGATTTAAAAAAAAAATGTCTTTAATTATAAAAATTCAGCACACGACTATATTTGTTTTTAGAGGTAAAGTTTAAATTGTGTTCATAACAGAAATAACTTCGACCGGTTAGTAGCTGAGTGAACGAACGCGTTGAATTCCTACTCGGGCGATATGTTCTATGCGTGGATGCACCAATAAGACCGAAAAATCAGTTAAAATGATCACTTGTTACGGGTATTTAATTATATTTTTTTCATATTTTTGACAGAACGTTATGAATTTCGTTTATTTGAAGAATATACAGACAAATTTTTACAACTAACATTCATTATTATTAAAGGCAAACCTCACGTATTAGACTTTATGTGATATTCTGACTTGAAAATTATTTCAATTGTGTTTTTGATGTTGATTTATTTTGTTATGATAACAATGTATTTATTTGAAATGGCCGAATCGATCAATTCAAAATGGACAATTTTACAAACGATAGTGTAACTAAATAAGTCCTTGTCTCCCTCTATCTACTTGCATGGGCGGGAGCATGTTTGTGTTAGAAAGAGACGTGAGCTATTTTATCTCAACCTGAAATTTTAGTTTGTTAGCCAGACCAATGTCAACAATTGTTCGCTAATCTATATCCTTATATTATATTGTTCCTCCAAGGGGAGACCTAATGAATAATTCATGTTGTTGGATCCAAAGCTACGGTGAAACACCGAATGTGTTTCCAGCTTTAGATGAATTTGGAAAATAGTATACTATAAACGATAAAATATTTACTACTTTATGGAAGTATCTAATTGCAGCTTGTAGAAAGATTATGGAATAAAGGAAAATGGGATACCATTCACTCACCGATGAAGTCGAAGTTCTTGAATTCTTCTCACAAAAAATATTTTTCATCTCAAAAAAACTCATTTTAGTCTTCTTATTTACAAAACACAATATTAATTTTTATTTTTCTAAGAGATCAAACAACAAATCGACGACCAAACGAAACGTAAAAACGATCAATACGTTTTTTTCACACCAAAACACTTCTGTTTGTTATTCAATTGTTTCAAATACAATGTGGTTGAATACGTAATTTGAATTGGCTAAATGGTTGGATAGGTAGGAACTTGGATGAAAAACATAAAGGTAAAGAACCTCACAAATTATTACTTTCAAATCCAACATTCGTGATAACTGGATCACGACAATGTTGAAAAAACTAATGGCTGCCTTGGTACAATTTTCGTGAATATTTAAAAATATGATATTGTTTCCTCTCTCCAAGTTTCTTGGTCTTTGTGTCGTCTGTTTTTGTTGGCAGCTCCTGCCTACAGCAAATCATCTGATTCTGCGTGCTCTCGATAATGCTAATTCCTCGTTTGATCGCTTCTCTTTCAAAAATTCCCGACGAACCTTTCGTGATTACCTTTGACGTAAATTTAAAAAAATATTATGTGAATATGGAATTCAGAGCTTATTATTACTGTTCGTTATGATATACATGAGTACATCGATTTTTGGATTTTCACGAAGGGTAAAAAAAAAAATACTCTTTTATTTTTTAAGACTTATTTAATAGATTGTAGAAGTTGTAGAAGATGACTTTTTTACTTCTTATTTGATTGAAATAAAAATCTCAATAGTCTACTGTTACTTCAAAGTACTCATTGACTTATTGAAAAAAAACAACTGAATACCGCACAAGAGTTTCAACTGCTTCCAAACCGTATAGAGCCATGTTATGAGGCTGAAGGTAGTGGGGAGGGAGCAGAGATGAGGGAAGGGGAAGGTTTGGAAGCACCTGGATATTCAGATTTGGTCACCAAACATGGCGGCTAGAGCCATTTCAAGCAACGTTTCAATTCTGTTTTTTTTTTATTTTTTTTATTATTATTTTACTTGAACATACATCTTTTTATTAGTTGGTAATTGCCTATCCCACTAGGCATAAGCCTGTGTTGGGATGGCAATTTGCAAAAGTGTTTTTTTAAGCTACATAGGAACATGTTAATATCAAAAATATAGTACATACATGGTAAAAATAATATAAGTAAATGACAAATTTGAAGATATAGAATCTACATATTAAGAAATAAATTAAACTTGGTTTTTGAGGTGAGTAATGTTATTGCTTTTAAAGGAACTTTTGGTTTGTATGTTTCTGAAGGTGCTGGGCAGAGAATTGAATTGCTTAGTGGCGTTGTACTTAAAACTTTTTTGTCCGTAAACGGTTTTGTAGGCTGGGATATTAAAGAATTTTATGTGTGACTGCCTTAAGGTTCTAGAAATTTTCCTTTCTTCAAACATATGGACATTATCAAATTGGTGAATGATGGTCTTTCATCAGGGCGACACTGTATCTACTACTCTGGAATGAATACTTTTATTTTTATATCAATGTAATGTGTAATGACACAAATTAATTAAATAAAAAATATTTGCGCACGCCGGGTTCGAACTCGCGACCTCTGGATTCGTAGTCGAGCGTCTTCCCACTCGACCATGCAGACCATCATTGACATAACTCTAAAGAGATAGATACTCTTAGTATGGCTCTGGTGAAAGACCACCATTTATCGTTGTTCCCCACCTCTCTCTCTCTTCCTCACCTCCTTCAGCCTCACAGCATACCCTAATTGAGGATGCCATAGTCCCACTGGCTCTGGAAAGTTAGATGCAAGCAGTTGGGACTTTTGTGTGGTATTCACATTAAAAAAATCAGAATCGAAATGTTTCTTCCCTACTACCCTCAGCCTTACCGCATACCCCGATTGGTGATGTCATAGTCCCACGAGCTCTAGACCATATGTTCTCAATGTGGGTGACAACGCCCCCTTGTGGGTGCTTGAAACTTTCAGGGGGACAGTAGAAAACCCAGAGAAAATTAGGTGGCGTTGGAAAAAATACTTCATTTCAAGTACTTCAAACGAAGTTCACAGAAATCCTTCATTTTCGCGGAGGAACCGGTTCCAGTTCTTGTCGTTTTCAAATCTTCACCGACTAGTACTTTTTTGGCGAGGAACTTTTGTCGATTTGCTAGTACTTTTCGAAAAAACACCAGAAACCGGTTCCAAAAAGAACTGGATAAATAACCAGTTCCTCCGTAGTCACCGGTAACCGGAACCGCAAACGCGACAGATGGAAAGTAAAAAAAAATGGGGGGGGGTTCGTGCGTGGGCGGTGGGCAAAAGAAGGTTGAGAATCTATGCTCTAGACCAGAGGTTCCCAAACTTTTTTGTCCCGTAGACCACTTGTCGATTTTTTCTGTTTTGTATAGACCCCCTGCTTTCCTAGTATTGATTTTTTTTAGCGTTGGAAAAAACTTTAAAGTTTTGTGAACGCTTCAGCAACTGCTAGTTCTTTGAAATGAATCCTTCGCGGTGAACACTTCAATTGTAGTCGAACTCGTCAAAAAATAGTACTAGTCGGCAGAGATCCCAAATCGAAAAGTGCTAGCAAATCAACAAAAATTCCTCTCCGAAAAAAAGCACTAGTCGGTAGAGATTTGAAATCGAAAAGTACTAGCAAATCGGCAAAATATTTTTATTAATATAATCAGAGAATTAAAGTCCATTATAAGATAGTATTACGTATGTACCTAAATAGGTACTATCAGTGTATGTTGAGATCTACTACCGTGGACCCCCATTTTCATTTCATGAACCCCCAGATCTTTTTTTCGCTGACGTAGACCCCTTGCAGGTTGTCATAGACCCCTGGGGGTCGATATAGACCACTTTGGGAATCACTGCTCTAGACGGTTGATAGCAGTTGGAACTCTTGTGGGGTATTCATTGAAACTAACTAACTAACCATTACGCCATTTCCCCGCAGGGGTAGGCAGAGAAGACGGACCGCCATATAACTCTGCCTTGACACACACTCCTTGTTTTATTTTCATTCATACATCGTCTCATACGGACTCTTCATTTTATAAAAAAAAAATGCGCTGGATACATTTTTGCGCATTACCACGAGCAGGATGAAATGTCAAGTTAACATCCAAATGGAATTAAGTTTCCTTGTTTTATAGATTCACCATTATATTATTTTGTTTCATTCCTATCTCCTCTATTATATCGAGTGTTTATACTTTCCTTAATACCTGTCGAACCAGTATGAAAAATGCATAACATAGAAATGAATATCATACCAGGTGCAACATCTGCATACTTTCAGCGATGCTTGAGATATTGCATAAATATTGCACGATGACTTGGATGTAAGCAGATTGGTCCCATATCGCAGCTTCCTTTGAGAGCAGAGGTATTGAGTGGCCATTTGAATGGGCGAGAAATAGAGGTGAGAACTCTCGTCACATAAACATAAGGAATGAGTGGAGTGGTGATAATTCTTGTGGTACACTGTATCAATACAGACTGGCTACCAATACATTGGGATGTTTTTAATATTCCATTTTAAAAGATTATTAATAAGTATCTTTTGTAGAACAATACTAAAAATAAATCTTTGCCTAATAATGTTCCTTCAGATTTCTTACTCAAAATGCCACTTTCACATTACATTGTTTTTTTGACAGAATTAATAAAAATAAAAATAAACAATGGTGATAATACACTCTGGCTATGATTAAATTGGAATCATGTATAAAAAAACAAAAACGTTACTTCTTACAATTTTTTTTTTATAATCCTATTAGTAATAAAGAGTAAAAACATATTTAGTTCGCCCAAATATCTAAAAAAATCAATCCAACTCAAATAGGCCATTTACACATATGTAAATAATTTTAAAAAATACGTAATATACAGTAAATAAACCAATATATTCTGGCATACTCAAATAACTAACTGACTATCCATCACGCCGTTTCTCCGCAGGGGTAAGCAGATAGGATACCGCCATACAGCTCCCTATTGGCACGCACTCCTTGCTTCATTCACATTAATACATTGTCCCTACATACTTATCTGTTATTTTGACTCTTGACATGGCCCGAATCAAGTATTTGATTCACTCGATCGTGCCTTTCATGTCTTTCTCGGGCGTCTCTGATCTATTCTTCCATTCGCTTACACGTAATATATTATTTTCACACTCCTTTCTTCGTTCATCCGCTCTACATGCCTAAACTATCTAAGCTTCACTTTCTTACTCTTATTCATTACGCTTACATCAGCCTTGCATTATTTTCGGTTATCCACATTTTTAACACGGTCATCCATGGTTTTACCTCACAACTACTTGGTCTACTCGGTTGGTCATTTTGATCATTTTTTCACATTGAAAAACAACAGAGAATTCTCTACTTATCCTTTATTTAGGATATATATTATATGTTAGGTAACATATAATTTTTTTATTTTTTTATCATATATATAAAATACAAAACACGTCATATTCATAAAAATCTTACGAAATATGTAGCACTAATAGTACCGTCTTGTTTTCCGTTTCACCCGCTTATGAAAAGAATAGCCATTCAAATAATATGTGTGTACGGATGAGATAGCTATATGAACGTCCCACTCTACTGTTATGATCGGGTGTCGCGCCACTATCCGTGGTTGTCTTCCACACACTTACATATTTATGAATTCGCACCGTTTTAGAGTAGCTAAAAACCTTGTAAATAATTGTATTTATCGAAATAATAAGTGATTTGTGGGTAGTTAAAATTATGAATGGAAAGAAACTTCAAGAGATATGTTTTCTGCTTCAGAATGATTTTTACACCTCTCAAGGCATTTTTTCTCAGAAAGTGAAGCGTTTAGTATCACACGAACAAATGTTCGTGTGATACTAAACGTAGTAAATTTCAGGTATGTCTCGCGGACTCGGTTTAATGAATTCACGTGCGTTGTCTCTCTAACGTATCTACATTATTCAATTCATCTATGTTTTTTGTACTCCTATTTTTAATATGACATCTACCCCAAGAAAATACTGTTGTGTTTAACTTGCTTTAAAATTCAGATACCGTGACGAAACTTTGGTTTTTACATTGTCTAAGAGCTACACTTAAAGGTTGTATGCTAAAATATCACTCTTAGAATGTAATTGCTTTAGATATATCAAAGAGACTTGCAAAGGCTTTGATTTAAGTTGCTTCCAACAATATGAATTATTGATGTAAGCAAAATCTATTCAACGCCTTGCTCATATTCGAGTCATAAAATTTTCAACAAAAAGGTTTTTTTCTTCGCGGTCTCTCAAACCGCAAATTCTCACATGCGACTTTTGGACAAAGTTTCAACTGTCGAATATTTGGTTCTGAGGTCAACTTTATCTGCTCTGGATGTCCGCGCTGATCCCCATAAACTGGATTTAGGTGTTAAATTATATGGCGAACAAAAGTGCCAACTAGATAATGAAAAAGGAAAGGTCCTTAAAATGATTAAAAATAAAAATTATATTTAAAAAAAACACATTTAAATAAAATGAAAAGAAATGAAAATCAAATAATAACTTTGTATGAGACCACAGGTTTTATTTTAATTTTTATGACCGACTGGTTTCGCTTAGCCTAAGCATTATCAGGGTGCAAAATAAATCTTAAACAAAAGATACATAGTTTGTGGTTATACATACAGAGGGAGAACACAGTATAAAATAAAATAAGAGAATAGTGAGAAAATAATTTTCATTAAATATGTCAAACCACAAAGTGATTGCTTTCTCCAATAATATGAAATTATAAGAACTATCAACATTACCAAAATCTGAGAAAATATCAAACATGTTATGCAGAAACGGACAGCCCATTTGATTGTTTTCAGGATTTCACGCAGGTACGGATTTTAGTACTTAGAAGATGCAATCGAGTGGGAATGCCGTTACTGTTTTACCGGTATTTCAAAAGAAAGTGCCAGCGTCAATAATTCATTCGGCACCGGTGCACAGTCGGGGAACACGTCAGACGCGTATCCAACAGTTTGTACACTGAAATTATTCGTCACACGATAACTTTATTTGTTTGTTTTACAGTGAATACCGCACAAGAGTCCCAACTGCTCCCAACCGTCTTAAGGCAGCGAGACTGGCATTTCCAACCAGGGTGTGTTGTGAGGTTGCAGGAAGAGGATAGGAGAAGGAGACGGGTAATAGGAAGGCTGGAAAGTACCTGGATATTTAGATCTGGTCACCAAACATGGCTTCAGCCATTTCAAGCAACTTTTTGATTTAAAGTCATGGTCTTTCACCAGGGCGATACTAGCATCTACCACTCTAGAATGTACCGCAAATATGCTATATGTTATTTTATATGAACACATATAAATTTAATTAAATGTATTATAAAATTTGTCTAAAGAAGCGAAGCTAGCAGTCCACAATGAAGTGCTTAGATCAACCCGGATGTATGGCAGTGAGGGAGTAAACTGGCAGATAAACGATGAAGGTAGAAAAATCCTTTAGAAATGAGATCTTTGAGGCGTATGTGCGCTAAAACCATGTGAATGGTTAATAAAGAATGCAAAGCTGATGTAAGCGTAATCAATAGAATCAAGAAGGGGACAAATATATGGTTTGGGCATGAAGAGCAAATTATCGAAGAAAGGAATATGAAAAAAATATATGATGCGGAAGTGAATAAAAGAAGAAGTTGGGGATACCTGAGGAAGATATGACACGATCACGTGAATTAAATTCTTGAGTCGGGACATGTGAAGAGTCCGAATAACATAAGAGTATGTATGAGACGACGAGTGAATGTGAATGAAGCAAGGAGTGTTTGTTAAGACAGAGTTGTATGGCGGTCCATCCTCTCTGCCTATAAACGTCGTGATGATTAATTAGTAAGTTAGTTTGACGGCCTCCATGGTCGAGTGGTAAGACGCTCGACTAAGAATCCAAAGGTCGCGAGTTCAAACCCGGCGTGCGCCAATAACTTTTATTTAATTAATATGTGTCATAACGCATTTAATTAATATGAAAATAATAAAAGTATATTTGCGGCACGTTCCAGAGTGGTAGATACTCTAAGTATCGCCCTGGTGAAAGACCACCATTCAGAATCGAAAAGTTGCTTGAAATGGCTTTGGCCGTGTTTGGTGACCAGATCTGAATAGCCAGGTATATCCCAACCTTCCTTTTTCCCAATCTCCTTCCCCTCCCCACTTTCTTCAGCCTCACAACATACCCTATTTAGGATGCCACTGGCTCTAGACGGTTGGGAGCAGTTGAGACTCTTGTGCGGTATTCATATAAAAAAAAAAAGTTTATCTAGGAAGTTAGCTCAGTTTGCTAGTGCGATTTTAAACAATATAAGTAGACACTACTTTTGGACCACGAAAGACAGATTTATCAAGACAATGAGGGTTCGGGGTTTGGTCGACAATTCACCGTCCGGACATAAAAGATCACCATCGTCACATGGCAATGATGCATTCCGGACAGACCGCACGTTTAAATCATTCGGTCGACATCGGACGGAAAATTTTGGCTGCAACCAGCTCGCAAAACCTTAACTGATATTTTTATTGATTTTTTGCGGTTCCCTTCGATGCTTTGTCGAGGTTAATGATGGGATTTGTGCGAAGTAACCACACGTAATAATGATTTTTTAATGCATTCAGTTTCAGACATAATACGTGCGCTTGTACCTATATTTTTATTATACGTACGGACTTTTCATTATGTTGGCTGACTGGGTTTGACGACCTCGGCTGACTGTTAAAGTTATCGATTTCAAATCCTGCAGCAGGTACAGATTTCTATTTCAATGCTAATTATAATACTAACCTGTTCTTTTCACTTGTTTTTTTTACATAGTATTTCATGAAAATTATAATTTGTGATATTAACGTAGGAAGTCCCCTGATGTATGGCAGTGAGGCATGGAACTGGCAGAGGAAGGATGAAAGTAGACTGAATGCTGTGGAAATGAGATATTTGAGACGTATGTGCGGTAAAACCATGTATGATCGTATTAAAAATGTGGAAATCCGGAAAAAATGCAAGGCTGATGTGAGCGTAATGGATAGGATCAAGAAAGGGACGCTTAGATGGTTTGGGCATGTAGAGCGAATGAACGAAGAAAGGAGTGTGAAAAGAATATATGATGCGAAAGTGAATGGAAGAAGAAGTCGAGGACGCCCGAGAAAGACATGGCACGATCAAGTAAATAAAATACTTGAATCGGGTAATGTGAAGAGTCAGAATAACAGAAGAGTATGTATGAGACGATGTATGAATGTAAATGAAGCAAGGAGTGTGTGCCAAGACAGAGTTATATGGCGGTCCCTCCTCTCTGCCTACCCCTGCGGGGAAACGGCGTGATGGTTAATTAGTTAGTTAGTTTAACGTAGGAAGTCGATGGAAGAAAAAGTCGGGGATGCTCCGGTACGACATGGCATGATTGAGTTAGTAAAACATTATATTCAAAAATATAAGTCAACAGTCAGAACTGAAACAGCATTATGAGCTCATGTTTGAAAATCGGGAAAAGCAATAGTTTGTGGTACGATAGAGTTGTATAGTGTTAAACCATATCTGCTTACCATTGCGGGAAAATGGCGTGATGATTAACAAGAGTCCTAACTGCTCCCAAACCGCAAGAGCTAGTGAAACTATGGCATCCCCAATTAGGGTATTTTGTGAGGCTGAAGGTAGTGGGGAGGGAAAGGAGATGGAAAAGAGAAGTACCTGGCTATTCAGATCTATTCACCAAATACGACCAGAGCCATTTCAAGCAACGTTTTGATTTTGAATGGTGGTCTTTCACTAGGGCAATACTAAGATTATCTACCACTCTGGACATGGCATGATTAAGATAATAAATCATTTTATTCGGGATAAGTCAAAAGTCAGAATTGCGGATGAAGAAAAAAGTTTGCGCCACAATAGAGTTGTGTATAATTAAGTCTTCTCTGCCTACCACCGCGGAAATGGCGTGAGCATTAGTTAGTTGTGACTGATGACCTTAAGTCACCAAAACTGAATACTTCCTTTTAACAACAATTCCATATTTAAGGGATTTAATGGATTCAATAAGGAATGCGGAAAACAAAGTACAAATTGACTTAAGGCCCAGTACCCAAGAATGGCGCTAAACGTCACTTTGCAGCATTCTTATACAAGCAATACTACATATGATTTATCTGCAAATTTCTATGGGTAGTTAGAAAATGTCTGAGGTTTCCAGTGAATACAATTTTATAACTGCAATCCTTTAAATTCTATGGAAACAAACTGAAATATGAGTAAAAGGTGCAGTTTTAAAACCAGAAAAGGCACTTCTGAACGTTTTACCTAAAATTGCAGTGAGCATTTCATTAAAATAAAGTTTACTGCTGAAGAATTTTATTCACTAGAAACTTTAAACATTTTTTTTACTACCTATACAGTATTGACAGAAAAATAATTTGTAGATTTGCTTGCACTAGAAAGCCAAAAAGTGTGTATTTATGGGTGCTGACCCTTAAAAACAAATAACACTTTTCACCTTTTCACCTTTTTACCATTTCAACTATTCACCTTCTTAAATTATCACCCCCATAATGACGCCAATTTGTTTCACTAGAGTTTTGATCACTCAGTCCGAGTGCTAAACATAGTTCTTATATACACATAAGTTATATATATATATATATATATATATATATATATATATATATATATATATATAGTTTAAGTTATTCTTAAATTTTATTTATTTAGTTTGTGTCCTGCCACAACACGGGCAACAACTATATATATATATAATGGTTGTTGCCCGTGCTGTCGGACCTAGGGTAGATAAAATGGAGTACGTAATAATAAAAGATATATAATGGTTGTTGTAATATACTTACTTAAAATGTACCAATCTGAAGATGCCCGTCATAAGGTGAAACCGGTCGGGTCTCAAATAAAAAAAATGGTGGAATAAATTTAAAAATTTGGTATTGTTAAAATTGTTCATTTTTAGTAATGTTTGAAACATTTGACAGTTAGAGAGAACATAATAAAATAATTAAATTGGAAATTCAATGCAAGTGTTAAGGAAATTTAAACCGAAAATAATTGCCTTACGCATAAAGTACACAGTTATTGAACATAAAACCCGAATAAAATAATTCGTTCGGCGCTGTGTGGGATTAAATTTACTATAATATCCCTCATTAGGCACCACAAAATGTATCAGAAAAAGCACATTATCAGAAATTGAACATTCTGACTGTCGATACGGAGCGGGCTAAGTACCCCCGGCAGTTTGGAATGTGATCTAGCGGTCGTGTAGGATAATATGTACACCTCCCACCTCCTCCTTTCGTGTGTGCTCCCGGTATGCGCGAGAGGACGGCGTGGGTTGTGCTTGTTGAATTAAGCCCATTCAAAGTTGAACACGTCCTTTTACGTACGACTTTCGCTTTGTTTGTCTCATTAAAAAGCAATTGTAAACATTGTCGCTGAAACCCGTTTGTTTGGTCATTCTGAAAAAGGGTTGTGTACTTATTTGACAGTGCTAATACCTACACAAGGGAATAATGCGCCACAGAGTCTGCCTGAAAGCGTACGGAGCACACGCTGTCCCGCACACACTTCATTATTTTACCTTCTAATTATTTATAAACACGAACCCCCTTGTTGATTTATTAAAATCATTAATTGCTTAGACCCTAGCGATTCAAATTTACCACAAATATTCCACAATCAAAAATCTGTTTCACTAGAGTAATATTAATATTAAGTTTTTATTCTAGAAGTGCAATGCAATACATGCTATAATTGATAATAACACATTCAATAAAGTTGCTATACATATTTACTCGTACGCAATTATAAAGACAAAAAAACATAAATTCATAAAAATAATGTTAAAATTGTTAATGACGGATATTAGGTCTTATGTCTACAGAAGGCCATCACGAGAGAGTCCATCTAGGCAGCATTCAGATTGATGGGACCAACATCTTACACCAATGTTCTTCTAGTATATAATATTTGGTTGAATTGTGTAGCACCGTTTTTGTGAAAAATCACCTCAAAAGCGCTGTACAAATCTTAATTCCCAGGCTTCCATCTTATTACTAACTAAATATCGTCTCCTGGAAAGGCAAAAGGGCTAAAGCGCAATTTTGGGAAGCTTACACCAGAGCACTTTAAAGTTTTTTGTTGTTTTAGAATAAAACTCAAAAGTCTGCAGTTTCTGGTTGGTTTTTGAAAAACAATTGAGTTACCTGAAGCGACAAAAAGATAAAAAAGTTCCAAACTTGTGTCGCTTGAGTCAAGCTTTCGCTCAAACGGTAAATATATTTTAGATGGCTGAAGGGCCACAAAAGTCTTCGCAAACAAACGAGATTCAGAGCATTCGATGTAGAAAAAAAACCTGATCAAAACTGCATATTTAACCCATTTTTTACCTAAGTGTCGCTTAAGCCTTTTTGCATTTTCGACTACGATGTAATCTATGGCGTATGAGAACATTTACAGAAGCATTCTCAACTTGCTGGTCACTTCGAGAAATCAGAATTATTTTATTTCTTTCTAGTTTGAAGAAAAATATTTTCTTGCACTCAGAGGATATGATGATATTTGCAAAATTATAGTTGGTGTTTTTAAATGTTTTATTTTAAGGTATGAGAGCGAATTTCACAATGGGCTTTCTAAATTTGTAGTTCGATATAGGGATTTGATTACAATTTATATATCTAAAGGTGATTCGTTGCTCAATAAGAAACAGATTATGGTGAAAAGTTTTTACTGATATTACCCACGGTCGGAATTCTCGCGTTTTAAATTTAAATTAAAGTTAATGTAAAATGGTATCTATATTAAATTTAAGGATATGAGAGCCTAAAAAGGTTAGTTTGAATTGAAATTCTATTAAGCTCGTTATGCATCTTGGTTCTGGGGGGAGTTTATTCCAAGCCCTTATACCTCAAAAAGGCGATCTTTCTTATTTATAACATATTCGTAAAAAGCGTTCACTTTACGCATTGCCATATTCATTAAAAAAAACAGATACACTTTGTTTAAAACCACTTTTATTATTCAATATTATGTCGACCGGTTTTGGAAGCGCCCTTCCATAATCTATTTTCATCAATTTTAATATTGTCCTGATGATGGAAGGGTGCTTCCGAAACCGGCCGATATAATAGTGAATAATACAAGTGGTTATAAACAATGTTTATCTGTTTTATTTAAATATATGTATAATTTCAAATAAGTTTTGATAACCACCGTGGTGGGTCTATTCTGAATCCAACGGTTGCAGGACCAAAAACCGGCATTGATACATAAAAGTATTTTTACCAGACCACAAAAAAAACTCAATATTTTACTCAAAGTAAGCTTTACGTAAATACTCTCTTGTTATTTAGAAAACTGCAAGATTTTCAAGAGAAAGTCTTAAAAACACACCGTCCACTGCTTCAATATGTACTTACAATGCAAGTGCACGAGAGAAATCGCAATAATAACCCATCGAGAGTATTATTGCTCACCAAGCAAGATTTCTGCAAAACATGAAAATCCTTCTGTCAACAGCAATATTTGTTCAGAAATATAATATTTTTTCAAATATACACTCTGAATCTAAGTGCTTTTCTAAGTTATTCAGAATTATTCTTATTGGAAGAAGTTGCATCGCTTGCAACCAGAAAAAAACTATGTTTTCTTTGTAGTTTATAATTTACAAAAAACGTAGTATTTTATTCATTATCAAAGCAGAATCATACGTAAAATTGTAATCCATTGGATTTTATACGGTTTTTGAAAACCTGTAATTAAATATCCATATATATTGAACTTTGGATTTCCTACAATGCCTTTTGTGTCTAATGTTATCAAAAATATTTAAAAAAGCTGATAATCCCGAGCTACAAAAAACCCGACAAAATTTAAAACGTTGTTTGTGCAATGGTAAAAAACTTAGCTAGCGTAAAAATTAAACCCACGACGCATAGGTGCGAACCCGACCCACTTATCTTACGGCTACTAACCAGTTAAAAAATAGCATTGATTGTGTGGTCGAATTTTTTTGTAGGTTACTGCGAATTTAAAATTGTTATTTTAAACCGGTTGTTACGGATGTGAGCGAATATTAAATTTCTTTGTCACATGACGAGATATTGGTTAAATAATTTCATTATGTTGACTGTGGTTTTGTTTATTAAAGATTAATTTTAATGAGTTTTTAGAATAACGTTCCAAATTCCTTGGCATATTTTTAAAGAAAGCCAAACATTCGGAAGTGACGAATAACTTGACGATATTTGAAAAAATCCAACTATCATAATTATAAGCGGAAAATGTTGTTTCTTGCAATGATGGAAGACTTACCCAGCAGATGAATTGAACCAACGACACCCGGGTGGGAATCCGACGCGTTTGTCCACTCAGCTACTAACTGGTCAACTAATAATTAACTACTTTAGAATTATGATCTCAAAGAGATTGAGGCATCAAAATGAATAATGAATGTAAACAATAAACACACCAACTAGAGAAAATGAACTAGCAATGACTAGTCTACGGATAACAAATCTGTTTGACTGTCAATTGTTTTGAATTGTTGCTGTTTTATTCAAAACGGCAATACAGCGAAATGGTTTGGTAGGTAGGTAGGGTATAAACACGAAGGTAAGAACACTTTAAATTCCAATACATAACATTTAAAATTAATTTAATCACAAATGCTCAACAACAACAAAACATTCTTTAGAACCGGCTGTTAAAAGTTCTAAAACAAGACAATGTTTTAATTGAAAATCACGTCGTAAAATAGTCTAAGTAATCCGTAGAACAGCGCGTTAAATACGCAATAATGTGTACTCTGTAGGTCAATTCGGGGGATTATAGAATGTTCCAAAATATGGCATTACCATAGTTTATGGGGGTCTGCGTCGTTAATAAGGGAGTTAGGACTAATGTGTATATTCCTGAGTTCGGAAACTAGAACACTAAAGGCTAAACTTTCCGACCAATAGTGCCCTGCTGTACTAAGTGAAAACGCGCACTGTTAACTCTGTTGCCAACAATATCGCCGAGGGTTCCAATGTCGATATCGTAAAACAATAGCTCATTTCAACAATTTTAAACTAATCTATTTGATTTTTTTTTTTCAAAGGAAGCAAAAACTTGAGAATGTGGAATTTTATATTAAATAAAACAATAAACTCAAGCTTCGTCAGGGCTTTGTCATCAACGTTGATGACGAAGCTTGAGAAAAGCGAAACCTGGTTGGCGGTTAACTCAAACAAAGTGGTGTTTTACAAAGTTTATTGTTTTATTTAATATTATCTTTAGATTTTAATTGAAAGGGTGATAAGAATATTGAAGGAAAAATATTAACTTTAAAAAATTATTCATAAGCAGTGCAAAAAATATATAAACCATAATTGTAAAAGAAAATAAATAAATATTGAATAACAAGTACAAAAATATTGTAGATGAAAAGAACAAATAATATTGAATAAATAACAGATTTAAAAATATTGTGAAAGAAAATAAAATAAAAATTAAAAATTTGAATAATAGGTTCAGAGTTAAATACTTTCAATTGAAAAACACGTCGTAGTCCAAAATAGTCCAAAGAAAAGAAGCTCCAAAATGGAGTGTTTATACCAACCCTGATGTATGGCAGTGGGGCATGGAACGGAAGCATGGGAGAAGAAGGATGAAAGTAGATTGAATGCCATGGAAATGAGATCCCTGAGACGTATGAGCGTAAAACCAGGTATGACCGAATTAAAAATGTGGATATCCGGAAAAAATGTAAGGCTGATGTAAGCGTAATGGATAGAATCAAGAAAGGGATGCTAAGACAGGTTGGGAATGTAGAGCGTGAAAGTGAATGGTAGAAAAAGTCGAGGACGTCCGAGGAAGACATGGAGCGATCAAGCAAATCAAACACTTGAATCGGGTCACGTGAAGAGTCAGAATAAAAGAAGAGTATGTGCATAATACCATGTATAAACGTAAACGAAGCAAGGAGTGTGTGCCAAGACAGAGTTGTATGGCGGTCCATCTTCTCTGCCTACCCCTGCGGAGAAACGGCGTGATGGTTAGTTAGTTATATCCTATCTGTAAAACCTCTATTTGTTTGAATAGCTTTCTTGTTGTACTTATGATGTTAATGCAATTGATCTCTACTCCTATGAGTCTCTTGCTGATGTATTGTTTCGCTTGTTCCCTATTCTTTTGTACTCCCTTTTTAAAATTGTATATCTTTGAAAATTTCATTTTTTTTCATTTTATGATTTTGTCCTTCCCGGAATGAATTTTTACTTAAATCCTTGGGAATAATATACCTAGAAATCCCTTTTTTGTACTTTGATTATCATTATAATAATTACATGTAATTATCGCGTAAATATAATGTTTGCTTTAGGCGTGAGAAAAACACACATTGGTGAGGGGTGTTTACAAGATAAAAAGGTGGAGATTTAAAAATAGAAAAAAAAATCATTTGTATTCGTTCATGTTCTATTAAATTGCCGAAAAAGAGCAAAAATCCTTTACTTCCAGTTCCAGGTTGGTCCCAACTGCTCCCAACCGTCTAGAACCAGTGAGACTATAGCACCTCCAATTAAGGTATGTTGTGAGGTTGAAGGTAGTAGGGAGGGAAAAGAGATGGGGAATACGAAGGTTTGCAATTACCTGGCTATTCAGTTTTGGTCACCAAACGCGCCATTTCAAGCAACGTTTTCATTCTGAATGGTGTTCTTTCACCAGGGCGATAGAGTATCGAACACTCTGGAACGTGCTGCAAATATAATATGTATTAATTTACATGAATCAATTTTGTTGTGACACATTAATTTAATACAATTTATTTGCGCACACCGGACTTGAACCTGCGATCTCTAAATGCAACAGCCGCTAATAAAAGTTGCCAAAAAACGCCTGAACACGTGTCTACATTGTATGGTTCTGGTGAAGCTTTAGCTATTTAACACAACGTTTCGATTCGGAATAGTGGTCTTTCACAGGGCGATCCTAAGAGTATCTACCACTCTGGAACGTGCCGCAAATATACTTTTTTATCGTTTTTGTATGAATCAAATGTGTTATGACACTTATTAATTATATAAAAGTTATTGGCGCACGCCGGGCTTAAACGCGCCACCTTTGAATTCATAGTCAAGCGTCTTACCACTCGACCATGGAGGCCGTCAATGATGATGTTTGTCTTTCTTAAAAAAAAAAGAATGAAGCAAGGGATGTGTGTCACGACAGAGTTGTATGGCGGTTCGTCCTCTCTGCCTACCCTTGCGGAAAACGGCTTGATGGTTAGTTAGTTATTGGTTAGTATAAAGGACCCTTGGAGGTTTGTGGAGGCTTTTAGAACACCCAAGCTGATTCTGCGCCACTAATGTAGAGGTACGTGAATAAGAGTAACATGTAATACAACAATTGATTCCTGCGAAGAACTACTTACTAGAACACAGAATACAAATACGCGTGTTACATTATATGTGAACAATATGCATCCATTACCAAACTAGCAAGTACATACTCGTATCTACAACGCCCCAGAAACTCCTTGCAATTTATGTCATAATATGTTCTGCCAACAGGAACTATTGAGGCTGCTGGGATCTTGCACAATCCCTTCCTGTTCAAAGTTTGCCGAGGAATAGTGTGTAGGAACTAGACCTAGAGGAACCAAGATAAGCCTCTTGCAGCACTAAACATGTTTTCCCGTTTAGTTTGCAAGAAGCTCAGTGTGTTCCTTCACACGCAGTATTGGCAAAATATAGGATAAGTTATTTATAAATATCGTCGCTGGAAAGGGAAAATGTAACCTTGGAAAAAAATCAATTAGTTATTTTGCATTGAATACTCTGATTCTTGTTCAATTAAGACTTTTGTGGCCCTTCAGTCATTTTAAATATATTAACCATTTGGGAGAAGGCTTGACTCAAGCAACACAAGCTCGTGTCGCTTCAGGTAGCTCAGTGAAAGCATTGAGTTACCTGAGTTAATTTTATTTTCAAAATCCAACCAGGTACTGAAGACTTATGTATTTTATTGTAAAACAAACAAAAAAACTTTAAAGAACTCTAGATTAATAATAATAATAACATTTTATTTCAGCGGAATAGAGGTATGGGCGTAACACTCTGTCTGTCATATAAATAATAATACATATTAATGAGTAATATTAAATGAAAGAGATAACAGGAAAGACTTTGATTTATTTTTCATTTACAAAATTATTAATTAATTTATTGACTCACCTTCTCTGTTGCAACTTATCCAGTTCAACATTCCTTGCCGTAGACTCAGAACCAATGAATTGCTGTTCCTCAATCATCACAATACTAATTATGGGTATAATTCTTCAATATCCAGAATGTTAAGACTTGTTAACTCATGCCATGGTCTTGAAAGTTTTGGTAGCAGTCTAAAAGATTTTTGTCATTCTTTACAACTCTACCAAAACTTTGACTAGACCATGGCTTGAATGTTCTCTCTTATGTTTATTTTGTCCTATTTTTGTCATCGCTTCATTATTATTATGTATACGCCATTCCTTCTCTGTTGCTCATTTTTCCATTTTGTGTTTTATGTGTCTTTTTTGTAATTGGACTTTAGTCCGTTAATTTATAAATAAATAAATAACATTTAAAAAAAGGTCCAAAGCTTGAGTTAAGCTTCCCAAATTGACGTTAAAGCCTTTTTGCTCTTCCAGCGACGATATAATCTAAAGCTTTTAATTAAAATATTCAGAGATAATATACAGAAGCATACCTACCTGGCAGGTCAATCCAGTTACACATAATTAGTTTATTTATTTCTAGTTTGTAGAGATACATAACAATCCTAATGAGTTATAAAAACTCACTCTGGGACAAGGAAGAGATATAGTTTAACACTCAGAGGACATAATATTGACTAAATTGTAGCTAATATTTATTTATGTTTTAATATTCTTACATGGAACAATATGTAAGAATATTATTAAAGAATATTAAAACATAAATAAATATTAGCTACAATTTAGTCAATATTATGTCCTCTGGGTGTTAAACTATATCTTCACGCATGTAATTATTTTCACAGAATGGTTTATATGCAATGTGTTTTGGTAAAATATTTAAATCATAAAACACGTGTTTTTGACAAAGTGGAGCAGTGAGTAATTTCAACACATAGAACCAGTTTAAGCATTCTAATAATATTTCCAAAATCTACGTGAACGAACCGGGAAGTAAATGAGTTAACGTGATCATTTTTTGGCCTTCCCAGAAAGTATATTTTCGCTACCCACTTCGCTAAATATCAGAAAAGTTTTTTAATCGTACACGTGTGTCGTTTATCGCATATTTTATTATTAAATCATTATCGAAGAAAGCGGTGGGATGTGAGCGTATCTGTGTGCCCGAAGTTATTTCAATTTTACTCTAACTCTTGGTCGAATTGATCAAATATTTTCAAAAATTGAAATATTTTCTAGAACAGACAATCAATTTCATTGGCCTGTCTAAGCCTAAACCTAACCCAACCTAACTCTTGGTCAAATTGATCAAACATTTTCAAACATTGAAATATTTTCTAGAACAGACAATTACTTTCACTGGCTCATCTAAGCCTAAATCTGACCTAACCTTACTCTTGGTCAAATTGATCAAACTGTTCGATCCAGAAACCGCGAATCGGTTTTGGAAAGACTTGGTTGAATTAAAATGGACTGTAAAATGATTAACGATGAAATAGCTTGGTAAATTAACCTGATTGTATGTTGGAAGAATAGGAGTTTGTGTCAATTTTGCTCACCTGTTTCCGTGTATGCGATTTGCGCCGACCAGTCTGCCCGACCGATGAATGATGAATGGGTGAGTCATCATAGCTGGATGCGAAACGAGGGCGCCATCCCTGGGTGGTCCCAGCGATGTGCAGGCGAGTAAAATAACTGGGTAGCGGGATTCGAATTAATGCCGCTCTTGACGTCCTGGCTTGTGTTTCGTTGTCGAGGTGGGGGTCACCGGCTACATGCTGCTCAATACACTTTTATCCGGCCATACAAATAGTGCGTGACATTAGAACAAATTGACAAGGAATGGGGTAGGATTGAACAGAAGACATCAGGTTAAGAATAACTAACAAATTGTTGATTTTAGGATCCAACACAAACATTTTCAAATATTGAAATATTTTCTAGAACAGACAATTAATTTCATTGGCTTATCTAAGCCTAAACCTAACCTAACCTAACTCTTGGTCAAATTGATCAAATATTTTCAAACATTGAAATATTTTATAGAACAGACAATCAATTTCATTGGCCTGTATAAGGCCTAGGAGTTGAAAAGTGCTATGTCAATTGGCGTAGTAAGTTTATTTTTCAAATCGGTATAGTTCATACTTTTGTCTAAGCGCTTACACTGCCATAAGACAACTTTTTCAAAATTCACAAAATTATTTAAAATATATATTTATTTATCGTAAATACTGCACAAGATTCCCTGCTGTCTAGAGCCAGTGAAACTACAGCATCCCTAATTGGGGTATGTTGTGAGGCTGAAGGTAGTGGGAAGAGAAGAAGATGGGAAAGAAATAGGTTGGGAAGTACCCGGGTAATCAGACCTGGTCACCAAACACGGCTAGAACCATTTCAAGCAAAGTTTCGACTCTGAGTGTTGGCATTTCACCAGGGCGAGTATCTACCACTCTGGAACGTTCCGCAAATACACTTTATATTATTTTATATGAATAAAATAAGAAAGAGCACATATTATTATAAAACAATTATTTTCGCACGCCGCGATTTGTACCCGTCACCTCTAGATTCGCAATCGAGCGTATTAAGCACTCGACTACGGAGACGGTCCAAATACCTGCTTAGGCCATTTATAGCTTTACAGTATATTTTATTAATTTATAAAATTAACAAGTAAAAATCGAACGCACGATCCAAAGGGGTGTGACGTAGTAATCCCATTTGATCTTGCTTATTAGAGTGTTTTCATGACATAACCTTAAGTTGTTTGTTTTTGTAATACTTAGAAAGAAGTATATTCATAATATTACAGTAATATTTATCTAATATATCGCACAAATTATCTATAACGTAGATATTTTCAAATATAATACAAAGACATGCAAAGAAAACACTTAAAAAAAATAAAGCCAATGCACAAAACATTACTTTATAAAGGGTGGAAATGTTATAATGCGCTGCCGGGAACCATACAAATTATATCAATCAATAAATTTAAATTAACATGTAAGAACCTTTCAAAATACATTAGTAATATCAATTAGTACGTAAGTTATTATTATTAAGTCAAAAATAATATTAATTATAGTTAGATACTTTGTAAACTTTGATGTACAAGTAACTAATATGAAAATAAAAATTAAAAAATGTACAGGGTTACATTAGAACTTCCATTCGTAACGAAATTGTGTTAACAAGTACTGTATTTATATTTCACGCTCCACACGTTTTACATGTGTTTAGCACATAACTTAAAATGAAAAATCCCACAGTTATTATAAATCAAAAATGTTTCGCGAAAACGAAATATAAATTATTTCCCTCCGCTGAAACAAATGGAGGTTTCGAATGTAAAATGGCGTTCCAATGGTGTGATGGATTAACACCATGGCTGCCATCCCAAAGCTGAAACAAAAGTAAAGTAAAACGTGTGGAGCCGATCCAATATCTGCTTCGGGTGACAGGTGCGCCCGGCGCCCTTGTAGCACCCTGAAATAACTTGAACGTAGCGGCTGCTTGTCCGCACATCTCATGTGCTCCTGGAACGGGAAATAAAATGTACTCACGCGGGGGTGTTTTAAGGTTTTTTTAATATACGTGTGCTTCCAGAATAAGTAGGTCCTGAAATTCAGTACTTTGCCTTGAGCCTCTTTTATTATTAAAAACTAGTTGTTACGCGTGAAAAATGACGGGATGTAATTTGACTTCTAAGAAGAAATGTTATTTCCACTGTCTGCTAAAATACATTATATCATGTAAGAACTTTATTAGGTAGGAAATTCATAAGGTGAGTACTTTATGAGGAAGGAGTTTTATTAGGTAGGTACTTTGTTACGTCGGTAGGGATTTGAACAAATTATATTTTAAATTTGACAATTTCATATTTTCGTAGAAAATATACACTTTGTGGTTTGACATATTTAAAGAAATGAAAAAATAACTTTGTTCAAGGACCACGGATATTATTTTATTTTTTGTGACCGAACGGTTTTGCTTGGACTAAGCATCATCAGGGTACAAAATTAAACCATATATACATACAGAGGAAGAAAAAAATAATAACAGAATAATGAGAAAACAATGTAATAATATTTAAAATTATAACAAAGGAACAGAAAGAAAGAGACAGATAATCTGAATTGATAGAGAGGACACGTCAACAGAGAAAGTAATTAAAGAATGATAATAATTTTGTATTTTGGTAGAAAGCAATCACTTTGAGGTGTGACATATTTTTTCTTTTGATGATAAATTTTATGAGTTCATAGGAAATATACCTAATATTTGACTAGTGCACAAATTTACCTGATCATTAATAATATGATTGTTAATTTTAATGGCTTTTTAGCACTTAAAATAAAGTGATTAAAAAGTGTTACATAAAACATTATGATAATAGGTTAATTATGTCAGAATAATTCATTTAAACAAATTTTGTGATGTATCACCCCTAAGGCGCTTAGTAAAACTAGTAAATAAGTAAAATGTGTTGAGTTAAAATATGGCAAGTCACAAAGTTATCTAAATTTTATATTACGATTTTTTTTTGTATTTCTATGGCCATGACATATTTTTTATTATATTCTCTGAAAAACAGTTTGAAAAAAAATCCGTTACAAATAATAATCAAATCCTCTACGGTCTGCATGGTCGAGTGGTAAGACGCTCGATTACGAATCCAGAGGTCACGGATCCAAACCTGGCGTGCGCAAATATATTTTATAAAATTAATTGATGTCATAACATATTTATTTATTTATCTTTTATTATAAATATCTTGCTTACATATATATCAATCCCGATGAGTTATAAAAACTCACTCTGAGACATTGCGAATTAAAGAAATACTCGTACATGAGTTACAACAGAAAACAGAGATCAAAATAACATAAATCAAACAATATAACATAATAAGAAATACAGTGTAAAAAAATAATTAGGTACTTAGTACTAATATACGATACAAAATTATAAATAGAAACAAAGGAGAAAAAATAAAACCCTGAAGTGCAGTAAATGAGAATGTTTTTACGCTACCGGGAAAAGAAAACTGATTTTGAATCAGGTATTTTCATCTTTAAACGAATTGAAAAATATATTCTTTTAAAGCATTATTTTGGATTTTTTATTAAGTTGACTATTTTTATATTTATCTGGAAGCGAGTTATATAATGTGTAGGCAATGTATTCCAAAGATTTTTTCACATACTTTGTGGTGTGTGTAAGTGGAATGTGCGTTATAAAAATAAAATTTAGTATATTTGCGGCACGTTCTGGAGTAGTAGGTACTCTAAGTGTCGTCCCGATGAAAGACCACCATGCGGAATCGAAACGCTGCTTGAATTGGCTTTAGCCGCCGCGCTTGGTGACCAGATCTAAATAGCCAGGGGCTTCCTAACCTCCCCCTTCCACATCTCCTTCCCCTCCCCATTACCTTCAGCCTCACAACATACCCCTATTGGGGAGCAATTGAAATTCTTGTGCGGTATTTCATCATAAAAAAAATGTACGTGTAAAGGTCAAAATATGCATGTGAATAATTTAAAATTAATGTGGTTTTTAAATTTATATGCCAGTACTTGTCATGCACACGTGATTTTTTTACTATTACATGCCGAAAAATATTTGTGTTTTTTTGTTGTAAATCCATACTAAGCACCATAACATAAATTGACATAATTATTAAGAAAAAATATATATTCAGTTAGTAAGCACACAGACACTTTAGAAGTTATTGAAATACAATGTGTCAGATAATTTATCGAGCTTCCCGAAAAGTTCAACACTTTCAGTAATGAAACGAATATCGAGGAGGTGTCATACGCGCCCGTGAAAGATTCAACCGTTTTCTCTTTCTGCGCTCCCGGTACCCGCACTCGAAAACCCCATGATTTATCTCCCGGAGGCTTCACACGCGAATAGTTTTCTAACACCCCACATTATTCCTGACACCCTGTTACTTCGCGCCAACCATTTCTGCCCAATGGAGGAAATTCCGAAACAAACTCCGGAAACCAATTGAATTTACATTTAATTTTAAATAAACAGCTATGTGCTCGAGAGTTGGCACTCGGAAATAATATTTTTCACACATTATGTGAATTTGAATGTACACATAAATCATGCAACTTTTGAACTTTCTAGCACAGCATGTTTCCCAACAAAATGTACCCAAAAATACCTTTACATCTACAGGAAAGCTATTACTGACATTCCGTTTCAGAGCCGGGAAGGCTTTTGCTAGTGCCAGAAATACCATGTTTTACCATTGGATAAGAATAAAAAAAAACATATATTGAAGGAAGCAAATTTTTGGTAATGTGACAAAATGATTTTTAATTTTTAAAGTGAATACCGCACTAGAGTCCCAACCGCTCTCTACCGTCTAGAACCAGTAAGACTATAGCATCCCCAATTGGGGTATGTTGTGAGACTTAAGGTAGTAAGAAGGGGAAGGAGATGGGAGGAAAATAAATATGGTCACCAAACACGGCTAAAGCCATTTCAAGCAAAGTTTCAATTCTGAATGGTGGTTCTTCACCTGAGCGATTCTTAGAGTATATACCGTTATGGAATGTGTAATGAGACACATTGATTAAATATAATTATTTGTGCACGCCGGGTTTGAACCCGCGATATCTGGATTCGAATTTGTGCATCTTACCACTCAACCACGGCAGCAAGTACTTTGGATTAACCACAAATTATTATTATTTTAACAGGCAATCGGACCGTTATAATTTTTTTTTTACAGAAATCAAACACGTTGTGGTTAGGCATGGTAATTTAAATTAAAAATACATGTTTTATCTAACCCCGCTTTATTGTATATTTCTATTTGTATTTATACATATTAAGCAATCAATCTGTTCAGCTGAAGGTTCAGGATAAACTGAAACTAGTAGACAATATATACACAACACAATAAAGTAGTGTTAAAAAAAACATTTAATTTTAAATGTTAATGAATTGTTTTGATATATTTTTTTAGTTTGCATTTTTTTTGTTTGAGTAATGAGAGAATTATTGCCTTTTTCCTCCATCACCTTAAGTCAGGTGAGAGTTAATTGACAGTCAGACACAAACGTGAAAAAAGCTTAGTTTAAGGGAAAATTTTGTTGTTATCTGTCCAGCTTTAAAAATAGCATTTGTCACTATTGCTTCCCTTTTATTTTAAATTATATAACTGTATCGCGTCCACATACATAGCCTGTTAAAAAGAAAAGGTGAATTTTGAATTTTCGCGGGGTGTGTACATTCGATTTTTTTTTTGTTATGTTGGTACTCGTATGTTAGCATTACCAGCCATTTTGGATTAGTGGTTTGTTTTTGAGAACAAGAAAGGTTAGTCACGTTTTTGTGTTTTCTTCGTTTTTTTACTTTTGAAAAAAAAATGGATCAAAGAATATGTATTAAATTTCGCGTTAAAAATGGAATAAAGTGCTCCAACGCACTTACAATGTTGACTGTGGCATTCGTCGAGTCTACTTTGTCACAAAAAAGTGTTTATAAGTGGTACAAGCGCTTTACAGAAGGCTGAGAAGATGTTAATGACGATGAGCGTCCTGGAGTTGTGGAAAAACAAATCATGGATTTTATTCTTTGATTCATTTTTTTAAAAAGTAAAAAACCGATGAACACACAAAAACGTTACTAACCTTTCCAGTTGTTAAAAACAAACTACTAATCCAAAATGGCTGATAATGCTAACATATGATAAGCATACGTGTACAAACATAAAAAAAAAACAAAAAAACGATAGACGAATTAACACAACCCGCGAATTTTCAAAATTCACCCTTTCTTTTGAACAGGCCTCGTGCATAATAATATACATTATCTATTAAGTTATGTGAAAACATAATGTAGTTATTGATTCCATATTCTTTTTCTGAGATAAACGTAGTACAGCTCTGACTTATCGACTATAGTATAAATAAGACATTTCTTAAAATATATGTAGTTGTGGAAAAGGCAAAAGGGCTGAATCGCTATTTCAGGAAGTTTACATAAAAGCACTTTAAAGTTTTTTGTTTTGTTTTACAATAAAATTCATAAGTCTTTAGTACATGGTTAGATATTTGAACAAAAAGTAAGCTGAATTACCTGAATGACAAAAAACTAACCAATTCTTAAGCTTGTGTCGCTTGAATCAAGCCATCTCTTAAATGGTAAATATATTTCAGTTGGCTGAAGGGCCACAAAAGTCTTCAGAATCAAACGAGAGTCAGAGAGTTTGATGCAGAAAAAAAAACTGATCAAAACTGCTTATTTAACTCATTTTCGAGCAAATAATAATAATAAAGTTTTATGTTAGAAGGTATGCAGGCATAGTTCAATGCAAAAGTTTCCATAATTGTTAATAATAATACAATAAAAGTTGTAATACACACAATGATAATAATAAACAAAAATAAAAATAAACATAAATTCGTAAGAATTTTTTGAGGATATTATTTCTCATTTCTGCAAAACGCCATCAAGAGGGAGTCGAAATTGTCGCTTAAGCTCTTTTGCCTTTCCAGCGGCGATATTGAAAAAGAAAAAAGGAATCAAAAGGAATTAAACATAAATTAATAATAAAATAAATAAATTGTAAAATACATGTAAAAAATATGATTGGAGGATATTAGGTCTCATTTCTGCAAAAGGCCATCAAGAGGGAGTCCAAAGTGTCGCTTAAGCTATTTTACTTTTCCAGCGACGATATTAAAAACGGGAAAAGGTGCGTTATATTTTTTAACAATTTTGGTGCCTTTATATCCCGACTAATTTAGCGTTTTCGTAAGCCTCGCTTGCCCCGGCCCTGTTCGAGTTACCTAAGGGATGGTAGATAAATTATATTTTTAAAATTGCGTGGGAAATGTTCTGGGTATGGCCTCAACGTATCCTAAGACATTAACTACTGAAGGGTACTGAAATTGAATTTTCACAGAAAAACCAGGCTATTAAGGAAACATGTAATTTAAAAGTGAAATACACTGTTCTCGGTTTACAAGGAGGAGATATGTGAAACCTGCGTAATTAGGTTGTCATATATTCACATCAGGAGTAACACTTCTTACTTAGGAGGGAAGTTTGCTCTACGTTGCAAACCTGAAGCAACACGTAACGATGAAATAGTGGGCTTTTATATCAAAGTTTTTCCAGCTGATATGTCTTATAATTCATATGACTTGTACGCTTGGAAAAACTCTCTCAGAGGTGGAGGATGGTAACCATTGTTTTACAGGGGATAATTTCATATTCACGCAGTCATTTATAAAGAAATAAACCTTAACATATCACAATTTTTTGTAAGATTTTTTTACCAAGGAATATAATCATGTTTTAAGGCAATCAGACCTTACTAAATAAAATTTATAGAAACACACATAACTTTGTGGTTTGACATGTTTAAAGAAATGAAAACGTAACTTTTTTGCATGAGATCACTGCTATTATTTTAATTTTTATGACCGACCGGTTTCGCTTAGCTTAAGCATCATCAGGGTACAAAATCAAATAGTTTAATCATTCTTTTATCGTAAGTTCTCAAAACGTTTTTCTCCATATATTTGTAATATTTTATCTCTATGTTTCCGATTCATTGTGAAAAATGAAAGTAACTAATTTATGTTTTTTAAATAGTGCTAAGCTTTTAAGTTATTTTATTTTCGGGTTACGGAAAAACTGTTAATATTTGAAAAATTCATACTATCATCATCAGGCCTGATTTACTAAACTTT
The DNA here is from genome assembly GCA_022651775.1 of Drusus annulatus. Lineage (NCBI taxonomy): Eukaryota > Metazoa > Arthropoda > Insecta > Trichoptera > Limnephilidae > Drusus > Drusus annulatus. Next base: position 851,629 of record JAGWCC010000011.1, read on the forward strand.
ATTTCCTTTCACATACCAACGAGAACTACTCAATCCAAAATTGTATTTAGCTGTAACAATAACATAATTACTGAGTCTTTCAGATGCTCGCTTGTACTTAGATTGCATGTAGTTGGTAATACATACGCAGAGGTGGCTGATGTATTTAACTGCACGGAATGTAGATACAAGAAGGCTATAGTATCACATACATTTAATTAAAATTAATTTAATGTAATCAAACACTATGTTTTACTACTAAACAAGTTGTTTTTTTTTTATATGTAAAAGCCACCTCGGGCGTATACAATAAAATAAATACATAAGCGTAAAATTAAGTTGTGCAATGATGGATGACTTAACTAGCAAAGGCATTGAATCGATGACGCGTAGGTGCAAACTCGACGCATTTGTCAACTCGGATACTAACCGGTCAAATATATAAATACTGCTATTAAGGCTCAGTACCCAAGAATGACGCCAAAAGTTTGTTGTAGAATTCAAATAAAGCAATACTACAAATGATTTATCTGCAAATTTTCTATGTGTAGTTAGTTTCTAGTGAATACAATTTTAAAAATAAATTAAATTCTATGAAAAACATATTTGCATATTAATAAAAGCTGTAGTTTTAAAACTAGCAAAGGCATTTTTTAACCGTTTCACCTAAAAGTATGCATACGTTTCATATATAATTTGAAAAATTAATGTCTAAGATTTGTATTAACTGAAACTGTTAACTATCCGCATAGAATGAACAAATAATTTTTTTGTCATTTTGCTTGTACTAGAAAGTCAAAAAGCGTATATTTTTGGGTGCTGACACTAAATAACAAGCTTACAAAAAAAAAAAGTGTAGTTAAAAGCAATTTGCAGATATTTTTTTAAAAGTACAAACGTAACCTTTAACAGATTGACTGGCGTGAAATTAAACGCCGAAATAAGTACAAAATAAAGTGCCAGAACGTATGTAAGAATAACGTGAAGATTTCCTAAAGACTAAGGAAAGAAGCTTGGAGGAGTCGGGGGCCATAAAGCTCCGCGCCGTGTCTAAAACTTTGGCAATTTTTCCTTGATGTCATGGCAATATGTTCCCGGACATACTTCACGGCTTCTTCCATTCTTTCCACCCCTCTTCCACTTCTCACGTGTGCACGTGTGGGATCGTGTCTCCCGGAGAGGGCAATGTATTACCGAGAAGTAACGCAACTGCGCGGGACTTGGCGATAGTTTCAATGTACTGTACGTTATGTACAAGCTCCGGATGAATTGAAGAAGAATGCCTTGCTACGTGTTTTAATACCCCTGATATTTTGTACTTATTTCAGAAAGGTTGTGAATGTTTTTAAATTGACAGAAGCTTTCATATTACTTAAAGCGAATTATCAGGTATTTGAGTAAAAACTACATCGGTAGCTGAAACGGGTGATACATAGGGGCTGTTAAACTATTTATATATTAAAATTTCGTTCTATTTCCACAAAGATTTTAACCAAAAGCCTGCGTAGAAGACTGTAGGCTACGAATTCAGAGGTGGAGGGTTAAAACCCGGCGTACGCAAATGATTTGTATTCAATTAATATGGGGTCTTAAATTATCATAAATAAATACTTAAAAGTTATCATTTCATTTTAATTTAAAAACTATTATTTAAATTATAATATTTTTAACAGAGATCCAACAGAAACTAGCCGTTGAAACAACTGATTTTATAACTATAAATTTAATTGAAAAACACTTTTAGAAAATTGGTTAATTTATTAATATAAAAAATTTATAATAATAATTAATTGAGTTGAATCTAGAAACACAAAAGCGAAAAGTTAACACAACTGTCCCGTTTGAAGCTTTCAACCAGAGCACTTCTGAGAATGCCTTGGGTTAGACGGCTTCCGTGGTTGAGTAGTTAAGATGCTCAAGTACAAATCCGGAGGTCGCGGGTTCAAATACCGGCGTGCGCAATTAAATTTAATATTATTAAAATGTAATCCTTTAGACGTATGTGCGGTAAAATCATTAATGACTGAGAAAAATTATGAAGAGGACACTTAGATGCTTTGGGCATGTAGAGCGATTTTACAAAGAAAGGAATGTGAAAAGAATTTTCGATGTGAAAGTGAATGGAAGAAGAAGTCGAAGACGCCCGAAGAAGACATGGCACGATCAAGTAAATCAAATATTTGAATCGGGACATGTAAAGAGTCAGAATAACAAAAGTGTATGTGTGAGACGATGTATGAATGTGAATGAAGCGAGGAGTGTGGGCCAAGACAGAGTTGTCTGGCGGTCCGTCCTTTCTGCCTACCCCTTCAGTAAAACGGCGTAATGGTTAGTTAGTTAGTTAGTTAGTGTTATTTCACATTTGGCAATATCGCTCTTCTCTTAAAAAATCTGAACCAGCGAAAGCCTTTTCTTTCAGACTTGCCATTAAAAAAAGGGATTGTATAAATAAAATATTGAGTATTTGACAATATAAATACACGGGGCTAAAAGTTAACTTTCGTGAAAATCGGTTTCACGAGAGTATGTAAAGCAAAACATGATTTTGCATATTTCAACTGATGTGGATGGAAAAAAGAAATGTAGATACGATATGCCAAACCCAACTGTTTAAACAGACAAATCATATTTGCAGAGGAGAAAGCTTCTCCCGGGAAATAAAATCCATAAATTTTACATTTCTCCATTGAGGATAGGAAAACTTGGCGATTCTCCGAATAAAATAATAACGTAAATTTATATTTTTTAGAGGAGATATTCAAAATATTAGCTGAAATATATTTCCTAGTTTTTCGAGTAAATTAAACTAGTTTTTATTTATTATTATTATTATTATTATGCAAGTCTCAACTACTACAAACTGTCTAGAGCCAGTAAGACTGTGGCTGGGGATGACGCGAGGTTTGTGAGGCTGAAAGTAGTGAGGAGGGGAACGAGATGGGGAAAATAAGGGTTGGGAGGTACCTGGCTATTTAGATCCAATCACATGTTGTAGAAGATTACTTTTCAACTTTTTATTTGATTGATATTCAAACCTAAATAGTCGACTGTTACTTAACAGTACTCATTGACATAAAAAAAGCGTGAATACCGCACAAGAGTCTCAACTGCTCTCAACCGTCTAGAGCCAGTGAGACTATGGCATCCCCAATTCAAGAATGTTGTGAGGCTGAAGGTAGTGGGGAGGGAAAATACATGAAGAAGGGGAAGGTTATTGGCGCACGCCGAGTTTGAACCCGCGACCTTAGGATTCGTAAAAGAGCGTCTTACCACTCGGCCATGGAGGCCAAATAGGGAGTTTAATTCTCAGCACCCAAAAATGTCGTTAAATGTCACTCTGTACCATTCTAATACAAGCAATACTACACAAATGATTTATTTGTAAATTTTCTATGGCTAGTTAGAAAAATGTCTTTGTTTCCAATGAAAAATTTTTATAAACTGAAATCTTTTAAATTCTATTAAAAACATACTAAAAAGTGTAGTTTGGAAAGCCAGCGAAGCTTTTTAAACGATTTACCTTAAATTCCAGTATGCATTTCATAAATAATTTAAAGATTAATGTTTAAGAATAGTATTTACAAGAAACCTCAGATATTTTCCTAACTATCCGGAAAGAACTAACAGATAAATCATTTTTGGAATTGTTTGTATTCTTAAAATTTTTATTTTTTATTTATTAACTTTTTATTTCTTACATTATTTTTTTACATTACCTATTATTAGAAAGTGTGTATTTTTGGGTGCTGACCCTTAATGCTAAAATTTACAACTACGTTATTTTCCTGACTTAGTCATCTGTGCCGTTATTGTTTTAATATTTTGCACTTTTTCTGGCGGTCTCTCAAATCTGAGGTTGGCCAACATCGGGAAATCTTCATCCTTCAGACTGTAGTCCAGAACAACTCTGCGGCACTTTTTTTTGAGCATTATTTTCACACAGGAGACCTTGAGGGAAATAATTTCCTTCATGGCCTATGTCATCTTTGAGGATGCTGTGTGGAGGGTCTTTTTGAGGAAAGGAAGGAGTGAACCTGGGTCTTAAAGAGGCTGGATGTTGAAGGAGGGAGGAAACACAGAGACCGGAAAATCGTTCCACAGCCGAGCTGTTGAACATTTGAACATTCACATTGAATGTCAACCGTGTACAAATTTTGGACGCGCGTTTGGCGAGTTTCTCAACTATGCGCCGGTGGCAAAGGGATCAATGACGCAAGTTCCTTGGAGCATCTTCCATTGAAATACCGGTAGAACAAAGACAGCATTTCCATCTGACGCCTGCGCTCCAAAGATTGCAATCCGTTTGCGATGACAGAAGAATCTATCAAACGGACCGTCCGTTTCTGCACAGAGTGAAAAGTATTTAGGAGCTCCAGACCAGAGGTTGCTGCTGAATTAAAAAAAAAAAAGTATTTGCGGGCCCTGGACAGTACGAACTACACTCGTAGCAGTCACGTATATTATAAAACCATTAAGTTCTATATCTCCCTTCACTTCGCCTACTATCCTCCATCCCCTGTAATATTTGCTTTTCTTTGAATTTTCTTTTTAAATTACTTATGATTGTACGAAATTTACTTTCAGCTTCGGAACAGCTTATAATAAGGTAGCATTTTTTCCGATAGTGCCCAGCTGCCGACCTTGTGTATATCTCGAAGTTCGTACGACAATTAAAAATGGTAGCCACCTCTGGGCTGAAACCCCAATGTACCTTCTTGATTAATTTGCGTGGATCTGTCTTTAGGAGGGCGGTTCATCTGGTTGAAAATTGTTGTTGATAATTTTTATATGTGCCCATAGAAGAAATCATGTTTTTCATCAATTATATAAAACGGACGATTTGGAAACGTCGCTTGGTTTTGATTTTAATGGATTTTCAATCAATTTCGGATTTACCATACCATAGACACTAAAAATTAACATATAATTCTTATTTTTTTCAAAAAATTAAAATAAGGGTTTGAATAACGGTATTAACTAACCGTAAATACATTTTGGAGAACTCCGTAGTATTTTTTCAATAATTTTAAATTAGTCAAATCTACCAACTGCCATAATTTACTTTTGATAACTAATTCAAGAACCATCACGCCGTTTCTCCGCAGGGGTAGACAGATGAAACGGATCACCATAAAACTCTGTCTTGTCACACACTTCTTGATTCATTCACATACATACATCGTCTTATACATACTTTTCTGTTATTCTGACTCATAACATGGCCCGATTCAAGTATTTGATTCACTTGATCGTGCCATTCTTCTTTCTTCTTCGGTCGTCACCGACTACTTCTTCCATTCATTTTAGCGTCATGTATTCTTATCACATTTGTTTCTTCGTTCATTCGCTCTACATGTCTAAGTCATCTAAGCTTCCACGTCTTTTATTCATTACGCTTACATCAGCCTTGCATTCTTTCCGGATATCCACATTTTTAACACGGTCAAACGTGGTTTTACCGCCCATTAGCCTCAGGGATCCCATCGCTACAGCATTCAGTCTACTTTCATCCTTCTTCTGCCAGTATCATACCTCACTGACATACATAAGGGTTGATATTAACACTCCATTGTAGACTGCTAGCGTCGCTTCTTTGGACATTTTTTTATTTGCTCCAACAGCGTTCGGTCCTCCATTAATGGATTTTCCTGCATTCACCTTTCTTTTAATATCCTTATCAGACTCCGTCTCTCGTAAACATAAATCATTTTGTTTCGATAATTTCCGCAATGCTTTTACATGACAGCAGTTATGACCTATTTTTTCAATGGCGCCTTGATTCTATGATCAGAATATATTTAATTTTGATAAAGTAATTACGGGATTGTTTATTTCTATATTTGCTAAAAATAGTTGTTTTGTTGATCAGTCGTTTATGATGAAAACAATCCGAAAACAAAGTTGTTTCCTTATTGTTAAGTAAAAATTCAAGAATTAATCAATCCGGAAATAGTCGAAAATTCTTTTATCATTTACTGGTAATAAATGTATATTTTAGATCAAATATATTAAATAAAAAATAATTTTGTTTTAAGCCACTTTATTTATACACATAAAAATTCGACCGGTTTCGGTTAAACTTAACCTTCATCAGGAACGTATAAGTATAAACGTTCGTTTATACTTATACGTTCCTGATGAAGGTTAAGTTTAACCGAAACCGGTAGAATTGTTATATGTGTATAAATAAAATGGCTTAAAACAAAATTATTTTTTATTTAAATTATAATGTCAAGCTACAAAGTGTTTGCTTCCTTCGATAATCAAATATATTATTTACAATAGGGTGATATATATTAAATAAAGTCAATACGGAAGGGCTAATCGTCAAAGTTTGTCTGATAAAACAAATATAACTTAATATCCTGCTTTATTTCACACAGTAAAAAAATAATTTATTTTATTTCCAGGAAAAGAAAAATCTTTCAAATTCTATTTCTACTTTTATGTCCGAGAGTAATTGAATTCTGCCAGGTAATTAATTTTTACGCGTGATAACCCTTTTGACCTTCAAAAGCTTAATCAATGACTGGTGAAACAGCAAAGTCTGACACTTTTACAATCACGTGTAGAATAATAATAAGGCAGAACTTAGTATTTATCTAATTTACTTAGTACAGAATTTTTTATTACATGTTTTTGTTTTTTTTTTTTAAGGTCTAACTTACCCGTTAAAAGACAGACGTTAAGAACAGTAGAATGTAAATGTTCAGAACCTTATTAAAATAATATTTAAAGCCTATTATAAATAAAAATATATATGGAATATAAATAATAAAATAATATATATACAAATAGATAAATAGTAACAATGACGTCATCAATACCATGTGGGGTAGAATTTAAAATTACACTGGTAAACACGATTTTTATCTCTTAAGTTTAGAAATTTGATTATGATATGAAATTTGGTGCTGATTTAAAAAATGCCATTAAATTTTTTTTAGCATTTCAGGTTTTGGAGGGATTTGGATTCTTGTTTTGTAATCTTTTATTAAAGTAAGAAGAAAAAAAAACAGAATAACCCTGTTTTTATTATTTGCACTGATAACACTAAACTTGTCATTTTTAAGTTCGTCTTTTATAGCAAGTACCGTGTTGAACGTATTTTTGTGAAAAAAATACATAAAATTATAATATAAAAAAAGCAATAGAAATAAAAAAAAATTCTCCATCATCGTAAAGATAAACAAAACATCCCTATAGAAAAAAGCATACGAACTGTATGGAAACCTATAAATGGTCATATTCATACTACTCATGTAATATTCTACCTAATTTATATGTTAACTGTTGGTCTTATGAAAATTATACAAAAATTAAAGTGTAAATCTTTGCAAGACCGCAAATGAGTGCTTTTTTTTAAATATAAACAGATTTCCATGACTGTGGTATGGTCAGTTTTAAAGTCAGTCATAGAAATTTTAAGAGGAAACAAAGATTACGTCAGTATTTTCATCGGTTTAATTACATTTTACGAATAAATGGGATGCAAAATATCTCTATTCATTTTTGCACTCTCTTTGAGATTTTTCCCGGATAAATTGGGTGAACGTGATCATCAAGATAAAGCCAGAATGAAAAAACGGTATCAAAGAAAATGGAATCCATAAATGACGGAAGATACTACAAAAAGATTCTACAGAGGTACACAAACACAAGTCAACTACCAAATAAATAAAAACTTTATTTAAATATATTCAAAAATTAAGTAAGAACTAAGTTACTAGGGATTTTGTAATGTTACATAGTGTATTTAAAAACCCCGTAAATATAAAAAAAAAATTATGCGCACGACAATTTTTTTTTTACTAATTAATTTATAAGAAAAATAGCTCTCTTCAATATATTCAGCTTTTATGGAACAAAAGTTTTAAAAAAAAAATTATTCACCAATGATATAGGTAGGTAAGGTTCTTTTAACAAAGTAGAGTAAATAGAGCTACAAAAAACCCAACCACAGAGAAAAATTTAATCCTAACAATAACAAATTTCATGATAGGAGTGGTCGAAATGAAAGAATTTTTCAACGGATATGGGCGCATTTTTCTCCGTACCTACTTGTCGGATACGTACAAACTTGTGAATTCGTTATAATATTGATAGGTTACAGACGATTCTTAAATAATAACATTAGAAATTGGAATATTAAGAAATTTCATGGAATGAGTGGTCAAAATGAAAGGATTTTTCAGCTGATATGGGCGCATTTTTCTCCGTCCCTACTTTCCGGATACGTACGAACTTGTGAATTCGTTATAATATTGATAGGTTACAGATGATTCTTAAATAATAACATTAGAAATTGAAATATTAAGAAATTTCATTAAATGAGTGGTCGAAATGAAAGGATTTTTCAGCTGAGATGGGCGCATTTTTCTCCGTCCCTACTTTTCGGATACGTACGAACTTGTGAATTCGTTATAATATTGATAGGTTACAGATGATTCTTACAGAATAACGTTATAAATTGGAATATTAGTAATTTCGTCAAAAGAGTGGTCAACAGAGGCATCGAGTCGCGTTAAATGTACCTGTACGTGATTCGTGAATTTATATATTTTTAAATAAGTCATAAAATACCCACCGCAATTACGACGAGCGTGCCACCGGCCGGCGTTAAACCGTTTCCAGTCGCAGTGAGACATTACAGCACGCGACAAGTTCAACAATAAATTAAAATAATGACCTGAGAAATGATGTCGCGCGCCCTGCGAAACTATAAAACACTCCGCCCCCCGCGGGGACTTATGCATCGGATCGGGCGGGGGGCGATGGAGGGGGCGGTCGGGCCAGAAAGCCTTCACGGATTTATGATGGATCTTATTTTTTGACGCAATGGGCGAATGCTGCGCTGAAAGCACTCTCAGCGTGGAATGCGATGGCCAAATTGATTTGAATGCTGCCGATAAGAAAATAATAATATTTGGATAATTTATATAGCGCCGTTTTTGTGAAAAATCACCCCAAGGCCGCAAACACTTCAAAGTAGCTACACATATTTAAAAAATAACTAAAAATATTTTGTATGAGAGGTAGAAGCTCAGAGGAAGAATATATGCATATGGAGAGTGAGCTTAATATTTTTACCCAACCTATAAAAAATTACGACAAATCACTCTCAGAGTTTTTACATCGTAACCGCGAGAGAGAAAAATATAAGATAAGTTCGCACACAATATAGCACCGCTTTTAGGTAATTTTATATAAGCATGTTTTCCGTCTTCTACGTCTCCGGTGACTCTACCCACTACGTTTTGTTATGCGACATAACAGGACATAACCCAACGGGTTTTTAGGTTATATCCTATATTTTTGTTTATAACAATACTGTGAAAGCTCATTATTTTATACAAATAAACATCAACATTATGTCGACATGTACTATGAATGGATGTATAAATACCCAAGCCCTAGCTTTAGCTACTGACTGCACTAGCGCTCCTTCCTGGTATATTGTTGCTCTGAGGGTAGAAGCCTATTTATAGTCAGTTATTTGGCCATCTTCAAAAGAGGAGAAAAATGTTTGACACCAGAGGTAATTTGACGGCCTCCGTGGTCGAGTGGTAAGACGCTAGACTACGAATCCAGAGGTAGTGGGTTGTGCAAATATTTTTCCTTAAATTTTATATTTATTTTATAGTTATTTCACATTAAATTAATATGAAATAATGTGTAGTTTATTTGAGGCACGTTCCAGAATAAAAGATACTCTTAGTATCCCCCATGTTAAAGACCACCATACAAAATCGAAACGTTGCTTGAAATACCAGGTACTTTCTAACCTTCCTCTTCGCTATATCCTAACCCTCCTCACAACCTTTAGCTTCATAACATACCCTAATTGGGGATGCCATAGTCCCACTGGCCCTAGACGGATGGTAAAATAAAAATGGTAAAAACATTTTTTTCCATACTTTTTTTCATGATAATTGACAAAGGTGGTGTAATATTTTCAACAAACAAAATATTTTTTTCGTAAGAAGCAATCACATGGTGCTTGGACATTATATTAACAATAAAAGAATACTTTGTTTTAAAACCACAGAATTTTCATTTATTATATGTGCCCTAACGAAGCTTGATCCAAGCGAAACCGGTTGGCCTTTATCATAATAAATTCTGTGGTTTTAAAACAAAGTATTGTTTTAATATTAAAACAAAATAATATAAAAATATATTGTCAAAAAATTATATTCATCAAAAAATAATTAATTACTGATCTAACATTTATTTGATTTTTTAATTACGCAAATCTAAAGTTGATTAATGCATGGATAGTTTTATTCATGGTAAAGCACGTAATTATCCGTGGCTAACCCATGCTCACTTGACGGGAGAGGCACTTAACTATGTGCCTTGGGCTTGCAGCGGAGTATTTGCTTATTTTTTATGTCCACAGGGATTTGAACTCTTGACCCGTAGGAATAGTCGGATTAGCACAGAAGTTAGCTGTTGGTTGGATTCAGGGAAAACGAATAAGACACAATTGCAACGAAGTAAGCTTAAAATCTGTAATCCTTGAATAATCCTATTTCTAATCGGGTTCCTTGACTTTCAACCTTTGTTTCGACTCAATATAAGTTCTATATAATGTGTTGCAAATGTTCATAGGGTATTGAGTATTTTTATTTTTTTATTTTTTATATGAATACCGCACAAGAGTCTTAACTGCTCCCGACCGTCTAGAGCCAGTGAGACTATGGCATCCCCAATAGGGGTATGTTGTGAGGCTGAAGGTAGTGGGGAGAGGAAGGAGATCGGAAAGAGGAAGGTTGGGAAGTACCTGGCTATTCAGATCTGATCACCAAACACGGCTAAAGCCATTTTAAGCAACGTTTCGATTCTGAATGGTGGTCTTCCACCAGGGCGATACTTACAGTATCTATTACTTTAAGTATGTATACTTTTTTTAAATATGTGATAAATGATTGTCATTACTGAATGTAGATGTCGTCGGAGTAGAAAACTGTATCTTTTTTCAAATCAGAAGTAAATAATGAAAATGAAATATTATCTTTGTATAAGACCACAGATTTTATTTTGATTTTTATAATCAATCTTTTATGACTTTATTTCGCTTAGCCGGAGCATAACCAGGATACCAAATTAAACTAAACAAATAATACATAGTGTGTGGTTAAATAAACTCATACAAACAGAGGGAGAATACAATATAAAATAAAATAAAAGAACAGTAAGAAAACAAAAGAATAACATTTAAATTATTACAAAGGAACAGAGATACAGAGACGGATAATATGAAATGAAAGAATAAATATATATATATTGAAAGTTACACTTTCATTTTCAATAAATATGTCAAACCACAAAGTGATTGCTTTCTTTGATAATATAAAATAATATTGTGTTTATCTGAAGTGGCCTGCCAGGTCAGTATGCTTCTGTATATTATCTCTGTACATATTATAAATAAATATTAATATACCATATAATATGTGTATTTAATAATAAGATATAGCCTAGTAACTAAAAGTATGTATGAGACGATGTATGAATGTAAAAGAAGCAAGAAATGTGTGCCAAAACAGAGTTAATAATAATACTAATAATAAATCTTTATTTAAATACAGTTAACAGTAATAACAGCAAAATAATAAAAATATAATCAGAATAATCATATAAAATACATAGGGTGTATAAAGGTGTAGGTACATTTATATATTTTAACAAGAGATCTATACATTGTAAACAGTATATTTATATATATATGTATATATTACAGAAACATTAATTAAATAGAAATATAGACCATTATCCGTATTTGCTTAATACATATAACTTAGTTTTTGTATATTTGTAGACAGTTATTACTTTTGTTTTCTCGTAATCTGCCTCACTAGGCAAGCCTGTGTTGAGGCAGTATTTGGCAATCCGACCTCTGCGGGGAAACTGAGTGATGGTTAGTAAGTTAGTTGGTTACAGCAAACTTGAAGTGATTTTGCACAAAAACGGCGCTATACAAATTTTTCAAATATTATTATTATTGTTGACGATTCCTGTCTGGAGCCAGTGAGCCTATGAGGTAGCTAATTTGGAGTGCATTGGGAGCCTAAAAAAAGTAGTTAGAAGAAAGACATGGGAAAGATTAAGGTTGGAAAATACTTGACTATTAATATGTGATCACTGAACACGCCCAAAGCCATTTCAAGCAACTTTTAGATTTTGTGCATTTTTTGCCAGGAAGATAGTGAGAGTATCTACCATCCCGGAAAGAGGTACAAACAAACTGTGTTTAAACTTATTCTGAAATATTAAATTATTAAAAATATTTTGGCTATGCTGGGTTTCGAACCTGTTACCAACTGGGTTCGGCGCCAAGGAGCTTATCGCTTTGTCACCGAGGATTTAAACATGGCAACAGCTGTGTGGAAAGGTTTTTCATGAGACGTGTTGATTTAATTTTTTTCCCAAATTTGTTTCTATTTTGTAGATAAGTCGACACGTTTAGAAAATTTAAAAAGTGAATTTTTTTTCTAGTTGGCTGTCAAGGAAAATGGATGGTTGTTTATTTTTGTTTGTGAAAAAAGATTTCCAAAAAATTATTGTTTTTTTTTGCATTGAAATCAAAAGTGTTTGTTAAAAATATCACGGAAATATTTAATTATTTTAGAAAGTGTACAAAACTTAGCTAAAAACATAAAAAAACCCTTACTGGCAGCTCATAAATAAAATGAAAGACGTATTATATATATAACCTTGAATAAACGGTGTATGGAGAGAGAGCTAATTATTTTTACCCGACCGATACAAACTCGCGATGAATAACTTTCTCCGGGTTTTAACGTCGTTCGCCATGAGAGAGAAAGAGACAACAAATATAATACTGCGCTTCTACGTACTGTCACAATGAGCTTGGGCTCCTGGGTCACCGCGGGACACCGCCCACATTTTTTATTATGCCACTAAACTCGACACAACTAAACGGTTTTTTAGGTTAGATGCTATATTTTTGATGATATCAATACTGTGAAAAAAGTGGTTTTACGAATAAACAAAAAAAATATGACGATATATAAATAATATGTGATATGAATGGATGTATAAATACCCTAGCCTTGGTCTTAGTCACGCCCAGGTCCGCCGATTCAGGTAAAAATCATCAATAACTGACTACACTGCCTTGGATTGATACCACTCTATAAACAACTCTAAGTATGTTACTGATTGCCAAGTACTTGCCTACTACATTATATTATTTTCGTTTCCTCTTAAAAGTATTCTGAAAACTTAACTTGTATTAAAATATTCGATTTTCGAAAAATGTTTTGCCAGGGCCAACCGGAATTTGGGAAATTTACGATCGTTGTAATTGGAAATTCTTAATTTAAAAATACTTCCGGAAGCTCCCGGGTGGAAGTTATTAAGGTTCTTCCCCGGGGTAGAATGGGATGTGGGGCCATTGTTATGGGAGATCGGAAGTATAAGTCAAGCTTATCGTATGTGAATAGGGAATTACTTTAAGCTAACTAACTTATCATCTCGCTGGGGTAGACAGGGAGGGTGGAAAGCCACCCCTCCGTTCTGGTACAGAGAACTAGCTCAATCTACATGTTTGCATTTTATTCGCTTTTAGTCTAATTCTGAAGGATTTATTTATAAATTAACGGACTAAAGTCCAATTACAAAAAAATACAACACACGAAATGAGAAAAAAGAGCGACAGAGAAAAAACAGTACATACATAATATTACACGAAGCAATGACAAAAATAGGACAAAATATACACAAGTAAGAACATTCAAGCCAAGGTCAAGTCAAAGTTTTGGAAGATTTGTAAAGAATTTTGACAAAAATCATTTAGACTGTTGCCAAAAATTTTAAGACCATGGCTTGAAGTAAAAATTCTCGACATTCTGGACAGTGGAGAATGATACCCATAATTTGTAGAGTGATGATTGAGGAACAGCAATTCATTGTTTCTGAGTTTACGGCATGGGATATTGAACTGGATACGTTGCAACAGAGAAAGTGAGTCTATAAAACAATTAATTATTTAGAAAATGCAAATTAAATCAAAGTTTTTCCTGAATTTCAATCAAGTAAATGATTAACTTGGTAATGCCACGTTTTTCAAACATCCACCTTTTTTATGTTTTCCTGAGGCTCTTTTCTGCACCCGTTCATTATATTATGTTGCGGAAGTGGTCAAAGCATACTTGGAAATGTTGAAATAGGAAGTCCTACTCCACGCGTCATATTCTCCAGATGTTGCTCCCTCTGATTATTACTTGTTTCGATCAATGGCACACGACCTGGCTGATCAGCACTTCCAGCCTTATGAAGAAGTAAAAAATTGGATTGATTCGTAGATCGCTTCAAAAGATGACCAGTTTTTTCAACGCGGAATTCGTACGCTGCCCAAAAGATGGGAGAAGGTAGTGGCCAGCGATGGACAATATTTTAAATCATAAATATAGGGCCAATTTTTAACAATAAGGCCTCGAATTTTGGGAGGAAATGGCGAAAGCAAAGTTGTTCACCTAATACACGTCCAAAAAATCTCATCAGTTTTTCCTAAATCTTAATCATTACGATCACTTTGAATCCGTTATTTGAACATAAGTACAAGCTTTAAACACGTACATCTCAGGGATCTCATTCCTTTAGCATTCAAACAACTTTCACTGTTCTTCTGTTAAATTCATGCCACATTGTTTCACATCAGTGTTGGTATTGGCACTAATTTATGGACTGCTAGCACCGATATAATACCCGTCTATGACTGCTTCTCTAGTTTTTTTTGTCATGGTATTAAGTTTTTAAATATTTGCGATTAAAACAAAAAAAAACATTCATTTTTTCGATCATAAGTAAATTATTCGATCAAAACCCGTTAATGAAAAACAGTTCTATCATTACAATCTTCATCAACATCTGGAAGATATTTCCCGATCTAATTAATTTAGTCGAATACATTCAACTCAAATAAATATGCAAAACTTTTGCCTCATAATGTATATTTGTAATCAGATTTCATTATACAGATATAATACACGAAAAAAAAACAATGGCTAGTAAATATAGAACGTTAATTGTTTTACCTGTAGTATGAATAATTTATTGTTTTCATCACTGATAATCCAACGGGTTTTCTTACCGGATGGGAGTCTAACGAATCAGGCACAAATCGTAATTAAATCTGCAAAATCACCTGTGCTCTATGTACATTGTACACAGGAACTGTGCATATTTCCGAAGGTAATTTCCTGATTAAAACTAGTAAACAGAACGCTATGCTGACTTAATAATGCATGTAATCTTAAGTTTCGCCAATTTACTGGATTTAATTAAAAAGTTGTTTTAACATTTTTATAATGGCTTCACAAAGAAGGCCGTCGGTGAAATGATTTCCTTCGCGTCTTATGTTATTTTTGAGAATCCTGTGTGATGCTATGATCTTTTTCTGAGGGAAAGAAGGAGTGAACCTGGGTCTTGATGAGACTCATATTGTAGGAGGAAAAAAACACGAGAGTTGTTGAAAAAAATGGTAAAAATATCTAAAAAAAGTATCAGTAGTTCACTGAAAAGTACTTGATAATAATTAACTTTATAAAAGACATTCGGTTTTCAGTAAAAAGCTTAAAAAATATTCAAATTATGAAGATAGTGTCTAACAAGTACAACTTAATTTACAATGAAACCATTTGATAATTGATTTTGAACATAATATTGCAATGTTCTAAAAAAATGATAATAATTTATGCAATGAAAATAAAATAATAACTTTGTTTGAGACCATAGATTTAATTTTAATTTTTATGACCGACCGGTTACGCTTAGCCTAAGCATCATCAGGGTACAACATTAAACTGAACAAAAAATAAAAAGTGTGCGGTTAGAAGTGCGGTAGAGGGAGAACACAATATAAAATAAAATAAGAGAACAGTGAGAAAACAATGGAGTAACATTTAAATTTTAAAAATAGACAGATATTATGAAATAAAAGAGGTAAAACGGCAACTTAGAAGGCGATTAAAGAATAATGAGAAAGTTTGATTTTGTACCCTGATAATAATATATATAATAAAAATTTAAATAAAATCTGTGGTCTTATACAGGGTTGTTATTTCATTTCCATTGAATATGTCAAACAACAAAGTGATTGAAGTGTTAGAAGCTTTCTACGAAAATATGATAAATACTTAGCATAAAAAAATGTCCATCGGAAGAACGATCGTCTGCAGCACTGACTTCGATATGAATTACAACAGTATTTTACATAGTGGCCCAAAATCCTTGTGGGTATCACTGCCAGCCAGAGAATTCCACGTTCCAGTGTTGTTGCGGGCGCAAAACACACATGTCATAAAAACAAAGGCGAAATCTGTACAGTTGCCCGTTAGTTCAATAATATTTCAGTTATTTCCATCCGGCGGATTTCGTTAAAATGCATCGAATTTACATTGTATCATTTGTGCTCTAGTGCGCTCGAATTAGCAATAGGAATCACAATTCACTTCTTTACTGTTATGATCTCCTGTTATCCGATACATGAAAGCAATAAAGCCCAGCTTTTGTTTTTCCGAACGGCGTAGATATTGAATTTTATTTTCCATGTTTAATTTTATTTTGGCTTGTTCGAATATTGAAAAACATTTTTGTGGTATTTATTTCTTAAAACCTTTTATATCGTCGATGGGAAGGCAAAGAGGATTAAGCAACATTTCTCGGTGAAAAATGATTCTAATATGTAGTTTTGATTTGTGTTTTTTTCTGCATCGAATGCTCTGACTCTCGTTTGATACTGAAGACTTTTATGGCCCTTCAGCCATCTAAAATATATTTATCATTCGGAAGGCTTGACTCAAGCGATAAAAGTATGGTTTTTTTTCAGCTTTTTGTCGCTTCAAGTAACTCGTGTAGCAACTCAGTTTTTTTCAAAATCCAACCAGGTACTGAAGACTTACGAATTTTATTGTAAAACTTTAAAGTGCTCTGGTGTAAGCTTCCTAAAATGGCGCTTCAGCCGTTTTGCCTTTCCAGCAACGACATGATAATTTGTTCTAACGTCAAGAAAATAAACTGATGCGTCTCATAAATTAAGGACATGATAGTGAAAACAAAATGATAACAATCTTAATTTGAAAAAAAATTTTTGGAAGCTGATAAAATTACGTGGTAATTATGAAAGGCTTTTTGTGTTTTGTGCTTCAAAGGGCCAATGACCACTTGGTACCAACGAAAGCCTTACATTATTTTGTTGCTTTTCTTGAATCTTTATCTAAACTCTGGATTGAAAACAAAACCTTGACTGTGCTGTGTTTTTTGTACATTAACTTTACATATGAAGTTTTGAGGGAAACGATTTCTCTCAGGTCCTATGTCATCTTTAGGGATACTGTGTAAAGGGTGTTTTTGTGGGAAGCAAGGAGTGAGCTCGGATCTTGAAGTGGTCCATGTTGTGGGAGGGAGTTGTTCACAATCAAACTGTTGAATAAAAGAACGAGTCATACAAGCGACCCGCTCCCATGTGAAGAATGCCAACCGTGCACAAATGTTGGGTGTGTTTGGAAAATTTCCCAGCTGTACTTAGGTTATAGAATAATTGTGGTTTAGTTGATGAGCCAAAGGTTTAAGTTTATGGTGACAACTTCCTTATCTCATTATGTTGAAAACTCTTTATGCCCCAGAATATTCTCCGACTCGTTATTACATATTTTGTATTTAACACTTAATTTATTTGAAATTGAATAAATATAATGAATAAATTCAAATAAATAAGCGTACGGAGTGCTTATGCCAACCCTATTGTATGGCATTGAGGCAAAAAAACTGGTAGAGGTAGGATAAATTAGACTGAATGCTGTAAAAATGAGATTCTTTAGGTGTATTTAATTTTATTTTATGGATTCTTTCGTAATCTCTGCTAACTAGCTGGGGCTTATTCAAATACTCCTCATAATGTCTATCTAACTAGTACTGCGGCTCATTAGGCCTTATTACTATCACCATCTGAAGGTTGTATTTAATTGACTGAATTTACGTTTACATTAGTGAGTTCTTAGGGAAATGGTCTTTACTGGATAAAAAAAACCATAAGCAATAAAATGGGTGTATATACGCTAAAAACATGTACTTGTTGAAAATTGTGGATATTTGAAAATAATGCAAAGCTTATAAGTGTAATGAATAGGATTAAGAAAGGGACGCTTAGATGGTTTAGGCGTGTAAGGCAAATTAACAAAGAAAGGAGTTTGAGAAGAATATACCTGTATGAGGCGAAAGTGAACGGTAGAAGAAGTCGGGAACGCCCCAGTAAAACACGGCACGATCAAGTGAATCAAATTGACCAGTTAGTAGCTGAGTGGAAAATCGCGTCGGATCTATACCCGGGCGTCGTGAGTTCCATTCTTCTGCTGGCTAAGTCCTCCATCATTGCACAAGCAACATCTTCTGCTTATTATGATAGTAGTAGAATTTTTTCAAATATTTTCAGGTTATTTGTCAACCAGGAATGTTTGTCTTTCTTTAAAAAAATAAATGAAAAATACTTGTCTAGGGCCATGTCAAGAGTCAGAATAACAGAAGACTGATGTATGAATGTGAATGAAGAAAGGGGTATGTGCCAAGATAGAGTTGTATGGCAAGGCATCCTCTCTATCTGCACCTACGGAATGGGAACGGCGTGATTTTTTTTTTTTTAAAGAAAGACTAACATTCCCGGGTTACGAATAACTTGACAATATTTGAAAAACTCCTACTACCATCATAAGAAACGGAAGATGTTGCTTGTGCAATGATGGAAGACTTAGCCAGCAGTGATGATCAGTTATTTAGTTGTTAAATTTATAAGTTATCGAAAATCTAAATTAATGTTATTTTGATGTAATATTCTGTAAAGCGCAATATTGATAAAACGTTATATTTTTGGTGAGGTGTCAATTTCCGAATTCCCTGTACTGCACAACGACAGTTCTTGTCAACAGCCCACCTTTACAAACGAAATTTTGTTCCCGAATTTATTGGGCAGATATTAGCGCCGATAAATTGGCTAACGAATGCTCACGAAAAATAAATGTCGAAATTGAATTGTCGAAATGTCGTGCGGTTTGTGAATTGTTTGTATGGGTGCGTTTTATGAGGTCCAGAGCTGTTATTGTCACCATCCATGACAGCTGAAATTCAGAAATCTAAATGAATTGATGTAACAACTTCCTACCTACTCAAATTAATGCATTTATTTATTCGACGAAAATTTTTGTTAATTTTTTTCTTCTGAATAGCACGTTTCTTATTGAGCGATGAATCACCTTTTGATATATACATTTTAATTAAATCTCTGTATTGTTCTACAAATTCAGAAAACTTATTATGAAATTCGCTTCCACGACCTTAAATCGAGCAATGAAAATAATTCAAATAAATACCAACTATAATTTTAACAATACCACGTCGTCTGGTGTAAAACTGTATACTTCTCCAAACTAGAAATAAATAAGATGATACTGTTCATCTGAAGTGACTTGCCAGCTTAGTATGCTTCTATTTATTATCTCTGTACACGATATAAATAAATATTATTATTCCATAGATTGTAATATGTAGTTGGTAATAAAATAGAGCCTAGGAACTCAGATTTTTACAGCATCCTTGAGATGATGTTTCACAAAAAACGGCGCTATACAACTAACTAACTAACTAACCATCACGCCGTTTCTCCGCAGGGGTAGGCAGAGAGGACGGACCGCCATATAACTCTGTCTTGGCACACACTCCTTGCTTCATTTACATTCATACATCGTCTCAAACATATTTATTATGTATGTAACTACTTCTTTATCAGCTTTCTGGTATTTAACTTTGGACATGTGTTTTCTTTAAACATAACATTCGTCGACTCTTTATAACACGGCATTTTTTTAATAATTATACTATCTTGTAATAATACAAGATTAAAAATGCAAGATTACTCAATTGACAATCGATTTGGCAAAGTTTGTGGCTGCAGCCGGTAGTATAAAGATTTTTTCTGATTATATCCAGCCTCCGACAGGAGAGAGAGGATCAAAAGAAGACAGAGTCGGCTGAGTTCCATGTGTCGTTCGTTAGCCTTTCTACATGCTCATAATAGTTGAACTTCAGTGTGGTGATTGTGACTCTCATTTCGGTTATATATGTTTTGCCTCTTGACTCCCAAAAGGTCAAATAAGGTACCTATTAATAAAAACCTAACCTCAAGTGCGCTTTTAACTATATAATCTAACGTAATATAAAAAAAATGAGAAAATTAAACATAACAGATATTTATTTATGCACATAAAAACCATCTAAAGATAAAGATGTACCAAAATACATTACAATTTAATTTAATTTCTAAGCATTTCGGTAACGAGTGTGTCTAACGGCATGGATTGTAATTACTTGTCACATTGTATGATAATTCAGAAGAAAATATTTCGATAACTTCTGCAAAATGCCTGTGTTTTTTTATGATAAAAAAAAAAACAATAAATCGAATAGTTCAATTATGTTTTTGGCTACGAAACACTCTTCATCAAAGTATTTATGAAAATATATTGCGCCGGTCGAATAAGAGTCAACATGCATGTAACTTTTTAAAAATATTGAAGCAGTACAAGAGTGCCAAATATGACGGCCTCCGTGGTCGAGTGGTAATAACGCTCGACCACGAATCCAGAGGTCGCGCGTTCGCATCCCGCGCATGTACGCAAATACAAAAGTTTTATTTCACCTTTTGTTCACATAAAACAATATATGATATGTTTGTAGCACGTTCCAGAGGGGTACACACTCTAAGTATTACCCTGATGAAAGACCGCCAATCAGAATCGAAACATTACTTGAAATGACTTAAGCCGTATTTAGTGACCAGATCTGTATAGTCAAGTGTTTCCCAACCTCCCTCTTTCCCATCTCCCACCTCTACCCCCCAAATACATTCATTCTCACAACATACCCCAATTGGAGATGCCATAGTCCCACTGGTTCCAGACAGTTGGGAGTCTTGTGCGGTATTAGCGAAAAAGTATATTTAAAAAAAAACTGCCCTGGCCAGCGAGGCACAAAGCATTCCCACTGTTGGGATATTTTGTGGAGAAGGAGAATGAAGGTTAAAGAATATTGAGAAAATGGTATTTAGCGAGTACGAAGCTATTCAGATTTGGTCACTAAACACGGCTAAAGTTATTTCAAGCAACATTTAACTTCTGATTGGTTGTTTTTCACCAGGGTGATACCGAGAGTATCTACTACTCTAGATAAAAGCAAACCATGTAAAACGTAAAGTTTGTAGGTTATTCTATTATTATTATCAGCCCTCTAAATTTGTCAGCTAGGTAAATTTACACCCTGACGCATGAATTTACGAAGTACATTTCCAAGTACGTGTTGTGTTATTTTGGGCCATGAATATTATGAATAAGTATCGGATGTCCCAAAAATTAACACCATATATCAGCGCTGACAGCGCCGTCTTTGCATAAAGCCCGGCCTACGAATATCCGGCCTCGCCGACCCTTTCAAACTACTCAAAAAAGTAACCGCCCTGTACTCTTGTACAGGTGAAATAATAATTTATTTAAAGTCATGTCACATTTCGTTACCTACGTATTTACTTAGGTGCCTTCATAGATACAGGATTTTTTATACCGGGATGAGATGTTCTTTTGGAATGATGACCGCAGTAGAATAAGTTAAGCAAAACAAGTTTCAAATTTTCCAAAATAGAGCAATGACAATCGTACTTAGGTGAAATATATACTCAAAATAACTAAAATGTCAAAGCAACTAAATTGGCTAACAGTAAAACTGATGCTTAAATTAAAAACGTTGATATTTATACATAAAATGAAGAACAACTTGTAACAAAAATATTTTTGTGGAAATTCACAAACATAAAACGAGGACATTTTTAAAAAAAGTTAATACCGCGCAAGAGTCCCAACTGCTTCTAACCTTCTAAAGCCAGTGAGACTACGGCATCCCCAATTGGGGTATGTTGTGAGGCTGAAAGTAGTGGGGAGGGGAAGGAGATGGGGAAGAGGAAGGTTAGGAAGTTACATGGCTATTCAGATATAGTCACAAAACACGGCTAAAGCCATTTCAAGAAAAGTTTCGATTCTGTATGGTGGTCTTTCACCAGGGCGATACTTAGAGTATCTACCACTCTGGAACGTACCGCAAATATACTTTTTATTATTTTATTTGAACTAGATTTGTTATGACACATTTAAATTAAATAAAAGTTATTAGCGCACGTCGGGTTTGAAACCGCGACCTTTGGATTCGTAGTCGAGTGTCTTACCACTCGGCCATAAAGAAATCAGATTACAAAAAAATTAGAAAAAGTAAAACACAAAATAGTTTACTTTATAGAGGGATGAAATGTTATAATTCGCTGCCGGAAACCATCCAAATTATGCCGATGAATCAATTAAAATTAGCCTAAAAGAACCATTTAAAATACATTATTAATATCAAGTAGTAAACTAACTAACTAACCATCACGCCGTTTCCCCGCAGGGGTAGGCAGAAGAGACGGACCGCCATACAACTCTGTCTTGGCACACACTTCTTGCTTCATTTACATTCATACATCGTCTCATACATATTCTTCTGTTATTCTGACTCTTCACATGAACCGATTCAAGTATTTGATTTATTTGATCGTGCCATGTCTTTCTCGGGCGTCCTCGACTTCTTCTTCCATTCACTTTCGCATCATATATTCTTTTCACACTCCTTTCTTCGTTCACTCGCTCTACATGCCCAAACCATCTAAGCGTCCCTTTCTTAATCCTATCCATTACGCTCATATCAGCCTTGCATTCTTTCCGGATATCCACATTTGTAATACGGTCAAACATGGTTTTACCGCACATCCGTCTCAAAGATCTCATTTCCACAGCATTCAGTCTACTTTCACCCTTCCTCTGCCAGTTCCATGCCTCACTACCATACATCAGGGTTGGACTTGTGGACTGCTAGCTTCGCTTCTTTGGACAATTTCTTATTTGCCCCAACAGCGTTCAGTCCTCCATTAATGGAGTTTCCTGCATTCACCCTTCTTTCAATATCAAGTAGTATATACGTTATAATATTATTATTAAGTTATAAATAATATGGATTATTATTAGATACTTTGTAAACTTTGATGTACAAGTAACTAAAAAAAATAAGCAAAAATGTGTGAAATCTTTATTCTTCTGCTGGTAGTTTCGGGTTCAACTATCGAAGAAAACATATTATATTAATGGGCTTGCGTCTGTCGTACGTGGTTTGCGTAACCACCGCGTGGAATGCTGACGTCTGTAACATTGGCTACTGCAGTTTTACGGGTTTTTACCCGCTGGCACAAATAAATAATATCTACTGGTTTTGTATTGTAATTTACTTTTGCTTTTAAGCGATTATATAAATTAACATTTAAAATCCTAACACAAAAGAAATCCTGCAAAAATCAAATAAAAAACTTTTCATTTACGAAAGTCATTAATTTTTTTTTTAATTTCTTTTGAACATATTTTTGTGATTTTTAAAAGCAGAAAAACTTTCTAACGGTGATTTCAGGCGTTTTGAATTTCGTTCATTAGAAAAATTAAATCGAGTTTTATTTTTATTTTTATGACAGTTGTTTACAGAAACTAAAAAGGTAGTCGTGCAAAGTTGCCACGTGGAATTTTGTTTTTTACTGTTTGGAATTTCTGTCGCTTCAACGTCATTTGGAGTATTTTGTTAGATGCTTAAAATTATCCTAATTTAGTTTGCCAATATGTTAATTAGAAAATGATGTTAAGTTTTAGTTTTGTTTATTTTATTTTAGATACTTGTACATAAAAATTTACAAAGTATAATTCAAATTCTTTTTGACCTATTAACAATAATGTATATGCTACTTGATGTTACCAACGAATTTTATATGGTTTTTACAGGTGACTTTAAATTGTGTGACTAACAACTTAGATCTACGATTGAATCTAAAATTTCGCAATTTTCAATATGCAATACTTTCAAAAACAAAATTCCGCTTTTTGGAGGGTCGTTAAACCTAAGAAAATATGTTTAAAATGGTTTGTAACACAATATTTGTATGCCTTCCTTGTATTTCGTTTTATCTAACCAATAAATTGGAATATTTTCTTAAGCAATTATTGTATTACCAACCTACAAAGGAATCGAATAACTTTCCAGGTTGCACATTAGATTTTTCGAAGCCAGCAATTTAATTTGAATTAAATAATTTGGATTTCCCTACACAAGTTTTGTGAGTCACGCATTTCACTGTCGCATGTCAATCACGTTTGAATCAAATCGGATTATTTCGAAAACTGTGACAAACGGATTCGGACAGAATCTCGCGGGATTTTGCAGTAGTTGATGCGCTCAAAGAGCTTTATCGAATTATACGAGCTTTTGGTTAAGTGGAAAATCTGAGTTTTTAGTTTCGTTTTATCACAACTGTTTTTTAAAATATTTTTGTAAGCAGTATTAAAATTATTTATACACTCGTACTAACGAATCATTATATTATTAAAAAAAAATACATAAAACGAAATGGGAAAAGGGAAATAGAGAAAACACAGCACATACATAATGAAGCACCGACAATAATATACATTTGAAAAAACATTCAAGTCAAAGTCCGCGCAAGGTTTTGGTAGAGTAGGAAAGAATGACAAAAATCATTTAGACTGTACGAATAATTTCAAGACCATGGCTTGAGTCAACAAGTCTCGACATTCTGGACAGTGAAGAATGATACCCTTAATTAGTAGAGCGATAATAATTTGGAATCCTCAATATCAAATCCATATTGATCGTATTGAAAATATCCAAAACAAATTTATAAAACGCCTATCGTATCGTTTTACTGATCATCAGTTTGATCCCATTGCTCTATATAAACGCAGAAAAATCTCGGATGCTTTATTCTTATACAAATTTGTGAACTGTCTTGTTGATTCATCATATCTGGTAGAAAGGATTGCATTTCGTTGCCCCGAAAGCAACACCAGGTCGAACGATGTATTTAGAATACCACACTATATGTCCAAATACGCACAAAACTCTTTAATAGGACGCATCTGTAAAACTCACAATACCATACGAGATGTAGACATTTTCAACTGTAACTTGAAATCATATAAAATGAAACTAACTGAATTGATACTTTAAATTATGTAAAATTCTACTGTTATTTACTGTTTTTAATACTATATTTTTTGCTTTTACCTCAATCTTATTTCTTATAATCATTATAACTTACTTGTTAATGGAACTTAATTGGTCTAAAATATGTTTAATTCTTACTATATTTACACTTGTATGACTGTTTGTATCCTAAAAAAAATAAAAAAATAATCGAAGAACAGCAACTCATTGTTTTTGATTCTATGACAAGAAATGTTGAACTGGATGAGTTGCAACAAAGAAGGTATGTCAAGAATACATTTAATAATTGTGAAAATACAAATTAAGCAAAAAAAAATGCTACAACGATAATAAAATGGAATAACACTTTCTAAAAATAAAGAAATAGATTGGATATGTTGTTTGAACTATTTAATTTTGTAGATCATTTATTAAAAGCTTTTCAAAGTTAAATTAATCTCCTTAGTAATATTACATATTTCTATAATTATTGATGTTTTTATTTACCAAGTTGTAAATTTTTTTTTTTTTTTTTTCTTTTCTTCAACTATTTTTTTCATATTTACACATAATTTTAATCTGGATTTTTACACCTCTTTTCTTATCTTCTTATCGTTTACATGTCTGAAATATTTTTTTTCATGATTTATGATAACGATCATGAAATTAGATAGTTTTCATTTGCAAATATTTATTCAATACATTATTTTGTTGATCTTATATTAGGTTAGGTGTTTAAGGAACCTTCACAAAACTGCGCTTCATTAATTCACCGTTATTATTATGACACACAGACAATTATGTTTTTGATAATATGTATTTACAAACGAAGGTACGAGTGAGGTTTACAAACGAAAATGTTTTTTGGAGATTAAAAGGACGCCATTATCGAGATTGGAAAAAGAGTGAACGTCCACAGGCGGGGTGTGTTTTTATTTGTCCGGGTAACAGGGGAGCAGCCTGCAGAGGAGGGGGAGGGTATCCCTGTAGCATTGTAATTTTTAACTAAACCCCCTGTATATTTGAAGCGTGTCTGTTGAATGCGCCAAATCCCGAATGCAAAAAATACTAAAGGGATGCATTCGGAAAAGAGTAAATGATTTTCGGAATATTTGGGCCGTGTTGAATCCTCAGAGCAAGAGTATATATGGAGAGAGAGCTACATATTTTTACCCAACCTATTCAAATTTACGATAAATCAATTTCTCCGGGTTTTTGCGTGAGAAAGAAAGAGATAAAACAAGTTTTCACACAATATAAAAATTAATATGTAATAATAGAAAATAAGATCTGTACAGCGCCCTTGAGGTGATATTTCACAAAAACGGCGCTATAAAAGTCATCCAAATATTATTATTATTATTAAAGCACCGATTATAGGTATGTAAGCATGTTCTCCGTCTCCCGGTGACTTCACTCACTACGTTTTGTCATGCGACATAACAGGACATAACTAAACGGTTTTTTCTAAGGTTACATCCTACATTTTTGTTTATAACAACTAACTAACTAACCATCACGCCGTTTCCCCGCAGGGATAGGCAGTGAGGACGGACTACCATATAACTCTGCCTCGGCACACACTCCTTGCTTCATTCACATTCATCGTCTCATACATACTCTACTGTTATTCTGACTCTTCACATGACCTGATTCAAGTATTCGATTTCCTTGATCGTGCCATATCTTTCTCGGGAGTCCTCGATTTCTTCTTTCATTCACTTTCGCATCATATACTCTTTTCACACTCCTTTCTTCGTTCATTTGCTCTACATGCCCAAACCATCTAAGCGTTCCTTACTTGATCCTATTCGTTACGCTTATTTATAAAAATAATAACCTATTAATTACGCTTATTTATCACAATTTATAACAATACTGTGAAAAAGTGGTTATACAAATAAACAAAACATATTGTCGACATGTGCTATGAATGAATGTATAAATAACCTAGCTCTAGCCATAGCCACGCTACAGTCAGTAAAAAATCATCAATCCTGACTACACTAGCGTTCCCTCCTGGTATATTATTCCTCTGAGGTTAAGTCCATAATGTTTACTTAATGGGTAATGAGTTTTGCGGAATGTGTTAAAAGCATTAGTTTAATCAGTATATTTGAGCGGGCTTAAAATTTTGCCCATATACTAAATTAATGCAGCTAGTGTCTGCTGTAATTGATACAGCGTTAAATGATCAGTTATAATAACATATTTTATTTCAGTGGAACAGAGCTGTGGGTGCAATAGTATCTTATATTAAAACAACTATTTCATTCTCTATGCCTAAATAATTGTTTTACAATTCGAAATAAACACTGCCATTATACCTAATCGAAAAAAACTCCATTTTCTAAACGTTGAAGTATTACATGGTAAAGCTATTTTTTGACACATCGTCGCTAGAAAGGCAAAATGGTTTAAGCGACCCGTCAAAAATGAGTTGAATACGCCGTTTCGATCAATTTGTTTTCTGCATTGAATGCTCTGACTCTCATTTGTTTCTGAAGACTTTTGTGGCCCTTCAGCCACCTAAAATATATTTAACGTTTGGGAGAAGGCTTGACTCAAGCGACACAAATTTGGGACGTTTTTTTAGATTTTCGTCGCTTCAGGTAACTCAGTGAGAGCATTGAGTTACCTGAGTTTTTTTATTTCCAAAATCCAACCAGGCACTGAAAACTTATGAATTTTATTGTGAAACAAAAAAAATTAACTAAAAAAAATGAACAAAAATGAACAAAAAAAAACAATGAACTCCCCAGTCCAAAGATTATATAGGCTTGGAAACGAATTTAGTTATGTTGATATTTTTTTGTATTCCATCATGAGATTCAGATCGGAGTTGTATAGCATTATTAGATAAATTAAACATGTGGTATCTCATACATGATTGTATATGTTGTTTCTTTCTCGTTATATTATTTTGTTGTTTCTTTATTTTCAATTTTATAATAAATAACTTCATATACAACTATTGCTGTGTTACTTTGTTCCTTGATTGTTACACTTGCTATAAACGAACTCTTCACAAATACTTCACTGAAATATACGAGTCTACCAGACAATAGTGACTATATATTTTTCTCTTCTATGCATTATTGTAATTTTTGTAATGTATTATTGTAATTTTTAATGTATTATTGTATTATTGTTATTTTTAATGTATTATTGTAATTTTTATATTGCATTTTGTATTTACCGCTGGTTATATATATATTTTTTAATTTTTTCAAGAAGCATGTACTTTTTTGTATTATTTTTTAATGTATCATGTACTATCATAAAATGCTTTACCTGTCAACTTCAATATATCGCACAAATTTGTTGTAAAATCCCACTAGGACGTTAATAAATAAATAAATAAAAACGACTCAAAAGTGTTCTGGTGTGAACTTTCCAAATTGTCGCTTCAGCCTTTTTGCGTTTCCGGCGATGATATTTTGTATTTAAAAAAAAATTGTTGCTCTCTGTAAGTGATAAAAATAGGTCATCAAAAAGGCATTTACAAAACAAGCAGTTTACTTCTACAAATGAACAAATTTTTAGTACACATGGAAAATAAGGGAAAATTCTCGTTAAAAGTTATGTACATAAGCCCACAGCATAGTACAATGTTTATTTTCAACTGCATTAAATGTAAACATTCAAGGGGAATTGTTATGAAACCGTTAAAGTATTTTACTATTTATTCCGAAATATATCTGTTTTACACTTCAAACTTATAGTTGTCATTGAAAGATATTATTATTATCAACCACTGCCTATTTACTGTTGGATAAAAGCCTTCACGAGGTGCTTTTACCCTCCCCTCAAGGCTTGTGCTGACTTGATCTCATTGATCCAGATAGTTTTAGCGCGATCTCTGAACCTCATTTAATAAAGATATCTATTCATCGATTGAAAGTTAAAGGTTCTCCATTTGATGCGTCTTCCCCAACGCTATTTGCTTTTTATGATAAATTTTGTTTGGTTGTAGAGTATTTTGGTATTTTGACCTCTTAGAATGAATTAATTTATTTTTCAAAGGTTGTCCAACTCATTAAAAATATTATTATCATAAGAAAGGTTTTATCAGGGTGAATATTCAATGCGTTATTAGCTAAAGAGATTACAGACATACTCTGCAATCATATAATTCACCGGTCGGTACACAATTTTAGATTTATACCCAAATAAACCCCTTTCGACTTCTATTTATAGTGAATACCTTATAAGAGTCCCAACTGCTCCCAACCGTCTGGAGCCAGTGAGACTATGACATCACCAATTGGGGTATGTTGTAAGGCTGAAGGTAGTGGAGAGAAGACGGATATGGGGAAGAAGAAGGTCGGGAAGTACCTGACTATTCAGATCTGGTCACCAAACACGGTTAAAGCCATTTCAATTCTTTCAATTCTTAACAGTAATCTTTCACCGGAGCAATACTAGAACTACCACTCTGTAACGTTCCGCAAGTATGGTGTACATTATTTATTTGAATTAAATGTGTTATGACACATATTGACTAAATAAAAAATATTTGCGCACGCTGGGTATGAGCCCGCGACCTGTGGATTCGTAGTCGAGCGTCTTACCACTCAACCACGGAAGCCGTCAAATCACTGTTTTCAGTTTCTTTCACGAACAAACTTAATTGCTTTTTTTTACCACATTTAAAACAAAGTATTATGGTGCAAAATTATTTTGATAACTTGATTTTCTATCCTTTTCTGATAATGATGTCTCTTTTCTGCATAATTTTGCAGTGCAATTATAAAGTTGTGAAAAATAAATATTAATTATTATTCGTTTTACTGACTCACCTTCTCTGTTGCAACTTATCCAGTTCAATATTCCTTGCCGTAGACTCAGAAACTATGAATTGCTGTTTCTCAATCATCACAATACTAATTATGGGTATAATTCTCCAATAATAATAATAATAATAATAATAATATTTGGACGATTTGTATAGCGCCGTTTTTGTGAAAAATCACCTCAAGGGCGCTGAATGTCCAGAGTGTCAAGACTTCTAACTCAAGCTTTGGTCTTGAAATTTTTGGTAGCAGTCTAAATGATTTTTGTCATTCTTTACGACTCTACCAAAACTTTGACTAGACCATAGCATGAATGTTCCCTCTTATGTTTATTTTGCCTTATTTTTGTCATCGCTTCATTTATTATTATGTATATGCTATTTCTTTTCTGTTGCGCTTTTTTCCATTTCGTGTTTAATATGTATTTTTTGTAATTGGACTCTAGTTCGTTAATTTATAAATAAATTTTAATATGATGCAAAAGCCCGGTTAGCATAGAAACATGTGTATTTGATCAAATATGTTTCAATGGTGAAAAACTTGTAAATCTTCGCATCCTATTTCCACTTCACCCGGGACTTATTTCTGTCATCCCCACATCTCCATTAATCTCAGCGCGGAGTTTGTTTGCCCTCTACATAGAGCCAGACGAACCAACAGCGACCAGGAACACATAAGGACGGGAGAGCACAGAGCAAAGAGCAGCCAGCAGCAGTGAACTGCGGCGCCAAGTGGGAGATTACGGCGGGATTGAATGTGACAATGACGGATGACGAGCACCACCGCCGCAGCTTCACGCGCTAACTCGGGTTTAGATTTCGGAGACGTTTGACGTAATGAATGACTGCACACGCAATCGGTCTACTCGGCTTTGGCACCAGGTTTACTCAGCTTACGTTGGGGGGTGTCAGAGTGGCTTAGTGCGAAGTGACGTCTTAAAATACCGTATTTGCAAATGTATTATTGTTAATAAGTAAGTGCCTTTGCTACTAGATTGTAACCTTACAGTATATAGACTGGTATCTATCCAAGGCAGTGTAGTCAGTTTTTGATGATTTCTACTGGACTCGGCGGACCTGGGTGTGGCTAAGACTAAGGTTAGGGTATGTATACATCCATTCATAGCACAAATCGTCAATTTTTTTAAAGTTTATTTGTATAACCACTTTTTCACAGTATTTTTATAGACAAAAATATAGGATATAACCTGAAAACCCGTTGAGTTATGTCCTGTTATGTCGCATAACAACACGTATTGGGCGGAGTCGCTGGAGACACGGGAGACGGAAAACATGCTTATTTACCGAATGGTGGTGCTATATAATGTGAGAACTTGTCTTGTTTCTTTCTATCTCTCGGTTTACGACGTAAAAACCCGGAGAAAGTGATTTATCATATATTTGTATAAGTTGGGTATGAATATTTAGCTATCTCTCCATATAAATTCTTGCTCTGAGAGTTTCCTATATTTCAGGGAAAGAGACACTCAATCTAGGCCGATATTTCATTAAAATAGACGGCACTGAAAAGGGTATGAAAATATTCGATGGTAAGAAGTATGCTGGGCCGGGTGGTATTCCTCCATTTTTCTTAACTTGGGTGAGAAGTGTGATTTATTCATTATCTTTTTATAAGTCTTTATCATCTGAATATTTTTCGCTTCAATCGAAAAATAGTTATTTAACGCCTATCCACAAAAAAGTCGATAAAACCGATAAATTGAACTACGAACGCCATTTCAATCAAGAGCTATAATGTTTTAAAACGTTCGCAGAATTAAAAAAAAATGAGATAACACCATATTATTGCTGTTAATGCAAAAAGCCTTAAGCGACACTTTGGTCAAAAATGAGTTGAATATGCAGTGTTGATCAGTTTTTTTGTCTGCATCGAATGCTTTGACTCTAGTTAGAAAAATTTGTGGCCCTTCAGCCATCTAAAATATTTTTGTAATTTGGGAGGAGAGCAGACTTAAAGTGGGAATGCTGTCTTTATTCTACCGGTATTTCAATGAAAGATACTTCGAGGAACTTGCGTCATTGATCCCTTTGGCAACTGTGCATAGTTGGGAAACTAACCAATCGCGCAAAGTTGGGAAACTAACCAAACTAAACATTATGTCGACGTGTACTATGAATGGATGTATAAATACCCTAGTTTTAGTTCTAGCTACGCCCAGGTCTAGCCGAGTCAGGCAAAAATCATCAATACTGACTACAGAAGCGCTCTCTCTTGTATATTATTTGTGTGAGAGGAAACCCCATTGGCGGAAATACATGATATCTGTATCCATAAACACATTTAAATTAATCAAAAAATAGATTGATTATACCTTCGATACTATCAGCACATAAGCTATTTCAGTGCATGTTAGTGAAATCCACAAATAAGTTGAGCATTAGAAATAAGTATTATTTAATAATTACTTTGTATAAGAACACAGATTTTATTTTAATTTTTTGACATACTTCTTTCGCTTAGCCTTAGCATCATCAGGGTACAAAATCAAACTAAACAAAAAATACGTAAGTAGATTTGCGTATATATACATACAGAGGGAGAACAAAATATAAAATAAAATAAAAGGTCAGTGAGAAAACAAAAGCAAAAAATTAAATTATAACAAAGGAACCGAGAAAAAAAGACATATGATCGAAAATGAAAAAAGGCAAAACGTCAACTGAAATGGTGATAGATAATAAATAATGAGAATTTTTACGAGCTTACATGAAATACTCGTATACCTAATATTGGACTAGTGGTCAAATTTAAATGATGATTATTAAGAATCTGACTATTAATTTAAATGGCTTTCTTTATATCTAGTGCTTCTAAATTATTTAATCTGTGGCCATTTTTATTTTGTTTTATTTAGGAAAACATACAGTTGTTTACAAAATTTTATAAATAAAGTGATTACTATGTTGCATTAACCAGTGAAGTTTCCGCTAATAATGTTTTTTTTTTACTAAAATGGAGAATGAAATATTCAAAATACCAATAATAATTTTAGAATTATAAGAATATAAGAATTATATCTATGTATGAAGTTGAATAAAACTGGATAGTCAATAATATATCATGGAATGTAACTCAAGATGATTTATAAACATTAAAAAAATAAATTAAAGAAACACAACATACTGTGTATAAATAAAAATAGAGACAATTAGAAAACATAACTATTTTAGATCTGTAACGCACCGCAGTAGTAGGGAGTTAATAATTAACCTTTCTATTTGATTATGTCCCGTATGAATTTATTAAACTGACCTGTGGATAAATGGAAAATATCAGCTTCTGAAAATGTGATGTTGTATTTTGAGCATGTTCTTCGGAAAAATGAATGGTGTGTGTAGTTAGTGGAATAATTGGTTATTGATGACCATTTATATTTAATACACGCAATGAAGAATTTTTAAGCTCTGTGGAAACGTAAAAAAAATGAAAAGGCTTTATTTATTTCAAAAATAGTTGGGAATCTCGTAATTTATTCATCTGAAAGCGTCCCTTACGAGATCTTCCA
The DNA here is from genome assembly GCA_022651775.1 of Drusus annulatus. Lineage (NCBI taxonomy): Eukaryota > Metazoa > Arthropoda > Insecta > Trichoptera > Limnephilidae > Drusus > Drusus annulatus. The sequence goes on from JAGWCC010000011.1 coordinate 885,064, forward strand.
GTTTTTTTATCTCCTTCTTCATCTCTGATGCACGCCTTTGACTACGTCTCATCTCTTCCGTGAAATTCTCCTATCCGAGGATAATAATTACTTCCTACATGTGAAAGAATTCCCATTTCTATGCAAATTCAGAGCGAAAAGCAATTTTGAAAATAAAAGTGTCTTGCCATGATGTGAGGTTCGAATAAAATGCGGTGGAGGAAAGAAGATTCCAATTTTATTTTATTTAAAAATATGTAAGCTCTAAAACGGAAGAGTAAAGGTAATCTATAAAGTCTCATTTTTAATAATATTTCCATTGTAAGAACGTTGTAATGAATTACAACATTTTATATGTTTTTTTTTATTTTCACCAAACCTGATGTTTGAAACAATTTATACAACAATTTGATACTAATATCTTTGATTCATTAATAATTTATTAACAGTCAATTAGGCCATTTCCATAACTCAAAAATCACCAGTTATATACAAATAAATCCATTAGTAACTAATTAAATTAGTGTGATGGTGTATTTTAAAGATGAACGCAAGCGAAAATCTAGTTAAGATAAAATAAAGAGTATTTAATCAGTTACTTGTAAGAAACAATGTTCTTGATTAAAAAATAAATAAAAGAAAACTAACATTCCCGGGTAACGAAAAACCAAAGAATATTTGAAAAACTCCTACTGCCTCATAATAAGCGGAAAATATTGCTTGTGCAATGATGGAGGACTGGGGGCAGAGGGATTGAACCGACGCCGCCCTGGTGGGAATCCGACGCGTTTGTCCACGCAGCTACTAACCGATCATAAGCGAGATCAAATAGGACAACTACCTCACCTTTCGGATCGTAAGTTTGATTTTTACTTTCAGGTGCGGAAAACATTTAACAAAAATAACCTAATTCTATTTTTCACTATTATTATGTCGAAATATTTTCTTATGTTCTTTTATTCTCTTCTGTTATCACCAACTTTTTCTTTTTTTCCTTTATATAAATCATCTATCGTGTTTCTTCTTTGTAATATGAATTATGTATCACATCTGTCGGTTATTAAATTAGGTAGAGTATTCTTTGTGAGAGCTTTTTACATACATTTCATGAAAAATTCTAAATACATTTACCTTAAAGTTCTGTGTATTTTTTAAAACTCTAACCTAACCTAACCTAAATTTAGTACAGACAATACAAATAATAAAGTATAATTTTGAACATTAAAGTTTCTTACTTATAACACATGGTTCAATATATTGTTTTTTATTTGATTCAAATTCATATTGAAGTAGTCGGCTAATTTATAATCATTCTCTTGCATGAACTGCGAGTTCATGCAAGAGAAGTTAATGCATTTTTTTCTGATATGGTCCTTCCACTGAAGGCTATGTTGTTACATACGTAGTTTATGAGAAAGAAGGAGACGTTACGACAGATTTATCAGCGTTATGTCTTTGTTAACTGCTCAAAAACTGACTTTGGTATTGTGGGAGGAAAGACAAAATAATCACTCTTCTTCTCTGATACAATAATAATTTTCTCCTTAATACACTATTTTGATAGGTGTATACGCTTTGAATATCAAAATGAGGTCATTGCGTTACGTAGTAAGCGCATGTAGTGAGTTGATTTTGTGTTCCAACTTTTTAATTTACCTATTTTATGGGAATTCCGAACAGGAGTCCTAAATATCGAAGCCAGTGGGACTATGACATCCTCATTTGGTGTATGTTAACATGTTGTAAGGCTGAAGGATCACTTAACACGGTTAAAGCCAGTTAACACCTTAGCGACCTACGATTTTTTTAAAGTTTTACCTAAAAAATCAATCAAATTTGTACTAATTGCAAAAATGCATATTTTAATAAAAAAAAAATGATTTTGTACCAATCGTTCGAATATTATAAATTAATATTAACGGCCTTCAGTGATTCTCATGTAAATAGAAACTTATCAAAACATTAATCAACTTTAACCGACTAGTCAGCTTTTTTACCCTACGTACTAAAAATAATTTTCACAGTTAGGTAAATCCCTATCGATTTCAAATTTGAACTATTCATTTGAAAAAAGTATTCACTGCGAACTAAAATTTAAAAAAATCAATGTGCAATATTATTTGTCAAAATTTAACATGTTGAAGGAAACATTTTTCATAAATACGATATGTTTTTAGAATGAATCACAATACGAAATTTGACAAAAATTAATAGTGAATAATGTTTATTTTATTTTTATTTTTGGTTCGTAGTGAATATATTTTCAAATAAAGAGTTTTTAAATTGAAATAGATGTAGTAATTTACGTTACTGATAAAATTATTTTCATTACGTAAGGGACAAAAGCTGACTAGTCTGTAAGTGGTAGTGAAGGGAATGTTGAGTTGAATTGAATTGTTGAATGATTCTGAATGGTGGATTTACACCAGGGAAATACTAAGAATATCTACCACTCTATAGTATTATTAGAGATACTCTCTTTATTAGAACAAATAAACTATTGTCGTATTAATATATAAAGTTTTTCAAATTTTAGAAAACTGGAAAACGAGGAGCCCAGAAAATGTATCGGGTAATTCATATATTCACGAACGCAAGAAAATCTCACTCGGCGGTTACCTCTCGTAATCTTGAAACGAAACGGCTTACTATAAATGGAACGTAAGAGCTGTTTGATTCTTTAGCCTCTTCCAACTTTAACATTTTCTTTTATGTTTTCCTGATACTCGAACACTATTACGTTAGTTGAAAAGTGTCGTAAGAATGGATTGCACCGAAATAAACGTTTTATTTGACAGTGTATTTGGTTTATGATCACATAAGAAACAGAATAGTGTAAACCAACACGATATCCAAAAGAAAATGGATTTAGTTGGAAAACCCACATGACGTGTCAAAAAACCTTTCCTTACTTCAAAAATAAATCGTCTTATATATTGTAATATATTGAATTGAGTGCTGGAGTAAGTATGCAGATATGTTTATTATACTACCCTTATCAATAACGACGAGTATTTTACATTATAGTGAAAATGCGGTTATGCTAAAAGGTGGCGAGATATTTTTTTATCGTATGGGGGAAACGCTAAAAGACATACCCAAAATATTATGATGAATCCAAAACTACCATGCCTCGAATTTATCTATACCTTCGCAAAGAGATCTTCAGCTCCTAATGCAGTGGACTTTATTTAAGACGACACGATTTTACTTGACCGTTGTACACCATACTTAATAATAATAATATTTGGATAACTTGTATATCGCCATTTTTTTGTGAAAAATCACCTCAAGGGCGCTGTATACTTGACACGAGGTTAGTCGTTGGAACAATATAAAAGATGTGCTATCTCTACTTCTCTCTCTCCTTTCTTCACCGTGTATTTTGTAGATATTCGTAACTGAAACTATCACCATGAAATTTATAATTATACCTTTATTGTTTCGCTTTGTGTTCATATCGCGCCGCCGTCTGCGATCTCGAAAATAATTAATTGTGTGACTTTCTTTGTGCTTGGGAAATAAGGGGTGAAAGTTTAAGGCTTATCTGTTGGAGGCCAAGGGTCGGGGTGGAAATAAGATTAGATAATAACTTTAGCAGTTTAAAGTTGAGCTTATCGCAAGGTTCCAATACTTCCGGCTCACGAAGGCAATGTAAACGTCAGGTATGATTGATGATGAATGTGCCACTAGTTTAAGGGATGGTTAAGCCATAAAATAATGAAAATTCTGATTAAAAACGTTAACGTAAATTCCTTTTTGGTCATGGTGATAAAATATGCAAGCAATAAAAGTGCAGCGGTGCTTTGATTAGTTCAATCTATATCACAAGTCTGACTTAAAAGTAAATTTTGTTGCTTGTGACGTTTGAATACGTTTCTACTTTATACCGTTGATGAGACTTTAATGATATTTTTTTACATTTCCACGTTCTAGGGACTGGGAAAAAATCATTTTTAAAACAGTTTTTATTGAAGTTAATATTTTTGATTTTAGCAATAACAATAATAACAGTGAACTTATATAGCGCAGTTTTGTGATATTTTCCTTCAAGTGCGCTTCGTTCTAAATTACCTAACCAATATAACAAGGAGAAAATTATGTATAATATGAATACAAATTGAAACTACTTAAAATCACGATCGTTATCATAAATCATGACAGGAAAAGGTTCAGATATGGGTATAACAGTGCATGTGTACATCAACAGTGGCTCAATGTGAAGCGTTTTTTGAATTATTAATAAACTTGTGGGATTTCAGATAGATAATTTGTTGGGTTCTCACCATTTTCTTTGTCATCCAGTTCCTACGTATCCCGCCTTTTCGCCATCCGATTTTGTGTTCAACAACACTGTGATCGAAACAAGTGACAATAGAAAAAGAAGAGTTTTTGGTGAACAACGTGTTGCTTGTTGGTGCTTTCGTTTCTTCGTCAGTTTTGTTGTTGCTCTCAAAATAATTTTAAAATAAATGTGCTTTCGTAAATTAAGCAGACTTAAGTCAGTGTGGTGTATTCGTGTTCATCAATAATACAAGTGTTTAAGAAGATTTCAAGAATTCGAAACATAACTTCATCGGTGAGTGAATTGGCTTAGTGAATCCTTCTTCTACCCACATCTGTAATCACACTTCCATCAAGTAGTATTTTAGTTTATCGTTTTACAGTCCATTATTCAAAATTCATCCGAAGCTGAAAACACATTCAGTATTTTATCGCAGCTTTTTTTGTTTTTATGGATTCTTTGGTAATCCTCTACTAACTAGCTGGGGCTTATTCAAATACCCCTCATAATGACTATCCAACTAGTTCTGTGGCTCATTAGGCCTTATTACTATCACCATCTGATGGTTTTATTTAATTGACTGGGTTTAATTTTACATTGGTGTTTTCTTAGATAAAAGATCTTAACTGTATTAAACGAAATAAATGTTGTTTTTTTTAACATAGGGATTGGGGCTTTGAATCTGGGTCGATGCTCTCAAATTCACCTCCAAACGAAGTCCAATAAACATGTCATGTAAAAAAAATGAGTAAAACCATTGTCGATGAAATAAGTTTTAATGTTTTTTTAAGGTTTTTGTCATTCAAAAACTGACTGTTCGGAGCCAGTGGAACTACAGTACCACCGATCAGAATATGTTGTGAAGCTAAAAGGAACAGGGAGGAAAATATATGGGTACGAAAAAGGTTGGAAAGTATCTGGCTATTCAGATCTAGTCGCCAAACACAGCTGAGGCCATTTTGAGCAATGTTTTGATAAATGAAAATAAAATACAGTTATTGTGAAATGAAAATAATATAGGAATCTTTTTATGGGTCGTGATGAGGTCATAACAATGTTACAACGGATTTCGGAACTAAACTACTTACTCTTATCACTTGACCACGGGAGCCGTTAGTAGATGGGAAAGAGGAAGGTTAGGAATTGCCTGGCTATTCAGATCTGGTCACCAAACACGGCTAGAGCAGAGTATTTACCACTCTGATTGTTTGATAATCACCAAAAATCTAATTCACAGTCACAACACGTCACTGCCTTAAAGGTAGGCTCTTTATCTAAGATGCACGAACCTACATATTATTTTATGGCGAATATCTCAAAGCGTTCCTGCTCATATCAGCATTATATTAATTTGGTCCCGAATTTCAGTACCTTCGCTGAGTCACCCACCCGCGGAAGCTTAACGTGGGCTTTCTTCGCGATAGCAGTGGTTTAGGCAGACCGTTTAAAGCTCCGTCGTAACCTCGGACTAAGAATATCTATGGAGAGAGAGCTAATTTGTTTTACCCAACCTAAACAAATTTGCGATAAATTACTTTCTCCGGGTTTTTACGTCGTATACAGTGAGAGAGAAAGAGACGACAAAATTTTGGCAAAATTTCACACCACTTCAAAGTATTGTAACCATGTTCTTTGACGTCTCCCGGGACTCCGCCCACAAGCTTTGATGTGCAACTAAACCGAACATAACTCAACGGTTTTTTAGGTTATATGGTATATTTATTTTTATAAGAATACTGTGAAAAAGGGGTTGTACGAATAAACAAAAACATTTTGTCGACATGTGCTATGAATGGATACATACCGTAACCCTAGTCTTAGCCACGCCCAGGTCCAACCGAGTCAGTAAAACCTAGTAAAAACTGACTACAGATCGATCTACAGCGTTACCTCTTGTTTATTATTGCTCTAAGGTCGTAACCTCTTGGTCTCTCTCACAAACGACGCGTATGACAGAAATAGAGCTTCCGAAGCAGCTATATATTCGACGACTTCCATGGTCGAGTGGTAAGACGCTCGATCACGAAACCAAAGGTCGCGGGTTCAAACCCGGCGTGCGCTAATAACTTTTATTTAATTAATATTTGTTATAACACATTTAATTCATATAAATATATTAAAAGTATATTTGCGGCACGTTCCAGAGTGGCAGACACTTTAAGTATCTCCCTGGTGACCAGATTTGAATAGCCAGGTACTTCCCAACCTTTCTCTTCCCAATTTCCTTCCCCTCCCCACTACCTTCAGCCTCACAACACGCCCTATTTCGGGATGCTGGCTTGGTCTCACTAGCTCTAGACGGTTGGGAGCAGTTGAGACTCTTGTCCGGTATTCGTATAAAAAAAAAAATTTTACACATATATATATAGGCGGCGGTGGTGCAATGCGAGCAGCAAGTAGCAAGTAAGACCCCTCTATACGTAGCCCTAGCCGCGGACACGTCCCACAGGATTTACGATGTCACGTCGGTGATTTATACTGACGCCATCATATTAATGCTTCCTTGCCGGTGGTGTTAAATTTGCTAGGAGGGTGTTTCCGATTTGGAAATTCACACAATACCAAGGGAGTTGTATTAAACCTACTGAATGCAGCATGGGAGTGAAGTGATATGGTTCAAAATCAAGATATTACGGTCTCCGTAGTCGAGTTACGAATCCATAGGTCGCGAACTCAAATCCCGGCGTGCGCAAATATTTTTTTCAAAGCAATTGTGTATTAGCGGCTCGTTTTTTTTTGTACAAAATGAACATTTTTTAATTAATACTAACAGTAGATATAATATAAATTGAATAAATGTACAATGTTTACTTTCTAGTTAATGATAATTATCTCCTTAATTGAAAAAGTTCCCGTGCTTAAGTATCGCCCTGGTGAAAAACCACTATTCAGTACGGAAACGTTGCTTGAAATGGCTTTAGCCGTGGTATTTGACCAGATCTGAATAATTAGGTACTTTCCAACCTTCCTCTTTCCCATTTCATTCCCTTCTCAAATACCTTTAACCTCACAACATACCCCAAATGGAGATACCATAGCCCCACTGGCTTCAGAGGATTTGGAGCAGTCGGGACTTTTGCACGGTATTCACTTAAACATATGTATTTATATACTCGTATTTAATGTATCTCCATTAACCATTATTTCGATAAATCGACGTAAAAAAATTAATACCTTGGGAAAAATAGCTTGGACGCTATGAAACATGTGAATATCTTTGTAATGGGGTGTGGATAAGACGAATTTAGGTTGTCCTTGGTAGAGTCTAATCCACAATTGATTTTCGCCAAAAGTGGTCGTACAATGTCTTGGATTTAAGGCATTGAGTACGTGTAATGAATCTAGTAGATTTTGTAGGACTCAGCGAGCATAGGATTGAACCTACGACGTCTGGGCAGAAGCCGAAGCTTTAGACTACTCAGCCGCTAACTGTATTGTACTAATCTCGACTTCAAATCAGAAAATCTCTTGAACAATGGGTTTTGGTGGCATGTAATTTGCATCACTTTTGTGAATCGATTTTTTAGTTCATTGTAACTATTTCAACTGGCAACATCATTTCCATGATGAAAAAAATAGGGTGTGATGCCGAATTTATTGCACCATACTTACTTTACAGTTATTGTGCAATGAAAATAATGTAGAAATCTTTTTATGAGTCGTGATGAGGTCATAACAATGTTACAACGGATTTCGCAACCAGATAAAACAATAGTTTAATTTATCAATCTTAATCACTTTTTTTGTTAAGGATATTCTCTTGATATGGCACTGATAGCATACAAAAACGATTGCGTTGCAATATAAATGTGTTGTTATTATAATTGATTGATATTCACAAGGAGGAGGACATGGACAGGTACCTTTCCGAAACAATGTAGACAGGATGGTTAACTTTATACTGACTCGATAGAAAGAGACAATGATATATTAAAAGATGTTGGATAGCCTATTAGTTACCGCCCACATGAAATTTGGACATTTGTAGTAAGCACATTCGAACACGTTAAACAAAACAATATCAATACACTATAAAAAATATTTATAAAATCAAAATATCAGACAAACACTTGTAACAAAAGGTTTGCTTAAATAAAGATGGAAGCTTTTTGTTGATTTTATGTCTTTATATCATTAAAAATGTGAAAATTCTAAAGTTCTTTCAAAAATATTTAAAACTGTTGAAATACCTCGGAAAAGTGATGTTCTATAATCTTTGTTTGGTCTTATTTTAACATTCACGCATAGCACATATCACCATCATGTTTAATTAATTTGTATAACCACTGCGAGTTTTAAAATCGAAACAAATATAGGAAACAACCTCAAAATCTTGCGACCAAAGTTATGCGACTCGATGATGTGAAGTTATCGCGGACGGAGAACATCCTTACATACTTAGAAGTGCTGTAATGTTATGTGATAACTTTTCTTGTTTTTTCTCTCTCGTGGTATACGACGTGAAAATTCGAAGAAAGTGATTTATCGCAAGTTAGGTTGGGTAAAAATATTACCTATACCTCCTTATACCATTACTTCAAGATTGGGAACTTTCGCAAGGGCTCTCCTAGTATATTATCATTGTAGTGAGCTATATAGCACAGGAGAGGTCTTTGCTAAAAGCGGCCGAGAGATGGCGGCTCAATGTTGCTTGCGAGATTTTTGCATTTCAAATCCGTAAGAGCTTTTTTGGGCGCGATGACAAATTTTCTTGGCGCTTTCGGAATTTTGACAGTAATGTATGCATTTTGGTGAATAAATGGAAATACGTGAGACAGATATGAAGAGAAATGAGAAAACAGTACATATTCACAAAATAGCGATACTGTCGGGATAGCAGAATTCGACAACTTCCCCGGCTAAGCGGTTAAAATCATTGGCTCGGGATACAATGATTAAGGGTCAGAAATCAGGCGTAGGAAGATAAAAAGGTTTTTGTGTGCCTTTATATTTTAAACGTCAGAAATTAAAAATGGTAAAAATATCATTTATTAGTGACTCGTTCTAGAGTGGTAGATACTCTCAGTATCCCCCTGTAAAAGTCCGTCATTCAGAATTGGAACGTTGCTTGAAATAGCTTTGGCTGATTTTGGTGACCAGATCTGAATAGCCAGGTACTTTCCAACCTTCTTCCTCTCCATCTCCTTCCCCTTCCCACTACCTTTAACCTCAAAACACACCCCGATCTGGGATGCCACAGCCTCACTGGCTTTAGACGGTTGGGAGCAGTTGGGACTCTTATGCGGTAACGACTATAAAAAAAAGGCTTTAGGAGGCTTTAGTGTTCAGATCTGAATAACCAGGTACTTCATAATCTTTTTACTGATCATATCGATCCCTTCTCCACCCTCTCAGGCCTCCCAATTCATTCTCAACGGGGATGCGATAATCTCATCAGTTTTCGATAGTTGAAAACTAAACAAAAAAATGGTGATGAAAAATCGATTCACTCTCGTATTTAATTTTTAAATGAAAATTCATTTTAAATGTTGCTGAAAAATGACTGTTAAATATTCATGACACGTTGGGTGGACAACCGGACAGTTCTTGTTAATTATTTACTCATGACAGAGCGCTAGCCGAGGTGTCTTGCTTGATTTAGTTGTGCATGTGTCCGTCCGCTACTAAAAATTAATTTCTTCACTAATATATTCGAGACCAGCCTGTTTTCGCATTGGTACATTTATTGCGCTATAAATTAACCAAAGTATTCGGAAAATTTCTACCTCGCCTGTCAATTACCGTAGAATTTATGGTTTTTTTACAGTTTATTTTTGAAGCAGAATAAATTTACAGATATTAGGTTATTTATTTTGACCCGCACAGTAAAATGTGCAAATAATTCAATTTAAGAAAGCTAATTTAAAGGTTTTTTGAGAACGATCTCTGCAGCAGAAGTTGAACGCTTGAAAATCAATGCGAAAAAATACAGGTTTTGTTACAGTTAATACCGCAAAAGAGTACTAACTGCTTCTAACCGTCTGAAGCCAGTGATACTATGGCAACTTCAATTGGGGTATTTCGTGAGGCTGAAGGTAGTAAGGGGAGAAGATGTGGGTTGGGAAGAGTACCTGGCTATTCAGATCTGGTCACCAAACGCAGCTCAAGTCATTTACAACAACGTTTTGATTCTAAATGGTGGTCTTTCAGCAGCGCGATACTTATAGTATCTACCACTCCAAATACTAGACATGTGTTGATAGTCTATTCTTGCTTTGCATTTTTGATATGCCTAAAACCTTACAAAGTTTCAATGTTTTTTTAAACATTTACCGGTAAATATATTTATTAATAAACTAACGGACTATTGTCCAATTACAAAAAAAATACCAAACACGAAATGGAAAAAAAAGAGCAACAGAAAAAGAAAACAGCACATTTATAATATTAAATGAATGAATGAACGGTTATTATAAACTTCATTATTAAATATCTTGCTAACATACATAGCAATCCCGATGAGTTATAAAAACTCACCCTGGTTTAGAGCATTTGGGACTCTAGTGCGGAATTTGTTGAAAAAAATTAATTAGTCAAATTAATCAAATGTATGAAAAACAAAAAAAGTAGTAAAAAAGGTATGTTTCAGTAAATTGATGAAGTTATTATTTCAAAGGAAGTTAAGGTCTTCTTCGGTGGGTGAAGTTTTTAAAAAATAAATAAAAATGAGCATAACTCGTTTAAAATACCACAAAACGAATACATTTTAAATTATATTCAGAAGAGGTGTAACTCACGTTTTGAAAGTTTTTCTGTTCATTTCACAGCGTGAAGAAAATCTGAAATAAAAATGACAAGGGTTTAATTAGTCAATTTGTAATATTTAACGGTTTCCGGCCGAATTATACTTGGAAATATGATTCAGTTTTCAGGATTCTGTTGAAGATGGAATAACATGTGAAAATATGTTAAGATAATAGAATATTTTTTAACTGACTAACTCACGACATTAGTCTTGCATTTCTTTCGGAAATATATATTTTTAATTTTAAATTTTTTTTTAAAAGAAAGACAAACATTACCGGATGAGGAATAACCCGACAATATTTGAAAAACTCCTACTCCTAAGAAGCGGAAGATGTTGCTTGAGCAATGTTGGAGGAATTGAACGCACGACGCCCGGGTAGGAATCCTACGCGTTTGTCCACACAGCTACCGAGCGGTCTTTGTATCATTTTACAGCATTCAGTTTACTTTCATCTAATAATCTTTATTATAAAATATTGCCATCCCTCGATTTTTGATAATGTTCTTTTCTAAGTTTTTATCCGTGTGAAAAAACGTGTTTGCTCGTTCATTTTCGTTATTTAATCGTTTTGTTGTTTGATCTCCAAAAAATTGAAATAAATGTGGTGTTTTGTGAATAAGAAGACTAAAATAAAAATGTTGTTTTTGTTTTACGTTTTTTTAGTACAATTGTGTAAGAAGAATTCAAGAATTGCAACTACATCGGTGAGTGAATGGTTTCCAATTTTTCCTTTATTCCATAAGCTACAATTAGACACTTCCAACAAATAGTATAGTTTATAGCTTACATTCTACCATTTTACAATTCCTCTGAAGCTGGAAACACTTATCTGGAAACACTGGATCTAACAATGGCTGATTTATTCTTCTCTCCATAAGTTAAGATTCTAATATCATCGTCATGCTACGTCTCCACTAACTCTCAAATCGAGAGATTAAGTTTAGGGCACTGGAAATAATTTATTGCGTCAATAAAAACTTGACGGATTTACAGAATGGCAACATTCGAAATTGTTTATGTTTTCGACTCACAAGACAAAGTTTCTGGCGTCAAATTGGCTTATCGTAGAATTATTATTCAAATGAGAATCGGATTTATCATCTTGTGTATTACTACGAAGATTACACTAAATATTCTGTTAGTGGCAGCATTTATTAGAATCATAAAAGTTTCACATCTAACATTCACTACTCCAATTTTGAATGCTAACATTTTGGCTTCCGAATAATTATGTAAGTCATCTTACAAAAAATGGCATTTCTTAAATAGTTGATAATAATAATAAATAATTTTTAGGAATATTACATTTAAGGTTTAGTGCAATACTTATTTAAATGTTACTACATTAGGTCGATCGATAAATACTCAATGTATCGTCCTGGTGAAAGACCATCATTCAGAATCGAAAAGTTGCTAGAAATGGGTTTAGTCGTGTTTTGTGACAGTATTTAAATAGCTAGATACTTCCACACCTTCCTCTACCCTATCTCTTTTCTCTCACCTTTCTGTAAGCCTCCCAAAATACCTCGATTGGGGATACCATGGACACACAGGTGCCGGGCAGATGAGAGCAGTTCAGTGTTCACATAAAAAAGAAAAAACACTTCCTAAAACACCATGGAATTCTAACAAAATCACAAAAAAACCTTGTTTTTTTTTTTTACATGAATACCGCACAAGAGTCTCAACTGCTCCCAACCGTCTAGAGCCAGTGAGACTATGGCATCCCCAAATAGGGCATGTTGTGAGGCTAAAGGTAGTGGGGAAGGGAAGGAGATCGGGAAGAGGAAGGTTGGGAAGTACCTGGCTATTCAGATCTGGTCACCAAACACGGCTTAAGCCATTTCAAGCAACGTTTCGATTCTGAATGGTGGTCTTTCACCAGGGCGATACTTGAGTATCTACCACTCTGGAACGTGCCGCAAATATACTTGTTATTATTTTTATATAAATTAAATGTGTTGTGACACATATTAATTAAATAAAAGTTATTGGCGCACGCCGGGTTTGAACCCGCGACCTTTGGATTCGTAGTCGAGCGTCTTACCACTCGACCATGGAGGCCGTCAAAGGCAACATCAAATCAATGTTGCTGATAAAATATTTTTCCGTGACATACTACAGAGTGGTAGATCCTGTACGTATTGCCTTATGAAAGACCACCATTTAGAATCGAAACGTTGCTTGAAATGGCTTTATCCGTGTTTGGTGACAATGTTTGTATAGCCAAGTATTTCCCCACCTTCTTCTACCCTATCTTCTTCCTCTCACCAATACTTTAAGCTTCACAAAATACCCTTATTGGGGATGCCATAGTCCCACTGGCTCCAGACAGTAGAGAGCAGTTGGGACTCTTGTGCGGTATTCACTACTAACATTAAAAAAAAAATTACAAATTATATTAGGCTAGCAGCACAAGAATCTCAACTGCTCCCTTGGAGTTACAATAAATGGAGAGAGAGCTAATTATAATTAACTCAACCTATACAAACTTGCGATAAATTACTTTCTCCGGGTTTTTACGTCGTACACCATGAGAGAGTAAGAGACAAAAAATATAATACACCGCTTCTATCTACTGTCACAATGATCTTGAGCTCCTAAGTCGCCGCGGGACTCCACCAACGTTTTTTATCATGCCACTAAACTTGACACAACTAAACGGTTTTTTAGGTTATATGCTATAATTTTGTTGATAATAATACTGTGAAAAAGTGGTCACACGAATACACAAAAACATTATGTCGATATGTGATATGAATGGATGTATAAATACCCTAGCCTTAGTCTTATCCACGCCCAGGTCCGTCGAGTCCGGTAAAAATCATCAAAAACTGACTACACTGCCTTGAATAAATACCACTCTATTTACTCTAAGACTGCTCCCAACCGCCTGGAGCCAGTGAGACTATGGTCTTCCCAAATGGGGTATTTTGTGAGGCTAAAGGTAGTGGGGAAGGGAAGGAGATGGAAAAGAGGAAGTTTGTGAAGTACCTGGCTATTCAGTTCTGGACACTAAACACGACTTAAGCCAATTCAAGCAGCGCCAGCGTTTCGATTCTGAATAGTGGTTTTTCACCAGGGCGATATTAAGAGTATCTATCACTCTGGAACGTGCCGCATATATACTATTTATTATTTTATACGAATTTAATTTCCAATGACACAATGCCAATCAAATTAAATGTATTTGCGCACGCCGGGCTTGAAGACGCGACCTAGATGAAATAACTTATTAATCCATTCAAGAGTTTAATGAAACAACATAGATGTCTGCTCCAAATTAGTAATCAAACACTGACAGCAACTATAGCTACTCCCTTAAAATGTCTACATCAATGATGCTGATACATTAGGAAGATGATCTTACACAGGTAGATAAAGCAATTAGGATGCTGCGAGGTGCAACTTTTGATCACAAGAGATTCGGGCGTGTTAGTCTCATTTATGATTCAATTCATGAATCAACCCCTTGGATGCTATTGTCACCTTGCGTCCCACAATGACAATAAAAAATCGTGACGGATATTCATGATGAATGTTTGTATGGGATGTACGTTTTTAGAGTTGAGCTTGGAATGTTAATATGTCAACAAGTGTCGAATATTTGCTACTTTGCTGTAAATTGAGGCAAACAAATTACTAAACAGCGATGACCAATTATATATACGTCCTGGTGTCCTCATTAATTTTGTTGATTCCTCCTATATGGTGTCTCAGAGAAAGTTCTTATAATTTCCAAAGGTCGCGGGTTCAAACCCGCCAATAACTTTTATTTAATTAATATGTGTCATAACACATTTAATTCATATAAAAACGATAAAAGTATATTTGCGACATGTTCCAGAGTGGTAGATACTCTAAGTATCGCCCTGGTGAAAGACCACCATTCAGAATCGAAACGTTGCTTGAAATGGGTTTAGCCGTGTTTGGTGACCAGATCTGAATAGCCAGGTACTTCCCAACCTTCCTCTTCCCAATATCCTTCCCCTCCCCACTACATTCAGCCTCAAAGCGCCCTTGAGGTGATTTTCCCACAAAAACGGCGCTATAAAAGTAATCCATTTATTATTAACATACCATATTTAGGGATGCCATAGTCTCACTGGCTCTAGACGGTTGGGAGCAGTTGAGACTTTTGTGCGGTGCTCATATAAAAAAAAAGATAAGTAGCTACAGATTTTTGCTCAATAAATCTGCATGTATATATTTTTTTTAAGATTTTTTTGTTTATTTATTGAAACAAATTATTGTTCTTAAAACGAATTATTTATTTTGAAATTAAAATGGAGTTCCACAAAAAAAACTTTAAAACGATAAAAAAACAATAATTTTTGATGGGAAACATGCTATTTGAATTTAAGGCAATATTTTTGGATACCTTACCTTTACAAAATCATAATAACAAAGATAAAGCGCCTTTGAGGTGATATTTAAAAAAAATGGTGCTATATAAAATTGCCAAGTATATTTATTACATTACCTGCCCCATGCATGAACACATACTTTCCTTCGCCACAGAACACCATTACCTTCACCTCACACTACTAACGCACTCTTATACACTACACATTACACAATATAAAAACAAGGTAATGTCGTCGTCGGGAAGGCAAAAGGACTGGAGCGCCATTTCGGGAAGTTAACACCCAAGTGATTTGAAGTTTTTTTTGGTTTTACAATAAAATTCAAAAATCTTCAGTATCTGGTCGGATTTTGAAAAAAAAAATTTACTCAGGTAACTCAATGCTCTCACTGAGTTATCTAAAGCGACGAAAAGCTTAAAAAGTCCCAAACTTTTGTCAAGCCTTCTCCCAAATGGTAAATATATTTTAGATGGTTAAAATGCCTGAAAAGTCTTCAGAATCTAACGAATGTCAGAGAATTTGATGCAAAAAAATAACTGATCAAAACTGAAAATTGAACTTTTTTTTACCAAAGTGTTGCTTAAGCCTTTTTGATTTTCCAAAAACAATTTAAAGATGGAGTTTTGATCAGTTTTTTTTTTCTGCATCGAATGCTCTGACTCTCCTTTGATTCAGAAGAC
The DNA here is from genome assembly GCA_022651775.1 of Drusus annulatus. Lineage (NCBI taxonomy): Eukaryota > Metazoa > Arthropoda > Insecta > Trichoptera > Limnephilidae > Drusus > Drusus annulatus. The sequence continues at coordinate 901,123 of JAGWCC010000011.1, forward strand.
TTTTCAGGTATTTCAACCAACTAAAATATATTTACCATTTGGGAGAAGGCTTGAGTCAAGCAACACAAGTTTGGGATTTTTTATTTTTTTGCCGCTTCAGGTAACTCAGTGAAAGCATTGAGTTATCTGAGTACACTTTTTTTTAAATTCCAACCAGGTACTGAAAACTTATGAATTAAAAAAAAGTTTTCTGGTGTTAACATCCCAAAAGGACGCTTCAGCCCTTTTGCCTTTCCGGTGACGATATAGAAAATGTGAAACATAAAGCGATTTTATTTAGGTACTTTTAATGCATGAGATTATGATTGCTTTAGATTAACAGTATATTTTACGGCCGCTTTCCTTCAACATTTTTCTATTCCAGGTTCTTTCATGTCATTTTTTAAAAATAAGTGAGGGATTATTTTTGGTAAGTTTCAAAGTTTTTTTTTTAAATCTCGTCGTATCCAAAGGGTTTATGATGTCATATCAGAAGTCTAGATGGCGCCATACTACAAGCGATGCTACTTGCAGACTTCCTCTCCAATAATAATTGCAAATTTCCTTTAACGTCTTGTAATTAGAGGAACATTTCACGTAAATCGCAATCGATGGACGTTAATTGCATTGTTGTAGTGGAGTTTAATCTGACGTTCCACTGTATTTATAGCATCTTGCTGATTGGCGTATTGTTCAACTTGTTTAATTTATAGTTGGCCAATTGTTTGTTGTTCATAACAATCGTTTTATTGTATCTTCAATCTAACTATCAAAAATATTTAAAAATAGCAATAGCGTCCATTCCGGATATAAATAGTACATTTAACATAGATTCATTTCAAATTGTACCAGTCTGAAGATGCACGATATGAGGTGAAACCGTTCCGGTAAAATAAAATAAAAACAACGGAGTAAACATACAAGTATCAAAATTGGAAATAATTAAATCTTATTGTCATCTATTTACACAAATAAATTTGGAATAAACTTCTTACAATACATTGCATATACACAATACAACGCATTACCCAAAGAATTTAAACTCCCAGTAGAGAACAAAAATATTGGCAAAAGGACCTCAACGATATGTTCTCAACAATTTTATAAGAGTCAGAATAACAGAAGAGTATATATGAATGTGAATGAAGCAAGGAGTGTGTACCAAGACAGAGTTATATGGCAGTTCCTCCTCTCTGCCTACCCCTGTGGAGGAACGGCGTGATGGTTAGTTAGTTAGTTAGTTAATATCTACTCTTATGAATATCTTTTTAATGTATTTACTCGTTTGTTCCCTCTTATATTCTACTTTTTGAAATGTGTATGTCTTTGTAAAAACATTATTCCTTTTTTTTTTTTTTTTTTTAATATTAATAAATTACTGGAAGTAGAGCACTTATTGACAATTAAAAAAGAATTCTTATTCTAAAATTCGTAGCTAAAACATTAAAAAATGCTTTGATTTTACAGCTTTTCTTTAAAGTTCATTATTTGCTTAGTGTACAACTTTTGTGAGTTGCCGTTTCTCCAGTATTGGTAGAGGAGTTGATGATGCAGACATCACCCAGCTTCCGCGATCCCCGCTGATGTGCTGCTCTAATCATCCCTCCCTGATGGCTTCATTCTCGCGGGGTGATTGATGACGTCAGGCCCGACCCGAATTGCTTTATGACTATTCCGTGATGGATTGTGCCAACTTTGTCACTTTTTTACACAGCGTATGGTGTAACCCAAGTTTATAATAAAAATATCTGCAGCTAGTTTATTACCGAAATAGTATCTTGTGATATTATAAATCCCTGCCTACTATTATATGTTACATACGAAAAATACTTTTTATTGAATCACCTTCTCTGTTGCAACTTATCTAGTTCAACATTCCTTGCCGTAGACTCAGAAACAATGAATTGCTGTTCCTCAATCATCACAATACTAATTATGGGTATAATTCTCTTTTTTCCAGAATGTCAAGACTTGTTAACTCAAGTCATGGTCTTGACATTTTTGGTAGCAGTCTAAATGATTTTTGTCATTCTTTACGACTCTCCCAAAAATTTGACTAGAACATGGCTTGAATGTTCTCTCTTATGTTTATTTTGCCTTATTTTTGTCATCGCTTCATTTATTTTTATGTATATGCTATTCCTTCTCTGTTGCTCTTTTTTCCATTTCTTGTTTTATATGTATTTTTTGTAATTGGATTTTAGTACGTTAATTTATAAATAAATAAATATATGCTAGACATTCAGAGTGGTAGATAATCTAAGTATCGCCCTGGTGATAGACCACAATTCAAAATTGAAATGTTGCTTGATAGGTTGGGAAGTACCTTGCTATTGAAATCTGGTCAGCAACCACAGTTAAAGCTATTTCATGCAACATTTCGATTATGAATAACGATCTTATTTCCCTTGTTTTGACGTACGTACGAATGACAAATTTAAAAAATTTAAACAAAATTAAAAAAAATATATTATAAAAAAACAGACAAGCGTTAACGTACCAAACCATAATATATTTTACCATGGTGATTATTTTAAATCTTTATTTGAAATGTGCAACAAAACCAAATATTACAAATGTGTAAGTGGAGAAATATTAAAAACGGTAAAAAGGCCTTATTACTATCACCATCTGATGGTTGTATTGAATTGACTGAATTTATGTTTACATTAACGAGTTCTTAGGGAAATGGTCTTTACTGGATAAAAATCCCTAAGCAAGGAGGAACATTTTTCCATATTTAAAATGGATGGATTAAAACAATTTACATTTATGCTATACATAAAACCGATTTAAGTCTTGGTTTTTCAAAAAAATAAAATTTGTATTTTTCATTGCCATTAATCAAAATTAGTGTTTAATGTTTCTCTCATGACGCTACATGCATTGTTTTAGAAGTAATTTCTCATATCAGTCGTGACACCCGGTACTGAAAACTTGCATCAAGGTTTTATAAGCAGATCTAGAATTTAGTACCAGAAGTAAGATTAATGGATTCGAACGAGAAGGCTGCAATTTCAAAGTAAATTAGTTACGGGTAGAGGCAGCGAGAGTAAAGTAAATTACAGATTTATAGCAACGTCTTTTTGCGAAATAAGTTATATTACTTGCTAATATTTAGCTAAAATTTTCCCAATTGAAAACAATGCATGAGCAAAAATGAGAAAAAATCATGATAAAAATAAACTAAATATTTTGTTAATATTAATAATCTAAAACACAAACATGAAACAGAAAAAAAGTCAGAAACTAAAGAGAGCGATGGTCATGACCGAGACTCGAAGTCGGAACCTCTACTCTATTCGGGAACAATACTCTGCCAATTAAGCCATCAAAACCTCATAAGAAAGCAGCATTTTTAAACGATCTCATACTTGTATTGAAAATTATTAAGAAATTCAAATATTAACAATTTTCAATAGAAGTATGAGATCGTTTAAAAAAGCCGATTTCTATTGAGGCTTGATGGCTTAGTTGGCAGAGTGTTCCTCCCGGGTGGAGTAGAGGTTCCGACTTTGAGTCCCGGTCGTGATCATTGTTCTTTTAATTTCTGGCTTTTTTTCTGTTTCATCTTTGTGTTTTAGATTACTAATATTATTTAAATAATAAATAAGCATCGATGCTTTGAAGTTAACTCTTATTTAAATAAAATAAAACTATTTCTTCAATTTTTTTTATGATAATTTAAGGTAGGTTTCGAGGTACTCTTCTGGAAACTGATTTAACTATGTAAGAAAATTGAAAACCTTACGTAATGTTACCCTTTATATGGCTCTCAGAGTTTGTAGTTTTTGCACTATGACACTTCGTCATATATCTCGTAAATACTTCGTCACACATATTATTAGATTAGATTATACAATGATAATTCAGAGGAAGAAAGATATAAAATATAATAATCTACGTTGTAAGTACGAGTGCAGTTCCACGGAATTGTTTAGAGCTGTAGCCTACAGAAAAAAAATGTCCCGATGAAAGCAAATCTCCGATAGGGGAGGGTATCTCACGGCTCGACTACTGTAACGGTATTTACGCCAGCCTTCCTAAATACCAAACTAATAAACTCCAATCAGTTTTTAATGCTGCAGCAAGGCTTATCACCGGGGTATCTAAATATTCGCATATTTCAGAGCACCTTCGGAACCTTCACTGGCTCAAGTGCACTGAAAGAATCCAGTACAAGTTGTGCTGGATGGTGTTTAAATCCCTTAACGAAATGGCTCCACTGTACATCACCGAACTATGCGTTCCAAAAAATATTCTTCTAAAGCAGTCGACTCTTAGATCGGCAACGTCATCGGCTATCGGAAGGCTTATAGAACCTAAACGCAATCCAAATACTAAGTTTGGAGATCGCGCTTTCGGAGTTTCGGGGCCGAAGGCTTGGAATGAACTTCCTCTGAAACTAAGATGTATAACGAGCCCAACAGAATTTCGGTCCAAACTGAAAACTTACCTTTTCAGACTCTCATATCCTTGAATTCATTAAAAGAATCTCAACATAATCTGTCTCTCGACGAATCACCTTTAGATATGCAAATTTTAACCAAATCCTGTACTGTATGACAAATTCAGAAAGTCCATTCTTTTAATTTCGCCCCCATGCCCTAAATCAGAAAAAAAAAATTATAATAAAAATTAAATAATAATCATAATTTTAAGTTCATAATTGTGTCTATCTGATGGGACCTGCCAGGTAAGTATGTTCCTGTATATTTTCTTATTTAAACTAGGAATTAATATATAACGATAGAAAGTAAGATCTGTACAGCGCCCTTGAGGTGATTTTTCACAAAAACGGCGCTATACAAATCGTCCCAAATATTATTATTATTATTATCAAAAATGAAGAAGCACGATGGTCAATTCATCGTGCCAAATTACATATAATTTTATGAATCTTCGCTTATTTTTTACTGTTTATATCACACATGTGCAGAGGCGTGCCCTCCATAAAGGCACATAAGCACTGCCTACCCTGCCGTACTTACAAGAAAAATGACAAATATTGGATTGATTAATATCAAATTATTGCAAAAAATAAATCTACACTTTCAAAAGTACACGCAAAAAATTAGCTAATCGCACCGCTGCGAGCGCCCCACCGACCTTCTTACTATAACGTGTCAAAAGCAGTAAATACATGTGCTCAAACACCAACAACATCGGAGCAGATTATTTTATGTTCACTGGACTAAACATAATATGTATGCTGTGAGCTGTTGCCTGTTAAAATGGCTTGTTTGTGTTGGTATCTTTGTTAGTGTCTAAAGCAATCTTTACAGAACAAATCCATTTTTTTTGGGTTTGATAATGCCCTCAGAAGGCGAAACAGTTGGAACGCGTAAAAATAAATACATAGCAGAACTTTTAACTAAAAATAGTTTTTTTTTTTAAATTTAAAATAATAATAATAATTGTTTAAATAAAATGTAATAATATAGGTAGGTTTTTTTTTGGGTTTGATAATGGTCTCAGAAGGTGAAAAAGCTGTCACGTGTAAAAATAATTACCTTGCAGAACTTTTTACTAAAATTTTTTTTTTTTTAATTAAAAATAATAAAAATAATTGTTTAAATAAAATAAAAAAAATAAAAAAAACCTACCTATATTATTACAGTCTAGTCTCTAGGCACTAGTCTCTGAGATTATTTAGGCTTTTCTGCAACTGTATTGCACTGTGCAAATTATAAATATTACACTTTACGTAACATGTTTATTTATTTTTAATTCATCCAGTCAACATTTGCAGTTATTTGAAAAACTCATGATTCATGACCACTTTTTCTGATTAATTTATTTCAAATAAACTTTATAAAATATTTAATGTTTAGGCTGTCATCTTGTTAATTCTTGAAATTTTATTGATTCCAATCACGTTAATCAAATTTATGTGATCTAAAGGATACAATTTCTGTAGAAATATTCTTAATCTTACGATATTATATACTATTTTTCTCGTGCGTGATAGTTCAAGGCGTTACAAAGAAACACATCGAAATATGCAAAACATGACGAAAAACATCTCACACTCAAAGTTGATTTTTTTCTTTTTTGCATATTTTTTCACTATTCCGAGCATCTATTATGGCGGCGGGTGGCCCACCCCCGCCCCCCTCCACGCCGGAAAGTCTGAAACCTGAAGATCTCGCCTTGAGCGTAATGCAACCTCTTCAGTGAAGGCTTCTTGTAGTCTCGTGACAAAGGAATTGCCAAACATTGTACGGAAAATCTGAATCTAGGACTGAAGCGGAGTCGCTGTACGAATTTAAAAAAATACTTCCTCACACAATTAAAAAATACTAATAAATTAGTGGTTATTAAAATTGTAATATTTTAAAAATTATCATATTTTCGAATGTGAAGTGATGTATGTACGTAACATTCTGAAAATCAAAATACGTAATACTTATTTTCAGTGCATATAATCAATATATGGTGGAATAATGGTCATCATAATTGCCTTCAACTCAGTCGATTGGGGTTCGTTTCTTTGTGATGGCTTTTTTTAAATTTAACATTTTTACTTTTAATTTCAAAAATACATTATTTTTATTTTATTATAATAAAGTAATTATTTTAGTAGAAAACAATCACTTTGTGGTATGACATATTTAATGGAAATGAAATATAAACTTTGTATAATACCACAGATTTTATTTTAATTAAAATGACCGACTGGTCTCGCTTAACCTAAACATCATCAGGGTACAACATTGAACTAAACAAAAAATACAAAATATGTGGTTGTATTTACTCATAACTACAGAGGAAGAAAACAATATAAAATAAAATAAGAGAATATTAAGAAAAAAAAAAACATTTAAATTTTAACGAAAGAACAGAGAGAAAGAGACAGATAATATGAAATGAAAAAGGCAAAACGTCAACTGAGAACGTGATAAAATACTGGTGAAGTTTTTTTAAACTTAAAAGTTTAATTTTAAAGCTAAGCGAAATCGGTCGGTATTAAAAAATAAAATAAAATCTGTGGTCTTATACAAAGACATTATTTAATTTTCATAAGAATATTTTTTTAATTATAAAATCCCCTGATTTTTCATGGATCGTACATAATAACCGTTCACTCGGTAGTTATGAACAAGATATACTGTGATATTTCTCATTGCACCAGACGAATCTTAAGCTTTACTAAACCAAAATCTTTTTTTAACATCCATAATAATCTTATTTTAAAATTTTTTCATTAGTTACATATATTATGATTCTCGTATTACTTACGGCATGTATTTAATAATAATAAAGTTTTATTCCACAGGGGATGCAGGAGTAGTGCAATGCAATACCTTCCATAATTGATAATAATACAGAGTAGTAATGTTAATAAAATAAAAGTTTTAAAACACACAACTTAATAATAAAGAAAAATAAACATTAATTCATAAAAAGAAGTAAAATAAAAATGAAATATTAATAGAGGATATTAGGTCTCATTTCTGCAAAACGCCATCAAGAGGGAGTCCATCCTGGCAGCGTTAAGATTGATGGGAGGAAATATCTTACTTTCCACGTGCTAGAAAGGGTACCGATCCCGTTGTGGGATTCAAACTCGATCCATCCAAACGCTAGCTGAATAAGTTGTTCCTCTTAGTAGTGAATATCATTTTAATTGAGCGTGCTTCAAGGTGGTCTCCGCATTATCTGCATCCATCGCTCGTTGAGAGGAGAGCTGAGCCATTCAGATGCAGCCGCGACAATGACGTTGGTTGAATTCCGTGTCCTGCCCCAGAAGCTGGCTGGTCGGTGGCGAAGTAAGGCGGGGAATGAGTGCACCCTCCCTTCGGTGAACATTGTAGAGGCACTGCAGAATCTTGGAAGTTGCAGAAGTTGCCTATAGGCATTGTTGTAGCAAACCCTCAACTTGTTCCATTGCGCTGTTGGGTATTGTGTCCACAGCTCAGATGTATATAAGGCAGTGCAGTACGTGTTAATTCATTTAATGGCCGATATTATTCCACACTCTTCTCAACTCATTTCACAAGCTATAACAACAAAGAATTTGATGTTGAACTACCATGCACAGCTTGCATTGTATTCAAATTAAAGCTAAAATGATTACATCTTGTGGATTATCAAATTGAATACACTGAAAAATGAGTAGCCAAATACCAAAATAGTTCTTTTCAAAATTCTAACATGTAAAGCGTTTTTTTTCTTTTTTTTCAAACGAAGTTAATGAAAAAGAAAGGTGGTATATAAACCTATATAGTTCAATATGTTGGGCGGGATTTTTCATGATTTTATTTCAAACATGTACAAACATGTTTACGAAAATTGCTCACGTATGAATTTTTGATCAATTTTTGGAGGATATTGGTAATTCATTCTGAATTCTTGAGTATCTTAAAAAATTGATCTATTTCTAACTTACTAACCATCACGTCGTTTCCCCGCATAGGTAAGCAGATAAAACGGACCATCATACAACTCTGTCTTGGCACATACTCCTTGCTTCTTTCTCATTCATACAAATTCTTCTATTATTTGGACTCGATGGACCGACTCAAGTATTTGATTCACTTGGTCTTCCTCGGACGTCACCGATTTCTTCTTTCATTCTCTTTCACGTCGTATATTTTTCTGATACTTCTTTCTCCGTTAATCTGCTCTACATGCTTAAAAAATCTTAGCGTCCCTTTCTGGATCCTATTCATTACGCTTTCATCAGCCTTACATTCTTTCCGGATATCAACATTTTAAACTGGGTCATCGATGTTTATATTGCACATACGCTTCGCTTCTTTGGTCAATTTCTCATTTTCTTATTTGCACCAACAGCGTTCAGTCCTCCATTAATGGAGTTTCCTGCATTCACCCTTCTTTCAATATCCTTATCAGTCTTTCCGTCTCTCTAGAACATACTTCCTAAATACACAAACTCATCCACTTCCTCCAAGTTTTCATCATTCACAACTATATTGCACGCTGTTCTCGTACTCTCTCTTTCAAACACCATGACTTTGGACTTACGAGTACTTGCATTCATAATCAACTTATTCTGCATACATACTGAATCTAGTTACAAGAAGGCTATAATAGCATACCTCTTTCAAAAATATTACTGTTAATTTATTGCATTATAATATTACTATTAACTTACTTGTGTTTTTGGGTGCTAATCATTAAATTTTTGTTATTTTTATGTCACTATTATTTTATGTTATGTAAAAGCCTATAAGGGCGTATATAATTAAATAAATAATTGGTTGTAAAAGGCCATAAGGGCGTGTATAAAAAAATAAACAAAACAGAAACAAACAAAAGTTATATTTATAAATATCTTACCCTGTGATATTTTCAATAATTTGCAGATCTTTTTTCAAACTCCTTTTTTATAAAATATTTTTTAATAATTAAAAATAAATAAATTTAAAAAGTATTTTTTGTGATCAGCAATTACAACCAAAAAAGAATCTCTAATCGAAGTGTAATGTTAAGAGTTAGTTTTCAAGGAATTATTTTGACTAACTAATGTCATGGATTCGGACGATTTTTAGCAGGTTGTTAGGCTCAAGGGCCGCGAGAGAAAGAATCCAAAGTCAGGCCCTCGGAGATCTCCGAGAAATATCTTTGTCTCTGAACTACAAGCAAGCCATGCAAATTACTCAACTTCTTGTCTAAAAACCCCCACGTGCTGGCACTATAAATATACCGTGGCGTTCTTTGAAGTGGAAAATCAGAGAACCTGATTTTTATTCCGTTTTTTCAACGTCTAGGCTCTTGTGATTTCACAGGGATACATTTCGGGCGAACGTTTTTGAAACAAAAGAAAATGGTGTTTTCGTCGAATATTTGAGACGAGAAACTCGCATAGTGGTGTGGCTTGAAGTGTTCGGAGGAGATTTTTATAATGAAAACTAAAATTCACTTTTCAGGTTTTTCGGTTTTTATGATAAAAGTTGAAAATTGGTTATTACAAAATACTGATTGCTCGTCTTTTCAAGGTTTAGGGCTCTAGACTCTCAGGATTTTATAAGGAAATTTATTGGGTGAATGTTTTTACGATACAAGAAAAACATGTTTCCGTAAAAGTTTGGGTAGAAAAATTACTTATTACTATCTCAACTTATGTTATAAGGAAGTGTATAAATTGACAAACTAAAATCGCCTTAAAATTTTCGTTTTATGTAGAGATTTTGTTAATGTGGAAAATTTTGATTATTATTATTCTATTTTATTTAATCAGGCAAACTCAGTTAAACTGCGATTGTACCAGTCACTTACATTCCAAAGTAATGTAGGGTGAAACCGGTCTGGTTAGACCATATGTACCTTAGTAACGTAAAGTAACCATAATATCTGATTATAATAAGATACTGAAATTCCTACACGAAAATACAATCCATAAAAAAAAACACTTCAAAAATACTTGAATAACATATCGTCGCTGGAAAAGCAAAAGGGTTTAAGCGACACTTTGGTCGAAAATCAGTTAAACATTCAGTTTTGGTCAGTTTTTTTTCTGCATCAAATTCACTGACTTTTGTTTGATTCCGAAGATTTTTGTGGCTCTTCAGCCATCTAAAATAAATTTACCATTTGGAAAAAGGCTTGACTCATGCGACACAAGTTTGGGACTTTTTTTAGCTTTTTGTCGCTTCAGGTAACTCAGTGAGAGCATTGAATTTCCCGAGTTAACTTTTTTTCAAAATCCAACCAGGTACTAAAGATTTATGAATTTTACTGTTAAACAACAAAAAAATTAAAGTGCTCTATTATAAACTTTCCAAAATGGCTCTTCAGCCCTTTTGCCTTTCCGGCGACGGTATGGTTTTTTTACGAAAAGTTTTGTTGAATAAATCTTTGTAAGTTGGTACGCGACAGCTGTCTCGTCTTCCAAATGCATTATAACACTGTGGAGAATTAAATAAAAATCTTTCTTGACTGACAATCATTGATTAATAATAATAATAAAATACATGTTAATATCTTTATCTTTAAAACAGACAATTCACAGTGTCATTAAAAATGTATTGATTATTTACTTACTTGCATCACGAAGCAGCGTTGAGATGCATCCAATTACTTCAGAATTGACTGAGTGACTCTGCAAATGGAAAACAAACATTATTTTTTTATGTGCCATTAAAGTTAAAGAAGTCTTTTCCATTGTGTCGTGGAATCCGTCGCCAAAAAACCTTCAAACTCTCGCTGTTTACACTCAACACAAAGGATCTCAATTTCTATGAAAATATATGCTCCAAGAACTCTAGGACTGCTTTAACAAACGTCAAAAAGGAGCACGTGAAAATGCTTGCCTTTGCAAGAAAAATCTTCACTTAGTTAAATGTCCCGAATGCATCCAGTTTCAGTTAAGGTGGATGGTATTATAGTCAATTAACAGAATCCGGCTTACTTATCAAAATTATGTATTCATAAAGATACTAATTCGTGACAGTCAACCTTTAGATTGGTAGTGTCATCAGCAATTGAAAGGTTGAAGGAACAAAGCTCACGCCGGACACTAAGTTTGAAGAATCTCGTGCAGAAGTATCAAGTTTTCCCATAAAGCTTGAAATCGACTGCCACGTGATCATGGCTACCCCGTTAAATTCACTTGTGTTTTATTATTTTTTCGTGCGATTGTGGATAAATCCTCGATCTACTACTATAAAAAGGTCCGCAAGTTTCCATAGCCTGAAACATGCGCAAATGATTGATATTGTAAGAAAATAATTGTCGATAGGTTCAAATTTAAGTAGCCGTAGATATTTTAAACTTTTAAAAGATATTTCAGCTACAGTTCTTAGATATTTCAATCCAGTTACATTTAAATGCAAATTTGACCCGTTAGTAACTGAGTGGACAAACGCGTCGGATTTCCACCCGGGCGTCGTGGATTCAATCCCTCTGCAAGCTTAATCCTCCATCATTGCACAAGCAACATCTTTCTAGAGAAGTTTTTCAAATATTGTTAGGTTATCGTAACCCGGAAATGCTTGTTTTTTGTTTCTTTAAGTATTTTTATTATATTTTTGGACTATTTTTTTAAATTTATTTTCTAGCCTTACTAAGTCCATTTAGGTCAAGTATTAGGTAAGTATTATTTGTATGCCAGTATGCACTTTTATTTGTATGTGTCTATGTTAAGTCATGTGATAAGTTATTCGTGTCAAAACTTAATGCAATATTTAAAAGGTCCTTATAAAGATGAATCCGAAAACTTGAAAAAAAATCTAGTGCAGCGCACCAAGTGCATATTTTTCGTATATATCTAACAGGTCAATACTCAATAATATTAATTTATTAATCTTAGCTTATTCACTGCTACCCACTGTTTGAAGTGCTTGGTCGTATCTATGTAAAAAAATATACAATGCTCAGTAAAAATGTATATTCTTTTGTCAGTAGACGTTAGTTTTCTCAGTTTGTTTGTGAACAGAACATAATATTTTTTACTCTGACAAATGTTTTGTTGCATCTACTCAAAACAGTAATATTTTTCTAAGAAAAAATTACTGCTTAGTTCAAAAACAAACTGTGATCAATGATTTAAAAATATAAAATTTCTAACTTTATTCCACTATTTTATATTAAGATCTGACCGGTTTCACTTTATGACGGGAAATCCAGATTGGTACAATTGAGCATCTTACATGAATTAACACTTAAATTAGAAATAATAAACTGTAAACAATTTTTAAAAAATTTTCTTTCGTTCATTTTAAAATAGATTATTTCTTAATACTTTTCATGGTGATTTACATAATGTTTGAAGAATAAAAACTGTTATATGTATGAAATTTATAATAGTCTCAGATATAAAAATCATTTGGTGCTAAATAGTAAGTCAATGATTGAATAAAGTTTTCGTATTTCAAATGAAAAAAAAATTAACATCGATTTAGTAAAAGCATTCGCAAATAACAAGTTACAAGCTTAAAATATCGGTTCAATCTTTGGAGCTTATATTAAACCGTAGCAACTTTTTTGAGTAATCAAGAACCAATAATATATAGTTTTTTTAAATTTATCAAAACTGTTTCAGGTTTGATCCGCTAGAGAACTTTACCTTATTTATTGAAAACAAATACTATAAAATTAAAATGTAGCGGCCGTTATATTTTTTTATTGTGTGGTTGTAAAATTTCTTTAACTTAATCATTTTAATTGTTTCAGTATCTACTATTTTCATGACTATCTATGCATTACATAAATATTTGTGTTTTTTTCTACGTGTTATAATAATATCAAATGAAATCATTAGCAGTTTTCACTACAACTGATTCAACTACCGAAGGCTCTACGTCACAAATAAGGGTCGCAGTCTAAAACACAGAGGCATACTACATTCTGAAAGCCTTATCCGTGCTTGAGGGCGTCTAAGGCGGAACGGGGGTTGAAGTTCCCACCCCCTCGGTCAAATAGCGGCTGCAGGCTACAGGCTTGAAGGCTGTACTGCACAGAGCACAGTACGCGATGCACCCTGCCCACTGCACCCTGCTCCCTGCATCTGGTGACAGGGAGGAGCCTGGGGTTGTGACAGCGAGGGTTGAACAAAGTACTTGTCACTCTTTACCTACCAACTGGTGAATTATGATATATGACAACATTTAAAAAAATCTAATGAAGATGACATTTTTTAATGACGTCAAAACTATATGTATAAAATTTTTCAAAGAATATTTAAGAAGTGTAATAAAAGTATGTTCTATTTCAGGTTATGTTATTGTATAGCAGGTTGAATTTTCAATAACATTATAAAATCACATGGATAAATATGTCAATTTTTAATGCTCACAGATTATACCATAACTTTCTGTATTATTATTTTCATTGATATTTTAGGTACGTAGAGCAGATATACAGATAAAACAGAATATGTAACACGAAATCAAACGGTAAAAAAAGTCGGGAACGCGCAAGGAAGACAAGGTACGATCAAGTTAATCAAAACTTAAGTCGGACCATGTCAAGAGTCAGAATAACAGAAAAGTATGATAAGTGTAAAGGCAGCAGCAAGGAGTGATTGTCAAGACAAAGTTCTATGGCGGTCCATCATCTCTGTTTACTCCTGCGGAAATGTGGCGTGACGGTTTATTAGACAGTTATATTAACAATTAGTTTATATTTTTCCTCAATGTTGAATCATACTTTGTTTTTAGAAAACGATAAATAAGTACTACCTATTTAGATTTTAAGCTACCCTCAGCATATTTGTACAGAGTGAAATTTTATTGAAAATTCGTGATAATATGAATAATACAATTAAGAATATTTATTTTTAAAGAATGAACCGTACACTTTTATACAGGAAAGTATTGAACTTCCCTTGAAATTTATCTACAAAAAAAAACGTTAGTTCACGATAACCGACAAATTGTTAATTTTTAAGTTAATCGTAAGTATAAATTTTCACTGTCAAAAAAAGAAAACCACAATATATATATTTAACTTTATCTTTAAATAAATCATTTTAAACAATAAAATATTTTGAAGCATAATTCATTAAGAATGTCGTCGTATCTAACCACGATCTCGCCATAAATCACCTGAAATGCTTTTTACATTTAAAACCAACAGTGACTAACATTTCCATAAAGTTACCTACGTAAAGTTAACTTCATCCCCTGAGCCATGTACCTAACCCTGTTGTACATACACTCCTCCCCCCGCAATTCCACCCCGCCCTAGGTTCAGGAGGGCCGCCTACACAAGTTTACGTGAACTATTCACTCATATTTCCCCTTGGGGATTTTTCGCTTGATGTGCCCACTCTTTCGTCACAGATAAACCTCCCCCAGTATTATTATTATATAGACACCCACAGTGTTAATCTGCGATATACAAATTGGAATAAAGTTGATATATTTGTTAATAAAATTAAATCAAAGTAATTGATTTTACAATTAATACAGTTTATTTTTGTTGATATTTAATATTTTTTTTGTTAAAGCCTAAAGAAGAGAAGCTTGCAGTCCACAATGAAGTGCTTATATCAATCCTGATGTATGCAGTAAATGAGGTAAGTAAATGATGTAAGTGAGGCATGGAACTGGCAGAGGAAGGATGAAAGTAGACTGAATGGTGTGTAAATGAGATCCCTTAGACGTATGTGCGTAAAACCATGTATGACCGTATTAAAAATGTGGATATCCGGAAAGATTGCAAGGCTGATGTGAGCTTTATGAATAGAATCAAGAAATGGACGCTTAGATGATTTGGGCATGTAGAGCGAATAAACGAAGAAAGGAGTGTGAAAGAAATATATGATGCGAAAGTGAATGGAAGACGAAGTAGAGTACGCCCAAGGAATATATGGCACGATCAAGTAAATCAAATACTTGAATCGGGTCACGTGAAGAGTCGGAATAACAGAAGAGTATGTTTAAGATAGTGTTTGAATGTAAATAAAACAAGGAGTGTGTGCTAAGACAGAGTTTTATAGTGGTCTGCCCTCTCTGCCTACAACAGTCGTAATTGTTTGTAATAATAGTTTCCTTGGGAAAATTAAATTGTCAGCTTTTTTAAATTTTCATGGGAGTGTTTTTTCCTCTGTTTTAACAATAAGTAATCACTTTAGGTCATAGTCATTCGGCTAGCAGTACGTTATGCGTCCACAGTCGGTGAGTGGAGCCATTTGGAGCGTCTAGTGTCGTATCTAATAATATACATCTATGGATGTCCGTCTACACTTATGGAAGCTAAGAGATCGGTTATTGAATAAAATAAACACATTTTCAAAATACTCAAACTTTTTTCAGCTCAACGTCATTCAGAACGGGTAAATACTTTTAGTATCACCTTGATAAAAAACCACCATTCAAAATTAAAACGTCGCTTGAAATGGCTCAAGCTGTGTTTGATGACCAGACACTAATAGCCAGGCACTTCCCAACCATCTTCTTTCCCATCTCCTTCCTCTTCCAACTACCTTCAGCATCACAACATAACCCAAATAGGAATGGGATAGTTTTACTGGCTCCAGAGTCTTGTTTGATATTCACTTACGAAAAAATACCGAGAGCCATGAAGTTTTGAAATATCAATTACATTGTGTAAAAATAAGACAAGACGGAATATCGTCGCTGGAGAGGCAAAAGGGCTGAAGCGTCATTTTAAGAAGTTTACACCAAAGCACTATAAAGTGTTTTTTGTTTTACAATAAAGGTCATAAGTCTTCAGTACTTTTCAGGATTTTGAAAAAAAAAAGCTAACTCGGATAACTCAATGTTTTAACTAAGTTACCTGAAACGACAAAAGAAGTCCAAACTGATGATAAATAAATGATAAATATAATTAAGATGGCTGAAGGGCCACAACAGTCATCAGAATCAAACGAGAGTCAGAGCTTTCGATGTAGGAAAAAAATGCATATTTAACTCATTTTTTACCAAAGTGTCGCTTAAGCTATATTGCCTTACCAGCGACGTTAACGTTTGTTGAAACATCTTGATTGTTTAATAGAACGGCGTATACTAACAATTAGTAGTTGATAAAAAGCTTTTGGTAGGTACCCACATAGTGGCGGTCACAGCAGTTCTAGTTTCATGTGACGATTATTTTAATAGCAAGAAAATAAAACACTCTTAAACTTAACTCAAATTTCTACTTTTTACTGCGTTATAAATCGGTCATAGAAATTATTTTTCTACTGCCATAATCATAATGAAAGCTATAAATCCTTATCAAATGGATCTTTTCAATCAAAACGAAAGGCTGACGTCACGCTGAGCTTAAACGCTAAGATTTTTTAGTATTAACACATTGATACCGGAGAACGAGGATTTAGTGTGATTTAATATTGCTCACATATATTGTTTACATTTAATAGACGTATGTGCGGTAAAACCATGTGTGACCGTATTTAAAATGTGAATATCCGGGAAGAATGCAAGGCTGATGTGAGCGAAATGAGTAGGATCAAGAAAGGGACGCTTATATGGTTTGGGCATGTGGAGCGAATGAACGAAGAAAGGAGTGTGAAAAGAATATATGATGCGAAAATGAATGGAAGAAAAAGTCGAGGACGCCCGAGGAATACATGGCACAATCAAGTAAATCAAATACTTGAATGGGGTCATGTGAAGAGTCAGAATAATAGAAGAGTTTGTATGAAACGATGTATTAATGTGAATGAAGCAAGAAGTGTGTGCCAAGACAGAGTTGTATGGCGGTCGGTCTTCTCTGCCTAACCCTGCGAGGAAACGGCGTGATGGTTAGTTACAGTTTTATACATAATTTGAAAAATAAATTCATAAGTATGTTGCAATAACCAATGAAGTTTCCGTTAAAAATATATTTATTTTTTAACCAAAATGGAGAAAAAAAAATCATAAACAATTAACCACATATTGAGGGTAAACTACATCAAAATAATGTAATAAATAAATAAACACACAAAGTAATAAATACAAACATAATGAAGGAAAGAAACGCAACATAATGTTAATAAGAAAGAGAAAAATACTTAACATATATTAAATCTATAACACACAGCAAGGGTAGGGAGTTCATAATGGCACACACTCCTTACTTCATTCACATTGATACATCGTCTCATACTCGTAGACACTCTTCTATTATTCTGACTCTTTACATGGCCTGGCTCAAATATTTGATTCAATTGATCGTGCCATGTCTTCCTCGGGCGTCCCCAACTTCTACCACTCACTTTCATGTCACATATTCTTTTCACACTATTTTCTTAGTTTATTCGTTCAACATGCCAAAACCATCTAATTGTCTCTTTCTAGATTCTATTCACTACGCTTACATAAGCCTTGCATTCTTTCCGGATATCCACATTTTTAACAGGGTTGACATTCACGATGAATTAACAAAAACAAATATACAATAATAAAATATCGACTGCGCTTAGGTGAAAGGCGTTATCCCACATTTTTTGCTTTTAAATTCAGGCCCATTGGGGTATATTGTGGGGCCGAAGGTAGTGGGTAAAGGGAACGAGATGAGGAAGAGGAAGATTGGAAAGTAGTTGGCTATTCAGATCTGTTTCCCAAACACGGCTAAAGCTATATCAAGCAACGTTTTGATTTTGAATAGTGGTATTTCACCGGGGCGATACTTAGTGAGTTTTTTTTTTTTTTTAAGAAAGACACACATTACCAGGTTCCAAATAATCTAACGATATTTGAAAAACTTTTACTGCCATCATAATAAGCGAAAGATGTTATTTGTGCAATGACGGAGGACTAGCAGAGGAATTGAATCCATGAGGTGACAGTTTCAACGGCCGCAGCGCATAAAAACTTTGCTTCGCCCCCGTCATGAATGTGTTAAGGGAAGAAATCGGAACGCTGAGTGTTAAAAAGGAAAAGTATTTACAATAAAGCAGTTTGAGTGAAAGGTGAATGAGTAATTCCGTTATCTAGATCTCTCCAGTGGCGGCACGCACATGTTAAATTCTGGGGCGCTTTACTTCTGGGTTCTGAGCAGCGGGGGTCGTATCAACATGTGCGACCAATCTCGCTAGCCGGGAGACAGGGGACAAAAGCAACTATGGGCATTTGTAAAATAATGCATTAATATCCAATTAACAAAATAATATTGATACCATGTAAACTTTTCTTTTATTTTTTTTACAAATTCTTCGAATACAGGCAGCCATATTTTATATTGATACCATGTAAACTTTTCTTTTATTTTTTTCCAAATTCTTCGAATACAGGCAGCCATATTTTAAATTGATACCATGTAAACTTTTCTTTTTTTTTTTTTCCAAATTCTTCGAATACAGGCAGCCATATTTGTAGTAATATGCATTTTTTTAGCCGAACACAGTGATACTGAGTTCGTTTATTTATACTAGATTTTAAAAGATGTTTTTTTCACTTATGTAAGAATAATCCTGTAATAAAAACTCAGTGTAAAATTGTAAAAAATAATTAATTAAAAGATACATGAAATAATATAAAATTACAAAAATTCAATCAATGTTAAACAAAAAACAAATAGAGACAAAAGTGATACATAATATAATTAGCCCACCATTTTTGCATATTTTTAAGTAATAGCCGGAATTTTTTTCCGGAAACTGTACAAATTATTAATATTATATTAGTTCACTCTTACCATTATATAATCGACATACTCGAGACAGTGGGCAATATTATTTCTGAATGTACTCGGGCGGAATGTGTCATGGCGTCTTGAACAATAAAAATTAGGTACATTTATTTCAATACTGCTAAGACGTACTGTAGTATCGAGATGACCGTGAATTATTTTGTGTATACATAATAAATCAGTTATTTTCCTTCTAGTTTTAAGTGATACAATTATATCGAGTCTCGGATACACTATTCTATTTATTCACAAAATATCTTTTCGCTTGTTCCATAGTCTAAAATTACAAATTTAATTAAAATTAACTTATTGAACATTATTGATATCTATTCAATAAATAATATCAAAATAAAGCATAAAGCTTTGCTAAGTTAATTATTAAAATTGGTGGTCTTTTACCAGGGCGATGCTGAGAGTGTCTACCACTTGAGTGTATTGTTACGAAAATCAAAATTCTGACAGCTTACAAATAGTGTATTTGACACCATTGCATTACACCCACAAAAACTACTGATTTTAGTTCAACAAAGAGGGAAAAAAATCTCTCAACTGTCGTCTTTGTACCACTGTAAAACATTTTTGCATTATAATTATTATTCCTCTCAAAGCTAAGACGTATCGAAATTCTGCAAGAAAATAAATTCAAAAGAAACGTAGTTTTATTTGCAGTCGTTAAGGTCTTCGCTGTGCGGATAATCTCTTTTTTTCGACCTGAGAACTGTTTTCGATGCGGATGCAAAGCAGCGTTATCCGTCCTGATTGCATCTTAAGTTCGCTTTATTTTATCCAGCGACCAACAAAAAAGCTCTCCTTTAATGATGATGTCACCCCGCTCTCCCAGCGTTGTCTTTGTTATTTGATGCAGAATTTTTCATTACAAAGGGCCCTCGTCTCCCCCACAATTCTGTGCATTGCCGGCCAGACTACACAAGGGGCTCAATCACGGAAAAAAATTAAACGAGATTGGCTCCAGAGCTCGCGAAAAAATAAAGATCATGTTGTGCCAATTAATAATCACACTATTTTAACTCCTGAGATAATTAAAAGAACCAATTTTAACTTATTATATTATACGTCACCGGAAAGCAAAAGGGGTGAAGCAATAAAATTCAAAAGTCTTCAGTACCTGGTTGAATTTTGAAAAAAAAAGTTAAAAACAAGCTCAGGTAATTCAATGCTCCCACTGGGTTACCCGAAGCGACAAAAATCTTTAAAAAGTCCCAAACTTGTGTCGCTTGAGTCAAGCCTTCACCCAAATGGTACATATATTTAAGATGGCTGAAGGGCCACAAAAGTCTCTTATTCCACAGAATCAAACGAGAGTCAGAGCGTTCGATCAATACTGGATTTTTTAACTATTTTTTTTTACCAAAATGTTGCTTAAGCCCTTTGTTAGTTGCTTTTCCAGCGACGTTAAAATTATTTGATTTTCAGGTCTTGAAAAAAATCAAAAGGGTCATTTACATACCAACGTTTACTGTTTTGTGGTGGGCCAACCTAGCTTATTCTATTTGACGGGTTCATTTTTTAATAATACTTCACTGCAATTTACTTGCAAGACACTGTGCAAATATGGATGGCAAAATAAAACTGTTATTTTCAAAAAACAAATTAGATTAAAAACCAAACATCCCCTTATTTACTGTTTTATGCTTTATTAGCATCAGTTTTTAAGTGAAACTTGGCTGTCAATAGAAAGACATAATCCTTCATTTTATGAGTCATACGAAATTCCCCCTTCTTTGAAAATGTGTGGATATAAACACAGCTTGAGCAAGTGGGGGGGTTTCAACATACGAGTAAGTCAGTGACGGGATTAGAATCCCCTGCACTGAGTGAATGCTCTTGAGCTGCACCGGGTTTGCGCCTTCGCTAACGAAGGGTGTGTAAAAGACAGATTTCAGGTAAATATGTCTATCGCGACTAATTTATGTCAAGGTTGTGACAATTTACAGGCTCTTAAATTATTATCACATATATTTTTTCAAATGTTGAATTTATTGGGCTGATTAAACATGTAATTTTTTTGTTAACAGTGAATACCGCATAAGAGTCCCAACTGCTCCCAACCGTTTAGAGCCAGTAAGACTATAGCGTCCCCAATCGGGGTATGTTGTGAGACTGAAGGTAGTGGCGAGGGGATGTAGATGGAGAAGATTAAGGTTGAGAAGTATCTGGCTATTCAGATCTGGTCACCAAACACAGCAAACAAAAAATATATAGACGTGACTATCATCAGTAAGTCGACGTTGGGTAGAATGATTTTGTTAATTCATACGGCTTTTACATAAAAGAACTCTGTATAATATGAACTAACACTAGTCTAAAGAATAATATGGGTAAATATTAAAGCAGGTAAAACAAGAAAAGTTAAAAAGTGTTCAATAATGAGAAAACAATGTATTTCTTAATAACAGTGAAAATGAGGAAAAAATATCTAAAAAAACGATTTTTAGTTTTAAGAAATTAAATAAAATTTTAATAATCACTCTTTAAAAAATACTGTTTAACATTCCCGGGTTGCGAATAACCGGACAATATGTAAAATTCTCCTACTGCCATTATAATAAGTTTAAAATGTTGCTTATGCAATGGTGGAGGACTTAGCTAGTAGAAAGATTGAACCAACGACGCCTGGATGGAAACCCGACGCATCTATTAACCAGGCTACTAACCGTTACTATATTAATTATATCATTAGATTACATATGTTCAAAGTTATTGCAATTTGGTGAATGAATAAAATGTCGAAGAATTCGCGGGTTAAATTAACTATTGTAAAACTACATATTTTAGAACTAACTAACTAACCATCACGCCGTTTCTCCACAGGGGTAGGCAGAGAGGACGGACCGCCATACAACTCTGTCTTAGCACACACTCCTTGCTTTGTTCACATTTATACATCGTTTTATACATACTCTTCTTTTATTCTGACTCTTCACATGACCCGATTCAAGTATTTTAATTACTTGATCGTGCCATGTCTTCCTCGGGCGTCCTCGACTTCTTCTTCCATTCACTTTTGCATTAAATATTATTTTCGCACTCCTTTCATTGTTCATTCGCTCTACATGCCCAAACCATCTAAGCATCCCTTTCTTGATCCTATTCATTACGCTCACATCAGCCTTGCGTTTTTTCCGGATATCCACATTTTTAACACCGTCATACATGGTTTACCCGCACATACGCCTTCCGTAATTCTGACTCATAGCCCGATTCAAGTATTTGATTCACTTAATCGTGCCATGTGTTCCACGGGCGTCCCCGAGTTCTTCTTCCATTCACATTCGCATCATATATTCTTTTCACACTCCATTAGTGATTTTTTATATCCTTTTTAGAGCGGATATTGTCGAGGCAAGTAACATAGGTGCATCTACAAGTATAATTTAAAATCATGAACGCTCGAATTGCCGGCGGTCAATTGAAAATACAGCTACCCTTAATTGAAATATTTCACTACACTGGGTCTTAGAAAATAAGGAAATCTACTTACTTCAATATTTGATAAAAGTTGATAGTTGTTGAAGGATGAGTTCTGATGATGATGTTTACTTTCAAAGAATTACATTACAATTATTAATCCACTTGGCATCTCAAGAATTTGAAGTGAATTTCGCAATTGACTTTCAACTCCTTGGGTTTCGTAGAAATATCTTTTGAACTATTAAAAGTTTCATAACATATTTATATTTGACCTTTAGAATCAAAGGTAACCTAGAGCAGTGTAGCAAATTTATAACTAAATTCTTTATAAAGTGCTCCCTGCTCACTGCTCCGGGAAGCTTTTTAATAATTATTACCATTCGCTTTTCGAATAGAAGCTCTCGCGCCTGTTAAAAAAGCTCGTTTAACAACTTTGAACTCGTGAATGCTAATGAACGTTGAGACATGCCCCACGGTAAGTACTCAAAATCATTTTCCTGTACGATTTATAACAAAACTACGAAAGTAAAAAATAGCCTTTAAACACGCCCCGGTAAGATTTTAGATTAGTAGAGTGTACGAGTAGGTAATTTACGTAGATTCTTTGTCAAGTTTTTTGATTGTTAACGTGAGAAGAATTTTTTCTGAAGAATTAATTATATATTTTCATAGAAATCAATCACTTTGTGGTTTGGCACATTTGATGAAAATTAATTAACAACTTTTTATGAGACAACATATTTAATTTCCCATCAAAACGGTCATGGCAACAGATTAAATAATTTAGAACCACTAGAAATTTAAAAAAAGCCATCAAAATCAAGAGTCATATTCTAAATAGTCAATTAAATTTACAATATTAGGTTTTCCCGTAAACTCATAAAATTTCTCATTTTTCATTTATCACGTTCTCAGTAGACGTTTTGCTTCTTTCATTTCATATTATTTATCTCTTTCTCTCAGTTCCTTTGTTATAATTTAAGTGTTATTCTTTTGTTTTCTGACTGTTCCTTTTTATATTGTGTTCTCCCTCATGTGTGTATGAGTATACATATCCACACACTATGTATTTTTGGGTAGTTTAATTTTGTACCCTGATGAAGGTTAGGCTAAGCGAAACCGGTCGGTCATAAAAATAAAAATGTTATCTGTTGTCTTATACAAAGCTATTATTTATAAATTAATCTTATATTATTATTCCTAGTTTTCAATATCTATGTACATTTTAATACGTACTAATATTTTTTTTCTCCAGACCCAAATGAGAAAAAATATGAGAGGATATTTTTTTTTACTAGTCTGATCACCGAAGAGATAAACTGACAGAAGTTTGTTGTGTTCATGTCTGCGTACCCAAAGCAAGGTCAAATTTATCTTACTTCGGATTAAGTTGATATATTATATCGAATATCTTTCTTTAAAAGTTTCATTGGCCTGTCTAGGGCCCAGGAGTCGAAAGATCTTGTATGAATCAGTAAAATCAGTTTATTTTAAAATTGATGTAGATCACAAATCTAGGAAATCTCTGTTCAGTGAGTCTGACGATGTCCGTATCAGGATAAAACAAGGTTAGTTTAAAATAAAATATTTTTAAAAAAAGTACGACATTGCTTTCTAAAATTCCTTTTAACATGTATTATCCCATAGACCACATGTTTGGACTCTGATACTTTTAGTTTGACCATGTCTAAAATGTCAGGTATAAAACCAGAGCCATTCTGTAAAAGCACCCACAATTATTCATTCCACATTCAATATTCATTACTATCATTCCACTCCAGCAGTAAGCCATGTTAATTTAAAGGTTTAATTATAATATTATATTTATTCTTCCAGCAAAAAGTACTTTAGAGAAAATGATTATATTTTATTCAACATCCCCGAACAAAAGCGCGCCTCACCCAAGGAGCTTTCTGTCAATTGCATCGGCGATCATTACACCCTGCTGGTATATTATTGCTCGATTGGAGATGCCATAGCCCACTGGCTCCAAACGTATGGTATTCGCTTTAAAAAAAACTTAAAACTTTTCCACAGTTGTCCCATCTTGTGACATTTTTATAGCGATAAAACACGATTTCAAATATCACGTGAAGAGTGGAAGTTAAATTATTGTGCTCACATATTAGCGGGATACGAAGCGGGACACATTCTCGCGGGTGATTTATGTCCGCAGACAAATTCTTACTTCGTTGGGAAAATCTGAAATATTTTTACGGCTTACGAAATGATAGACTGCGGTAGATTTACGGCTCCTATCGCATTTAATAAGTCGCTCTCAGACCTGCCCGAGTCCGAAATAACATATTTACAAAGCATCCGAATAATATCCTTGCTCGGCCCACGTGGTCGAATGGATGGCTAGCATTTTACAACGGCAATAAAAGAATTCGAAGATTTTTTGTTGACAAATCGCGCACTGGGAGTGCCGCCATTTCAACCGGGCTAATTAAAATTTCAAAACGTCCAGAGTTCAGAACTAAGAGACGCTTATGAAAATTTATTGTTCGGTTTTCAGTAAAAAGTTCAAAAAATATTCACATTATGAAGATAGTGTCTAACAAGGGCAACTTAATTTACTATGAAACATTTGATAATTGATTTTTAACACAATATCGCAATTTTCTAAAAAAATGACAATAATTTAGGCAATGAAAATAAAATAATAACTTTAAAAAAGACCACAGATTTAATTTTTATTTATATGACCGACCGGTTCCGCTTAGCTTTAGCATCATCACGGTACGAAATAAAACTAGACAAAAAATACATAGTGTGTGGTTATATATACTTATACATACAGAGGGAGAACAAAATATAAAATAAAATAACAGAATAATGAGAAAAAATAGAATAACATTTAAATTTTACCAAAGTAACAGAGAGAAAGAAACAGATAATATATAATATATTTTAATTTTATTTTTATTCCAGATCTTAGGGAGGGTGCTGCAATCCCATAAGTTCCATATAATACATAGAAAAAAAAGAAGATAACGATTATGATAATATCAAGTATTGCATAGTAAAAAATATAATATAAAATAATTATAATTTAAAAAAATAACAAGTTAAGATTAAAATTAAGCTTCCTTTCAAGACATCATCAAAATGTAAAAGTGGCAAAACGTCAACTGAGAACGTGATAAAAAAATAGCGAGAAATTTAATGAATTTACGGGAAATATACTAATTTTTAGGAATACTATTATTAATTTTAATGGATTTCTTTAATTCAAGTGCTTCTTAATTATTAAAACTGTTTCCACGACCATTTTTATAAAAAAAAATAAGTAGAAGAGTTGTAAGCAATCACTTTGTTCATAATATTGCAATGGTCAATGAATAAATAAAAATATGCCTTCTTAAAATTCAATATTGAATGAAATAAAAAAAAGTCTGGTATTTTCAAATATAAGCAAAATTTAATTTTTCTGTCAATTAAAGCAATACTTTAAGGCAATTTATTCAATTTTTAATGACATCTAACATTTTCTGTATGTATTCTTTGTGCGCACTTAACTATATTATAAATCATAGATTTAAAAAAATAGCCAAAACATCAAAGAAACTGAATTGAAAAAAATAAATTATTATGCATCAAGGACATTTATAAACATAACACAAGGATATGCAATAAAATCAGATTATCAAAAAAGAACAAAGCCAATATCCAAAATAGTTTTTACTTTAAGGCAATGAAATAATACAATGTTTAAAAATTTAAAAGTCGAACCCGTCAATAAACTCAAAAAAGATTTTAAAATAACATAGTTGAGCTTAAGGGTCAGCTTCCAAAAATAAACACTGTTTGGCATTTTAATACAAGCAATCCTACAAATGATTTATTTGAAATTTTTCTATGGGTGGTTAGAAATATGTCTCAGGTTTCCAGTGAATACAATTATAAAACAGTAATCTTTTTAATTCTTTATGAAAAATATAACCGAATTTCGGTAAAACGTTAAAAAATTGCTTTTCTGGATTCAAAACTGCACCTTTTACTGAAATTTTAAGGATAACAGTCGTAAAATTGTATTCACTGGAAACCTCAGACATTTTTCTAACAACTTACAGAAAATTTTCAGATACGTGATTTGTAGAATTGTTTGTATTAGAATGCTAGAGAGTAATCTTAAGTTTCATTTTTGAATACTGACCCTTAAATAAAATAAATTATTTAAGTTTTTAAATTAAGTAATGATAAACTACAATACATTATTTCCCAAAAAAAAACTCCGTGCTCAGCGAGTTTTTTTAACAAATCAACATGAGGTTTTTAATAAGCTTTTCCTCCCTTTTCAAATAAGCATAGCTATACTTAATTGTTAGAGACCAAATCACAATTCACTAAAACATTTTTATCCCTTTCAAAAAATCCGCAAGGATTTGCATGTAAATAAATTCTATTTTTACACTGAGATCTGAAAAAACCCACCTTGAATTCAGCTTTGACACAGACGTGGATAAATTTGTTTATAAATATGTATTAACATGCCTACAAAATATTGTGCGGGGTATTTTGGCTGTAGAGCCTTCGGCGGAGAAGGCTCCGCGAGTGGATTAACATGTCAAAAGAATTTATGATATAATCCGCGTGTCGTTACAAGGAGCGCCGAAGTACGGGTAGGCGAGTAGATCCTGTGTACTAACAGTATGTATTTTAGATGTAACGGACCGGAGAGTCCTTTATTAGGCGCAAAGGACCCGAGTAATTCGGCGCCGCCCTATTATGCGCCCCTGGCTCCATGCAAATGAGTCGACCTAATTTGTACCGGGAAACACGTTATTTTTAACGAAGTAATTGGGATGAAAGCAAGAAAAGTGTACCCTGTCTCGAGAGTTGACAATTGTATTGCGTTTTCTTTGTGGATTCTGGATTATAAGGCTTCTAAGAATGATTGCCACTGAAAAGTTGTTTTTCGTTGTAAACTTGTTGGTAGTAGAGTAACGAGATTATTATTTGTATTTAAATTTATTTTTAGTATTTCTGTACTAAACGTTGTAATGTTCATTTTTGTTTAATTGACTTCACTCATCCAGCCTCTTATTTGATCAATCACACGATTTAAGCCACCCTTTATTTATATTTATAAATACTTGAAGATATTAGGTAAATAAATAAAGATAACGTCGTTGGAAAACCAAAAAGGCTTAAGCGAAAATGAGTTAAGTATGTAGTTTTGATTAGTTTTTTTTCTGCATCGAGTGCTCTACTTCTCGTTTGTTTTTCAAGGCTTTTGTGACCCATCAGCCATCTGAAATATATCTACCATTTAGGAGAAGGCTCGACTCAAGCGACATAAGCTAAGGACTTTTTTTTAGCTATTTTTCGCTTCAAATAAGTCCGTGGGAGCATTGTGTTACCTGAGATAACTTTTATTTTTAAAACCTAACCAGGCATAAAATAAACTTTGAAGTGCTCTGGCGTAAACTTTCCAAAATGGCGCTTTAGCCCTTTTGCCTTTCCGGCGACTATGTGTTGAATTGTGGATTTCAAAATGTTTTTGTATTCATCTAAGTAAAATAAAAAATGTTACAAAATAGGCAAATGTCCAAAATTTTGCAAATGCAAGCAACTCAGAATTTTGAGCGGAAAGCTTTTGTTAGGGAAATATTAAAAATATTCTCTAGCACATTATAATATATGTTTTAATTACATTATTTATTTTTTAATTACTTATTGTATTTATGGCTTGATTTCAAGTGAGAAATCTCGAAAATTTCGTTTTATTTTCGGTAATTAAATGATCCTGAAATATAAGCATCCTCGAACTTTTTGGATGGTATCCCTGACGTTGATTTTTTGCTTAAAGCGTAAGTGAACAGGACTATGAGCACGTCGTTCTTTCACTTGAGACAATTCAAATCAGCGCAGCAAAGCCTTCCAACTGAGGCGAATAAATTATCAAACAACACGTAAGTTGTTTTACGTCTAGACGCTTTAACGGAATATATTCAAGTCTTCCCAAGTATCAAATTGATGAATTTCAATCAACCTTCAACGCCACTGTAGTACAGCTTTTCACCGCCGTAAATACGCCCAAATTTAAATAAATGCTCACAAATTTCAAAGGATTCAGTTCAAGCTTCACTAGATGGTATTTTAGGTTATTGATGGTATCACTCAGACACAATTAATAAGACTGCATTCATGCAAATGAGAAACAACATAATCAAATCTTAGATCATCAACATCATTACTAATCGGGAGGTTGAAAGAACCAACACGTGGTCCAGAAATTAAATTTTGACAGCGCGCTTTCTGGACGTCAAGCCTTAAAGCTTGGAATAAACTTCCCCGACAAAGAGATTGAAAAATAATCACGAATTCAGCAGAGCTCAAAATCCAAAATGTCTGTAACAGACTTCAAAGCTAGTTCGTAGTATCTAAACCCTATCGTGCAAAGTTATCTGTTTGAATTATTTATATCATTAGAATCTTCCGAGTATTTTACATTTTCATTTCTGGCAATTTATCTCACAAGTCTGAACCCTTTCACAGCTCACAATATTTATATATTTATGTATTACCTTGACTTGACCTTGACTTTGACTTGAGTGTTCTTTCTGACGTATATTTTTATCCTATTTTAGTCATTGCTTCATTACGATATTATGTATGTGCTGTTCTTTCTCTGTTATTCTTTTTTCCCTATTTCGTGTTTTACAAGTTTTTTTAAATTGAACAATAGTCCGTTAGTGTATAAATAAATGAAATTTCAACTTTTGTTTACTTAATAAATCCAAATAACAGATAAAGTACTTATTTTAACCTTTGCCGGATGCCTTTGCCGGAATGCCGGATTCCCGCAAGATACAACTTCTATCGTACCTTGCTGACTGTAATTTCGTAATAACTCGCTTGTGTTTTACAAAATGATGTTTTTGTCAATTATGCTATCTTCTCAGATAAAATGTCTATTTTTTTTTAACTCTATGTTTATGGCAGTAGCGAATTTTCTGGAATATCTACTTATATTGAGAGACTGGGTGGTTTTTCCCTCACGTCACTAAAAAGGCTTTGATTAAGAAATGGGAAGATTTTATTATTGTTTTATTTTAATTTGTGTGGCTGAATACACATCGTTTCAAATAAGATTATATTTACATGAGGTTTTGCTGCAAAAACAAACATTAATATCACATTGAAGATCGATTTTTTTAGCCGCACTCACGTGGTTAACTTTAAATATGTATTACACGACTTGTACCGAGCTTGAACTTATGCAAAATATCTATCTCTATGGATTGATCATTTTGTTGACAGGCGATACGGTTAATTTAAATATGCAAACATGTTTGAAAGGATAAAAACTCCTGAAAGATAATGATGAATGCCCGGTGACTATTGGCACTTTCACCATTTTTTTAATAGTGTTTACAGCACAAGAAGTAATTACCAACTTCTCTCAACCGTCTATAGCCAGTGGGACTATAGCATACCCAATTGCGGTATGTTGTGGGGTTAAAGGTAGTAGGGAGGGGAAGGAGATGGGAACGATGAAGGTTGGGAAGCACCTGGCCATTTGGATCTGGTTACCGAACACGGCTACTAGAGGTCAAGTGTTTTTATTATGATGGCCAGTTTAAGTATCTACGCACTTCATAACTCAACCTCAAATCCTGCGTTATTCAATAAAACATTCTTTCCCACATTATACCACTCAAGTCCAGTCCATTTAATTTTATTTATATTAACATGGTGAGAGTAATCGCTTCTCAGGTGTACCCTCTGTCCACGTGTACGCAACTAAGTTTTTATTCATATAAGTAAGCGGAGCCTGCAAAGGTTTCTATTACCTTATATGGCGCCGGGTCCTACCCACATGAAACCTTAGCACTTCCCGCCCCGTTATTATACCTCGTATCAAATGTCACCAGCCATCTTGCTTGTCCTTCTCTTCTTTGCAGACCCCTTTTTACCGACAGAGGGCGGCTCGCAGTAATTAAGACAGCTGCTCTGCGAATGGGAATAATCGCGAACTGATCGATGGATTTGTTAATCGGTGTTTCGGCCATGTTTGCAATTGACTAAATGGCGTGCGACAGTTTTATTGGCAAGATGATCTGTTTTATCAAGTGCGTATATTTTAAATTGTGTAGAATAAAAAAAAAACATGAATCAACCTATTTTAAATGTGCAAGAGCAAAGCTAAACGCTACGGGTAGATACATTCCTTTTTTCAAAACAAAATTTTTTATGTAATTTGTTTAGACAAAATAATAATATTTTCAACCAGTATCAATATTATAGTCAAACAAATACAGTGTACGTTATTATCATGTTTACTAGTCATTCTTCCTTTTTGTAAGGGCAAATAATTTACACTGGTATCACTGTGAAATGTACTTTTATATGTTATTATGTAAAAGCCCACTTGGGCGTATTCAATGCAAAATTAATTTAAAAAATAGTTTATAGTGAATTGAAGTAAACTGATAAAATACATGTGACTATTTTAAATATAGTACCTGCTACAATTTTCTATTTATTACCTAATAGCCTTCAACATATATTGTCGATGAAGAGGAAAAAGGGCTTATGCTACAATTTGTTCAAAAATTATTTAAATATGCAGTTTTGGTCAGTTTTTTTCTGAATCGAATGCTCTGACTCTCGTTTGATTCTGAAGGCTTGTGTGGCCCTTTAGCCATATAACTAGTCCTAACTACTCTTATACGTCTAGAGCTAGTGACACTATGGCATCTCTGATTGGGGCATGGTGTGAGGTTTAAGGATGAGATGGGGAGGAAGAGAAAGGTAAGGAAGTACCTGGCTATTCAGGTCTGGTCACCAAACACGGCTAGAGCTATTTCAAGCAACATTTTGATTCTGAATGGTGGTCTTTCAGCAGGGCGATACTAAGAGTGTCTACCACTCTGAAATTTGTTTCTTCAAGTAACTCAGTGAAAGCATTGAGTTACTTGAGTAAACTTTTTTTTTTGATCCAACCAGGTACTGAAGACTTGAAAGTGCTCTGATATAAACTTACCAAAATGGCGTTTCAACCGTTTTGCCTCTCCGGTAACGATATTCCGTAAAACATAAGTAATATTTTATAATCTTTCACAGGAAAAGCCAAACAATTTTTGATTCACCTTAATCAACTCTTTCAACTATTTAAAACACAAAGCTTTGAAGTGCGAGTGAGTGCTTTCAAGTTGAGACTTAAGGCTTGTGAGTTTTTGCGATTTTGTGTATTTCAAACAATGAAATATGAATAACGTTTCTTAAATCAAAATCGTTATAAAGAAGACAATGATTGAGCAGGTATTAAGGTTTATAAAACATCATATCAATAAAAAAATTGTCTGTTCATGTCACGAAAGGCCTTGGGTTTTTCTCTTCTCAAAGCCAAACAAGGTTTCTATTTTCGTAGAATTTCTTCGGAAAGAAACTAGGTTTAATGAATGCCTCCCGAAGACATCTTATCGAATGGCAACAAGAAAGGTTTATTTTCCAAGAGAATCTTATATATTCAATAGTAGCGGTTCACAATCTTTCATACAAAAATACCCCTAACAGTAATAATGATAACTATAAGGCATATTTTGAAAATTACCTTTTTCTGTGACAATTTCGAAACCAAGCATCAGGTTCACCCGGCCATTTTAACGGCCTCCGTGGTCGAGTGGTAAGACTCTCGACTACGACTCCAGAGGTGGTCGGTTCGTACCCGGTGTGCGCAAATAAAGTTTATTTGATCAACATGTGTCATAACACATTTAATTCATATAAAATAATACAAAGCCTGTTAAAAAGAAAAGGTGAATTTTGAATTTTCGTTTGGATTATCGTTTTTTTTTTTTTGTTATGTTAGTACATAAATGTTTATCATATGTTAGCATTATCAGCCATTTTGGATTAGTGGTTTGTTTTTGACAACTGGAAAGGTTTGTCACGTTTTGGTGTGTTCATCGATTTTTTTACTTTTGAAAAAAATGGATCAATGAGCTTAAAATCCGCGACCTCTTGGTTCGTAGTCGGGCGTCTTAGTACTCGACCACACAGCCTGTCAAATATGAACATATATGTAACAACCGTTTTCTAACTAAATCTTTCTAAAAGTGTGTAATAATAAGTTATTATATTTTATATGCATATTTTAAATCTTTTTTTGTTTTTTAGTTTTCTACATATTATCTAAATGAAATATTTTCAAATGATTAATTTTGACCAGAAAAAGATGCATCATTGATATGGGTAATAATATAATATATTAAGCTTGAGAACTGCATTTAAACTCACGACAAAAAAACTCATTTCCTGTTTATGTGTTTAGATTGTGTATTAAACCTAGGCCGATTGTAGAAAAACTGCATGCTTGGTGCACAATCGATGATCATTATTCAGAAGTTTTAAATAAATAAATCCAAAACACACATCACTCCAGGGCTCTTCAACCGAGAGTTGTCCTCCTCTAGCCCGCAGTAGTCAGGCTGAATCCTAACAAGTTACTTAGGGGAGGGACTGACCAATGGCCCCTCAAGTATTCATGTATGCAGAACGACCGACTTGTATTGATGTACTGAAGGCTTTATGGGGGCTTAAGGGATTGTGCTAGAGCCATGGAGCTTTCAATAAATTATTTTATTTATTTTTTATACCTATTTCAGATATGTTCTGATTTGCAGATGAGAGAGACAAATTTGTTCAGATTTTACTAAAAGTTCGCTACAAATCTACGCATTCACTTTTGGTAGATTGTCACATGTTTTTTTTAATGTGCTCGGCTTGTTTGTAAAATATTCTTACTTTTAAAGTCAGTTTTGGGAGATTTCAAATCTAAACTTCAATTCGAGGTCAGAAAAAAAAAAGGTTTTAATTGTCGAAAATTAAGATTAATTTCCTTTGGATTATTCCAACGCATTTTTTTTAGTAGATAATAGTTATTGTTTATTTTCAAAGGAGTATGAGATCGATTAAAAATCTGATTTCAAATAAAGTGTCAGTAGTTCAATTGCCAGAGACGTTACTCTCCGATACAGTAGAGGTTCCGAGTTCGAGTCTCGGTCGGGACCGTTATTCTTTTGGGTTTCTTTCTTTTCCTGTTTCATATTTTTGTTGAAAATTATTGATTTTATTTCAATGATTTTATTTTAGTGTTGGTGCTGTGATTTCAATTAATATTTAGGAAATCTGACTGCCATTCTTTTTACAAATAATGTGAAGCAAAGAAAATAAATTAATACGGTATGGCCCTTTCGTTCAATGCTATTAAATATTTTCTTTATTTGAATTTCAATTTTCGTTAAGTTTAAAAAACTTTTAAAACGTTTTCTGACAATTTATTGTAGGTTTTTTTTTAATATATAATTTGTATAATTCTATCACGTGGATTTTTTACAGAACGATTTAAATAATAAACCTATATAACTTAATTGCCAAGGTCAAGTTAAGCCCATTTTTATAAATAAAAGAGTAAAAAATGGAGAATAGAATAGATTTACAATAACAATGACAGAATTATTTAACTGTTTTATAATACATTGCATTGAAAAAATAAATATCTCGAACACTGAACTCCATCGCTATGAAATGAGGACGTGTTTTTGTAGAAACGCAAAAATCGGATAATATTTTATGCTTCTAAGCACCTTTATTTTTCTTGAAAATTCACTATTAAGAACATTAGAAAGTTCATAACTCGTATCTCGTTGAAATTTTTCCGATTAGCTTCAAATGTGTAAGTTAAAAATATAATGCGAAAAAAGCGGAAAAAATACATAACGAAAATTGACACAAGGATAGACATTCTAACATAGTTACTATAGTGCTGACATTTTTTACATGAGCTAAAAGTGTATTTTTGACCATAAAGAGCAAAAATACTAAAAAATATGTAAAAAATATTCACTTCAAAATCTTCACACTGAATTTTAGACGTTGAGTCGCTTATAATATAAAAGCCTCATGGGCAAAAATGCAAAAATAAATTATATATCTATTGCTGATATTCATCGTTTTGTAGAAATTTAAAACAGTGCCAAGGAATATTTCTTCATCGTCATGTGTCAACTACTCCATCGGCACCAAAGAGGTGCATAAATGAGGAAATATTTTTTTACCCGGTGAGCAGTGAGCGAGTTGCCTTTTCCTACTAGGGCTTTTTTGTATATGTGTTTATACAAAAGTACTTTAAGTGAAATTTTGTAGACTGTGTTTTGTGTGCTTTAAAGCAAAGCAATCTTTTATTTAAGCTCACTCACCAAGGCAAGGGAGGGAATAAGACGGAATTTGGACGGAGACGAAGGGGGTCCGTACTGGGGGTTCAGCGGCCAATGTTGGAAATGGAAGGATTCTGGTTTGAATCTAAATTGGAGCAAAATGTTTCGGTATTATATTATAAATTTACTATGTGTTTTCGGAGTGCAGGAATTTTAGAGCATGTATTAAATATACTATTTCTAACGAAGCGGGGACTTTTGGTGAATCGTCAAAGGAATGCATTTTAAAATGATTTGAGACTTTTTAATAGCTTACGAAAATCCATGGAGTTTTTTACGAAAAATAAACTCTATCTTTTAGTTGACTAAAATTTTATTAACTTTTGATCACGAGCCGCACATACATCTCTCTGGATCTTTTTTAGTATGCGCTAATATACCAGGAATGCATTCAAGCAGAGTGCAATCAAGACACCCCAGCAGATTAATCTTTCCCCCGTCGCCCCCCGCTTCCACCGCATATCCCGTCATGCATCTCGCTGCATGCGGGGATTAAAAGTGGGGGCTTATTGCAGAAAAACAATACCATGTCCTGAGGGGCGAGGGGGAGAATTGCAACGGCCGCTGATTGGTCGGATGTGCAACCCTACGAAAGTCGCCATGTTTGGTATGTGTTGCAGGCTTCAACGGCTTAGTGCGTTGGAAATTTATCGATTGCGAATTGCATTTACTAACTAAACCATCACGCCGTTTCCCCGCAGGAGTAGGCAGAGAGGACGGACCGCCATACAACTCTGTCTTTACACACACTGATACTTACTCTTCTATTATTCTGACTCTCGACATGGCCCGACTCAAGTATTTGATTCACTTGATCGTGGCATGTCTTCCTCGGGCGTCCCCGGCTTCCCCCTCCTATCACTATTGCGTGATAGGTTCTTTTCACACTCCTTTCTTCGTTCATTCTCTGCACGTGCCCAAACCACCTAGGCGTCCATTTCTCAATCCTATTCATTACGCTTCTATCAATCAACCTTCTTTCGGAATATCCACAATTTTAACACGGTCGTACATGTTTTTTACCGTACATACTCTTCAGGAATCTCATTTCTACAGCATTCAGTCAACTTTCATCCTTCCTTTGCCAGTTCCATGCCTCACTACCACACATCTCGGTTTGTGTAAGCACTCCAGCGTAGACTGCTAGCTTCGCTTCTTTGAAAAAAACACATGATTTAATTTTACAATTCTTTTGTATTATTATTATTAAGTTTCGCTATTTTTGGTGACAGCTGTTTCGGCGATTAAGGCCGTTATCAAACTGTGGCTAGGCCACAAGTTTTTACGACTAATTTATTTTATTTTAATTTACTATTTAATTAAGGATATTGAAGGAAGGGTGAATGCAGGAAACTCCATTAATGGAGGACTGAACGCTGTTGGCGCAAATAAGAAATTGTCCAAAGAAGCGAAGCTAGCAGTCCACGATGGAGTGCTTTTACCAACCCTGATGAATGGCAGTGAGGCATGGAACTGGCAGAGAAAGGAGGAAAGTAGACTGAATGCTGTGGAAATGAGATCCCTGAGACGTATATGCGGTAAAACCATGTATGACCGTATTAAAAATGTGGATATCTGGAAAGAATGGAAGGCTGATGTGAGCGTAATGAATAAGATTAAGAAAGGGATGCGTAGATGGTTTGGGCAAGTAAGGCGAATGAACGAAAAAAGGAGAGTGAAATGAAAATATGATGCGAAAGTGAACGGAAGAAGAAGGTCAGGTGAAGAGTCAGAATAACAGAAGAGTATAATGAGACGATGTATGAATGTGAATGAAGCAAGGAGTGTGTGCCGAGACAGAGTGATATGGAGGTCCTTCCTCTCTGCCTACCTCTGCAGAGAAACGGCGTGACGATTAGTTAGTAAGCTACTATTTAATTACTAATTTCGGTAAAAATCGAATTATCTTGATGTTCTTATTTTGTGAGGTACTTCACTTTAAAACCTAATAATAATACTTTTGATACAATTAATTTATTAAAAAAAATCTGGCTCTACAAATTAAACACAAAAGCTACAAATAAAATATCAACTTATTTATGTATAACTTGTGACATCTAGTCAAAAAAACGTGTATTAAAATGTGCAATTAGCATTAATGTGCCGTAAATAAATAATGTTACTTTTTTGCGCCAACGGCGTTCAGTCCTCCATCAATGGATTTTCCTGCGTTGCACTTAGTTGGGTGAAATATGATAAATTAGCGCTTAAAAAACGATGGTGCCTACGTCAACCAATGTTTATTAGTTTTTACGTGTTGATAATATAATCATTCATTGAGATTATCGTCATCACAGCGTAACAAAATGGGTGGGATTTCACCTCCTTCACTCACTGTCCTTGGTCCCTCGCCATTCACCTTCAGTCCTCCTCGTTCTACTTCAACCCTTTTCTTCACAGTTTATCCACCTTTTCCCCTTTCTGCCTCTGGGTTGCATCCACTGGGGCACTAATTTGGTCATAACTTTCAGTGTGCTATTATTTGGCATTCTTTATGCATAATTAACTCATCCCTGTCTTTGAGACTTGAGAACGATGGCTTCCGTAGTCGAGTGGTGAGACCCTCGA
Organism: Drusus annulatus; assembly: GCA_022651775.1. Lineage (NCBI taxonomy): Eukaryota > Metazoa > Arthropoda > Insecta > Trichoptera > Limnephilidae > Drusus > Drusus annulatus. The sequence goes on from JAGWCC010000011.1 coordinate 938,382, forward strand.
CCACCAATCCAGAGGTCGCGGGTTCGAACCCGGCGTGCGCCAATAACTTTTATTTCATTGATATATATCATAACACTTTTATTTTTATTTTACGTGAATACCGCACAAGATTCTCAACTGCTCCCAACCGTCTAGAGCCAGTGGGACTATGGCATCCCCAATAGGGGTATGTTGTTAGGCTGAAAGTACAGGAGAGGAGAAATAGATGAGGAAGGGGAAGATTGGGAAGTACCTGGCTATTCAGATCTGGTCACCAAACACGGCTAAAGCCATTTCAAGCAACGTTTCAATTCTTAATGGTGGTCTTTCACTAGGGCAATACTTGGAGAATCTACCACTCTGGAACGTGCCGCAAATATACTATATTATATTTTATATCAATTAAATGTGTTATGGCACAAATTAATCAATTAAATTTTATTTGCGCACGCCGGGTTCGAACCCGCGACCTCTGGATTCGTAGTCGAGTGTCTTACCACCCAACCATGCAGGTCGGCATATAAAATAAAATATATATATATTATAATAAATATAAATAATAGTATATTTGCGGCCTGATCCAGAGTGGTAGATAATCTAAGTATCGCCCTTCAGAATCGAAACGTTGTTTGAAATGGATTTAGCCGTGTTTGCTGACCAGATCTGAATATCCAGATACTGGTACAGGTCACAGCATACCCCGATTAGGGATGCCACAGTCTCTCTGGATCTAGACGGTTGGGAGCAGTTAGAGCAGATCAGCAGGGACTCTTGTGCGGTATTAACTATAAAAACAAAATTAAACTGCTTCAAACACAAATGGTTCACTTAACTTATTAAAACATAGCAATGATTACGGTAGTGCAATTGATTGGGTACTTATTTTCTTATTTGTGAATACCGCACAATAGTCACAACTGCCCGGAGCCAGTGGGACTTTGGCATTCCCTATTTTGGTATGTTGTGAGACTGATGAAGAATCAGAGACAAAGAAATGGAATGAAGAAGCTTGGGATGTACATAAACATTCAGATATTTTTACTAAACACGTATAAATCCATTCTAAGCAACGCTTTGATTCTGGTCGAGTGGTTTATCAGTGCTGCAAACATAATAGTAAATAATTGTTTATGAGAGTATACATATTACCCATTTATATTTCCTTCGTTATTTTTATGCAAAATGCTAGATTTTCACACCCTGCAAGCCCAACGGAAGATGTTTTTGGGTAAACATTTTTATAAGTTGATTTCTGGAGGTATTTATAACCCATATATACTGAAGGAGATCAACTTATTTCCCTCAAGTAAGAACATTCGTGCAAGGAATCATGTGACGTTTTAGACACCGAATGTCAGAGTTTCCTCATACAAAAAGACGCCAGTAAATAAAGCGATGGAACTATTCAATGAAGCCGCACCTCCCTTAGATATATTTAGATGCACATATATAGAGTTCTGTCACTATCAAGCGTGACCATAAGGTACATAACGATCTACATACTCTTAAATAAAATATTTTCTTACATACATTTTTACACTTGCCGATTCAACGATTATCTCATAACATCTGTTTAAGAATGAACCTCTCTTATATTTTTACCTTTTGTTTTTCATTGCTCACATTATTTGCGTTATTATATCATATTTGATTTGTCACACTACTTCAGTTTGTACTCATATAACTCCTTCGGATATATAATACCTTGTCTATTTGTGGGGTATAAATAAATGTTTTTTTTATTATACTATGCATGTATCTATAATATTTTTATATCTTAATGTATTTGGTGAATAACTGTTTTTATGAGATCTTCGTTAAATAAATAAATACGTATTATTTAATTTAATGCAAGTAAAATATATATAAATGTATAAAGGCTCTAACTCAACACGCCGTAGGAAACCTGACACTTTAACGCCGAGTGATTTTTTCGTCTAATCTCTTTAAAAACTGTCAATTTAACACCGTCAAATTGTAATCCGTAATCCAATTACTCAGCCTTTTCACTCGGATGGCTGGAACCAAACCCCGCACTCAGAGCTGTGTAGGTTTTCCACTCGACTACTTCTTGCTCGGGCTAATTGGATTAACCCACCTTATACCTGTTGTTGCCAAAAATTCTAACACTGGTTTGAATATAAGTTCCTGATGAACTTTAATCTTCACACTTCTCTTAAAGCGATAAATTTTCTTTTCTTTTGTACTATTTATTATTACTACAATTTTTGTGAATGACCGCCACTAATCGAAATGTTGTTTGAAATGGCTTCAGCCGTTTTTGGTGACCAGATCTGAATAGCCAGGTACTTCCCAACCTACCTCTTCCTCATATCTTTCCACTCCCCAGAACCTTCAGCCTCACAACATAACCCGATACCATAGTCCCACTGGCTCCAGACGGTTGGGAGAAGTTGGGACTCTGGTGAAGTATTCTCTGTAAAAAAAACGAATACATGCTAAGCAATAATAATTGGTTTTTGAATATACCAAATTAAATCGTTGTAAAAGGTTTCTATGTTTTTAAAACTAATGATTACCTGTTTAGTAACAGAATATTGGATAAGGGATCACCTTTGGGATTACCTGTTCAAGGTTTATGGTTAATCCCGATTACTGGTTACATCACTTTAATCCATGTTGCTTTACTGAACCGCGCGGGGATAGCGAAATGATTTCGTGAACTTTTGCGATTTCCCGCTGTAATCTAGTTAGTGAATAAATGATGCGACGTTGACTAGTCGAAAATTGGCTTCTAGTTCTTGGCTCTATTCTATCGGAAAATTCTAACGTCGGGCCCGCGAATTCCCCTACATCCGGCGGGCCAAACCTGCGGTCTAAGCCATCAGACTGGGGGTTTAAATATTCATCGGAAAGCGGCTCCCAAGGGCTTGTTCCGCGGTAGATTCATAATACTAGTCGATCCGGAAACCTCTGCAAACCTCCAATCATGCATTATCTATGGCGGTATGGTAGTTTTTTAAGCTCCTGTATCTACACATTTTACTATCGTCTTAACGATAGCTTTGAGTTCACTTTCCATGCTACGTCGGCGAAAGTGTTGTTTATTGGTAAGTACTTAATTATTAATGAAAATGAAATAATAACTTTGTATGGGACCACAGATTTTATTTTAATTTTTATGACCGATTGGTTTAGCTCAGCCTTAACATCATCAGGGTACAAAATGTATCTAAACAAATAATACAAAGTTCACGGTTATACGTACAGAGGGAGAACATAACATAAAATTACATAAGAGAACAATGAGAAAACAATAGAATTACGTTTAAATTATAACAAAGGAACAGAGAGAAAGAAACAGATAATATGCATTGAAACAGACAAAACCTCAACCTCAACTGAGAGGGTGATTAACGAAAAATGATTTTTTTATGAGTTTACCTAACTATACCTAATATTGGACTACTGGACAAATTTAAGTAATTATTAAGAATACGACTATTTATTTTGATGGTTTTCTTTATTTCTAGTGATTCTAAATTATTTAATCTTTTGCCATTACCATTTTTATGGAGAATATGAGCACTGTTTTGTACAAATTTACTATTTCATTTTCATTGTGTCAAACCACAAAGTGAATGACTCTACAAATATTTATAAAAATATATTTATTTATTTTTTTTTAAAATTTATATAAATTGTACAAAAATAAACATATTTACTTAAAACTAACAGTAGGTATATTATTAATTAAGTTTTTTTTTTCAATTTCTAGTGAATGATAAATGCCTCCCTAATTGAGAAAATTCTCGTGCTTAGGGAGGAAGTACTATCATGGGTTTCTTTAATACAATACATACATAAACATCAATGTATTTATATATAAATATTTATGTACATACATAAACTTAATTATTGCTTGTCAAAAAGCCTGTTTTTCAAAAATCATAATTCCTCCTATTTCCCATGAAAATCGAGCGTGTAATATTGGAACCAAGGTCGAAAAATTCAGTAATGAAGGAAGTTCAACTTTATGTGTGGTATTATTATCATTTTTTGGAGAATAAGCCAAAGTTGCCGTAGAATATTAAAAAACATGTATTTACTCTCATTATGTTGATATTTTAAGTATAAAACATTACAATATTCAAGGATATTTCTTAGCATTTTGAAACAAATCAACCACTCGAAATGTACATGTATATTCATAGTGAATAAAGAGTAATGCATAATAAATATTGTTGATAGAGACAGTAAATGAATAGAATTATTTTGTTTTAGAAGTATCATATTTTTATTTTTTCGCCCAAGAGTGTCAACTACTCTTAACCGCTTAAAACCAGTTGAACTATGACATCCCTAATTAGGGTATGTTGTGAGGTTGAAGGTAGTGGGAAAGGGAAAGAGATGGGGAAGAGGAAGGTTGGGAAGTACCTGGCTATTCGGATCTGGTCACTGAACACGGCTCAAGCCATTTCAAACAACGTTTCAATTCTGAATGGTGGTCTTTTACCAAGATGATACTTAAAGTATCTACCCCTCTGGAACGTACAGCAAATCTCCTTTAAATTATTTTATTTGAATTGAATGTTTTATGACACATATTGATAAAATAAAATTAGTCTGTGCAGGCCGAATTTAAACTCGCGACCTCTGGATTCATAGTAAAACATCTTGCCACAATTAGTCTTGCCATAAACACGATTCGTATAAAAAAAATATTAAACATATTTGTACAACAACGCTAATGTATTTTAAAAATTGACTATCGCTAATTTCGAAAAACTTGTTTTATAAGGCATGCATTAAATTAAAAATTGTTGCGAAAATTATACCAATATTATATTTCTAAAAAAATTACTGAGGTGTGAATAAAATTATGTACTTGAAATATTAATGTAGTGTCAAACAATCTTGCCAAGGTTAACAAGAATAATCTTCCAAACGCAAGTTATTAATAAAACAATATTCAGTCAAATTGCTAAACGAATTCAATACAATTCTCCCACAAGTATCCAGCGCTGTATCCAGGAAAGCTATTTTGTTAGGGGGATACTCATAATAATATAAAGTTAAGCTACGCGGTTTGCTTCCCTGTATCCTAAGATCGTTTCATAGCTTTGTGAAATATTCACAGCGGTAAGGATAACCGATAAAAGGTAAGTGAATCGGCTTCCGCAAACAATCCTCTTGAACTTTTCGAATTTCATACAGCTGGAGATGATGTTTGTTGCATATTGGCTCACGAGAAAAGTCAGTAATATGTAAGAGATATTACGAAAACATGCATTTACTTTTCATTGTACGATACTACTAGTGATCTTTGTTATAGTTATATTTAAACGATAATTACCAGATATTTTTATGTAAAATAATTCACGGTCATCTCGATACTACAATATATCTTAGCAGTATTGAAGTATATATACCTAATTCTAATTTTTTTTTTTTTTTACAGGAAATACCTAAGTTTAATTCTCATTGCTCTTTTGGAGAGTTTTAAACTTGTTTTACTATCCGTCGTTACACAAGAAAATAATTGTTGAACACCAATAAAGAGGTAATGAAGTAATAATAATGAAATTTTCGATGTAAGTCATTGTTTATAAGTTCTACTCAGTAGCTGGTTACTAGCTATAAGCCCTAGTTGTAAGTCACTGGTTGAAAATATTAGTTGTAAGCCATTAGTAATAAATCTTAACTGTAAGCTATTATTTATAAGTTTAGGTGATAAGTTATAGGTTGAATAAATTAATTTGTAAAACGCCCTCGAGGTGGATTTCCCAGGAAAGCGGCGCTATAAAATCCATCAATTTATTGAGATATGTGTAAAACAAAATAAATAGTAGAATATATCCTCCAAAACCTTTGATACAAATAAAGTAAGTAGAACATGAAAACAAACCGATTCCATCACTTCTCCGTCTCGGACGATGATAAAATATCCAATTCGCTTCAGACTGGATTAAAATGCCGGTTGATTTTATGCCCACGGTTTATGACTATTTATGGTGAGATATTCTCATAAGAGATACTCAAATGGCACTGGGAAGATACTTTCCACCCGATCATCAATAATTTAGTTCGCTAAAAGTGCAGAGAAACCCAGATATTTTTCTCAATCTCATCCCAGGTGATTTGAGGGGCGCCTCGTGGGGAATAAAACCTCAACTTTCTCAGATATTTAATGGTTTTCTCAGAAATCTAATGTAATACTTTGAGTAAGCTGACCTTTGAAAAAGACGCTATGAAATATTAGGTTGTTTGTGCATTACTATTTTTACGTACCACTACAGTGTAAAATCGAACACCATTATAATTGCAATACTCAACTGTAATTTCGGGGCGTGCAGGCTATAGTAATTATAAACCTATTTTCGCGTCAATAAATAATATATATACATGAATATTTTTATTTTTTCAAGAAATGCTAACATTCCCCGGTTACAAATAACCCAAAAATATTTGAAAAACTCCCACTGTCATTATAATAAGCGGAAGATGTTGCTTGTGGAATGATGGAGGACTTAGTTAGCAGAGAAATTTATAAAATAACGGACTATTGTCCAATTACAAAAAAAAAATACAAAACACGAAATGGGAAAAAGAGCAATAGAGAAATAGCAGGACACACATAATATTATAATGAAGCAATGACAAAAAATAGGTCAAAATATATTAGAAATGCCATCAAGTCAAAGTTTTGGTAGACTCGTAAAGAATGTCAAAAATCATTAGACTGGTACCAAAAATTTCAAGACCAAAGCTTGAGTTAAAAAGTCTCGATATTCTGGGGAGTAAAGGATGTTATCAATAATTAGTAGAGTGATAATTGAGGAACAGCAATGCATTGAAATTGAACTCACGACGCCCGGGTGTAAATCCGACGCGTTTGTCCACTTAACTACTAACCGGTTGTGTGATGTAATCTTACCATTTTTTCATGTATTTTTCTTTTTTTTAACTGTCTGAGGCCAGAGGGGCTATTTAATCCGAAAATGGGATATGTAAGGAAGTTGAAAGAGGTATGGAGGAGTAGGTGATGGGAAAAGGAAGGTTGGGAAGTGCCTGGGTATTCAGATCTAGTCACCAAACACGAATAATGTCATTTCTAAAAGCTAAAAGATGTTGGTATTAAAAGTATTACTCTTCTGTTAAAACTAGACTCGTAGTTACTAAATTCTCATTCTTAAAATTAAAAAATGCTTTATATTTTTTTAAATTTACCTTAGTAGCTTAAAGTGCAAATGAATTGCCAGAAATCATTTATTTATTGTATTTATTCGATCTGATGATTTAATACGACTTCTAAAAAATGACGATATGAAACGTATATTTTCTTCAATCAAGTTTGATACCCCCTAAAGTTCAAGCCAGCAGCTTTTTTATACGTTTTCGGTTGCCAAATGTATTTTTTAACGAGAGACTTTTTATATCATAGGTTCTCGCCTTCTCTGACCGGTCACTTGAACGTTGCCCATCGGCAAACCTCTCTACGGAGATTTGAAGTGAAAGCGATTCTATCTACACATCCTGCTGAGGAATAAGATCCAGCCCGCACCATTCACCACCCACACTCCGCCACCCTTAACCCCAAAATCAACCCTTAAACGTAAACCCCAACCTATCTTATCTGTACATATGAACTTTGGTTGCCTCATTTCGAACGACGAAATTTTTAGGTACTTTCTTAAGTACTTAATCGGATGAATATCTATTTAAGAAAAAAATGCGAAGTCTAGTCTAATCACGAGAGTTTGGAAGTTTTAAATTTACTGTTTAACCTCAATCTATCATCTGCTGAACGATTTTTATAGGTCGATATTCAACCCCGGAATTCTACAAACTATAGCGTACCAATATGAAAATGTTGTAAATTTAAACGAAATGGAGGAAGCGAAGAAAGGAAGAAATATAAAAAAGCGCTTTATATAAATACATGCATATAGCTTCTTTCTAAACATATATTACGTAAGGCAACTCAAGCAACATATTGCTTCTAACCGGACAATCCTGAAATTATCTTCCATTGTGGAACAAAACACAAATGTTTTTTGGTAATTTCAAAATCAAACAGGTTCACTTATTCTTTTCCTTGAAAAGATCCCCCAACAGAATCCACGAAGATGACAAAGGCCTGTGTGGAGTTGAAATAAATAATTATAATAAATGCCCCGATGAGGCAATCGTTTTTTGTTTTTTGTTTTTAAGTTGTTACCATAAGATTTAGAGTACAAATCTTTACCCAAAACTCTTTCTCATATTGAGTAAATTGATTTGCATTGTGAATATCGATCTCGGTCCGTCTGACTGCCAGCCGAGCGTCCTATCCAGTGGGCAATCGACCTGTTCTAGTCCTTATTAGTCTGGTCTACTCAAAAGTGTACAGCTACATTATTTTACCCCAACACTGGGACCTTCAATATATTAATAATTTCCAGCCTTCCGTTCAAATTTTAGATAGTGACGACGAATCTCACATTCAATACTTTAGTAAATTTGTTTTTTATTCAGGATTCGCATACAATTCAAAGCTTTCATATTTATAAAAAGCTCTCTCATTTATGAAAAAGACTTTTGTGAAAACTGATAAATTGGTGTCGAGGAATTCTCGTTTCCTTATCCCATAGTCTGTATTGGAGATTTCCAATGGATTCTACTCGAATAAATGTACCACAATAAGGCAGTTCCACAGTTCCACTGTGCACTCCCCACTCAGTGGATTCCAGGGAAATCCGGTTATTTCTTGTAATATCACCAGATGGAAGACGTTGGAAAAGGGTAAAGATTGTCAAGTAGCATTTTATGTTAAGGTTTTTGCTTTAAAATCTTTTGTTCGATATTTCAAATCCTTTTTGTAAAGCCTTCTTGTATTATGGTTGCCGTAGAAAGATTCATTATGCATTAATACTTTTAGGATAAGGCTTAACAATGGATAGATATTCTTACAACTTTGTAAAAACCTACTCAATATTACTGGGAATTTACCGATGGCTATTGTCGAAATCTTTTATTGTATTTAGTAATTAAATAAATTGAAATAATATTGTGTATTTTTTTGTTCTTCTACAGATTATAAAAACAATATTTTCATAAAGTAATTGAGTTATATTCGACCACAAGATAAATAGACACTTAAAAAACTGAGTTTTTAAAACTAGATTATTTTGATGTAAGTTAGAACATGTGTTAAAACCCAGTATAAATAAATAAATAAAATTATTTCTAATTGTGAAACTGTTAATTCGTGGTGAAACTCCATTTCAATGATTTTAAAAATTCATAATTTTTAACTTTATTCCACTATTTTTTATATTATTAAAAAATAGCGAAATAAAGTTTAAAAATGGTATTATTAAGATCGTTTAAATAATTTAAAGCTGAATAGCTAGGAAACGACGTAGCGAGTAGAACAGAGTAGCATTATCTAGAAAATTCAAACAGAGAAAGTATATTCTATCATGCAGGGCGTACCGTTCGATAGTTTTGGATTAAAAAACATAAACATTTCTTTCTTTATAGGTAAAAGTTTTGTAGGTACTTACCTCCGATCGATTTTTAAAGTATTATCAATGTCTATCCTGTAGGTGCTAGCTAAAAAAATGTTTTTCGAAATATTAAACGAAAAAAGTTTGTGCGAAAACCCTGAAAAATAACCAAATCAAAATCATTTTTTGATCACAGTAATATAAATATAAAATATCAGTAGGTACAAACCGAAGTTTTGTGCTGAAATTCAACGTAAAAGCTATTTGTAAGACAAAACTAATAAAGCGTAAATAAGTTCAAAATACTGAACGCAAAAGTTTCAGACGAAAATAATACGTCGTAAAAGTGTAAGACCAAAATAAATCTTGTAATCTACATTCTCCATCTTGTATCTCCCGTATCTCGTAATACCTCGCTGTACCGGAACACATTTCTGGGACAAAATATTGCTCATCGCGTATAAAAGTGGAAAGTTTCCCGTTTTGATATCTATTGTTAAAAATGTTCACTTTTGTGCGAGTTTAAAAGATTCCGATAAACTCCTCCGTCCTCCCGAGAAGCCGCCATCTTGAGCGAATTAATGGAAAAAGCTTTATCAACAAGCTTTCTTTTAATTAAAATCCTTACAAGACTTAGAGCGGTCAGCGCTCAAAGTTTATGTGAATGGGGAACATCTTAATACCTCGCGCGCACGGAAGGTTCTACAACTTAATTAAAAATAAGGTGCTTAACTTTTATTTATTAGAATCGCTTTCATATCATCCCAGATAGTCCGTCTTGTTAAGGCGATGTTTACGATTATTGTTCGATGGGAGGGCGATACAGCGTACCCAGATCGCGCAAACTTCTCGCAATAAGTGCAATCGCATTTGATCGTATCTCCGTGAGTGTCCGTTACTCTCGAACGAGTCAATTAAAAGTCGAGCGTTTAACGGATCATAAATAGAAAAGCAATTTTTAAGCACCGGGGTGTTGCGAGAATATTTCAATTACCTATCGAGCGAGTATGCAGATTCTTAATATTAATTGAATGCAGATACCTGCATTGATTGCAAACTCAGAGCAAGAATATACATAGACAGACAGCTAAATATTTTTACCCAACCTATACAAATTTACGATAAATCACTTTAAAACGTGAGAGAGAAAGATTCAAGACAAGTTCTTATATAATATAGCACCCCATTCGGTATGTAAGCATGTTTTCGTCTCCCGCGTCTCCGGCGACTCCGCCCACTACGTTTTGCTATGCGACATAGCAGAACAGAACTCAACGGTTTTTTAGGTTATATCCTATATTTTTGTTTGAAAACAATAGTGAAAAGGTGGATATACAAATAAATAAAAAAAACATTATGTCAACATGTACTATGAATGGATGTATAAATACCCTGGGCCTAGTCCTAGCCACGCCCGAGTCAGGCAAAAATGATCAATACTGACTACAGAAACGCTTCCTTCTGTATATTATTGTTTTGAGATTGCGAATGAGCTGATGAAATGAATTTATGAAAAAGTCATCTAAAAAAAGCCATGGTTATGTTTTAAGATTCTTGATTACATTTTTGATTCAGATACGTCAAAACGGATTGATTTAATTTCGTATTTACTTATCATTTTTTTGGTTTAAGGTAGAAGTACATTTGAATGTATATCTATCATTATCTGAGGAAAAATTGTAATTGGAATGATTTTTTATTCTTCTTATTATATATTTACGAATTGTTGATTTGCTGTTAATTTTCTCAAAAATAAATATCTAAAGAACTTTAATTATAATGTTTTTTCTTGTGTTTTGTCTAGTAAGTTCCTATCTGCATGCTCTTTGCTTAATTTTTGCTGGAAAGTCACTGTGATCAATTTCCTAAATCAAAATCAATTTCCTAGAATAATGTTTGTAAATTGTTATTGACCGCAAATAAATAAAGTAATAAATTAATACATTTCAAATAATTATATACCGAAAACATCTAAATTAGTCACCCTACCTAAACAGGGTATTTGTAGGATATGTCTTTAGCGAACCATATTTAAAAAGCTTCCATGTTCCGTGCCATTGTTTGGTAAAGTGCCAATTTTCTATATCAAACGTAAGTCAAAAAAACATAACAACAAAACATTAGTTGCAAAGTTTGAATTAAAGTCATGGCTACATAAAAGTTTATTCGCCTTAAAGATGACGCTTCTTTGTAAAAACTGATTTCTTGAGAGTGTTGATTGTGAAGGTGGCATTATTCATTAACCTGAGTTCCAATGTATTTATATTGAGAAACACGTTATATACGAGTATGTCCTTAATTTGCTTTGTTTCGGTTTTCTCCAACTTGTATCTTTACAACCCACTTACTGTCTACTGAAAATTCTATACTAATTTTCATAAAATATGTTATTGTTCATTTGTTACTTGTTATATTCAAACTGTTCGCATTTTTAGAATCGCCAACTTATAATTCTTGAATATTAATGTTTTTAGGTATCAACTTGTTAAGTGTCCTTTTCTTTGGGTTTAACAAATTTGTTAAAATGAATGCATACTTTTCATCTGGATTTTTACACCTGAAATTTCTAGTAAATTGTTAGTATGAATACATCCTTTCCATCTGGATTTTTACACCCATAGCTTCTAGTAAATTGTTTTTCTAAGTGTTTATATCTTCAATATGATTTATTTTTCTTTGCTTAAATAAATTTGAAATGAATGCATACTTTTTATCTGGATTTTACACCCATAGTTTCTAGTAAATTGTTTTTCCAATTTGTTGATATCCTCGAAATGATTTATTTTTCTTTGCTTTAACAAATTTGATATTAATTCATACTTTTCATCTGGATTTTTACACCCATAGCTTCTAGTAAATTGTTTTTCTTATCCGTTGATGCACTGTTATACCCGTATCTGAACATTTTTCTCTCGTGGCTTATGATAACGATCATGATTATAAAAAGTTTTAATTTGTATACATATTATATTCTCTTTGTTGTATAAGATAAAGTATTTTAGAATGAATCGCAATTGAGGCGAAATATAACAAAACTGCCCTATATAAGTCAACTGTTATTATATTAGGTATTTGTTTTATTCTCTACGTCTTAATTATCATCATTTCAACAATTAAAAATTAATCATCTATCATTGATTAATATTCGTCGTAACGTTACCTAGGAGGTGTGTTGAAAGGAGTCGGTCTTTTGGAACGATTGCACCGTATCGGTGGTAAACAAACGGGGGAGTTTTTAATTGGATATCGGCTTTGAGTAGAATTCGGTTAAATAAATACTCCGTACTTAGAACGCTCCGGTTCATGGCGCAGCCCTCACTTGTTTCAGGTGTTCCAGACAGAGATTGTCAACCTCAATTCGTAGGAAAGCTTAGCAAGGTTTTAATGGCAGAGGATACTTTAAGTCCATGGAAGACTCAAAAAGATTATGTCTCTTACGATTCTTACGATGAAAAAAATATACTTTATATGAATGATTGAAATAATCTTTAACGTAAATGTGAAACAGAAAAAAAGCAAGGAAATTAAAGAATAACGATCACGACCGAGACACAAACTCGGAACCTCTACTCTATCTGAGAGTAACGCCTCTGCCGATTCAGCTACCGAAACCTTATTAGAAACTGGCATTTTCATACTTCATTGAAAATTATTAAAACTATTTTTTAATTTCTTCCGATTTGGCTGCCATCTTGGTAATGTCTCGGTTGTGACCGTTATTCTTTTATTTTCTTGCTTATTCTGTTTCGTATTTATGTTGAAGATTCTTGATTTTATTTCAATAATTATTATCAAATATAAAAAGCATGAAAGCTTTAAAAATAATTTTGATTTGAAATATATTTGCATTGCCGATGAGCATTTTTTTCTCTAGGCCAAAATCTTCAACACAAATAATAATGGTAAAAGGCCACCATTAACAATCGAAAAGTTGTTTGAAATGGTTTTAGCCATGTTTAGTGGCCAGATCTGAATAGAAAAGTACTTTCCTACCTTCAGTCTCACAACATACCCCAATTGGGGATGCCGTAGTCTCCCTGGCTCCAGGTGGCTTGGAGCAGGGACTCTTGTGCGGTATTTATTACAGATGAAAATAAAAATAGTCTTAGTAGTGTGGAAGGGGAAGAATTGGGAATAGGAAGGTAAGGAATTACCTAGCAATGCAGATTTGATCACTAATCACAGCTAAAGCCATTTAAAGCAATGTTTGTATTCTGAATGGTAATCTTTCAAAAAAATTATAACGATAAAAAAACGTTGTTAAAAATAATATTTTGAATTCTATCCAAAATAAAGTAAAGTGGGAATAATAACAATAATAACATTGTATTTATATAGCGCAGTTTTGTGATATTTCACCTCAAGTGCGCTATTCTAGGATAGATTTTAAAATAATTAAAAATTGTGAGTCCATTCAGGGGTCATGCCATTAAGAATATTCCCACAGGGCTCCTTAAATAGATTAGAAAATAATTTTACAAGTAATCGTACAGCGAAAATATTAATTCTAGTCCAATGTAAGATTTGGGTTAAATATTTCTAAAATATAACATATAAACAGGTATATAATAAATGCATTTAAACATCATAATTTGGGCGAAGCAGAAATGGTGTCAAATAATATGAATCTGAAAGAGATGAAAAGTATTTCACAAAGTGAAAAACTTTATTCAACTGGTAAATATACAAAGCAATAAGAACCAAACACACGAACAATAGATTGTACAATACAAAAAAAAAGAAAACAAAAAAACAGGTCGAACACGGTTTGAAACAGTTCCTACTTCAATTTGCATAAAAAATCGTCTGAAATTTTGTTGGTTTGTACCCGCCTAAATGATATTTAGTTACGATTCAGTTTTTATGTTCAACTTCCCAACCTAATTTAAATATATATTTTTAAATACTCTACAGGGCTTGTTATGTAACACAAACTTTTCAATAAGTGGACAACAATAAAAAAATAATAATAATAATCGGCGCTCGCTGTAAGCATCGAACTCGGTTCCTCCAATAGTTAGTCGGGCGTTTTACCCACCGGGCCATCAACCACCTCTGCTAACACTATAATACGATTGTGTCTACATATGAGCAAGTTTTCGATTTTGTTAAAATGACTCTTTTATATTAGTATATCGGTCATATTATATCCTTTCTGTAAAACCTTGTGTGTGTGAATACCATTCTCAATGAATTTATGATGTTCTATCGATTGCTACTCTTATGAGTCTCTTTTTAAAGAATTCATTCGATTTCACACTTTTCTTTTGTTTTCCTTTTTAAAATTTGTAAGTTTTCTAAAACTATATTTCCTTTTTCTTTTATAATTTTGTCTTTCTTGGAATGAATTTTCTCAAACCACTTGGGAATAATATATCAAAAATTGATTATTTTTTTACTATTCGACGCTAGAAAGGCAAAAAGGCTTAAGCGACACTTTGGTAGAAAATTAGTTCAATATGCAGTTGAAGCAGTTTTTTTTTCTGCATCGAAAGCTCTGATTCTTGTTTGATTCCAAAGACTTTTGTGGCGCTTTAGCCATCTGAAATATATATGTACCATTGACTTTTTTAGCTTTTTGTTGTTTCAGATAACTCAATGTGAGCATTGATTTACCTGAGTTAACTCTATTTTTTCAATACACAACCAGGTTCTGAAGACTTAAAAATTTTATTGTAAAAGAACCTTTAAGTGCTCTTGCGTAAACTTCCCAAAATGGTGCTTCTGCCCTTTTGCCTTTTCGGCGTCGACATTATCCTTTTAATAAATAAATCAAAGAAATTTAAACAAAACAACTTTGTTCAAGACCATGCATATTAATCTATTTTTTATGACCGACCGGTTACGCTTAGCCCAAGCATCATCAGGGTACAAAATTAAACTATGTAGAAAATACAAAGTGTGCGGTTATACATACATACAGAGAGAGAGAACAAAAAATTATATAAAATAACAGAACAATGAGAAAAAATTAGAATAACATTTGAACATAACAAAAGAACAGAAAAAAAGAGACAGAAAGTATGAATTGAAATCCTAAAAATCATGTAAAATTCTACTATTATTTAATAATATATATATATGCATATACTGAAATTGTCCATTATTATATTATTATAATAATTATAACTAACTTGTCTTAATTGGTATAGAATATGTTAATTTTTACCATATTTACACTTTTATTTATGACTGTTTGTTTCCTAAATAAAAAGAAATAGACAAAAAGATTTTAGACACTTTCTACGAAATAATAAATAAATATATATATATATATATATATATATTATTAAGTGTGAATATTGTCACGTTTTAAATCATCAGTAGTATGTTTATATGTTTTACTAACGCTGATAGGTAAATTCTCTAATTTTCGTGGTTGTTTTTAGATTTTAAGTTGAGTCTGTTTTTTTTTTATTTTGTTTTATTTTCAAATATTTAATTACTTTTGCATTTTTTTGTGAATTTTCAAACCCTGAACCCGTTGTGTTGGATTTATAGTCGTCAATTAAGAACAAAGCCGATTGCTGCGAGAGGTTTTAACGCCCGGGTGCCGCCAGATCCCATTTTCGGTACAAAAGCTTACATTTATAGACGATTATTAGAGCATTTGTGACCCGAAATTTCAGAAAACGGTTTGTTATTTACGTTCGGCGTATGAAATTGCTCAGGTGTGTCGGGGGCCTGGGCCGTGAAATTAATTTATAATTAATACCTAGATAAATTATGTGCTGGTGTAAAGAGATTCCAAGCTCGAGGCAAATAAAATAATGACTTGAATAAAGTTTTGTTTTCTATTTTAAGAAATCGTTCATCAAAGTGTAGTGACCAACTTCATTGTTGGAAGGGGGGAGTTTATTTGAATAATCTGTTGAGTCAGAAGAAATAATAGTGTATCGCAGTTAAGACATGACAAACTGCTCCCAATAGTCTAGAGCCAGTAGAACTATGGCATCCCTAATCAAGGTATGTTGTGAGGCTAAAGGTAATCGAGAGGGAAAGAAGATGGGAAAGATGAAGGTTGGAAAGTCAAAAAACACGGCTAAAGCCATTTGAAGGAACTTTTTGATTCTGAATGGTGGCCTTTCACCAGGGACTTAGGAGTATCTACCACTCTGGAACTTTTTGTTTATTTTTTACGGTGAATACCGCAAAAGAATCCCAACTGCTCCTAATCGTCTAAAGCCATCCCCAATCAAGGAATTTGGCAGTGGAGAGACTGAAGGTAGTGAGGAGGTGAAGAAGATGGGTAAGAGTAAGGTTGGTAGTACCTGGTTTTTCAGATCTAATCATCAAACACTGGTAAATCAACGCAATCTTCCTACCCGTACACTACAAAATCTTTATTTTTTTTATTTCTTTTTGTTTCTTACATTATTTTTTTGCATTACCTACCTCACTAGGTCATTAGAACCTGTTCTGAGGTGACAGTGAGTACAAGTAGAATAATTTTTTTTTTAAATAATGATATTTGTTACACAATGTTAGATGATACAACAGATACTGACCGTAAAACTCTCTTGATACCATATAAGATACATTGACAGTAGGTAAAGTTGCAAGGCACTAAATCCTATAATTAATGACAGTGGATACGATACAAATATACACACATTTTACATCGTAACAATTCTACAATTGTTTATAGTGAACACATTACAATTTATAACCAAAGAAAAAACAAAAAAATGCTAATTTTAAATGGAATGAGGCTTTGGATGTTCTCACAAAATACAATACATATAATGCAATTTAACTCTGCCTGGGGTCACTGAATTATTGATATCCCGAAAAAATAATGATGTTCGAATTTAGGCCCTTGATCTTCCGATATCATGCACAGATGCACCGATTGCCCATACATACCTGTACCTTGTACTATGAATTTCGCTGATATTGGTGAATTCACTCAATAATTATTTTACTCCAATCCACAGTGCATTCTCTCTGGCTAATATCAATATATAATAATAATCAAAATACATTTTCGTAGAAAGCAATTACTTTTTGGTTTAACATATTTAATTCAATGACTCTGTACAAAACCACAGATTTTTTTTTTAGACCGACTGGTTTTGCTTAGCCTTAACATCGTCATGGCATAAAATTAAACTAAACACAAAATACAAAGTGTGGGATGCGTACATACAGAGGGAGAATACAATATTAAATAAAAAAAGAGAACAGTGAGAAAACCAAAGAATAACATTTAAATAATAACAAAGGAATAAAAGGAAAGAGACAGATATTACGAATTTAAAGATGCAAAATATTTATAGTTTAATGTTGTACCCTGATGATGCTTAGGCTAAGCGAAACCGGTCGGTCATGAAAATTAAAATATAATCTGTGGTCTTATATAGAGTTATTTTTTCATTTCATTAATAATAATAAAACTTGGATAATTTATATAGCGTCGTCATTGTGAAAAATCACCTCAAGGACGCTATACAAATTCGATTCCTAGGCTCCATCTTATAACTAACTACATAGTTATTATAATAAAGTGATTGTGACCTGCCAGAAGTGACCTGCAAGGTATGTGTGTTGTTATATATTTATATAAACTAGGAATTAATAAAGTAGAAATTAAGATTTGTACAGCGCCCTTGAGGTGATTTTTCACAAAAACGGCCCTATAAAAATTATCCAATTAATATTACATAATCTATAAAATATTAATATTTATTTATTTATTTACAAATATAATATGCAAAAGTACAGTTACTTGGCAGGTCGCATCAGATAAACACTATTATTTATTTATTTCTTATTTCGAGAAATACAAAGTTTCAAGTTAGTTTCAGTGTACACGATATTTGCAAAATTATACTTAGTATTTATTTAAACTATTTATATTTTTTATTGTTAGGTTTTAGGGCGCGATGGCAGATTTCATAATAGGCGTTCTAAATTTGTGGAACAATACAGGAATATGATCAACATTTATATTTCTAAAGGTGATTCGTCGTTATATAAGGAACAGATTATGGTGAAAAGCTTCCATTTGGCTTTTGACGGCCTCCGTGGTCGAAAGGTTAAGGCGCTCGACTACGAATTCAGAGATTGCGGGTTCAAATCCCAGCGTGAGTAAATAATTTTCATTTTATTAATATGTTATATTTCACATTTAATTAATATAAATACTATTTAGTATATTTGCGGCACATTCCATAGTGGTAGATACTCAAAGTATCGTTCTGCTGAAAAACCACGATTCAGAATCGAACTGCTGCTTGAAATGTCTTTTGCCGTGTTTAGTGACCAGATCTGAATAGTAAGGTACTTCCCAACCTTCCCCCTTTTTCTACTTACTATCTTCAGCTTCACATTATACCATACTCCCACTGGCTCCAGAAAGTTAGGTTTCGTAATTGAAAATGAGTGTTAGTAGGTTCGAATTAAAACCGTCTGTCAACTTAACTTTTAAGGTTTTTAGAATCTCAAAATAGTTTTATTTTTTTATTGAAGCCTAGCTTAATATTTCTGATACAGTCAAAGCAACAGAATTAGCGGCTAGAAGTACTGGGATAGGTAGTTTAGTGGTAACGCGAGCGGCTGGCGCATCCAGGGCCCCGTGTTTGAGGCATTTAGCTGGGAGGGGCGTGGCGGGGCCCTATGAGAAACTGATGTAGGGCTCGTGAGATGCGCGGGGTGATAGCCCCCAGGGCTGCCAAACTAGGCTTCGCCGCAGATGGAGAGTTTAAACACCTATTACATACTTTGATACGCGTTTACCCACTTATGGTGCTGGTACCATTTCATGAATAGGTACAATTTATAAAATATCAACATTTAACAGTAATGTCGTAGCCGGAAAGGCAAAAGGGCTGAAGTGCCATTTTAGTAAGCTTACACCAGAGCACTTAAAAGTTTATCTGTTTGTTTTTCAATAAAATTAAGAAGTCTTCAGTTCGTGGTTGAATTATGAAAAAAAGGTCCAAACTTGTGTCGCTTGAGTCAAGCCTTCTCCCAATATAATATAAGTGACCGTTAGGTACATAATGAATTACATACTTTAAAATAATATATTTTTTTACACACATTTTTACACTCGCCAATTCAACGATTTTCTTATAACATGTGTGCAAAGGTGAACCTCTCTTTTCACTTTTTTTTTCATTTCTTGTATTATTATATCATATATAATGCGTCACACTACTTTGGTTTGTACTCGTCTATACATGGCCTGTTCAAAAGAAAAGGTGAATTTTGAATTTTCGCGGGCTGTGTACATTCGATTATCGTTTTTTTTGTTGGTACACATACGAGTATGTTTATCATATGTTAGCATTATCAGCCATTTTGGATCAGTGGTTTGTTTTTGACAACTGGAAAGGTAAGTCACGTTTTTGTGTGCTTTGATTTTTTACTTTTGAAAAAAATGGATCAGAGAATAAAATGATTTGTTTTTCCACAACTCCAGGATGCTCATCGTCATTAACATCTTCTCGGCCTTTTGTAAAGCGCTTGTACCACTTATAAACACTTTTTTGAGGCAAAGTAGACTCGCCGAATGCCACAGTCAACATTTTAAGTGCGTTGAAGCGTTTCATTCCATTTTTAACGCAAAATTTAATACATATTCATTGATCCATTTTTTTCAAAAGTAAAAATTTGAAGAACACACAAAAACGTGACTAACCTTTCCAGTTTTGTGAAAAATCACCTGAAGGGCGCCATGGGTGTCGTGTCTACCTGAAACATAAAATGTGTTTAATCATATTAACAGATCTTACTGCAGGCAATTAAAAATATTCACAGGTCACACTGATTGCAAAAACTCTAGAAAGTGCAAAAATATTAAGCAATAATGTGAAAACCGTACAACAGTATGAACTGCTTCCAACCGTCTGGAGCCAGTTTGCCTGTGGGACCACCAATTGTGGTATGCTGTGAGGATGAAGGTGTGGGAGGGCAAGGAAATGGAAAGGAGAAGGGTCGGAAAGCGTCTGGATATTCAGATCTGATCAACAAACATGGTTAAAGTTATTTCAAGCAACGTGTAAGTTCTGAATGGTGATTTTTCACAAGGGCCATATTCTTGCAATTTAGTACGTGCCGCAAATATTACGAACAATTTTTTGATGGATTAATTAACTGAAATTAATCAAATTAAATTTTATAAATAGAACACATACACTTTGTTTTTAACCACTTTTTTATTTAATATTTTGTCTACCGGTTTCGGAAGTACCCTTCCATCATCAGGACAATATTAAATTAATCTTTAGATAATAACTTCATCTCTTCTGGAAGAAACATATGTGGAGATAAATTCTGTACACGATCAAAAAATGTATGTTTTGAAGTATCTGGAGAATGTATATGTACATTGTATTAAATATTACATATGGTTAAAAACAAAGTGTATGTGTTCTATTTATAAATATGGCAAGCCACAAAGTTAATGCTTTTTACGAATATATAAATTAAATTTTGTTTGAGCACGCCGGGATTTAAGCCCGTGACCTCCGGATTCGTAGCCGAGGATCTTAACCACTCGACCACGGAGGCCGTTGAATGGTAAATGTAAAGAAAGTACACTAAAATTACATAAAAATGTTATCATTTGAATTTTCCCGAATAGATCATGGAGGCTTTAAAAATGGCCAAAACTCAAAGTAACTTTAATATCTTAGACTCATCTACATGGCATCATAGCTTTGTTGACTTAAACGAGTGTAGTACTGAGTTCAGTAGTGAGTTTTTGCATACTGTAGTCTGAAAGGTATCGCGATGATAACCAGCCTCTGATAGAAGAAGGCACCAGAAGACAAAGAAGAAAATATAACATGGATCGAGTTTGAATCCCACAGCGGGATCCATACCCTTTTTAGCACGTAGAATCCATCAATCTTAACGCTGTCAGGATGGACTCCCTCTTGATAGCGTTTTGAGGCCTAATGTCCTCCATTATTATTTCAATTGAATATATATATTTAAATTTTTGTTTTATTTTTGTTTTTATTTTTTAATATATTTATTGTGTGTATTACAACTTGTATTTTATTATTATTATGACTATTTATTATTATCAATTATGGAAGGTATTGTATTGCACTACTCCTGCATACCTTCTGGATTAAAATTTTAGTATCTGGAATAAAATTTTATTATTATTATTACGCTCGTCTGCGAATCCAAAGGTCGCGGGTTTAAAACCCGGCGTGCGCCAATTACTTTTATTTAATTAATATGTGTCGTAACAATAAAAAATAATAATAAATAAATAAATAATTCATATAAAAATAATAAAAAGTATATTTGCGGCACGTTCCAGAGTGGTAGATACTTTCACCAGGGTGATGACCACCATTCAGAATCGAAACGTTGCTTGAAATGGCTTTAGCCGTGTTTGGTGACCAGATCTGAATAACCAGATACTTCCCAACCTTCCTCTTCCCAATCTCCTTCCCCTCCCCACTACCTTCAGCCTCATAACATACCCTATTTGGGGATGCCATAGTCTCACTGGCTCTAGACGGTTGGGAGCAGTTGAGACTCTTGTGCGGTATTCATATATAAAAAAATATATATATAAAAAAAAAAAAACTTTGAATAATTTGAAGATCTATATGTAATTGAATGATGGATTTTTTTATTTTATATAGTTATTCAACGGAAACCTAATCGCCCTTCAGTTAAGGGCACTTTGAGAGACGCGTAACCCTGAATCTGGTGCAAGGGCCGATGGGCATTGCGGAACAATGGAGGTGGGTGAGTTCAGGGTTCACGGCAATTAGCCGGCCATCTGATTGTGGGCCCGCCCTACGGTAATATACAAGGGCGCTGCAGGACCAAGGGAGTGGGGGACTGCAAGAATGCAAAACTACCACGACTATCACTAATATACAGAATTTAACTGAATTTAAACGGGCTCTTAAAACAAAATCATTTTTACAAATTTGGTTGTCATGAATATTTACTTCTTTTTAATTTTTGTATAATTTAATTGAATTAAATTTAATATAATTATTATTGAGTTCTGCTATTTTCAGTTTTTTTTATTTTTAGTGACAGCTCTTTCGGCGTTGAAGGCCATTGTCAAACTGTCACTAAAAACGCCGAAAAAACTTAACTTAACGAAACTTAACGAAACAGCTGTCACTAAAAATAAAAAAAACTGAAAATAGCAGAACTCAATAATAATTATACTAAATTTAATTCAATTAAATTATACAAAAATTAAAATGGAGTTCTACAAATTGAACACAAAAACTATAAATAAACTTCTTTTTAATGTATAATAATAAATCATTTTTTCAAGTCTCCGGCAATTTTTTGTTTTTTTTCTTGCCCCTTTGTTGAACTGTTTTTTTTTTATTTTTTTTTATAATGAACCTAACCGTCTAGAGTTCTAAAGCATAGATTCTCAACCTTATTTTGCCCACCGCACTTTGAGAATGTTTTTTTTTTCTAGAGCCTCCCCCCCATTTTTTTTACTTACCTTCTTCGAGTTCGCGGTTCCAGTTACCGGTGACCACCGAGGAACCGGTTATTTATCCAGTTCTTTTTGGAACCGGTTCCTGGTAATTGATAGCAAATCAACAAAAGTTCCTCGCCAAAAAAATACTAATCGGTAGAAAACAGCCAGTGAGACTATGGGATCCCCAATCGGGGTATTTTGTGACACAAGCGCCCTTGAGGTGATTTTCCCACAAAAACGGCGCTATAAAAGTTATCCATTTATTATTATCATTACTGGAGGTAGTGAAGAGGGGCAGGAGATGGGGAAGAGGAAGGTTGAAAGTACTTGGCAATTCAGATCTAGTCACCAAACACGGCTAAAGCCATTTCAAGCAATGTTTCGATTCTGCATGGTGGTCTTTCACTAGGGCAATACTTGAAGTATCTATTACTCTGGAACGTGCGGTGAATATACTTTTATAATTTTGTATGCATTAAATGTGTTACGATACATATTAAGTAAATAAAAGTTATTGGCGCACGCCTGGTTTGAACCCGCGACCTTTGGATTCATAGTCGAGCGTCTTACCACTCGACTATGGAGGCCATCGTGTATATTGCCTACACAGAATCTTCTTATATTTATTGCTGAACCTGAACTGACTCCTGTTTTTGTTATGTGTTGTATTTTCCTATTCTATTGTTCATGTATTCTGTTCCTATTGCTTTGTATATTTACCAGTAGAGCAGCTTTTTCAAATAGTTCACCTCTCTTCCAGGTTCATATCATTTGATACCATTTTTGCTTGATTAAAATATAAAAAAAATATGATGTTTTTATTCATATCTGTTATCTGCTGATTTAATGTATTATATTTTAGCAATATCTAGCCCAAATCTTACATGCATGTTGCATTATTGGACTAGAATTAATATTTTAACTAGGTTCTATTTAGGTTCTGGCTATTTTATTATCTACACAAGGAGCACTGTGCGAGTACTTTTAACAAAATGACTCCTGAATTGGGTCATAAGATATTTATTTCAAAGTTCATCCTAGTAGAGGTCACTTGTGATGAAATATCATAAAACTACGCTAAATGTATGAAAATGTTGTTATTATCATTTCGACTTAATTTTTCTAGAATTCTACATGTTTGAAATGGCTATAGATGTGATTGATGACCAAATTTGCATACTTGGGTACTTCCTCTTCGCGATTTCTTTCCATTCCACACTTTTGAATATTTTTTTACATGTAAATACCGCACAAGAATCTCAACTGCTCCCCACCGTCTGGAGGCATAGGACTCTAGCATCCTTAATTAGGGAATGGCTAAAGCCATTTCAAACAACATTTCGATTTTGAATGGCGGTCTTTCACCAGGACTTGTGGTCTATTCCTGACGTGCATGTATTTTTATTATTTATTTTTTTAAATAAAACAAATATTCTTAGTTACGAATAACCTAACCATATTAGAATTCCTCCTACTACCAACATTACAAGTAACAAAGTTTGCCTGTGCAATGACGAAGTACGTATGCAGCAGAAGATAAATATTTTAAAGACAAACATTCCCGGTCTACGAATAACCTGACTAATATTTGAAAAACTCCTACTGCCAACATAATAAGCGGAAAATGTTGTTTGTGCAATGATGGAGGACCTAGCTGGCAGAATAATTGAACCCACAAAAAATGGAATCCAACACGTTTAACCTCTCACCTAACGACCGATCAATATTTAAATAATATATATTGTATTTGTAACACGTTCCAGAGTGGTAGATATTCTAAGTAAAATGAAATACCACTTTCAATAGTCGATACGCTGCTTGAAATGGCTTTGGCCGTGTTTGGTGACCAGATTTGACTAGCCAGGTACTCTCCAACCTTCTTCTTCCCCATGTTCTACCCCTCTCTACTACCTTCAGCCTCCCAGCACATCCTTACGTCCGGGACGGGAATCCGACGCGTTTTTCCTCTCAGCTATTAACCTTATTAATAATAATAATAATATTTGGACGATTTGGATAGCGCCGTTTTTGTGAAAAATCACCTCAAGGGCGCATTAGATTCAACCGGCAGTTGGGTGGATGGTGGGTTGGATAAGAACCCTGACGCTTTTGACCACTAGGGCACTCACTGGTTTTATGCAAATTATAGTGTGTTTAATATATCTGCTTAGAGCAATAAGAACAGCTGTTTTCGCAAGCAGCAATCATGCTTTAGTAATAATTATTTCTTTTCATAGAATTTAGAGCAGCTACTGCTACATACATTCCCCCATTAAAATAAGATTGCTTGAATAAAATCCAAGTTTTATGGGACACCGATCAATCCATGGTGTAATGTATATTAAGCACGTGATTAAAGTTAATACATTACAAGTAATGGCCGTAGATTACTAAATTGTAATTACAGTTTTCACGTAGTTTGCTATCAAATTTGTTTTGATTGATTTTGCGCTCCATTTGATATGAGCATTAAGATGATTGATTGATATTTCGATTTGTTTCGTAGCCGAATAGTAATATTTCATACATGAAAAGCTGCAACTAATTCCACTTTGTTTGGTCTAAACTAGGAATTTATTTCTGATAATAGAAAATAAGATCTGTACAGCGCCCTTGAGGTGATTTTTCACAAAAATGGCGCTATACAAATATTCAAAATATTATTATTATTATTAATAAAGATACGTTTCTTTATATTGCATCAAGTAAAATATACTTCTCATGAATTTTTATATCTTTAGTGTTATTTTCGTGGAATCTGAAACCTTAGAGCCTTACTGGGTAGGCAAATCACGATATTGAATCCACAATCTAAAGTATAGAGCAGAAACACGGTGAGCTCTGGTGTCATGCAATTTGTGCAACTTTTTCGTTTCTCAACGTATATGTCGTATATAAAATCCCTGAGGCGTGGGTGCGGTGAAACCATGTATAACCGTGTTAAAAATGTGGATATCCGGAAATATGCAAGGCTGATTTAAGCGTAATGAATAAGATTTAGAAAGGGACGCTTAGATAGTTTGGGCATTTAGAGCAAATGATCGGAGAAAGGAGTGTAAAAATAATATATGACGCGAAAGTGAATGGAAGAAAAAGTCGGGGACGCCCGAGGAATACATGGCACGATCAAGTGAATCAACTACTAGAGTCGGGCCATGTGAAGAGTTAGGATAACAGAAGAGTGTGTATGAGACGATGTATGAATGTGAATGAAGCATGGAGTGTGTGCCAAGACAGAGTTGTATGGTGGTCCGTCCTCTCTGCCTACCCCTGCGGAGAAACGGCGTGATCTTAAGTTGGTAAGTTAGTTAGTTAACGTATATGTCAACGGACCTATTTAAAGTTCACGGTGTCATTTTCACCATGTTGTTTCCGGATTTTTATGTATACAATGAAACATATATAATTTATCAACAGTAAGAAACGTTTGTTTAATTTTTTTCTTAATTATTCGTAAAAAATATATTTTCTTGTAAAGATTGTTAAAACTCGTTCGAAACTGGGTTGTAACTAATCTGACTAGTCCAATGAAAAATGAGAAATAATCAACCAGGAGTAAAGAAGACCAGAAGAGGTAAAAAAACATTTGCAAGAATAATTATAATTAAAATAAGTATTTTACTCTGGAATGCGTTTTGGAGATTCTATATACTTTATTTATTTATTTTTAAACAATTATTACTGCTTCCAACCGTCTAAAGCCAGTGGTACTTTGGCATCCCCAATTGGGCTATGTTCCGAGGCTGATGGTAGTGGGGAGGGGAAAGAGATGGGGAAGAATAAGGTTGGGAAGTGCCTAGCTATTCAGATCTGGTCACTAAACAATGCTAAAACCATTTCAACCAGGGCGATACTATGTTTTGATTCTGAATGGTGGTTTTTCAGCAGGGCGATATTCAGAGTATCTACCACCACCGAGCGTGCCGCAAATATACTTAACATTGTTTTATACGAATTGAATGTGTTGGGACACATTAATAAAATAAAATTAATATACGCGCGCCGGGCTTGAACCCGCGACCTCTGGATTCGCAGTCGAGCGTCTTACCACTCGACCACGGAAACTGTTAAAAATTAAAATGATTATCCCATAGAAGGCTTAAAATGGAATATTGAATATCGTCGCCGAAAGGGTAAAAGGGCTGAAGTGCCTTTTTGGGAAGCTTACATTCAGCATTCTTAAGTCTTCAGTACCTGGTTGGATGTTAAAAAAAGTTAACTCAAAGCTCTTACCGTCCCAAACATGTGTCGCTTGAGTCAAGCCTTCTCCCAAGTGGTAAATATATTTTAGATGGCTGAAAGGCCACAAGAGTCATCAGAATCAAACGTAAGTCAAGGCATTCGATGCAGAAAAAAAAAACGATCAAAACTGCATTTTTAACTCATTTTTGAACAAAGTGTCGCTTTAGCCCTTTTTCCTTTCAGCCGACGATATATCTAATAACCATAAATAAATATTTTCCTTATCGGTTTTATAATTCAGTATTCGGTTTTTTTTATTTTTCTAAATACATTACTCTTTTTCTATTTTTTTTAGGGCGTATTATATATAGCAAAAATATAAAGCAATTGGTTTTAAGAAATATAAATTGCAATGGATTAAAAGTATAGACAGCAAAAAATAAGACAATTTAAACATAATATTTCATCAAAATTAATTATAAAAAAAAAAAAAAAAAATAGAAATAGAAAAAAAAAAATAATAAAAAAATAAAAAATAAAATAAAGCCAAGGAATAATTACACGAATGGCAGGAATGCTTGTCGTTTGAACGAAGCTTCATTTATCCAAAATATATCGACATTAGCGATTCGATTCGACAAGATTGCCCTCCCCACCGGCATGACCATTGGCAAGTTAGTCCTGCAGGCCGGGAGATAAAACAATCAATGCTGCCGATGGCGAAGATAACCACCAGGGACATAAAAATGAATGCTCTCCATGATAGCTGAGTTTTCGGACCATCCACGAATCAATCTGAAGAAATGTGTTGCAATGTACACATTCCTTCTGACCTCTAGTTCAAAGCATTCCCAAAAGAAAGTCGATAGGATAGAGCCACGGGTACTAACCATACTCCATCAAGAAAAGAAATCTCAGAAATTTCTTCTGAACCCTCTCCAAAATAAGGGAGTAGTTGACCTCGTGTCGGCTCTAAACGATCGACCCACTCTCTAGCCTACTCCTTACTAATGAGTTGAATAAAAAATTGACAACTCGGGTGTGAATATGTCTTATTCGGTTAAAAGCAACATCATTTAGAAATCCGCTTCGAAGAAAATCTTCGTGATGGCAGAATAAATGTTCGAAGTTGTTTCGTTCGCGAGTCTGCCAAGTTCAACTCTTCACATTCACGCGCTCCCGATCATTGTCTGGTGTGATTTATTGCCCGTGTTTCGTGCAATTGCAGGTGAAACGCTTTAAAATAAAATAAGTAATACCAGGGGATCATGATAGCGAATAGGTCTATTATATTATATATAGAGCGGACCGTTAGGCTATGATTGCTCGACTCACGACATTGCCGGTATAACGGATGCTAGGAGTTATGTTCGTACCTAGCTTTGATTTAATAACGCTCGACTGACAATATTTCGCTTCTTGCAACGGCCGTTACAACTGTTTAACGAGTTGACTAAAGCGATACTTTTTTTAAATTCCTATCTATATAGGCTGCCGTCTGACTACGAATCCATAGGTCGCGGGTTCGAACACGGGGTGCACAAATAAATGTTATTAATTCAATATATGTCACAACACAGTTAATTGATATCAATTGATGAATGTTAATTGATAGCGGCACGTTCCAGAGTGGTAGACACTCTAAATATCGCCTTGGTGGAAAACCACCATTCAGAATCGAAACGTTGCTTAAAATGGCTTTAGCCGTGTTTGGTGACCAGATCTGAATAGCCAGGTATTTCCAACCTTTCTCTTCCTCATCTCCTTCTCCTTCCCGCTACCTTCATCCTCAAAATATACCTCGGTTGGGGATGCCATAGTCTCTCTGGCTCTAGACGGTTGGAAGCAGTTGAGATTCTTTTGATGTATTCACTGTAAAAAAAAAACTGTAATGGCATGTAAAGCTCTACCCGAGCACATATTGTATACCTAGATGGTGTCTTGGATGAACCATCCGTTTTTATTTATGGAAGATCTTTTGACTTCTTACAAAGGAGAGAATTAATAATTAAAATTTGAATTTTTAATTAAGTATGAGATCGATTAAAACGCTGGTTAGGTATCGGTAGCTCAATTGCAGAGACGTTGCTCTCGGATAGAGTAGAGGTTCCGAGCTCGAGTATCGGTCACGACCGTCATTCTTTTCAGGACTATGGCATACCCAACCAATGTATGTTGTGAGACTGAAAGTAGTGAGGAAGGGAAGGAGATGGAGAAGAGGAAGGTCGGGTAGTATGTTGCTATTCAGATCTGGTCACCAATTAAAGCAAAGTTTCGATTTTTAATGGTGGTCTTTTACCAGGGCGATACTTAGAGTATACTCGTATACCACTCTGGAACGTGTCGCAAATATACTATATGTTATTTTATTTGAATTAAATGTGTTTTGACACATGTTAATGTAACGCAATTTATTTGCGCACACCGGCTCCGAACCCGCGACCTCTGGATTCGTAGTCGAGCGTCCTACAACTCGACCACGGAGGCCGTCCAATTCATAATTCATATTAAATAATATATTTTATAATGTTGCGATAAAGTATTGCTTTTGTGAAAGACCACCATTCAGAATCAAAACGTCGCGTCGCTTGAAACGGCTTTAGCCGAGTTTTATGACCAAATCTGAATAGCCCTTCTTAATCTTCCTCTTCTCCATTTCACTAACTCCAAATTCATAAAATACCCCGATTGGGGATGCCATAGTCTCACTGGCTCTAGACGTTTGGAAGCAGTTGGAACTCGACAAACAATCTGATTGAGATTTTAAAAATTAAATGCCTCATGAACAGACAGACTCAGAAACAATGAATTGCTGTTCCTCAATCATCACGATTTAATTTTCATTTACAAAATTATTAATTGTTTCATTGACTCACCTTCTCTGTTGCGACTTATCCAGTTCAACATTCCTTGCCGTAGACTCAGAAACCATGAATTGCTGTTCCTCACTCATCACAATACTAATTAAGGGTATAATTCTCCAATGTCCAGAATGTCAAGACTTGTTAACTCAAGCCATGGTCTTGAAATTTTTGGTAGCAGTCTAAATGATTTTTGTCATGCTTTACGACTCTACCAGAACTTTGACTAGACCTTGGCTTGAATGTTCTCTCTTATGTTTATTTTGTCCTATTTTGTCATTGCTTCATTTATTATTATGTATGTGCTATTCCTTCTCTGTTGCTCTTTTTCCCATTTCGTGTTTTATGTCTTTTTTGTAATTGGACTTACGTCCGTTAATTTATAAATAAACGAATGTAAAGCTGTAACGTTTAAATATTTTTCATTGATACCAGTGCATAACTTAAATTTAAATTCACAAAACATGATCAAACTTATAAATTATTATAAAAGTTTTACTATTAAGAATTTGGATATTTCACATTCGCGCTTCTAAACTGTCGTAAGTCAAGATATGTCAACACTTTGATGTATTTTTAAGCAATTGTTGTTGGTCAAGTGTAACTGCACGACCTCGCTAAATAAGTTTTAGCGGAATCTTTGACAGTGCTGATAAAACGACAGCAAAAAGGTTCATATTCTCATTTTCTTAAGCACTAACTTACCTACGTTGTAATCAGAAAATTAATCCCTTAGGTACTTAAGATTAAAATGATTACTAGAACAATGCCAGCCACGTGATGCAGTGCCTTGCTTGCGATTCGTTTCCCAGCGTGCAGTCACTTGCAATTAAACGGGGCTCGTTACTTAGGCCGCAATAAGAGGAGGCTTGTTTTTAAAGTGCAAGATATTTATTTTCAGCCGTAGTATCTCACCGCGAGCAGGACCAAAGGCAAACCTTCAAGTTGCCTTATGATTCATTTGCGCCATTAATTTAGAGAGGGATAATATCATCCGATCACAGACGTATAATGAACTAGGTAATGTTTATTATATATGATACTTTAAGAAGGTGAGTGAAATTATTGGCATGTGTTGTCTAGTTATTATTTTTATTTTTTATAGTGAATAGCGCACAAAAGTCCCAAATGCTCCCAACCGTCTAGAGCCAGTGAGACTTTGACATCCCCAATTGGGGTATGTTACGAGGCTGAAGGTAGTGGGGCGAGGCAGGAGATGAGGAAGAGGAAGGTTGACAAGTACCTGGCTATTTAGATTTTGTCACCAAAGATGGCTAAAGCTATTTCAAGCAACGTTCCGATTCTGAATGGTGGTCTTTCACCAGGGCGACACTTAGAGTATCTACCACCTGGAACGTGCCGCAAATATACCATATGATATTTTATATAAACTAAATGTGTTCTGACACATATTTCCTAGTTAGAAATTATTGACGTACGCCGGGTTTTAACCCGCGATCTCTAGATTCGTAGTCGAGCGTCTTACTTCTCGACCACGGATAACGAATTATTAGAATTAGTAATTTTTGGCTAGTTTATATAGAGCCATTTTTGAGAAATTTCACTTTAAGGACGCTTTACAAAACTTGAAAGCTGTGGCTAAATTTACCATAAAACTATCTTTATACCCAAAACTATAATTTAAATTACCTTATTGAAATTAACATATTAGTTATGTACATTTATCGAGGGCTGTGAAAATTGTCGACCTTTTGTTTAGCAGTAATTGAGGATTGAGGATCGTGAATCATTGCATCAAAAAATGTTATTAAATTGGTGAGTTTAGATGCTAACGGGTTAGCCTAGTGTAAATTAGGGCATTTCTGTTACTTATGGATATGATTTTCTGAAAAACTGAGTTTTTAGATTGTGTGTATTGTTGCATATTTATACATTATCGAAGAAAAGTCGCTGAGAAACAGCATTTGGTCTTGCTTACGTCTACTAATTGAGGGGCTTAGAAGCAAAGGCAGCAATCTCCTTAATTTTAAATTATTTCCTGTTAAGTTGATTTAATGTTTAATGCTTTTTTCTTTTGTGAACATGTTGATAAATTTAGAGAAAATTGTTTCAAATTGTTCCTTGTTTAATGTGCACTAACATTTTTGTACACTTCATTCTCCATTTCTTTATAATAATCATTCAAAAGTCGACAATGCTACAGAACCGTTTTTGGAGATTGCTGCCTTTGCTTCTAAGCCCCTCAATTGTTACAGGCAAAAAGGCGACAACAATAATTGTTGTGTGCATTTGTATTTATAACATTCAAAAGTTTCTAAAAACTTTCAAAAAGTTTAAGCTGTGTGTGATCTTTTTATTCATTAGTTCGATAAAAAACTAAAGAACCGTTTGAAAAGGTATATTTTAAATCGCTGTATTTTTCTTTTCTGAATTCGAAAAGCATGTTTAAACATGCCATATACAATCAATGCACATGCTTGCATGCTATGTTTAACACGACATTCGCTAAGATGGCTATATCACTGATGTTTGGAGTAAAATGTAATACAAAGCCTAAATAAAGAACATTGTAAAAAGAGGAATGTTAATAAAAATAGCAGTGAACTGCTATAACGCATTTTTGTAATATTTCACCTCATGTGCGCTTTAGATTTACTTAATTAGGATAATAAGACTGACTAACAAGGGGAAAATAATACATAATATCAATACAAATTAAAACTATCTGGAATTATGATTGTTACCATAAATCATGAGATAAAAAGGTTCAGATATGAGTATAACAGTGCATGTGCACATCAACAGATTTAAAAAAAAAAAAAAAAACAATTTACCAGAAGCTACGGGTATGAAAATCCAGATAAAACGTATTAATTCATATTCAAAATATTCGTTAAATCAAAGAAAAGGAAATTAGATTGAGGACAGTTAATATGTGAAACTAAGAAATGTGATTAATTTGTCAAATTCCGTAATATTATATTGAACTAATCTTCACTTCAAAAGAGGTAATAGGAAACAGCAATAAATCTAGAATAACTGAGCTCTAGCGTCAAGATATAACAAAAAATAAATGTTAAGCTTGATTTATTTAGATCGACAAAACAATTGTCAAAATGTGATATATTGCTTGGAAAAATCGTTTTATTTATATACTAATTAACTGTTGTCCAATTACGAAAATACAAACCAAGAAATGAACAAAAGAGCACCAGAGAATAACACATACACAATATTTTAATGAAGCAATGACAAATAAAACAAAACGATATATTTAAAAGAAGATTCAAGTCGAATCCTGAATAAGGTTTCGGTAGAGTCGTAAAGAATGACAAAAATCATTTGGACTGGTACCAACATTTTCAAGACCATGGCTTGAGTTAACAAGTCTCGACATTCTGGACAGTGGAGAATGATACCCACAGTTAGTAGAGTAATGATTGAGGAACAACAATTCATTGTTTCTAAGACTATGGCAATGAATTTTGAACTGGACGAGTTGGAACAAAGAAGGTGACTCAATAATACAATTGATAATTTTAAAAATGCAGAAATCTTTCCTATTCTTTTCTACAGAAGATCTTTTTAAAAGTTTGTTCAATTTCATCATTTAAGTGTTCATAAATATCATGACGCCATATTTTTTCTTAAATAATTTTTTACATCTATTTAAAAATATTCAAGGAAATACGAAAATCTTTTTATTATTTTCGTTTTTTTCACCACACACTTACACGAACAACGATCAAAGTTATTTGTTAGAAAAAAAAATTC
This sequence comes from Drusus annulatus, assembly GCA_022651775.1. Lineage (NCBI taxonomy): Eukaryota > Metazoa > Arthropoda > Insecta > Trichoptera > Limnephilidae > Drusus > Drusus annulatus. The sequence goes on from JAGWCC010000011.1 coordinate 972,020, forward strand.
TTCTTAAATCTACTACAATCGTATATTGTAGAGCTTTTATTAGAGTTGTGCTGACATATTTAACAACATCGTTATAACTTAAATCTTTCATGTCGCGACAATAAAAAATGCCACCCATCTACATAATATCTTTGAACATAAAAAGCTATCCAACCGAGTAAAAGGGAATCTCGTGCGTAACATTTTATGTAAAATCAAACTTACAATAACTAATTCCGAATTTGCCGGATCTACCCTCGCGTCTCAAACCCGCTAACATGGAAGCGGGCGGTGGGCTGGGAGGAATTTTTATATTGGAGAGAAAATATTTTATATTTTATATTCCTACTATATTTATTCAAATTTATTATAAGAGCTTTCATACTCCGGCCTCATGTGACGAGATTAAATTTTACGAAGCCGAATAGCTAAGGGAAGTATTGAGGGGTTTTCGTGAATTCCTACATTTAAGGTCTGTAAAAAGTCGACTTATAAAGGGACCGATTAAAATTCAAATTTGAACGCGCGTTTCGTAAAATATTTAAATTGTAATTTGGTAATGTTAAGTAGAACGGGAAAATCACGTTTTCCGAAAATTTTATGGCGGAAAATAAATGTTCGTATATTTAGAATCTAATTTATTTCCAATATTACTAATTTCCATACGGTTTTAATCAAATACACAAAACTAGGAAATTCCCAAGCTTGGTTCAACCATATATTTTAATATTCCACTTAATCATATCTCTGTAAATATATATATTATAAATGAACAGAGAATTGAAAATTATTATATGCACAATATTCATACGTTTGAATAGGTTAAATGGTAATACAAATTGATAATCATTTGTTTCTTAAAGAAAACACTTTTTGCTTTAACACTTTATTGAAAGATATGCTAAACTAACTATCTAACCATCACGCCGTTTCTCCGCAGATGTAGGTAGAGAGGACGGACCGCCATATAACTCGGTCTTGGCACACACCCCTTGCTTCATTCACATTCATACATCGTCTCACACATACTCTTCTGTTATTCTGACTCTTCACATGACCCGGTTCAAGTATTTGATTTACTCGATCGTGCCATGTCTTTCTCAGGCGTTCTCGACTTCTTCTTCTATTCACTTTTGCATCATATTTTCTTTTCACACTTCTTTTTTCGTTCATTCGCTCTACATGCCTAAATCATCTAAGCGTCCCTTTCTTGATTCTATTCATTACGCTCACATCAGCCTTGCATTCTTTCCGGATATCCACATTTTTAATACGGTCATACATATTTTTACGCCCATACGTCACAAGGATCTCATTTCCACAGCATTCAGTCTACTTTCATCCTTCCTCTGCTAGTTCTATGCCTCACTGCCACACATCAGGGTAGATATAAGCACTCCATTGTGGACTGCTAGCTTCGCTTATTTGGAAAATTTCTCATTTGCGTCAACAGCGTTCAGTCCTCCATTGATGGAGTTTTCAGCATTCACCCTTCTTTAAAGATATGCTAAGGTTGGAAATAACAGATACTATTTGACTAATATGAATATCACCAAAGTAGTTTTAAATTATCAACTTTCGCGGTGGAGCGGTTAAGATGCTTGGAAAAGAATCCAGAGACCTTGGGATTGAATCCTCTCGTGCGCAAAAAAAAACGATGAATGTATGTTATTTCATATAAAATTATCATTAAATAATAAAAAGTACAATTTGCGGCACGTTCCGAATTTTAGTATCGCTCTAGTGATAGATCACCATTATCTAAACGTTGTTTGAAATGGCTTTAGCCGTGTTTAGTGACCAGATTTGAATTGTCAGGTATTTCCCCACATTTTAATATTCTTTTAAAGTGATTACCGCACAATAGTCTCAACTGCTCCCAACCGTCTAGAGCTAGTGAGTCTATGGCACCTTCAATTGGGGTATGTTGTGAGGCCGAAAGTAGTAAGGAGAGATGGGGAAGAGAAAGGTCGGGAAGTACCTGGTTATTCAGATCTGGTCACTAAGCACGGCTAAAGCCATTTCAAACAGCGTTTAGATTCTGAATGGTGGTCTTTCACCTGGAACGTGCCAAATGTGGAAATATAATTTATATTATATTATATGAATTAAATGTGTAATGACACATATTAATCAAATAAAAGTTGTTTGCGTTTGCCGGGCTTAAACCCGCGACTTTTGGATTAGTAGTCGAGCGTCTTACCACTCGACTATGGAGGCCGTCACCTTCCTCTTCCCTATCTCTTCCCCTTTACTACTTCCTTCAACCTCACGAGGTACCCCAATTGGGGACGCCATAGTCCTACTGACTTCGGGCAGTTGGAACTGTGATGCGGTATTCAAAGTTATAAAAAAAATTAAAAATCCTTTATTTATTTATTTTTTAATTTATATAAATAAAACTAACTTTCCGGGGTTACGAATAACCGAAAAATATTAAAAAAACTCCTACTGCCATCATAATAAGCGGAAGATGTTGCTTGTTCAATGATGGAGGACTAAGCCAACAGAGGAAGTAAACCCACGAGGCACGGGTGGGAATCCGACGCGTTTGTCTACTCAGCTACTAACCGCTTGTATAGAAAACACATTTAAAAATGTAAAAAGTAACCAGAAGAATATAAAATACATTTTTAAATGAGTGGGACATTTTATATAAATTTTAAAAAGAGGGGATTTTCTTTGAGTATTTTGTTCAATATATTAAAATTATATTTGATATTAAATACGAGAGGAAGAAAAATATCAAATATACAAATTTATAAAGAAAAACAGCTAAATAACTTACTACTTAATATGTCTGCTTGCTATTAAAATAACATTAAATTCCCAAAATTTAACACTAAGCATTTTCAAAATACCTACCTCTATCTAGGAATAACTTACTTTAACAATCTTCCTGTAAATCTAAAAACTATATATAATATTCACGAATTTCAGCTTAAATTTAAATATTACATCGAACAACTTTTACAGTCCACAATTGTTATTATTATTATTATTTATTTTAATTCTTATTCTACAAACCTTGTGCCATCATTTATTACTATAACTAATACCTAGTATTTACTCTGCTGTCTTGTAAAAACTAAACACTATTTTATTACTTGATCGAAATTCCCTCGCGAAACACAAGAGCAAGGTTCTTTATGGTGTGCAACAGTTTATATGTTTGTATTGTAATACACTGTACAAAAAATTGTAACAGTTATCTAATATCTTATTACATTAAATAATAAAAAAAGAAAAAGCTTCAAATATTTTTTAAGAAACAATTGTGTCGAGAAATATTCAACAATATTGATAAATCCCTCGTTTTTAAGCTCTTGTTTTGCGAACTTTTATACGCGTAATCTTCCACATCCGTTCGTAAATTCCGCAGAAAAATTAAATTTTGTTCATTCCGGGTACTGTTTCATTGTCAAATATTAAATTTAACTTGGCATAATCCTCGCGAGCGGGGCTTATCTGAATAAAGGATATCCTTGTCCAGGGCCACCTTAACCGGAAAATGGTATGCAAAGCGGCTTTTGTAATGGATTCTGTAGGAAAACTGCTGCGCCGGTACTGCTTGAATTTTAATAGAGTTTACTGTATTCGTTTGGCGTTTATTTCCCCGAATGCGCCTCTGAATTTCAAAGTAACTTTTGATGTTTTTGCTAGCATTTGATGGCCACAGTCGGTGTGGAAAGTTTGCTGAAGAGTTTCCTTGGTTCTGGAGATATTTTGCTGCATAAGGAGCATAATATACAAATAATTGAAACCTTTGGCGTTGGATAGAAATTGAAATATTTTGAATAGATATTTGTTTAAGATCAAATATATTTTCTAGTAAAATTCTTTCCAACATTCCTCTTCCCCATCTCTTTTCCCTCCCCACTACCTTAAGCCTCACAACATACCCCAAATTAGGGATGCCATAGTATCACTGGCTTTAGAAGGTTGGGAGCAGTTGGAACTCTTGTGGGATATTCACTATAAAAAAAACAAACTTGATTTTTAGTTACAACAATTTTTTTTCTCCAGTACACTCTTAAAGACAAACACTGTGCTTTTACTTTATACCTATTTTAAATTCCATATATTTATACATATATATATATATATATATATATATATTATTATCATATAATTATATATTTTAAATAATTAATATAAACGTATTTTTTTAAAGCTTGCAAAAACCGACGATGTTTAAAAACACTAAGATAAATCATCAAGTACTTTCATTTGACTGTGGAGAATTAATAAAATTGTTTGCACTTCGTTAAAAATGATCATTTATCAAAACAGTTCCACGGCCATGTTTTCATAAGCAATGCCAATATTAACGTACATAATATCTTTATCACTGTTAAGTTCGTTAATATTTCTAACAGCGGGGATTTAGTAGGTACCTACGGTCAAATAATAATTGTGTATCATTGTAAGGATCGTGACTCGGTGAGGGTTCTGACCCTCTGAAAGTCCTGCGATCCTGATATTTTTCTCTGATTGCAATAATATTTTTAATTCGTACGTGCCCGGAATTCAGCCCGAGGCGTGAGAATGTGGCTGATATGGATGCCAACAAGTCGATCGATATTGTTATTTTGCTGTTACATTGTGGAGATCGATTTGTGAGATTATAAAAAACCCTTTGTTTAGACTTATTTGGCGGTTGAAACGTACCTGCATAAAATCAGTGGCGTATTGCATACTACATATTATTTTAAAATATTAGTCATGTTACGAAATTAAATTCAATTATTTGTAAGTGATTTTTTTTATATAGTAAATACCGCACAGGGGTCCTGACTGCTCTCAACCGTCTACAGCCAGTGAGACTATGGCATCCCTAACTGGGGTATGCTGTTAAGCTGAAGGTATTGGAGAGGGAAGGAGATGGGGAAGAGGATATTCAGATTTGGTCACCAAACACGGCCAAAGCCATTTAAAGCAACGTTTCAATTCTGAATGGTGGTCTTTCACCAGGGCGATACTTATATACAGAGTATCTACCACTCTGGGACCGCAAATATGCTTAATATTATTTTATGTCAGTTAAGTGTGCCATGAAAAATATTAATTAAATAAAATTTCATATTCGCAAAAAGCATTTACTTTGTGGCTTGCCATATTTATAAATAAAACAGATACACTTTGATTATAACCACTTTATCATTCAATATTATGTCTACCGGTTGTGGAAGTACCCTTTCATCATCAGGACATCATATTATTAAATAATAAAGTGGTTATAAGCAAAGTTTATCTGTTTTATTTATAAATAAAGTTTATTTGCCCACGCCGGGTTTGAACCTGCAACACCTGAAGTCGTAGTCGAGCGTCTCATCACTCGACCATGCATGCCGTAAAACTGCTCCAATGCTTACAATTAAGATTACAGTAAAAGCCGGTGTCCTAATAACTTAAGTCGCCTTACTTTGCTGAGGTCAAATCCTACAGTAACTACATGAATTGTAGAAGAATCTGTTTGAAGAAACTGACAAGAAAATTAATGAGGCTCGTCTCCTGTTGCCAGTCAAAAGTAGGAAAAACTCGGAAAATACAGGAAAAACGAGGCATTCGTATCCGAGCCTGTCTGGTTTCTTCTATACGTGTGGCTTAGCGATTGTTTTACCACTGTAGTTATTTTCTCGTATGATTTATTAGCGGCGGGATGTGTCCACGGGTCGTAGGAGCATTTTCATTTATCAAAATACTACGCGGGAATACAAAGCCGAACGAACTGCCATTGTCATTAGTACAACAGTCACTTTTTGACCTCAGAAAGTAACGTTTTTGTAATGACAGTCCTGTGGTACAAAGGTGTCGGAAAAACCAAATGACGAAAGAAATCGAAGCAGATTTTAGTGCAAGCCGAGAAAAAGTGTGGCAATGATTTAGATTTCATGTTTCCTGTGTCTAAAATACTATTTTTCTTGTTTAACATTGTGTAGTTTTATAAAACAAAATATCTTAAATAAATAAAAATTCTGTGTTTGTAGAAAATAAACACTTTGTGTTTTGACATATTCAAAGAAATTAAAAAATAGCTTTTTATAACACCACGGATATTACTTTTAATTTTATGACCGACTGATTTCGCTTTGGCCTTAAGCATCAACAGGGTACAAAATTTAAATATGAATTAAATAATTTAGAAGCACTAGATATATAATAAAGAAAGCCATTAAAATTAATATTCATATTCTTAATAATCAGGTAAATTTGTCCAGTAGTCCAATGTTAGGTATATTTCCTGTAAGCTCATAAAATTTATCATTATTCTTTATTCACCTTCTCAGTTGACGTTTTGTCTCTTTCAATTTACATTATCTGTCTCTTTCTTTCTATTCCTTTGTTATAATTTGAATGTTATTCTATTAATTTCTCATTGTTCTATTATTTGTATTTTTGTTAAGTTTAATTTTGCGCCCTGTTCAAATCTTAGTTGTAAGTTATTACTTATCGGTTACAAGTGATGAGTTAGATAAATTAAGTTGTAAAGCGACATTGAGGTGATTTTCTCGCGAAAACGGCGAATATAAATTATTTATTTTATTGTTATACCACACAATCTATGCATAGTTCACAGTGCAAAACCGGTATGGTACAGATTGAGTATGCAGTGTCAAAAAAGAACGGAACTTAGTGGAATGGATATTAATTATACGGAAGGGTGATCGCGAAAGAGTAGAGAAGATTATTTGAATAAATTTGAGGTTAAAAGCTTCAATATGTTGGCACCTAATAAAGATATGCCTTGGTGGGAAGAAGGCTTTTACCTGGGGGGCTAAATTGCGGAAGGAGACTTCACAAAAACAAATGGAAGAAGACGAACTCCGTGACAGAATCTAAAAATAGTTGATTTTATTTATATACTGAATTCATACATAGCCTTTTCAAAAGAAAAGGTGAATTTTAAATTTTCGCGGGCTGTATACATTCGTCTATCGTTTTTTTTTGTTATGTTGGTACACGTATGTTTATCATATGTCAGCATTATCAGCCATTTCGGATTAGTGGTTTGTTTTTGACAACTGGAAAGGTTGTCACGTTGTGGTGTGTTCTTCGATTTTTACCTTTTGAAAAAAATGGATCAAAGAATAAAATCTCGTATCTCGCATATGGGCAATAAATGTAAGTTCTGGTAAGATATAATTATTTTTTTACATGGTTTTATAATTGTTAAATAGTTTAATTTTGTACACTGATGATGCTTCAAGCTAAGCGAATCTAGTCATAAATGAAAAATAATATCCGTGGTTTTATACAAAGCTATTTGTTTATTTCTTTAATAAATCTTTCTCCTAGATAATATAATAAATCTTTCTCTTGATTTAGAGATTTCCGAAAATGATTTAATTTTATTTACTGTTATTTATGAAACACAAACAAAATGTTTACATAAAGCATCAAACAAAATATTATATCACATACAATCGGCGTATAAATATCTCCAATAAATGTGTTTGCAATATGTATGGTGTACTCAATAAAGCTTATGAATTATTTAGATACCAACAACAATGTTTATTTATCTTACAGAAACTTGGTGCATGCAACAATACGATAGTGATACGATGGCCGAACAAACTATAATATTTAAATGTTGAAGGCAAAATAATATCACAAAAAAAAGGTTAAAAGATTTTACTTAGCTTAATTTAATTTAATATTTTGATTTTAATTATGAAGAAAAAAAATTATCGTTAGCGAAGGATTTTTGTAACAAGATTTAAATTAATTTACGGAATTTGAGAATATATCAATGTAATGATGTTTATTTCTTTTTCATTGTTCAATTTTGACGTTATTGGTATAAAATTATAATATCCTATGTTATTCCAAAACTTTAGTGCTACCAATGTGTTCATTCGGCTATCGGGGATCTTACAATCCTCGGTCACTTATGTGGAGACATTTATGAAAATTAGACGAGTCGACCTATCTCTACCGCAATGCGAAAATACAAAAACGTATTTTCTACAGCTCGACTAGCCGAATGTTAAAATGTTGTCATAAGAAATTATAGTTATTTTTTTATGTAAGTACATACATGCAATAGTAAAATACTTAGTTGTCCTATATTTTAACATTGTAATTATTGATGTGTTTTACAACTGAAACTTTTTTAATTATTAATTAAAATCTTTTTTCAATTTTTTTTTTAGTTAAACTTTTACTGGTTGAAAATATTGGGTTTAAATTAAATTTTTAACTTAGTTCTTAGTTATTTTTTTTTTTAAATTAATTTTAAAGCGCCCTTTTGCTTTTCAAAAAGTTATCCATTTATTATCATTATTATTGTCAACTAGTTCCTTCACTTTGGTAACACCTTCAGGACAGATAAAAAAATACAAATATTCAAAATCAGTAAAGCATATTTAAAAAAAAAACGCATACACCTGTGTGCGCAAGGAAGGACGGAATGAGTAACAAAAATGAAGTCTTGAATTAAGTATGCAGAGCTGTTCCTTAGATACATATCTAGCAAGGAAAAATAAGATGAGTCAGAAAATAAAATATCGTGCTATTATTTTTTTGAAAAATGACGAGCAATTGTACAAAAAAAAATTCCTAAATTTTGTTTAGGCTCACCTGAACATCTGCGTTTATTGACTCATTTCGTTCTTCCTTGCGCACATAGATATAATCATTGACGGATTTAAACTCAATTATAATGTCACGGAAATGACGAAACTAGGTAAAAAGTTAGCAAAGTTAAAATAATATATTAATAATTAATAATGAACGTTCATAAATATGTTATGTACCTACCCATACAGCGATAACACTTTGAACTTTTTTGGCTGACCATCTATTATCTACAGAAATTTGTTATCACCCATAAAGTATTTTTGTTATGATGAACTATTATGTAAATATTTGGGTAATAATCTATGTTAAATAATAAATGTTATGTTGAGCTTTACCCCAACTGATATTGACATCCCTTGTAGACTTCTACCACTATATGAGACGGTTCATTCTAAAGATTTAGTTAGTCTCACACAGTTAATATCAGTTGGAGTAACACTACGCTTCTGGTGCAGACATTAGCCTGTAAAACATCTTACTATGAAATAAATACAAATAAAGTGCATAGGTGTTTTAGTACAAAAGAATCCATAGCAAATATATCACAAGGAATTGAAAGAATTTTATTTTGGGTGAAGGGTTTTTAATGTAAAAATTTGATAGGATAAAACTTTTTCAAGAAAGTGAAAGCTCATACCTTTTTGGTAATTGTATGTATGTAATAAAATAAAATAAGAATAATGATATATTTGATAATAATTCTAAGCAAATCTTCTTCATAGAAAAAAATGTCGTCAAACTGTAAAAATAGAATGAGGTTTTTTAAAACGATAACCAGAATCCTGTGTTCCATGAAACGCATTTATCAAAACCAGTCAAACAATCACTGTTTTGTCACATCTCCATAAACCTGAAAAATGGTTCCGCTAAAAGTTTCACGTCCTACCTATGATATTATTTGTTTTTAGTTATTTGTATCATCTTACCGCCCTACGAAAAAACTGTCCAAGGGAAGGTGGTGGGAGATGTAAGGGAGAGAAGGGTGGTTGAGTTTATGAGATAGAAATAAAGAAACGGTACGTACGCCCCTTTCTCATCTCCTGGAAAACCTTAGAAACATTAATCTTGAAAATTAGGTCATTTCTCTGCGTTATAAACAAATATAATTTAATACACTATTAGGCTACCTCCATTTGTGAAAGTTTTCTGAAACATTAGCCCATTTCTGACTTGAAAGTTTTATGTGCAATTTGTTTTATTGCCTTTTTTTCTCTTCAAAAGATGTGAATACGATTATCCACCGTCATCTCTGCGGTATTGAAACAAAAGGTTTGCACCTTTTTGGCTTGCATTTGCTCACTGTCCGAATATATCTGGCACTAACAAAATTATTTTACGTCTGCAAATATCTTTCGTGATTTATTTATGATATTTAAAACTAATCTTTACTGTTATGATTTTCTTTTTGATGTATTTATTTGTCTGTTCCCTTTCTTTTGTACTCCCTTTTGAAATTTGTATGCTTTGTAAGAATATTAAATCTTTTTATTTTATAATTTTGTCTTTTTCGAAATGAGAATTTTTTAAACGAAAATTAAAGTTCTTAACATAGGCATTTTTTCTTGTGACTCTCACACTTATTAAAGAAAAGTGGGATAGTATAGTTGGTGCGCACATCATTAATCAGATTATTATTTGTACATTACGATTAAAATATTTATTCATGTGATGGTCTCATACCAGGCTGATATTAAAATTACCTTCCTCTCTCAAACATGAACTGGCTGCAGGGATGACAACGTTGAAAAAAAAAACCTTAATTCTGCCTCTCGTTTTGTAGAGAAATTTCACCAAAGTTTTTTTTTTCAAACACCCTGATGAAAGCCCACCATTTTTTTTGCAATTAATACCGTGCAAGAGTCCCAACTGCTCCCAACCATCTGGAACTAGTGGGACCATGACATCTTCAATAGGGGTATGTTGTGATTATTGTATGTTGACTATTGTACGTTGAATTATTTAGGCGTAATTTAGAAGCCCTTAAAATAACAAAAAAAAACCAAAAAACAAGTAACTTACTTAATAAGCAACTAGATTTATCCACCAGCCCAATTTTAAATTTGTTCCCCTTTCCACCCCCCCTAACCCCTACTCCTACTAACTCTCCCGCACTTAGCCCCTACCTAAGTTGTGCCTATTTTATGTTTTCCCCAAGCGTTATAATTCTGTTTTAATTTAATACATATTTGTTCAAACCCTGAAGAAGGTTTAGGTAGAGCCAGAAACCGGTTGGTATATGTATCTAATAAAGGGGTGTCAAAACAAAGTTACTTATATTTAAAATTTAATCATGTCTTTTACCACAAAGTGAGTGCTTCATGTCAAACAAAATTATTTGCCTACGATTAGATTTGAGCCCGCGACCTTTGGATTCGTAGTCGCGCGTCCTTAACCACTCGACCGCGGAGGGCGTTTTATATCGGAATGTAGCTTCAACATGTTAAGTGATCAGAACTGAATCTCTGAAACTCGTTCCCATCCTTTAATTGTTTCTGACTCACAACATTCCACAAATTAGGGATGCCCATAGTCTTACTAAGTCCGGCAGCTGTGATCCTTGTGAGGCATCTCATTGAAAAATCGCCTTGCGGAGAAATATAACGTGCGACAGAGGTTTGTTATAAATTAATGTACACACAGGCCAGTCAACGGTTCATGTTTTGGACATGTGAATAATGCCACCCACATAAATAGTATTTGTAGCAAAGGACAGCTTTATACGGAAACGTTAAGCCGTCGCCAAAAAGCGCCATTTTGGAAGTTTACACCAGAGCACTCGACGGCCTCCATGGTCGAGTGGTAAGATGCTCGACCATGAATTCAAGTCACGGGTTCAAACTCGGCGTGCGCCAATAACTTTTATTTAATTAATATGTGTCATGGCACAAACAATACTTAATTCTTATTAAAAAAACAAGGTCACCATTCAGAATCGAAACGTTGCTTGAGACGGTTTTAGCCGTGTTTGGTGACCAGATCTGAATAGTCAGGTACTTCCCAACCTTCCATATCCTCATCTCTTTCCCTTTACAAAAATAGTTGATATTTTATTATTCCATATATTGTTAGTTTATCGTTAGTGTAGACCGTGTTAAGAATGTGGGTATCCGGAAACAACGCAAGGCTGATGTAAGCGTAATGAATAGAATCATAAAAAGGGACGCTCAGATGGTTTTGGCATGTAGAGCGAATGAACGACGAAAATAATATTCGACGCGAAAGTGAATAGAAGAAGAAGACGGGAGCGCTCGAGGAAGACATGGAACGATCAAGTGAATCAAATACTTGAGTCAGGCCATGTAAAGAGTCAGAATAACAGAAGAGCATGTATGAGTGAATGACCAAGTTTAACCGACTATTTACTATTTAGATGACTATTTTAGTGACCAGATCTGAATAACCAGGTACTTCCTAACCATCCTCTTCCTCATCTCCTTCCCCTCCCCACTACCTTCAGCCACACAACATACCCCAATTTGGGATACCATAGGCTCACTGGCTTTAGACGGTTAAAATGCAGTTGGGAAAGCTATGCGGTATTCATTATAAAAAATGTATTTTCTAGTTTCTATGTAGTTTTTTTTTTACAGTAAAATTCATTCAATTCAGTACATGGTTGGATTTTCGAAAAATAAAGTAAACTCAGGTAACTCTGTGCTTTCACTTGAAACAAACTTGTGTCGCTTGAGTCAAGCCTTCTCCCGAACGGTCAACATATTTTAGATGGCTGAAGGGCCACAAAAGTCTTCGGAATCAAACGAGAGTCAGAGTATTCGACGCAGAAAAAAAAACTGATCAAAACTGCATATTCAACTAGTTTTCTTGCCTATTTAGTGAGGTTTTATTGTTATTTCCAAGCCTATCAGCCTTTCAACGATTGCTTTTACAATGTCAATCTTCAAGTATGATTATTGTTGCGGAATAAGATTCCATTTCTATTACTCTTCAATATGTAAAGAAAATATGCATTTCCCCCTTTCTACTACAGTTAAGCTAGAGCAAAAGCCTCTTTGCTTTCCGGCGGAGTTTTTTTGCGAGTACGACTACTAAAAGACTAGACAAATTTTGAAAAAAAAAATTGAAAAAAAAATTGTTAGGCCTCTTTTGCTATAGATAGCGCGATGAGAATTGAAAAAAATAACACACACTTAAATTGATGTGTATTGGTCCATACATTGCGTATACGCAATTCCATTTAGACAGTGATATCTTAGTGAAACGTCACTGAGCAACAGCCTTTTAGCTTGATTAGGCCTTTTTATAGTTTTTAGAGAAAAAATGTGTGTCCTCATTGAATTTAAATATTTGAAAAGTTTTTCAGTTTGTGTGTTTTTCTTTAGCGACGTTCTTATACCGACCCTGATGTATGGCAGTGAGGGATGGAACTGGCAGAGGAAGGATGAAAGTAGACTGAATGCTGTGGAAATGAGATCCCTGAGACGTATGTGCGGTAAAACCATGTATAACCGTATTAAAAATGTGGATATCCGGAAAGAATGCAAGGCTGATGTGAGCGTTATGAATAGGGTCAAGAAAGGGACGCTTAGATAGTTTGGGCATGTAGAGCGAATGAACAAAGAAAGGAGTATAAAAATAATATATAATGCAAAAGTGAATGGAAGAAGAAGTCGAGGACGAGGAAATAATTGAATCGGGTCATGTGAAAAGTCAGTATAACAGAAGAGTATGTATGAGACGATGTATGAATGTGAATGAAGCAAGGAGTGTGTGCCAAGACAGAGATATATGGCGGTCCGTCCTCTCTGCCTACCCCTGCTGAGAAACAGCGTGATGGTTAGTAAGTTAGTGTTTTTCTTTGTAATACATTAAAAAAATCCACTGTCACTGAAATTTTATTTTCTGACGTCTGAACATGCTGTATACAAGCAATGCATCTGTGTGATTACTTTGTTCGTGTCGATTTGGGCTGCCATACATATATTTATTATACAGCCAGCAAAGCGACAGCTATGGCGAGGGGAAAACAGGGTTTTAACTTACATTAAGAAACGATTTATCATTGCATATAAATAACTTTTTTGTAAACTAACCCCACCTTCTTTATGAATAATTTGCATTGAAATATTTTCTTCTAACACAATAGTGTAGAATTTTATATGCAAGTTTAGTAAGATTTTTAAAATTATTATTTTTCATTTTTAAAGAGAGACGAACATTTCCGGGTCCAGAATAACCTGACAACATTCTCAAAAACTCCTATCACCTACCACCATTATAAAATTAAAATATTTATTATGGAATAATGAAGGATTTAGGGAATTGAACCCACGACGCCTCGTTGGGAACCCGACGTGTTTCATCCACTCAGCTACTAAAACGTCGACAATACTTCAGATTGGTTTACAATTTTAAAAACTATGATAATTCACGACGGCTTTTTTAAATAATTATTTTAATAGTGAATACCGCACAAGAGTTTGTTTCGGTTTTTTTATAGAGAATACTTCACCAGAGTCCCGACTGCTCCCAACTGTCTAGAGTCAGTGAGGCTATGGCATCCCCATTTGGAGTATGTTCTGAGGGTGAAGGTAGTGGGGAGGGGAAGAGGAAGGTTTGAAAGTACCTGGCTATTCAGATCTGGTCACCAAACAAACGGTTAAAGCCATTTTAAGCAACAATTTGATTTAATGGTGTTTCCAGGGCGATTCTTAGTATCGATATGAGTATCTACTATCATTCTGTAACGTATCGCAAATATACCATGTGTTATTTTATATGAACTGAATGTGTAATTTATTTATTTATTTATTTATTTATTTATTTATTTATTTATTTATTTTTATACGCCCTCATGGGCTTTTACATAACATAGGTATAAAATAAAATAACAGTGATAAAAAAATAATTTAACACAAGTTATTTGAACACGCCACGTATGAACCCGTGACCTTTGGATTCGTAGTCGAGCTTCTTACCACTCGACCATGGAGGTCGACAGCTGTCTTACTGCCAGTCGTAAAACATACCAGAGCCTCATTTTCGAGAGAGCTTCCTAAAAGTAAGACATGTTTTAAAATTGCATTAGGTACAACAGGATTTGGAAGAAACGATTTTTTTTTTTATATTTGGCTTCAGTTAAGGCTTAAAGTTAAATATTAAAAGCTTGCTTTCATTTGCGAAAAAATTCAGTCTCTCATTCATACTGTCAACCGCATTGAAGAATTCTTCATATTGTTTCCGTAGTGAATACAATAACATTTCTCTCTTCCTGTTATTCTTACTTTTCGAATATTCAAATCGTTTTGTTCACAATATACTCGTATACTTGGAATTTTGCTGGGAAACAAAATATTTAATTAATGTTGCGTTTTCATACCTTTCTGTTAACACATTTTTACTGAAAACTGGCGGTGAAATCACTTTAAAAATGCCTTTTTCTTAAGCAATTTAACTTAGTATGAAACTAAATGTGTTTTTTATGTAACATAGATTTAATGCTTAACTGCTCCCAAATGTCTAGAGTCAATAATACTATGGCACCCCCAATTGGGGGATGTTTTAAGCTGTGGCGGCTCGAGTTTTTAGTGTGCTCGAGTGCTTAGATTGAAAAATACAACATTGTTAGTGTTGTGGCCGAAAATGATTATTATTTTTTTAAAGTTTTTTTTTTATGAAGATTTTCAGGAATGTTTAATTTTAGTGGTGCACTGCACGGATTTCTATAAAAAAAAACGTACAAAAAAAATTTTGAGAGAAAAAAAATGTTTTCGGCTACGACAACATCAATAATGACGTTTTTTTCAATATTACGAACTCTAGCACGATAAAAAGACACGAGCCGCCACCAGTTGTAAGGCTTAAAGTAGTGGGGAGGGGAAGGAGATAGAGATGTGGAAGGTTGGGAATTACTTAGCTGTTCATATCTGGTCAACAAACACGGCTAAAGCCATTTCAAGCAACGTTTCGATTCTGAATGGTGGTCTTTCACCAGGGCGATACTTTAGGTAAATACCTCTTTGGAACGTGCTGCAACTTTACTCTAAATTATTTAATTTAAATTTAATGTGTTATAATACATATTAATGAATTAAATTTATTTGAACACGCCGGGCTTGAACCCACGACCTCTGGATTCGTAGTCGATCGTCTTACCACTCGACCACGGAGGCCATCGTTGTACATATAGCAGCCATTGAATTAAACTTTACAATCGAAAAAAAATATGAGTGCGAATGACACTTCATATGATAATAAAAATGGTGTATTAACCTTCAACACACCTTTCAAAAAAATTGTAAAGTATGCACATAAATTTAAAATAGTAAAACGAGCAAGACTCATAATTCATTTAAGACTCGCCATTGGCTTCGTTCGGTTTATTTCACCTGACGTATTTTTAATAACGGCGCTTAGATTTACAATGGAACAATATATTCCGAGTTTTTTCTTAAGCTGTGTTCACTCAATTAGAATTAATTGAAGTAGACTTTTAAAATGATTATTGATCAGTGCTAATAAACGATGATTGATCGGGATTATGATTTATGGTAACTACAAACGGATCCCCAATCTTGTTTCACAAATACAACCTTAATTGATTCTCGGTGATTCCAGAAACACGTCCTGACAACTTAATGAAATTATGGTTGGTAAATTATAGCATTAGGACCGCTCCGTAAGAACTACTTCAAAGAACTACTTCAATTGTTCAAGGTGACACTTTTTTTTACAGTGAATACCGCACAAGAGTCCCAACTGCTTCCAACCGTCTGGAGCCAGTGAGATTATGGCATCCTCAATTGTGCTATGTTGTAAGGTTACAGTCAGTGGGGAGGAGAAGAAGATGGGAAAGTGGAAGGTTGGGAAGTACCTGACTATTCAGATCTGGTCACCAAACGAGGCTAAGTACATTTCAAGAATTGTTTCGATTCCGAATGGTGGTAAATCACCAGGGCGATACTAAGAGTATCTACCACTCTGGTAAGAATAATACTTAAAATTAATAATAATAATACTGAAAAGAAGTCCTCAATGATAATGAATGTTCTTAAATTCTACAGATGTTATTAATCAATTTTTTTAGAATTCTGTAAGAACGTGATTTGCATGAAATTATAATTTTTTTATGTCGTATCTAAAATAAGTAAAATATTTTTTGTGGCGAAGTTAAAGCCATTGTATTTCATTTTGGTTTGTAACGTTATGAAGCGATTGAATAGATGATTATGAAACACAAAAGAATTTACATTTACCAAAACCTTCATTTTGAAAACGGTTTGAAAGAGTACAAGGGCATTTGATAGCGTCCGACAAAATTAATTGCTTTGGAAAATGTCACATTTTTTAATTTATTCGTGTAGATTTATATCATTCTGACGACCATAAAGCATTCTGGCTTTCTTTTAAATTTAGAACAACGAGGAATCGGAGAAATAAAAAAGGTGTTGATTTTTTTTTAATCACTTTTACCTTTGCGTGGATATGATAATTTTACTAGATTCAAATTTATCGTACAAATAGCTAAGAAATTTTCGTACTTTTATTTAAAAACAAGTTTTAATCATTATATATTTAAAATCTTCATCCAAAATGTCTTGGCCAGTTGATTTACGTATACAATATAAGCCTGCGAAAGGGTATGTAGAGTAGGAAAACAAATATAGTACCAATCAATTAAATACGTATTTTAGTTGTGCCCAATACATTAAACAGAAAATTTTGATTTTAGATTCATCAATTAACATATCGTCACCGGTAAGGCAAAAGGGCTGAAGTGCCATTTTGGGAAGTTTACACCAGAGCACTTTAAAATTTTTTTTTTTTACGATAATAGTACCTGGTTCGATTTTCAAAAAAAAAGTTAACTCGGGTAACTCAATGCCCTCACCTGAAGCTACATTTAGCTAAAGACGGTCTTAAGCTTGTGTCGCTTGAGTCAAGCCTTCTCCCAAATGTTAAAAAATATTTTAGATAGCTGAAGCGCCACAAATCGTTAGAATCAAACGGGAGTTAGAGCATTCGATGCAGAAAATAAAACTGATCGTAACTGCATATTCAACTGATTTCGGACCAGAGTGACGCTTTAGTCATTTTCCTTTTCATGGACGATATCATTGTTTGAAAAAGCACGTGAAAATATTCAAACCATTCTAACCGGCAAAAAATTTTGAAACGTTTTCTGTTATCAAATCATACACGTAAAATGATGCAGCGAAAAAGGCTTTGAATTCTGGCGCAGCGTTAACTAGGAAATATTTTATGTCACTAAGCTCTTAAGGCTACCCTTTAACAAGTCGTTTAAAAAATGTATTTCATATTTTGGCAGTTGAATCAGTTAACATTTTGCACCACCTTCAACTTTATTTTATAAAATAGAGTACACAATATCGGTATTAGATAAATAAGAAATTCTTCCCACATATCGATTTGCTTGATTAATAACTTTAAATTAGCTTTAAATCAAACGATATTATAATTGTAATTAAAAACAATTAATATTATGACAAAATTACATAAATCAGCGTGCAACATGATGAATACTTCGAGCAAGTAGATGAGTTTTTGTATTTGGGAAGTATGTTCTAGAGAGATGGAAAGGCTGATAAGGATATTGAAAGTGGGGCAAATGCAGGAAACTCCATAACTGAACGCTGTTGGCGCAAATAATATATTATTCAAAGAACCGAAGCTAGCAGTCCACAATAGAGTGCTTATACCAACCCAGATGTATGGCAGTGAGGCATGAAGAAGGGTAAAAGTAGACTGAATGCTTTTGAAATGAGATCTCTGAGACGTATGCGCGCTAAAATCATCTATGACCGTGTAAAAATGTGGAAATCCGGAAAGGATGCAAGGCTGATTGATGTAAGCGTAATAAATAAGATTAAGTAAAGGACGTTTAGATGGCTTGGGAAAGTGGAGCAAATGAACGAAAAGAGGAGTGTGAGGAGAATATATTACGTGAAAGTGAATGGTAGAACAAGTCGGGGACACCAAAGGAAGACATGGGACGATCAAAACAACCAAATTGCATGCAGTTGGTAATTCCTTTGCAGAAATAGTAGATATATTCAAGCTCACTGAATGTAGTTACAAGAAAGCTATAATAGCATACTCGTACCTCTTCAAAAAAACTCGTTTAAATGTATTCAATTTTAATATCTCTAGTATTTAACTTAGTTATGCTTTATATATTTTATATCATCTATTCCATAATTATGTTAAATCCCATAAGGGCGTTTTTAGTTTAAAAAAAGAAAATAATAATTGAGTCTGGCCATGGCGAGAATCCAAATAACAGAAAAGTACGGATGATACGATGTACCCATCTTATTCCCTCCCTAATCTTGGTAAGTGCGCTTAAATAAAATATTGCAAAAAGCACAAAAAACACGTCTTCAAATTTTCACTTAAAGTACTTGTTTATAAACATATACAACAAAAAAAACCCTACAGTAATAAAAGGCAGCCCGCTCACCGGGTAGAAAAGATTATCTCCTAATTTATGCACCTCTAACCACAGTTGACACAGGAATAGGGAGAAATATTCCCTAGCACTGTTCAAAATTTCTACAATACGATATATGGTATATGATTCGATGTATGAATTTGAATAAAGCGAGTAGTGTGTGGAAAGAAAGGATTTCGTGGTAGTCCATCCTCTCTGCCGCCTACCCCTACGGAGAAACGGCGTGATGGTTAGTTAGTTATTCATATAAATAATTTCATCGTTTTAATAAGTGCTATTTTAGGTAGATACTCTCAATTCCAGGTCCAGAAAATGTTTCCAAGATTTCTATACATGAGAGAGTACGGCCACTATCCGTGGCTCTACCCGACGAACTTTCTCCTGGGCACGCTCGGACTTCACTCCTTACAGCTCAGGAGAGAGGGGTATGCCGCCACTCACTTCTTCAGACTGCTGCGAGGCTATATTATAAGCCCTGCTATTTTGGACTATCTGAGACAGCGTCTTCATAGATTATTCTATCTTCCTGCCTCCAGGACCAACCTGCCAATGGTTCTGCCGGTGGGGAGGAGTATTTTGCTCCTGAACAAAATCTCTTCCGATATCGACTTATTTCATGTCAGTGAGGAGAGATTCAGAAGTGAAATCCTATTAATTCTTGAAAGAGTTTCTCCTCATTAACCTGATCATCACTACTGCCTGAAATTTTATATATGGTACTTTGATGTGTATTTATTTTGTAAAAATTAAATCTTATTTCTTATACGCATTAAATTTAGAAGTTTGTCACAAGGAATTCAATAAAGAAATTATTATTATTATTAAATCTGTAACTTCTTACTATTATATTTAATTCTTTTTCGCTGTCGCCACTGTTGTGGGAGTATTAAATTCAGCAAGTACAAACATAAATTCGTTTGATCAAAAAGCAGCGTGCCCTGCGTAACAACCGACAGCCCACTCTCAGCCCACCTAGCCCCGAAGGAGCGTGGTCCATGCATTCCCCTCTGTTTTGGCGACCGCGGGCTGAGAACAAAACGCCGGCGGATCGCATCTCAAAGGCGATCAGATGAATCATACTCCGCCGGAGTGCATAATGCAGGCGGCACTGGTACACTGAACGGTGGGCATTACTTCGCGGTGTTTTTTGCTGCACTAATTCCTATATTGTGGTGGCTGCCTCGGCCGGTTGATGCAGCCATTGTGTGCGTATTGGAGCGGGGGAATTTTTCGAATAGTTATAAATAAATTCATAGTCAATCTAGGCTAATGTTGACCATTATACAATTCCACCACTGGATATAGATACTTGCAGCTATTATTATGTCGGCCTCCGTGGTGAGAAGACGCTCACTTACGAATCCGGCGGTGACGGGCTCAATCCAGGCGTGCGCAAATAAATTTTATTTAATTAATATGTGTCATAACAAATTTAATTCAAACAAAATAATATATAGTACATTTGCGGCACATTCCAGAGTAGTATTAATTTAGTTAATATACTATGTACAATGTTCTAGTTAATGATAAATACCACCCTAATAAAGAAAATTCTTGTGCTTAGGGAATACTGTATGTAGTAGATACTGTAAGTATCGCCCTGGTAAAAGACCACCGTTCGAAATCAAAACGTTGTTTGAATTGGCTTTAGCCGTGTTTGGTGACTAGATCTGAATGAGAATTTTAGTTTTTTTTACATTATTTAAGGCCAGTTCATTTTTTAAGCACATTCACAATAATAATAATAAAGTTTTATTCCGGAAGGTATGCAGGAGTAGTGCAATGCAATACCTTCCATAATTGATATCAATACATTGTAATAATAATAGAAACAAAATAAAAAATGAACAGAAATTCATAAGAAATAAATAAATAAATAATAAAATAAAAATGTAAAAAAATAATAATAATGATGATAAAAAAAAAATAATAATAATAATTTAAGAATATAAGTAAGAAAATATTAATGGAGTATATTAGGCCTCATTTCTGCAAAACGCCATCAAGAGGGAGTCCATAATACAATAAAACATATGATTTAAGTTAGATTTTTTTTGTGGATCGTGCATCGTTTAGTAAGTAAAATAGGGTTCGAAGAATCATAAACGAAGAACTTATAATTTATCATTGAGTGAATGGTTTACCTTTTCCATTATATTATTAGGAAATTTTATCCTTTAGAGTCTATTCAAAGTCATCTCAAGCTGGAAATACAAGCGGTTATTCATAGCAGCAACGTTCATTAAATATTTTTATTTATACGAAAGACACAATTTAAAAAAATAGATCTGAATAATGTTGCGGAGCGAAAAGGATTTATAGAGCTAATTTGACCATTTTCGTCAGTAATTGCACCTCGTTCGGGGCTAGTATACAGATTTGTATATTTAATATTAGGTATACACTGATTGTCCAGCATCCCTTCTACCAAAAGTCACCAACTGCCACCGGTAGGTAGGTTAGGTACGCGCGCACGGGACCACGCGCGTCTTTACAAAAGTGCATTTCAACTCATTGTGCGCTTGTTGAAAGGGAAAGGGGAGAAAATAAAACAATCATAATTCTGATTAGCCATTGAGTCGAGTGGTCGTAGAGTGGTCCACCGTGGAGCCGTGTGGAGGGTTTGGCGGCAAACCGCAATAGGATCGCCGTGAATAGAGCTGCGAATAATACGCGCGGGAAATTCAAACACTCGAAAAAAAGGAACGTTGCGTTCTATATTCAAATGAATTATGTCGACTGTGTTTAGGTCGAAGGCGTTACTCCAGATTTTTTTGCAAACAAACTTAGGCCTTATTGGTTTGAACCAATGAGACATTTTACACTGCCGCAAATCGATAATTAGAGCGTTATTTTTTTATTACCATGTTGTGACTAAGGTCTAATTTATGGAAACATTGAATATTATCCATTATTGGATTGTGATAATTTGTTGAGTTCTTACCTACATGTTTCTTATCCAAATCCCTACCTACCTAACCATTTAACGCCATCACCGTTTTGAATAAAACTGCGACGATTCTAAACAATTGCCAGTCATACAGACTGTCGTTTTTTCGTGAAAAAATGTCGTGGTTGGTTGTTTGTTTCGTTAGTTGGTTGGTGCGTTGTTTACTATTAAAAAAAAACTGTGGTGGTTCATGGATAAGAAGATTGTAATAAGTTTCGTGCATTGTTTAATAAATATTTTTTTGTAAGTAGAATCATTAATCAAGAACTTTATCGGTGTGTAAATGTCAAGCATAACAGCAGGGCCATTGCGTTGTGAATTTAATAACGTTTTTAGATTTCAAAGTGACAATTTGATTGGTTCTTACTTTCATGTTTTTCATCCAGTTCCTACTTTATCCAACCATTTCACGATATCGAATTTCACATGGAGCAAGAAACAAGTGACAATCGAAACAGAAGAGTTAAAAATGAAAAAAAAACGTTTTTCTTGTTGTTCGTTTGGTCTCTCGCCTGTTCGTCGGTTTGTTGTTGTTCTTCAAGTAATATAAAACTAAGTGTGGTGTTTTATTGTGATTCTTTTCGTTAAAATATAACTGTGTAAGAAGAATCAAGAACATCCTCTTCAACTACATCGGTGAATGAATGGTTTCCCATTTTCCCTTCATCCCAATAATTTTTCCACATCCACAATTAGACATTTCCATCAAGTAGTACAGTTTATCGTTTAACAGTCTACTATTTTCTAAGCCTATCGAAGTTTTGTATCTAAAAAAAACCCTTATACTAAACATAGTCGATGTCATTTATTTGAGCATTGACCTATCTAAATATCAAATATTAAATTTGTTTTGGTAATACCCACCTTATTTATTGTAAATTTATCCTTATTTGACGGCCACCGTAGTCAAGTGATGACAACGCTCGACTACCAATCCAGAGATCGGGGGTCCAAATTTCGGAGTCCGCAAATTAATTTAATTTAATTCAAATGTGCTGTTTCACTGAGTAAAACAGAATAATATATAGTATGTTCACAGCTTCTTTCACAGTGGTAGATACACATAATCATATTATATACGTCTGAACTGCGCTTTCAAGTATTGTGACATTCGCATTTATTCGATGAATGCACTTCACTTCGAAAGGTTCAGCCTATTGCCTCATCTACGTACACCAAGCAGTAATCCCCCGGGAAAACCCTTGCGTAAAAAGGTCCCAATACAACAGTACTAGAATTTTTTTACCATACAATCAGTTAGCCTTTTTGGCTAGGTGCACGTATCTTTCTTGTAGCGGCTTGGCAATTTCGATTTTCGTCACGCTCGGTCGCATGTCGTATAGTACGTTCGCATCGATGCGGTGCAACAGAATATTGTCAATCACACAGTGAAAAGCCGGCATTGAGGACTCAAAGATGAATAAAGCGTCATTGATGGAATTCTGCCGGTGTAAAGAGCACAATTTTATTTCAATACTTTTCATGTTTCAGTTTTGTAGACGGCCCTTTAGTCATTCGTCAGCCGGAAAAACTCGTCAGCTCTCATCTTGCCATGATATATTGTTTGACAGTTTTATTCGGAACATAGAATTGAACGTATTTGCAATATTTCAACTTTTCGTTTAAAATCGAACTTTCTATTTTAAACAAAAAAAAAAAAATGGTTTTAAAGTTTATTTTGATGAATTCCATTTTAATTTTTAGGTTTTTTAATTTTTACTTTTAAAATAATAATACTTAAAAATCAAACGTTCTATTTTTTTTTTTTTGCGATTTTTGAATATTTTTTTACAGTGAATATCGAACATTTTGTGAGGCTGAAGACAGTAGGGAGAGAAAGAAGATGGATGAGAAGAAGAGAGGTTAGAAAAAACCTGGCTATTCATATCTGATCACCAAATACGATTAAAGTGTCTTAAATTTCAAGCAATGTTTCGTTTCTGAGTGGTGGTCTTTCACAAGGGCGACACATACTAATGTCATTTTAGTCCCAACCGTCTAGAGCCAGTGAGACTATGGCATCCCTAATTGGGGTATGCTGTGAGGCTGAAGGTGATGGGCAGGGGAATGAGATAGGAAAGCGAAAGGTTGGAAAGTACCAGGCTATTCAGATCTGGTCACCAAACACGGCTAAAACCATTTAAAGCAACGTTTCGTTTTTGAATGGTGGTCTTTCACCAAGGCGATACTAAGAGTATCTACCAGTTTGGAACGTGGCGCAAATATACTCGTTATTTTATATGAATTAAATGTGATGTGACAAATTTTAATTTTATGAAAGTTATTTCCGCACGCCAGGTTTGAACTCGCGACCACTAGTTTCGTAGTCGAGCGTCTTACCATTTGACCCCAGAAGCCGTCTATTTAATAAATAGATTAATGTGAAGCTTAAATCTTTGATAGAGTCCAACCTCAAAACAATAATATACAGGAGGGAGCTCTTGTGTAGTCCGTATTCATGATTTTTGCCTGACCTGGGTGTGGCTAGGACAAAGGCTAGAATATTTATACAACTATTCATAGCACATATCGATATAGTGCTTTTGTTTATTTGTATTGATTTATCAGAGTGGTAGATACTCTAAGTATCGCCCTGGTGAAAGCCCACCATTCAGAATTGAAACGTTGCTTGAAATGGCTTTGGCCGTGTTTAATGACCAGATCTGAATAGCCAGGTACTTCCCAACCTTCCTCTTCCCAATCTCCTTCCCCTCCCCAGTACCTTCAGCCACGCAACATACCTTCTTTGGGGATGCTATAGTCTCACTGGCTCTAGACGGTTGAGAGCAGTTGGGACTCTTGTGCGCTATTCACTATAAAAAATAAAAATAATAACTAGACAACACATGCCAATAATTTCACTCAGCTTCTTAAAGTATTATATATATACTAAACCTTACCTTGTGCGGTATTCATATTAAAAAAAGAATTACCACTTTTTCACAGTATTGTTATAAACAAAAAATAGGAGATCACCTAAAAAACCGTTGAGTTATGTCCAGTTATGTCGCATGTCATAACGTAGTGGGCGGAGTCGCCGGAGACGCGGGAGACCGAGTAAATACCGAATGGTGGTGCTATATCATGTTGAAACTTGTCTCGTCTCTTTCTCTCTCACGGTTTACGACGTAAAAACCCGGAGAAAGTGATTTATCGTAAGTGTTTATAAGTTGGGTAACAATATTTAGCCATCTCTCAATATATTCTTGCTCTAAGAGTTCAACATTTTGCAACACCATTACGAGAAATTTGTCGTCAGTGTAAAGGCTGCAAATACTAGCGAAATTTCGCTGTCTCGTAAAATACCAAATAGCCCATAATTTTTTTGCCCAATTATTTTTAAACAAAAGATTTATGGCCGTAGACGTCTGGAAATTCGTGGTGTAATAATTGAAGAGCCCTTCCAGTGCGGCGAGAGAGCCCGGCGATCCGTGATTGAATTACCCTGACGCCGTGGTGATATCGAGTTTCAATTACAAATAAAAGTGATAAATCGATCGGAAACTTATTTTTGATCGGCGATAATCCGTGGTTTCTCATACGATTTTTTTGTTGTGCTTTCGTATGACGTGAATAAAAAAAATGATGAATACTGTATCACAAGTGACTCGAACAAATGATGTGGAATGATTTTTAAAAATCAATATAAGGTCATTCAAGATTTACCTTTACTATTTATTTATATTGCGGTTTAACCTTAGAATAAGAATATGTAAGGAGAGTAATATTTTTACCCAACCTAAACAAATTTGCGATTAATCACTTTCTTCAGGCTTTTACATCGTGTACCATGAGAGAGAAAGAGACAAGAAAATTCTTCACATAATATTGCAGCACTTCTAAGAATGTAAGAATGATCTCCGTCTGCGCTTACTTCACATCATTGAGTCGTATAATTTATGTCAACGGATTTTGAGATTGTTTCTTATATTTGTGTTGGTTAAAATACTTACAGACGTTACACAAATAAATCAAACACGATGGTGATATGTGATATGCGTGAATGTTGAGAGACCAAATGAAGATTATAAAACATCACTTTTCAGAGGTATTTCAACAGCTTTAAATATTTTTGACAGAACCTTAGAATTTTCACATTCTTAATTATTAAAAGACATAAAATTAACAAAAAGTTTCCATCATAATAATTAAGGCAAACCTTCTGTTATTAGTAGTTGTATGGTATTTTGACTTTTTAAATCATTTTAATGGTGTATTGATATTGTTTCGTTTAATACGTTCAAATGTGTTTATTAAAAATGTCTGAATTCCACGTGGGCGGTAACAGGCTATCCAACATTCTTTAGTATGTCTTTGTCTCTTTATATCGAGTCAGTATAAAGTCAACAATCCTGACAACACTGTTTCGCAAATGTATCTCTCCATGTCCTTCAAGGTTTTTTCAAGGAACAGATGTTCTCACTTACGTTAAAAAAAATGTGATTTGAAATGATTTGGAAACCAAATTTATTCTTAATTTTCAAATGATCAGATTAAATAATTTTCCGCGGCAGGTGGCAGATTAATTTCTCAACTTGTGAAAGAGGATAAAAAAGGGTTTTATTTTTTACATATCATAGTGTTCAAAATTTAAATACAAAAAGGCAATCAACTTGCGTTAGCAAAATATTTTTTATCGTATAAAAATAACATTTTCCAGTTTATTGTAAGAACAGAGTGACATCCATTTCTGATACATCTATCAGGATTCTGTAGGGGCAGAAATAATGGAACTATATTTCTTTATCCTGTGAAGCTATGTATTGTCTTCCTGGAATGTTTCTAATCATTTTTTTCATCCACTTCCGCGTCTAAGGCTATGTTCAAAAGGAAGCAAAAAGCTCGCGGGAGTATTTTTCTAGCCAATAGCACTAAAAGGTCGCCATTGTTGACTTGGAAAAAATGTAATATTATCATGGCTTTAATCCCACTTAAGACTATTGGAATATGTTCTAACGTAGTTTTACCGTACATACTCCTCAGGATTTCATTATCAGGTAGGTACCACTCTTACATTCTAATTATTTATTTATATTTTACCATTTGAAAAATATTGATGAAAATAAAATGGCGTATTTTTAGCTTTTTTAGTAGATTTCAACTTTGTGAAGTTCTATACCTCACGAAAGAAATACTTTGAGAGCTGAAAAAAGTTATGTTAACCTGGAAATTAAAATCTCAAAAAACTGTGTAAATTTCATAACTCTAGAGCTCCACGTTCAACAATTTTAAGTGGGATACGCAAATAATTTTCTTTTTTTATAGTTAAGATCAATAAAAATATGCAGCATATTGCTAACTACAGTTAGGTTAAGTTACAGAGCATTTTCACTTCTTTTTTCTTACTCGTGCATTTTAAGAAAAAGATTGGTAGAATAATTCCCGGGCGCCTGAAGAAGACATGGCACGAACAAGAAAATCAAAAACTTGAGTCATGCCAAGACTCACAATAATAGAAGAGTATGTATGAGACGATGCATGTCTGTGAATAAAGCAAGGAGTGTGTACCAAGGCATTGTTGTGTAACGGTTTATCATCTCTGCCTACCCCTACGAGGAAACGGTGTATTGGTTAGCTAGTTAGTTAGTTAGTTGTAAAGTTTGAAGAATAATCATTCAACTCGTTCTACCTAAAAAAAAAACTGAAATTAAATTTATTTCCGCTCACCTCAACCCATAAAAATCTGTCCGAAGATATAAACTCGGAAGCAATTCCGCGCCCGAGTGCACACATCCCACCGACATTTATTGATTATGAAAAAAGTCCTGAATGTAAAATACGACCTCTCCTATCCTCCCATCCTTCGAAGGCTCTCCGGATTAAAATCCACCCGGCTTTATTTATTGCCCGCTCTCGAAATTGTTTCAAACTTTTGCCAACTGCATCTGGAGGATTACTACTTTATTATTATTTTTGCCTCCGCTGCGAAAAACGATCGAGCTTTCTCCGGATTTATTGAAAAATGTTTGGGTTTATAATACATTCCCGCGATTAATATCTCGTAATGAAATATGGAATGGTTCAAAGCTTTGCGCAGAGAAGATATTGCTGCAAACGCAAACAGATTGCGAGGCTTCCATCTGCTCCACATTAAATTAAGTAACCTCTTTCTCCCGGAGAACTATTGTGCAAGAAGATGTTGGAGGGCAGATTTTTATGATGTTTTGGGGAAGCGGCGAATTTCTTTTTGGAAAATGGTCACTGTACGACATTTAGGAGTTTGACGAAAGGTAGTGACTCACTAGCTAAGCTGAGGTGAAGAATTTGCTGATTTGGCGACAGCCGGCCGTATACCACCTCGACGTCAGCGAATTTTATAAGTTGAGAAATGACAAGACGTTATTTTATCGAAGAGTGTAGCATGAAATTAATTATTACCACTATTGCAGTTTGGTCAGTTTCGTTGGAGTCAGCCTTAAAGTATATAGAGTGGTATCTATCCAAGGCAGCGAAGTCAGTTTTTGATAATTTTTACCGGACTTGACGGAGCTGGGCGTGGCCAAGACTAAGGCTAGGGTATTTATTTATCCATTCATAGCACATATTGACATAATGTTTTGGTTTATTCGTATCACCACTTTTTCACAGAATCGTTATTAAATTATTAACTAAAATATAGCATATAACCTAAAAAACCATTTAGTTGTGTCAAGTTTAGTGGCATAATAAAAAAATGTAGGCGGAGTCCCGCGGTGACCCAGGAGCCCGAGATCATTGTGACAGTACATAGAAGCGGTGTATTATTTTTTTGCCTCTTTCTCTTTCATGGTGTACGACGAAAAAACCCGGAGAAAGTGATTTGTCGTAAATTTGTATTGGTTGGGTAAAAATAATTAGCTCTCTCTCCATACATTGTTACTCCAAGGAGTCAGCCGTATAGGTCATTGCTTCTCAAAATTTGATGACATGTGCGGTGTGCGATATCACAACTATATTTAGTGGCGTCAGCAGGTGAAGTATTTTTTTTTTCCATTCAATGTGTGGTGAACTGTGGTAGTACATTGAACCTACTTTCGCCGGCATCATCATAAATCTTGCATTATGGTGTATGTGTCAATACCTTGTATCCCGCATAATACAAATTTTATAGACGACACAAAAAACTGACAAGAAATCAAATTTTTTCATTACATAGAAAAATGCATGCCACATAATAAATAAAAATGTGAATCTCAAATTCTATTGTACCCATAGATTATTTTTTAATCATGGGAAAGGCTATTATAGAAATGGTGACAATCGGGAGGATTAACCGGATTTAAGTCTAAACGAGAAATTACTTTAAATGAAAAAAAAAACCTTTAAATTTTTTTGGCTTACGAAATTTGGCCAGTTGAAGAGTCACATTTGACAAATTGGTGATATGCGAGGTATTGTTTTGTCATGAGCAATATGTGTGTTACTCTCAACCGGGAATTTTTCTCTCAAAAAATAAATAAGAATCTCTCAAAAAGCACTCTCAAAAGTTTGTATTTTCCAAAAAATGTTCATATTTCCTTAAAACAATTGGAGAACTTTAAAGGGGGGATAGTAAGGATATTAAAATTGGCTCACCAGAAAATGCCAGAAAATTAGAACTATTTCAAGCAACTATTTTTTCAGATGCTAAAAATATTATTTTTCGTATCTTTATGCGTTGCGGTGACTTTCAAAAAGAAAAATTCAACTGGCATGAACAAAATGTTTTCAAAAAACATACCTAATTTATTTCGATAATTGCGATTTTTTTTATAATTTCGTATAGAAATGAAAACAGGTTTGCTGGATTTCAAAGTAATAATTTGTTAAGTTCTTACCTTGATGTTTTTTTACCCAAGTTCCCTGCCCATCCAAACATTTCGCTATTCGATTTCCGTATTCAACAACAGCGTGCTCTAAACAATAGAAAAGCAAACAGAAGAGTTCTTCATGTGAAAAAAACGTGTAAGCTTGTTCGTTTTGCTTGTTCGTCGGTTAGTTGTTTTGATCTTTAAATAATTTTAAATAACTGTGGTGTTATGTAAATAAGAAGCCAACGTTCATTGTGGTGTATTTGTTTCGTTAATAATAGAATTGTGTAAGAAGACTTCAAGAACTTTCAACTTCAACTTCATTGGTGAGTGAATGGTTTCCCATTTTCCCTTTATTGTATAATCTTTCCACAAGCCACAATAATACTCTTCCATCAAGTAGTATAGTTTATCGTTTACAGTCTACTTTTTTTCAAATTCATTTGAAACTAAAAACATTTAAGGTGTTTCATTGCAGCTTCGGATACAACATTTATGTCAAAACAACCAATTTTTATACTTTATATCGAACAAAAATAATACAAAAAACTTACCCCCACGTACTGGTGGTCTTTCACCGGCGATGCTAAGATGACCGTCCACTCTGAAACAAGATGGAAGAACACGAATTTCAGTTGAAATCTACGATAAAATACGAAACATAGAAATAAACCTACTAAAAAAATATCATGGAATTGATAGGATACAGATAATTCTTAAATAAAAACAGAAGAAATTACAAAATTGAAAAAAAAATTCTAATGAGCGGTCAAAATGCAAAGGATTTTGCTTCTGACTTGAGCGCATTTTTCTCCGTCCCTACCCTTTAGATTTAGACCATATTGTTAATTTGTAATAAAATTGATACGTTACATACGGTTTTTTAATAAAAACAGAAGAAATTTTAATATAAAGGCTTTTCATAAATGATTGGTCAAAATACTGAAGTTTTTCTTTTGACATTAGCACATATTCCGTCATCCCTTACTTTCGGATTTAAACAATGTTGTGAATCTGTAATTACGAGTATATTGATGGGTCAAAGATGATCCTTAAATAAAAATATAAAAAATTGAAATATTAGTAAATTTCTTGAAATGAGTGCTTTAAATGCAAAGATTTTGCATGTGACATGGGCGCATTTTTCTTCGTACCTACGAGCCGGATTCGTACATTTTTGTGAATTTGCAATGAAATATGACTAGCGACTACCTGGCGTTCTTTGCAATGCCATAATTGCCAAATTTGCTTGTCAATCATTCTTCCCCGAAAAGTTATTACAAAAAAATTTGAAACACTAACCAGGTTTTTATTAAAAAAGGTTAATTAAAATATCATCGATGCTACAATTTTGAAAATGAAATTTAAAACGTTGTCAAAATGTCAAAAATAAGGATGAATTCGTTACCGTGGATTCTTGAACAGATTTTTTTTTTAACATTTTTCTAAACATACATCGTCAAATGTGAACCGCCCAAAAATGGTAAATGTGAAACTTTAAACGAACTACACCCCAACCTTTTATTTAATAAATTATGGTCAAAGATATATTTTTTATACAAAACAGATATTCAAAAAAAATACTAGAATTCTTTTCAATGGTTTTATTTTTTTCCTAGGTCATTCGTCACGAGTGATAAGTTTATAAAGAAACTGGCTCTTGTGCTTGGTGTGGGACTTGTGACTTACACTTGCTAGAAAGTCAATTAGTTATGTTTGAGGATAACAATTTTTTTAATGTCATCCATTTATATATTTTAAAAAAGTTCTATGGAAAGATTATGAAAAATTATATTTTTCAATAAACATTTATTTTATTGTTTTGCATTAATTTAAATTAATTAGATTAAATTTTGGTGTATCGTGGTCTCACTATCTCATATTAGTTTCACAGTTCAATGCTATTTTTCTCGCAGTTTTGGATGATTTAGGGTTTTTTATGTAGATAGGTTCTACTTTTGTGTTAAGAATGTTGTAAAGAGCTTTTGGTTTTTGATTTTGGCATTTTTTTATTTGGTTAATTGTAGTTTTAGATTCTATACTACTTACTTAATGTATATATATTTTATTAAAGTGCTTCATGTTTCCATGTATCATCTTATTCTTCGTAAGTAATAAGTTCATCAAATATATTTAAATTGTTTCGATACGTAATTTTATTCAAGGTGTAAAACATTTAAATAATCATATTGTGATAATTTTAACAGTGCCTTTTTTGTGAAAAATCACCTCAAGGGTACACATCTTAATTCCTAGGCTCCATCTCATTACTAAACATAATAATTACTTATTAGTGATATTTCCATTCAATATAAAACCAAATGGCTTTATAATGTATGGTGTCTGCTATATTAAGTTTTAGGTATTTTGTTCTGATTTCTTTCAAATTATGTTTAGTGGAGTTTAGGGATTCTGAAAAAAAGTTATTATCAGCATCAACAAAAAAAAAATCATACACAAATGCATTCTTTCAATTTTTCCCTATTTCTCACTAAGTTTGGCGCTTATATTGTGGAGAATAGAATAAAACCTGCTCTTGAGAGTAGGATTTGAACCCGCGTCCTTCTGATCACGAAGCGCGCGTCATTCCGAGCGCCACAAAGCAATTCAAGCAAATCAAATGTAAAATTGTACGATTTCGGCCGCCATTTTTCGTATCCATTTGATGTCGTCAAATTTGCCATTGCTTATATGGACGCAGCTTGCAAATGACAACGTTTCGTTGTATAGTACGATATGCACCGTAGGCAAATCGAGACCAAATTAAAATTATTCCGAACACATAGTAATATAAACGTATTGCATACGGGAATATACGGAGTTGGTTAAATCTCCGTAATGTACGGACGTTTTCTTAAAAATGGAATGAATTGTGATATATGTACGAAATACGCGGTTTTCTAAAAAAACAATAATATGAAATGGCGTCCAAAAGACTATATTTGATTTTTATTTTTATTGTTTTAAAGTTTATTTTGTAGAACAACATTTTAATTTTTAGATTTTTTCATTTTATTTAAACATTAATTATTTTTATTTAAAATTTAAGAAAAACCATTTTTAGTCAAAAGTTCTGCTAGGTAACCTACTAATTACCTAGCAGAAATTTTGACTTAAAATTGTTTTTTTTCAATGTGAAATAATAATAATTATTGTTTGGATAAAATTAAAAACTAAAAACCATCCATTTATGTGTATTTATATATGTATGTATATATTTATATAAATGGATGGTTTATCCAAGACGCCATCTAGATGTTTAAAATGTGCTAATACGTAAATATTCGCAACGGTCATGTTTCTAGGCTTACCATAAGTAGTGGTTGTCAAAAGCATGCGAAGTAGAAGGTTGCCAAAAGTGTACCGGGATTTATAAATATATATATACAAATGGATGGTTTATCCAAGACGCCATCTAGGTATACAATATGTGCTCGGGTAAAGCTTTGTATACCATACAAAAGATGGCAGCCAAATCGGAAGAAAAATTGAAAAAATGAAATTATAATCACCTTGTGGATTATTGATATTATATAAATCATTAATATATTTTAATTCCAGCAAGCGAACTTTCTGTACTTCCTCGATGACACTGCAAAAGGCCCTGATCCGAGACCACAGGTCCAGTCTTCATATCATATAAATTTCAGTGTTTGTAATCTCGAGTGCAGATAGTAACCCGAGCCCCGAGATGAATCTTATCTTGGACCGAATCTTGTTTAAGCATTTATGTAATTTGCGCTCGGCCAGTGGGCCAGAAGTGACGATGATCCGCGGCAACAGGCGGGGGTGGAGGGAGGAGGGTGACAAGGGCAGTCGGGCCGGGTAAAGGTAAATAATAAAGCCCACGGACCCCCTGTTCGACGGATTAATCCCGAGGAACATGACAACTTTGACGTGGCGACTTGGATATGAAGGTGAAGACGTTTGAGATCTCGGCGACAGATGGCGGCAGCATCGATGAGCTCGGGCATGCGAGAATATTTGATGGAAATTATCTCTTATTATTTAAAGGGATTAAATAAGCCTTTCAATGCAGATTACGTCTAAAATTAACAAGGGAAATTTAAAGATAACTTGTATATTCAAATGTAAGTTTTTTTTAATGTTATGCATATTAGACTATTAGCACAAGAGTCCCATCTGCTCCTAACCATCTGGAGCCAGCGGGACTATGGAAACCCCAATTGGGTTATGCTGTATGGTTAAAAGTAATTTGAAGGCGATTGACACAGGGAAGAGGAAGGTTGAGAAGCACCTGGCTATTCAAATCTGGTCACAAAACATGATTGATGGCATTTCAAGCAACGTTTCGGTTCTGAATGGTGGTATTTCACCAGGGCGAAACATGGAGTTTTTAGCACCATGAAGATAGAAATATTA
Organism: Drusus annulatus; assembly: GCA_022651775.1. Taxonomy (NCBI): domain Eukaryota; kingdom Metazoa; phylum Arthropoda; class Insecta; order Trichoptera; family Limnephilidae; genus Drusus; species Drusus annulatus. The sequence goes on from JAGWCC010000011.1 coordinate 1,006,116, forward strand.
TACATTATTATTTGAAATATATTGCCGCTGGAAAGGCAAAAGGGCTTAAGTGACACTTTGGTAAAAAATTAGTTACATATTCAGTTTTTTTTCTGCATCGAATGCTTTAACTCTCTGGATTCTGAAGACTTTTGTGACCCTTCAGCTATCTAAAATTTACAGTAAAACAGAAAAAACTTTAAAGTGTACTGTTGTAAACTTGCAGAAATGGCGTTTCAGCCTTCAACCTTTCCCGCGACGATATGATTTATAATACATCATCGTACATGGGAAAAAAATTGTACAGATCAGTCCTTTTTATTATATTTTTATTCTTGATTTTTTAACAGTGGTATACAATGAGCATAATAAATATACTTTTTAGTGATAATCTGTTATTTGCTCAGAGTTACAGAATCTCTATAGAATATATAATGCGTCACATTACTTATGTTTGTAGTCATAACTCCTTCGGATATGTAATACCTTAAATGTTTACTTTCATTTATTACACTATGGATGTATTTACAATATGTTTATATCATTCATTTCTTAACATATTTGGTGAACAACTGTTTTTTTGAGATATCTGTTAAATAAATAAACGATTTCAGCAACCACTATAAAATTGAAAATTTTATCGTTAACAGTCCTCTAACATTTTAATTCAACTGAAGCTGGAAACACATTTGGTGTTTCATCGCAGCTTTAGATCCAACAACAAAAATTTCCAATGTAAAATATATGACAGGTAGGCTGGGTAAAGCTCATCGTGGATCTTACCGCAACATCCTCTTCACATCACAAGGACGAAAGAGTATTGATATAGAATAGCTTTAAAGCCCACGCAGCCTTGTCACACGTCACAGACCCGAGGATCCGTCATCTCGAATTAGTCAACTGACTGTGGATTACTGAAGGCTTCATTTAACGCGCGGCCAATAGGATTACTCTGCGGCTGTAAGAACCTTGAATACGTAAATGCGTACAGCTACAAAGCTTTAGTTGTAAGTACGATTTGAAAGGAATAAAGGTAAAGGAATAAGGGACTTATCACACTCTAAAACAACTCGCTAGTATTGAGAAAAAAATAAATGTGTACCCTTGCTGCGTTCTTCTTAGCTTTGTTCTAGTAACCTCCTTCATAAAGAAAAAAACGTTGAAAGAGATTTCTGGAACAGTGAAATTTGCACAGCATTTCGGTTTTTGCATGAATTATAACATCAATTTAAAGAATCAACCAGAAACGCATAATTTTAACGATTGGCAGTGCTAGAAGTAGGCCGAGACAAGCGTCTGCCTCCGTGGTCGAGTAGTAAGAAGCTTGACTACGAATCTAGAGGTCCCGGGTTCAAACCCGGCGTGCGTGAATACATTTTCCTTAATTAATATATTTCACAACACACTTACTTTATATTAAAAAAATGGCATATTTGCAGCACGTTTTAGAGTAGTAGATACTGTATCGCCCTGGTGAAAGATAACCATTCAGATTCTAAACATTGCTTGAAATGGCTTTAGCCGTGTTTGATGACCAGATATAACCAGGTACTTCACGACCTTCCCTTTCTTTACCTTCTTACCTGAACCCTCCTTACTACCTTCATCCTCAAAAAATACCCCCATTTAGTATGCCTTAGTCTCACTGACGCTAGACGGTTGGAAGAAATTAAAATTCTAGTGCGGTATTCACTATAAAAAAAAAACAATTTAATAAATCGAATATGACAAGGGGAAAAAGATAAGATGATGTATATAATGTACATTTATGTTTTTAAATTAAATTGAAATACAAAGAAGAGTAGATACATTACAATGACTATACAACGCTCGTCTTTTAAGCAAATGCTTGTGTAGAAAAGGGGAGTGAATATCTTCAAAAAGTGTATTGCTCTTTGCAGAAATAATACAGGTGATATTTAAAAGGTAATACATAACAGATGTTAAGAGAAGGTAGGCAGAGGAGAATGATCTGTAGAATAATAGAAATATCATTTGACAGAAGCGGTGTGTGCATCCAGAAAAAATAGTGTTTATAGGAATTATGTAGTTAATATAATATAGGTAGTACATAAGAGCTATGAAAAAATCATCAGGGTATAAAAGGGGGAAATAACACATAAGCACTGCATATTTCCCCTGCCGTACTACATAAAAATATGAATTATATTGGATTAAATAATATGAAATTATTGCAAAAAATGAATCTACACTTCCAAAAATACACGCGAAGTTCAGCTAATCCCACCGCCCCGAGCGCCCCACGTAAATAAAACTTCTTTTTTTTTAATAGCACTTTCAAGTAAAGAATTTGTGTGTTTTTTTTAATTCTTTATAGTAAAGAACAACAAATCGTCTGAATCCAGAGGGACTACATCATCCCCAATCAAGTTATGTGGTGAGGCTGAAGTTAGTGGGGAGTGAAAAGAGGGTTCCAGAGTGGTAGATACTCTTAGAATCCCCCTGGTGAAAGATCACCATTCGGAATCGAAACGTTGCTTGAAATGACTGTAGTCGTGTTTGGTGACCAGATCTGAATAGCCAGATTCTACCAAACCTTCCTTTTCTCCATCTCCTTCTCCTCTCGCACAACATACCTCAATTGGGAATGTCTCATGGGCTTTAGCTCTCAGTTTTGCAAGTCATTTTAGAACCCGCGACCTCTGGATTGGTAGTCGAGCATCTTATCACTCAACCACGTAGGCCGTCTTATAAATATCCCCCCAAAGGCGCTTTAAGTATATGCTCTCACCGGGGCGATTCTGTTAAGAGCCTGCCACTGATAAATATAACCTATTTAAACATAACCTGTCCTACAATAAAGCAATAACTACATACGCGCAAACACCGCTAACGTCAGAGTAGATTATTTTATGTTTACCATACTACACAAAATATGTATGCTGCGAGCTGTGAGTTGTGTGCGCGTTCAAGTGGCTCGATTCATTAAATATTCTGTCGCAAATTATTAAATGAGATTGCCGTTTCTTTCTAGTCATATATATAAACAAATACAAATTATACAATAGCGTCCATTTTAGCGAAGACTCGCTTCCACGAATAGAATGGCTTACCTATACATTATTCAAATTTAAAGTTGAGAACTTAATTTGGACCCAAAAAAGAGTCCAACAAAGTGTTGTTGGTTTTGACACGGTGTGACGGGTGGTAAAAAATAGCCTGATTAGGGTCAGCAAGGGCCCTCCGCCTGATCCCTCATATTGGGTTAAATGAATCATCAAAATTTGGCCACACTGTACCCGGCACCAGAAGGGCTGGTCTTATGGTAATATATTATGTGTCACCCTGTTTAAATAATCATTTCTTTAGTTGGTCAACCAAGCGTTAGCGAACATAAAGGGTTTTAATCATTAATTATCTTAATTATACAAGAATATTGCTATTGACATGTTATATATTATACCTAGCACTTTCTAAAAATCTCCTCACCTTTTGAGACCATAATTTTTCATGTGGCGAATATCATCTTAATGTTTTTTTCGTCATATTTTATGAAATTATGAGCCATAGTGCATGCATTTTACAAAATGCATTGTTTAATAGTTTTTTTTATAAAGTTTTACCAATAAGTTATCCGTTAAAATTATTTAAAAAAAAACTAAATAAAACAAAGACGATATTTTTTTTAATAAGATGATTCTAATTTAAATGTTATTTCTAGACTGCAAGAAATACAAAAAAATCCTGTATATCCAAGAAAATATCTAGGTTTGCAACTGTACTGGGGTAGAGCTTTGCGCATCAATACCAATATGGCTTTCTATGTCAGAAGATTTTGAAAAAAAAACTATAATTAATTTCCCTTGTGAGCACGTACGTCCGTACGAGTGTGAAATTTTGAAATTTGAAATTATCAATTCAAACAATATATTTTCAAATCCTTACCTACCTAATAAATTACTTACCTATTGTGTATTTCAGCAGACATTATTCTACATTTGAAATAATGGGTGGATTAAAGCAACCAATATTTATTCTTACAAGTTACAATACGTGATTTTTTACGGGTAAAACAACTAACAATATTAATAATTTTGAAAGAAATGTGGGATTAATAAAAATGACAGCATTTTAAAATGTTTCGGCAGTTCAATTGGTATTGGCGTTACGTCCGGATAAAGTAGAGGTTCCGAGTTCGAATCCCGGTCGCAATCCGATATTATAATTTGGTTTATTTTTTGTGTTTTCTTCCATCTTCATATGTCGTTAAAAATAATTCAATAAACAATAATTATTAGTTCGTTTAATTTAATGTAAAGTGGTAATATTAGATGATCAACCATGATCAAAGTCTGAAGAATATCCAATTTTCCTCCTTTTCACCACAAAATGTACTGATAGCAGAATTAGTTTTGTATCGAAGATAGTTTCTTTATCTGGTCATAGCTTCAGAAAACTTCTAACTGTCTAGTATCTACGTGCTCGGATTAAAACTCTTCCCGGATACATCAAATCAAACAGAATAAAAGATCTACGGTTTCTCTTTAGAAAGCTCCATCTCAGTCAAATTTGTTCATGGTCAAACCCGATAATGATTAGATTTTTTCGATGAGGTGGATGAATTTCACTTGCTATTTCAGTACACGATGTTTGAAAGTTCTTCTGGCAGGAGCTTTCCAATGGAAATTAGTAAGAAAGTTGTATCACACGGACCACATCAAACCTTAAACAGTGTTGATAAAAAAATGAACAATACGTAAAAAGTTGAAATTGTTGGTGGCATCGATGCTTTACAGCTCAATTTAAAAGGTTACTTTTTTGTAAAAGGTGTAAAATTAACTCTTTTTCTCGAAAACTGTAGACAAGGATGTGGCTGTTGAAAGCAATATCCTTCCTTGAACGTAGATAGAAGCATCCTTTACATTTCTTGTGGAAAAAACTCGGGAAGCAGCGTGGTAATGTTACGGTTTCTCGCATATAAACCCTTAGATTCAACTTAACTCACTGCTTCGAACGTAGATTCATTAAACTTATTTTACATCAAGCTTTTGTTAGATAAAGAGGGTGACTGGTACTTGAGGGTACATATTTAAAAGCAACCGCCGTGGCCGAGCGGTTAAGATCATTGGATTTGAACCCACAAAAATACTATTAATTGTGTTCGAAGCAGCGCGTATGAACTAAATAAAATTTGTTTGCGGTTGTGGGTTTTCAAACTCGCAACCACCGCAAACAAATTTTATTTAGTTCATACGCGCTGCTTCGAACACAATTAATAGTATTTTTGTGGGACGTTTCGCCCTGGAGAAATACTACCATTCAGAATTGAAACGTTAGGGTAATCGAAGTTTGTGTTCTTTGGGCCACCTCTAATTTGTTTATTTATAAACTAACGGACTATTATCCATTTACAAAAAAACACGAAATTCGAAAAAAGAGCAACAGAGAAATAACAACACAAACATAATAACATAAATTTATTTTTAAAATTGTTAATGGTATTATAGACAGCCCTGATTTACTTAGCTTAATTACCTTCTATGTACCTAACAGATCCACTCGATCCAAAATTCTTTTTAAATGTAACAACAATATCAGGACTGAGTCATTTAAATACTCGCTTGTACCTAGATTGCATGCAGTGAGTAATTCTATCGCTGAAATAGTAGATATATTCAACTGCACTGAATCTAGTTACAAGAAGGCTATAATAACATACCTCTTTCTAAAATACTAGTGTTAATTTTCTTGGGCGTAATCAAATCGTCGCATCAAATGTTTTTGGGCGCATTGTTACTTTTTATGTCATTGTTATTTTTTATGTCACTGTTATTTTATTTTGTACCTATGTTATGTAAAAGCCCATGAGGGCGTATAAAAATAAATAAATACATAAATAAATAAATAATGAAGCAATGAAAAAATTGTACCAAATATACTCGTACATGCAAATATACATGATTTTTTCACGAAAACGACGCTATGAAAGTTGTTCATTTATTAAGTCAAGTTAAAGTTTTGGTAGAGTTAATTAATATAATTAGAATTGATTGCACGACTTATATTATTTTAAGTATACATTATTTTTGGGATTTGTTTTTTTTTTCTTAAATAATTGTTTTTATTCAAGTTTAGGTACCCACCTACTTAAAAAGTACCTTATTTAATACACAAGAAACTACATTAAAACAAAATTATGTGGTACTTGTTCTAAATCCGAACGTTGATTTTCCGAAAAACAATTGATTTGAGAAATGGTTGTATCTTTCGGTATTCCGTGAAATCTGTCAAAATTTTATTTAAACCATGAATTAGGTAAAATTTATTAAATAAATATGTAGAAGGAGAAACTACAGAAAAAAAATAAAATGATGCACAAAATTATAGTCGAAATTCAGCAAAATTAAGGTCATATTATTATTAAAGTAAATTCTTTGTTATAAATGTCAGAAAAGTACTTTGCAGACATTATAATTCTTGGGAACACAATTCCTGGTAAGCTTCCTTCCTTACATCTTTGCAAATTCTTTAAACTGATATCATAAAAGTGAAATCTTCCATATTATCAAAGGCAGTCAACAGCCCTCGGTGAAATTCACGTAAGAGTTTTGCGCAATATGTGCTTTAATCGAAGTTTTAAGCTATAAATCATCAAAAAATTTGAAATGCAACTCTGCTTGAAAATAATTTTCTTTCAATTTATTTGCACAACTAATGTTATAATCTTGGAGTAACCATATTAGGTGGTATTTATTTGCGACACAACAACTTTTTCCGGGTTTTTACGTCGTATACCATAAGAGAGAAAGAGACAAAAAGTCGTCACATAGTATCGCAGCACTCCTAAGTATGTAAGGATGTTTTCCGTCCGCGCTAACTTCGCAGCATCGAGTCTCGTAACTTACGTCAACGGATTTTGCGGTTATTTCCAATATTTGTGTTGATTAAAAATCTGCAGTGGTTATACAAATAAATCGAACATGATGGTGATATGTGCTATACATAAATATTAAAAAAAAAGACCAAACATAGATTATAAAACATTACTTTTCAGAGGTATTTCAACAGTTTTAAATATTTTTGACATTTGAAATATGTTTGTAAATTGGCTGCTATTCATGTTTATAAAATATAATAATTTGACCGTGTCTTGAAAGAGTATATTAAAGACTTAAACAGCCGGAAAACATAAAAATGTGGTATTTTAATCGAAATTTTACAGCTTTTCTAAAACAAATTTGTTGGCAAGCGAATGTTTCTTTACGAAGAGATCTACTTACTGAATTCCAGAAATTTAATATTTTTAACAAAGTGCTGTCATGTATAATTATGACGATCTTTCTTATCGGCAGGAGCGTTTGCAGCCCATCTGTTGAAGAACAAGCTCGGTCCTAGTTGTGATGTGTTGGTGTTGGACCACAAGCTGTCCAAGGAAGAAGTGATCAAAGTAACTGACAAGTCTGGACCTGCCGGGAGAAAGTCTGGAAACATATTCAAGAACAAGAACGAGAAATTGGATTCAGAAACCAAGTTTGAAGACATATTGGTAGTTGTATGAATAGAAAATGTACATTAATGTATTTGTTTTAATGTAGATACCAAAAGGGGAAGGGGAAGGGGAAGGGTTGGTTGTTACGGGTGTTTCGATAGTAATAATAAATGAATAGAACTGTTTTCGTGGGAAAATCACCTATTAGTACTCTATTATTTAGGCCCGGTAATTTAATTAAAATCTATACAAATTTGTAGTTAGAAGAGAAAATAACTGATGCATGTATTACGTTGATGGATTATTTTTAATTGATTTTTATTTATCTAAATAGGAAAAGGGATCCTTAAGAACTTTGAAGAAGTATGAGAGTTTTGTTGGACTGGACTGCGGCATACCAGAATTAAAGCTGCCGGAAAATGCAGAGAAGAAGCTGAAGAAGATATTTGTAGACGACGAGCAGAAGATAGTCAGCGAAACTGAACAGATACAATGTTTTCCATACGGGGGGTTTTTAGGACGGTAATGACTAACTTAAGCTATTAGCAAATAGATATTCAGATTTATTTATAAGACATATAAAAAAGGTGTGTCCATGAAAACTCTAGCCACGCCCGAGTCAATAAAAATACAACAATCCTGATTACACTGTTTCGCAAAGCTACCCCTCCCGTATTTTATTGCACTGAGGTTTGGACCATCTATGAGTAATTTGAAACTTTTTTTCGTTTCTCCAATTTGTTTGATGGAATTTGACCTCACAAACATGGAGTATTAAAATGAACTATTTGTTGCAGATGGGAGATTTGGCAATGGTTCACGGAGCTAGACAGCTTGACTCGACGCATCCCCCCCGCTGGCGTCTCTATCCAACCCCTGTCTCCGGTAGCCGTTGCCCTCGAGAGGGAACTGGACCGCATGAGCGTGCTGCGGCACCTCGAGCTTTACGTCTTCATCCCCTCGGCCAGGGAGGCGCTGGAGGAACTGGTACTTGACTCGTGTGGCGTACCATCTGACACGGTAACTAACCTCTCTCATGTTAGACGTTATTCAGTGTGTATTGACCTTGGAGTACATAGAGAGGTACTTTTACACAATAGTGTAGTCTGGACGGTTGACTTTATACTGATTCGATATAAAGAGACATAGATATATTAAAGGACGTTGGATAGCCTATTAGTTACCGCCTACATGGAATTCGGTCATTTTTAATAAGCACATTTGAATACGTTAAACAAAACAATCTCAATACACCATTAAAATGATTTGTAAAGTCAAAATATCACACAGAAAATAATAACAGAAGGTTTGCCTAAATAATGATGGAAGCTTTTTGTTGATTTTATATCTTTATATCATTAAAAATGTAAAAATCCTAAAGTTCGGTCACAAATATTTAAAACTGTTGAAATACTTCTGAAAAGTGATGTCTTGTAATATTTGTTTGGTCTTATTTTAACATTCACGCATTGCACTTATCACCATCATGTTTGATTTATTTTTACAACCACTGCAATTTTTTAAATCAACAGAAATATAAGAAAAAACCTCTAAATCTTTGACGTAAGTTATGCGTAAGAATGTTCTCCGTCCGCGATAACTTCACAGATGATGTAAAGTTAGCGCGGACGGAGAACATTCTTACACACTTAGAAGTGCTGCGATATTATGTGACGACTTTTCTTGTCTCTTTCTCTCTCATGGTATACGACGTAAAAGCGCGGAGAAAGTGATTTATCGCGAATCTGTATAGGTTGGGTAAAAATATTAGCTATACCTCCTTATATCGTTTCTCTAAGGTATCAATTAATATGATAAATCTGCGAGGATTGCGGGAAATGAAATCAACATATTATGGCTGTGCCGTGTTCTAAGGTTGTGACATTTTGTTGCCAGGTTTCGGTTTTATACTTCCTCTGGGCCAGAAAAAAGGACAGGACTCGCCATAGCAGCGGGCTGAAGCTGATGAAGTGTCAGACGCACCGGGTTCTCTCCCTGCAGAGCAAAGCTGACATCATCAGCATTGACACGGTTGACCGGAATGATCGCTTCCAGTGCAAGGTTCTGGCTATAGCGCTGAGACCTTCGCAATTGAAAGGTAACTTACAACCAAACGGTAAATAATAAAAATAAAAACATGCACCCTATTCCCTGCTCGAGTGCTTAAAATCCTGAACTACAAATCCAGAGTTCGCGAGTTTAAATCCCGGAGCGCGCAAATAAGTTTAATTTAATTTATTTATTCTGTTTCACAATTAATTCATTAAAGATAATATAAAGAAGCACGTTCCAAAGTGGAGAATGCTCTCATTATCGCCCTGGTGAAAGGCCACAATTAAGAATCGAGAAATGGTTTTAGCCATGTTCGGTGACCAGATCTGAATAAGTAGGTACTTACCCACCCCTCTTCCTCTTTCCTCTTCCTCTTCCTCTTCCTCTTCCTCTTCCTCTTCCTCTTCCTCTTCCTCTTCCTCTTCCTCTTCCTCTTCCTCTTCCTCTTCCTCTTCCTCTTCCTCTTCCTCTTCCTCTTCCTCTTCCTCTTCCTCTTCCTCTTCCTCTTCCTCTTCTCTTCCTCTTCCTCTTCCTCTTCCTCTTCCTCTTCCTCTTCCTCTTCCTCTTCCTCTTTCTTCCTCTTCCTCTTCCTCTTCCTCTTCCTCTTCCTCTTCCTCTTCCTCTTCCTCTTCCTCTTCCCTCTTCCTCTTCCTCTTCCTCTTCCTCTTCCTCTTCCTCTTCCTCTTCCTCTTCCTCTTCCTCTTCCTCTTCCTCTTCCTCTTCTCTTCTTCCTCTTCCTCTTCCTCTTCCTCTTCCTCTTCCTCTTCCTCTTCCTCTTCCTCTTCCTCTTCCTCTTCCTCTTCCTCTTCCTCTTCGCTCTTCGTCTTCCTGCTATCCCCTAATTTAGGAATGTCTTAGTCTAACTGTCTCCAGAGGGTTGAAAGCAGTTTGACCTCTTTTGCGGTGTTCACATTTTAAAAAGTACAGTTCTTTACGCTAAGCATAAATCGTGTTGAAAACGGAGTGAGTCTGTACCGCTGCGAGTATTAAATTTCATCCGTCTACTGTTGTGTATTTTACCTTCCACGCCATCGAGCAGGAAGAAAATTTACAAAATAAAAATTATTAATAATTGAAATAATATCAATAATCTTCAACTTAAATATGAAACAGAAAACATGTAAGGGTCGCGACCGAGACTCAAACTCGGAACCTCTAATCTATCCGGTAGTAACGCTTCTGACAATTCAGCCAGCGAAATATTATAAGAAACCGGCATTCTCAACCGATCTCATTCTTTAATTAAAAATTATTAAAATAATTTATTTAATTTTTTCTTCCGATTAGCACATATTATATACCTAGATGGCGTCTTGGATAACTATTTTCTCATTGAATGTCTAGTAAATTTTAAAGATTTAGAACAAACAACATGGTATATTGTCTAATTTTTTGACAGTTAGTTAAGATAAGCTAGAAATGATTTGCAAATCTCTCTGCTTTAGCTCATCACATAAATGTTGCAACAGAATACATCACGGAATGTGCATTAAATGATTTTTCGCAGATATACGGATAGATCCTAAGCTGCTGAGTGAGACAGATGATCTGGATATTTTATTCAGGACCTTCCACGGTACACGGAGAAGTTTTTCTGCAGAATATTCCGCACCGTTTTGGAGGCTAAACGATTACAATGGCGAAATTTTCAGTTTGGCTGGATCTGTCAGGTGAAATAGGCTTTTATCTGATTTCAATTGTAAGAACAGCATTTCATATACAACCAGTCTGTCATTTGGAGGCATTTAGTACTTTTTTTTCAACAACTTACCATATAATTGTACGACAATTAGTAAAAGAATGGGATATGTTTTCATAGAAATTATCGTTTTGTGGTTTGACATATCTGATGAAAATTAATTAACAACTTTTTATAAGACCACAGACTTTGTTTTAATTTTTATGACCGACCGAATTCGCTTAGTCTAATAATCATGGTACAAAATTAAACTGAACTAAAAATTCATAGTGTGCGATTACATATACGAGGCCTGTTCTACAGAAAAGGTGAATTTTGAATTTTCGCGGGCTGTGTACATTCGACTATCGATTTTTTTTTGTTATGTTGGTACACATATTTTTATCATATGTAAGCATTATCAGCCATTTTGGATTAGTGGTTTATTTTTGACAACTGAAAAGGTTAGTCACGTTTTTGTGTGTTCTTCGATTTTTTACTTTTGAAAAAAATACAAGAACACACAAAAATAAATGTGTATATATATACACATATATACTGTTTAAATATTATATATATAAACCACACACTATGTATTTGTTGTTTATTTTAATTTTGTACCCTGATGATTCATAGGCTAAGTGAAACCGGTCGGTCATAAAAAATAAAATAAAATATTTGGTCTTATACTTAGTTATTATTTAATTTTCATTCAAATAATAAGAGTTATGTTCTTTACTCATTAGGTCTACGAAGGAATGCAAATTTCACGCTAAGACAAATAAGAAAGTAATAGAAAACGAAAAATTGCAAAAAGAAAACGTTGAGAAGTTTGTCATAGTGGGGAACCTGCGCTCGAATTATGCTGATGGTAATGTACTATTTATTTTCTAAGTAAATCTAATTACACATTATATTGTCACGGATTACGCCTCTTTGCAAAATATTGGGCTCCTTGTGAAACTCAGCATGCTCAAATTATGTATTTATGTCTAACGGACTATTGTCCAATTACAAAAAAATACACAACACGTAATGGGATCAAAGAGCACATTCACAATATTAATTGAAGCAATGACAAAAACAGGACAAAATATACAAAATGAAGATCATTCAAATCAAAGCCAAGGTCAAGTACAAGTTTTGGTAGAGTCGTAAAGAATGACAAAAATCATTAACACTGATACCAAGAATTTCAAGACTTTGGCTTGAGTTAACAAGTCTGACGACGATTAATATAGATTTACTTTCCAGAGAATTCCAACAGGGCCAGCAGTGTGGGCAAAGAAAGGGTGGTGAACCACCTGAGCAGGTACTTTGGAAACCAGGCCAAGTCGCCCCTGAGGTTTACGGAGGAAGAACACGACTTTGTGGAGGTGCCAGCCCTGGGGGATTTTGTCGGTAAGTCTCTAATCTTATTATTTTTAAGGTTAAATTTCGCAAACCTAGATATTCCCCTCTAACTCCCTTATCATACGAAAGAAAAAGGTTCTAGTTCTCAATTTGACGGCCTCCATGGTCGAGTGGTCAGACGCTTGACCACAAATCAAAAGGGTGCGGGTTAAAACCCGGCGTTCGCCAATAACTTTTATTTAATTAGTATGCGTCATAACATATTTAACTCATATAAAATAATGTTAAGTTTATTTGCGACACGCTCCAGAGTGGTAAATACTCCAAGTATCGCCCTGGTGAAAGACCACCATTCAGAATCGAAACGTTGCTTGATATGGCTTTAGCCGTATTTGGTGACTAGATCCGAATAGCCAGGTACTTCCCAACCTTCCTCTTCCCCATCTATTTCCTCTCCCCAATTCCCTCAGTCTCACAAAATAACCCCATCGGGGATGCCATAGTCTCACTGGCTCTAAACGGTTGGGAGCAGTTGGGACTCTTGTGCGGTATTCACTATAATTATTTTTTTAAAGTTTAGCAAGCAATGCGTCCTTAGTATCTCAGGATACGTTGAAGGCAGACAATTGTAATCCTATTTTGGATGCCTACCTCTTCCAGAATGGATAGGTTAGTGCTCGTGGCTAGCCATGGATTCCTGAACGTTATTCCCTAGAACCACATTTCGAGGGTCACTATCATGGAAGCATGGGGAAATTAGTGCCCAGACGAGTCTAAGTAGAGTAAATTTTTGGTAAATATAATAATACATATATATATATAGAAACATGATTTATTTAATATGATGACAGAGGTGTAATTCTCTTGTCATGCTATGCTGTGCCAAAACATTTGTCCGACCATGGGGTATGGCTAAACATGGCATGATTTCTAGTGCGGCAGTATTTCTCAGGTACGAGTAAGCAGTAGCATGCCAAGAAATATGGACATTCGATCAAGTGGTTTATAATCTTGAAGCCTTTTGTCATGATACTAGCATAATTTGTCTCCTCGAGTAGTTCCGTGTGATGCATGAACATAGGGTATGTTCCGTGCAAACTCATGTATACACTCTTGAAGATTTTTTTCTGAATCTGTTCTAACATATTTATTTATTTAGTCTCACGTGGAGCCCATACAGTACTAGCGTACTCCAACTTGCTTCTGATCACTCCATTGAAGAGGGCTGTCATTGAATTTGTGTTACTAAACTCTTTGCACCATCTGATTACAAAACCAAAAAGTTTGTAGCAAGTTGAAGTAAGCTGCACTATATGACTCAAAAAAGTTAGCCTGGGACCAAAAACCACCCCGAGATCTTTGATGGTAAGTACGCGGGTTAAAATTTTATTATTCAAAATGTGTTTGTAAAAAAAAGGATTTTGAGATCGGCCATATGTCATAATGACGCATTTTTTAATATTAAACTTCAAATTATTGTTTCGCGACCAGTTCGAAATTGCATCTAGGTCGGCTTGAAGTTTGTCAAAATCTTTATCCGATTCAATCTCCATTAAGAGTTTGAGATCGTCCGCAAACAATGAGCACGAGCTGTGACGTATCCAATCCTGGATGTCTCACCGTGGTAGTATTTGTTATGCCAATGAGATGACACAGATTATATGAAAGCCTGTTTAATGTGATGTTTCAGGTCTACTCAAGATGCAGATGTTCGACGGGCGCGCCAGGAAGCTGGACTGGTCCTGCCTGGACCTGTACAACGACTGTGACCTGGACACTGCGCTCATAGCCGGCTATAAGACCTATATCAACATCCTGTACACGCTGCGGCCGCAGGTACCTTGAACACCATCCATTTCTTGGTTAGTCTGCAAGAACTATTCCATATTAAAAAAAAAAATATTATTTATAATGTTGGTAATAAGAAGATACTGTAGATAAGGCAATCTGCCCTATAATAATATCACACTGTTATCACACGCTGCAATCGGGAAAGATTTTTTTTGTCTGTGTGTGTAATTGTAAGATAATTATTCGATATCTTGAACTTGGTAAGCCTGGAAAAGTTTTTCCATGCAATAATCGGTACCTCAGAGCAGTAATATACCAGGGGAGATAGCTTTGCGAAACAGTCTAGTCAGGATTGTTGATTTTTTCCTGACTCGGACGTAGCTAAGGTTTTCATTGACACATCCATTTACATCCATTCATAGCACATGTCGACATGTGTTTTGTTTATTTGTATAACCACTTTTTCACAGTGTTCTTTTTATGTAACCTCATAAACCGTATAGTTATGTGCCTAACAAAATGTAGTGGAGTTGTAGTAAACATTATATAATTTTAAAGAAAAAACCCACAAACACATCTAACGCACCCCGTGTAAACCGTCTCCCAGAAGTAAATAAAACTATCCGAGTGTAGTTTTGAAGGTATGGTAAAGCCACCTCTGTCAGCCTTAAAACTAAAATCCTTAAGTCACCGATGATTCACTATGAATATCAATATCCATCCATTCCGGTCTTAACAGTATATATTCCATAGACTTACTTAAAATTGTACCAATCTGAAGATGCCTGTCACACGGTAAAACCGGTCAGGACTCAAATAAAAAATAGTGGAATAAAGTTAAAAATTTGGTATTATTAAAATCATCTGTTATTTTGTTGATGACAATAATTAAAAACTAAAAATTTTTTCAGGCTATTACGTTTCAAGACTTGTCTAGAATAATGCCCTTTACAAATATCTCGGGGCGAACATCCCAAGAAATCTTATCATGGTATTTCGCAGCGATTAGAAGAAACTTTGACAACAAGACCATGGCAGCTATGGTGATCGCTTCACTGCTGACTTGCATCGCATTTTCATACTTGACGAGATAGTAAATTAAGGTCTTGCAGATGAGAGGTCTAATGCAACGTCTCTTACTGTTACATACGTTGTTTATGAAAGAGAAGGGGGGTTATAATTGGACGTAGTTACGCAGAAAACGTCCAACCCACATTTTTTTAAATCGAGTTTTACGTGTTTGCCTATTGAAAAATAAGAGATTTCAATTTACTGAAAACATCCAAGCTCTGAATGCCATAGATTTTTGGTAATTCGATTTTTGACTTAAATTGAAGCTTAAAAACATTATAAAATGTAGGAAAACATAATTATTTTTTTAATAAACATATTGATAAATTATCAATTACCTATTTATAATAATTTTCATTAAGAAAAAAAACAATGATATTCACTTTATAAATGCCGATTACGCATTTAATGCTTTTGTCTCGTCATATTTTCAAACGCCTTTTTCTCGGTTTCTTCTTTTGGGGACGGATGTTTTCTGCATAACTACGTCCGATTTTGCAATCAGCAGTATTAATTATTTAATGCTTTTTATTTCCTCGTAACATTTTCTCTTTGCAAATGTATAGTAGAAAAAATTCAAATTTCTTTTCTTAGCTTAAATTATCCAGAAAAATAGAAATTTAAAAGATACAAAAATAATTCTATTTAAAATAATTGACTTTGAACGGAGTACTTTTCGTAGAACATGTTGTTATATTTTGTTTCTTTTTGAAAAATTACTCAATAAAAAAATAGATAAATAGTATGGAAAGACGTTTTATTATGGATTACACGCCAACTGGCTGTCTCTAGTGGATAATTTTTAATGTTTTAGGGGAAATAGAGCATATATTGATATAATTATCCGATGTCATGGGTAATTTTTCAGTTAATCAGGGAAAATTTTAGGCAAATTTAAATATGATCTTCATTTTCAGGGTGTCCCCTTCACAGATTGCGCCTGTTTTTTTAATCCGTTTTGTACATATGGCTGATTCGGCGCTGCAGAAAGGGTAGTATCACCTCATGAGTTTCATATTTTAAAACAAGACATAATATTAGTTATCACAAAAATGATATAATAATGAATTGTAAAAATATTTGCTCCGACTCATATAATTCCTTAGTGTTGACATACACGTCAAAAATGACATAGTGAGTTCATCGTGCAGGAACGTGATCGTAATCAAATTAAAGGTGGTTTTGCGTATGAGCAATTTTGATATCTTAAATCCGCCATGTGTGCTGGAATAGCAGCGTAGGATTTACCACACCAATAATAATAATAAAAGTTATATTTATAATGTATCTTTTAATATATTTCTATTTCTACGGTAGAACCAATGAAAGTTTCCTTGCACCTATGAAATCCATATTAGCACTACTGTAATATTTGATGAAAATTTGAATTTGACTGTCTTAAAATGAAAAATCTTTCTAGATATAACAGTCAAAAGCTTTTTTCGAAACAATTCTGTTTTTCTTTACCAAATAAATAAAATTAAATAGCCACTGAATAATCCGATTGTATCACTACAGCAGAAGCGATAGCATTTTCTTTCTCACTAGGAATCTACCTACTAGTCTATCAATATATCTCTCCTATTAAGTCCTTTAATAATTCGCATGTAGTACCAGTTACCCTGTAGGTGTGGAGGATCAACTCTAAAGTTATTAAAATGTAATTTTCTTGATTTTTTTCACCTTGGTCTACGTGCTTAGATTTGTTTTAAATTTAATGAAAACCTTCAAACTTGGCTTCACAATGTCTGTTGTATAGAACATAAAAGTTACCTGAAAGGGCGACATGACTCGGAATGCATTCTAAACAGAGAAATGTCAACCAAGTTTATTGGCAAGGGACTTGAGCCATAGGTTTAGAGAATCCTCAAAAGATAGGTACGCCAAGAAAAGGTTCAATGATAAAAATGGCATTCTGTGTGGGTGTTTCAGACTTTCAGATGTTTTCAGCTGTTTTATTAAGAGGATATTCAAGTTTACATATAATTTAATCTTCCATCAGTGAACAATCATTGATATAAGATAGTGTAATAAGATAGTACGTCAAATACCGGCGTTTTTTTTTAATAGTAATATCGCACAAGAGTCCCAACTATTCCCGACCGTCTAGAGCCAGTGAGACTATGGCATTCCCGGGTGGGGTATTTTGTGAGATTACAGGTAATGGGGAAGAGAAAAATATGGGGGAGATGAAGGTTGGGAAGTACCTGGATATTTAAATCTGGTCACCAAATACGGCTTAAGCCATTTCAAGCAATATTTCGATTTTGACTGGTGGTGTTTCAGCAGAGCGATACTTAAATTAAATGTGTTAACAAATTTACTATGCATATATTTTTTTGTTAATTATATATGAAGGAACACAGTACATCACCATATAAATTTTATTTAAGCACACACATTATAGGTCGCGGCTTCAAACCCGGCGTGGGCAAATAAATTTTATTTAATTAAAATGTGTCACAACACATTTAATTCATATAAAAAAATGATAATTATATTTGCGGTACGTTCCAGAGTGGTAGATACTCCAAATATTGCCCTAGCGTAAGACCACGATTCAGAAACAAAACCTTGCTTAAAATGGCTTTAGTCGTGGTTGGTGACCAGATCTGAATAGCCAGGTAATTCCAAACCTTTCTCTTTCCTATAGCATTCCATTCCTTACTACCTTCAGCCTCACAACATGCCCCGATTGGGGATGCCATAGTATCACTGGCTCTCGACGGTTGGGAGCATTTGGGACTCAAAAAAAAAATCAAAAGTAAAGTTAAACAGTTACTTCCGGTACTCGGACACGCCTAAAACATACTTGTATAACGCCTATTTAGGCGTATTGTAATATGTATTTACATGGCCAGCAACGGGGCGCACCTAAGAGCCTAGCAGTGAAAGATGTTTCCGGCGGGAATGGATGAATTTGCCCGCGGAGACTGCGTTTTTAACTTGGCGTGACGGAAGACACCTCTTCTCTTGTGTTCACTTACGTCAGCGTGTTAATTCGTAAAAAAAACGCGATCTACCTAACCTTAAAGACTATCATTTGACAATTACCTACTTCGTTTATTCATTATAGTTCCTTAGTTTTACACTTGTATCGGTTTGTTTCTTCAATGTTTTAAAATTGTCAAGAATTATCAAAATATCAAGAAATTATCAAGAGATCCTTATTAAAATACACCGAGCGGAATGCGTTTGAAAGATGAACATCTGAAGGTTTTTCCTTTAAAAGCCTCCTTAATTTACTGGGCTGCTCTGGTAAGATCAATTAATAATAATCATTAACATGAGGGCTACCATTTAAACATTTATTAATGACGGCAATGATTGTGGCAAGCGTAATCAAAGCGAGGAAAAACAAATATTCTTGTTAATTGAAAGCCTGCGGCGGATAGCTTCCATTAACCTCCTTGCAACCTTATATTAACAATTCAATTTGATTTTAAATAAGATAAGATGGCGGGTAAGATTAAATCCAAATTTATGTATGCGAGGATTTCCATTAAGGGCGTCGAGATATTTTAATTAAATACATACTTAATTCAATTTATTGGCTGCAAAATTTCCAATTAACCTAAGACACGATA
The DNA here is from genome assembly GCA_022651775.1 of Drusus annulatus. Classification (NCBI taxonomy): domain Eukaryota; kingdom Metazoa; phylum Arthropoda; class Insecta; order Trichoptera; family Limnephilidae; genus Drusus; species Drusus annulatus. The sequence goes on from JAGWCC010000011.1 coordinate 1,025,077, forward strand.
TAATTTAATGTTCGTCTATTTAGTTCTGGGATGAGAGAACTGTGGACGATTGTGGAGAACGATGAAAACATAAGTTTAAAAATATGCTTTTAACTAGCCAGTACCCGGCATGCTTTACAATGCTACTCAAAGAAAGAAAGTGTTTTTGTTTTAATTGTTTATCAAAGTGCTTTTGAATACACGATATATTTTGTTTTTCCGTCCGACGACTATTACTATCTTTAAACAAAGAAACATTCATTTGAAAATTTTATTTCATTCAAAAATTTATTAAAAAAAAAGTTCTCAAAGTATTCTACCAAAAAAACCTTTACCTTGTGGAATATGTAATCTGTGGCTAATCAGAGTGGTTTATTTATGAGCTAACCTCAATACAACATGGCGGGTTCAATGTTTTTCATACTAATTTAAAACGTCAAAGCAACAGTTATACATATTTAATTTCATTTAAACTACTCTCTAAACCTTCCCGTCACTAACTAAAACAAACTATGCTATTTCCAGGAAAATCGAGATTGGACGTAGTTATGCAGATATCGTCCAACCCACAGATTGCTGAAATCTAGTTTTACATGTTTTTTTTGTTTATACGTTTTTATTAGTTAGTGATAAACTTCAATGTAGTAGGTATTAACCAAACTAAAATAAATAAAAAAATCATCAAAATCTGAGCCACAAACCTAGAATAAAGTTTATTTAAAAACTCTTACGCGAATATATAATAAATAAGCATTTTTTACCGTAGAAATTCTCTGGTTACTTTACTTTTTAACTAACTAACCATCACGCCTTTTCGCCACAGGGGTATGCAGAGAGGACAGACCGGTATTTAACTCTGTCTTGACACACTCTTTGCTTCATTCACATTCATACATCGTCTCATACATTCTCTTCTGTTATTCTGACTCTTCACACGACCCGATTCAAGTATTTGATTTACTTGATCGTGCCATGTCTTCCTCGGGCGTCCTCGACTTATTCTTCCATTCACTTTCGCATCATATATTCTTTTCACACTCCTTCGGACTGCTAGCTTTACTTTTTATGTAGCGATTATTTTGAAACAAGAATATTTTCATTAGTTACATATTATTAAATAATATTTAAAAACTTTATTTTATTATTTAACAATTTTTTTATAATAATCATGTTAATAATCCATCGTTCAAATTGACTTTTACAGATCATATTATTTGTATCCATAGAAACATAAAAACCGTTTACTCCCATAGAAAACAAAACACCACAAAGACTTATTACGAAGCGGTTATTTTATGGTCATCGTGAAAGATCAATCCACTAAGCACTTTCAGCGTTTGCATTTACGCAGAATTTAATGCAGTTTTCAGACTCATGGCATTCAATTCTGTCCTCTCTAAGGAGTATTTTTTTTTTTTTTTGGTTTTTATTTTTTGAAACATACTCAGTCCACCTTCAAATTTCTTTCATCTTTCTTCCAACAGCGAAATTGAACGGTATAAACTACACTGACCGGGCGCCGCAGGTGAATTTTTGTTTGCATTAATTTAAACCCTTTTCGCTAACGAACTAGTTTTTTTTAATGTACAGGGTAGCGCATCCGCATTCATTATTTCATCGTGGGATAACATTACCGAGGACATGACGATATTCCTGGCAGCCAATATAGGCAAAACTATTTCATTATTACCACGCTAATTAAAATACAGAATCCATTTACTATAACCTCTTTGACTATACGCTTTGAGCAGTATGTAGGTATTGATGGATATTATCTGGTCTAGAATTTTGAAGGAATTATTCCTGTGTGTGAAAGGAAAAGAGGCATAAGTGAATAAAATCTAGTTTTGAGTGTATTATACAGAATTGATTCTTAGATACTTATCTACCAAGGAAAAATTAGATGAGTCAGAAAATAAAATAATGTGCTATTATTATTTTAAAAAGACATGTGACATATGACACAATCATGTACAAAAATCAAAATTCCTCACTTCTTTTGGCTCTCCTGAACCTCTGGGTTTATTGATTCATCCTTTTCTTCCTTTCGCACGCAGATTTGTATTGACAGTTTGAAAAGATATGCTTTAGCTCTGACGCTAAATTGGTGACAAAAAATATTATCACATTGCGTTTAAATCAACCTGCCTCGTTTATCTGTCCAACAGGTAGGAAATGGAATAATTTTTGGGTCTCTATGTTTCCTCCTCTAACAACGTGGGTCTCTTAAATATAATATTTGTGTAGTTTTTGTGTTTTTTAACTTCATTTTAATATTTTATATAATTCAGTGGAATTAAATTTAATATTATTATTATATTATATATATAGCAGTTGAGACTTTGAAAAATAAAATAATACGTATCAACACTAGGGGAAGACAAAAAATGGTAGCAGAAAATTTCAAAGTATTGTCGGGTTATCCTTAATTCCAACGCGAAAAGATTTCTGATGAATTTATAAGTTTTTTTTTTTTTTAATTACGGAAAATTACATTAATAATAGAGAGCAAATACAGTGACGATAAGCACATCGTCGTTGGAAAGGCAAAAGGACTGAAGCGCCATTTTGGAAAGTTTTTTTGTCTTACAATATTTTTTTATATTTTTAAAATATTTTTTATTTTTAAAGAAAGACAAACATTCCCGATTACGAATAACCTGACAATATTTGAAAAAATTCCTACTGCTACCATAAGAAGCGGAAGATGATGCTTGTGCAATGATGGAGAGAGCAGATGAATCGAACGCACAACGCCCGGGTGGGAATCCGACGCGTTCGTCCATTTAGCTACCGACCGGTCATAAAATTCATGAGTCAGTATCTAGTTAGATTTGAAAAACAAAGTTAACTCGGGTAACTCAATGCTCTCACTGATTTCATTTAATCGACAAAAAGCTAAAAAAGTCCCAAACTTGAGTCAAACCTTTTCCCAGATGATAAATAAATTTTAGATGGCTGAAAAAGTTTTCAGAATCAAACGAGAGTCAGAGCATTCGATACAGAAATAAAACCGAATCAAAACTGCATATTTAACTAATTTTTGACCAAAGTGTCGCTTAAGCCCTTTTGCCTTTCCAGCAACGATATACATAGTATTATCACATATTTATTTTGACTACACATAACTTGTTTTGAAAAATGAGTACGTAAGTACCCGCGGAGAATTTGATTTCGATTCATTAGACTCCAAACTAAGCATCCCACCCACGTGTGGAATTATAAAAGCAGCACATAGAGCAGGAATTTCGGAAAACGAAAAAACCAAATTTTAATGAATTGCAAAATATCCGCATTACGTAGTCTTTTATAAACAGCAAAAGTTTTCAGAATTCCGATATAGCCTGAAACGAGGTTCTTTAAACGCTGACGGCACACAAATAAGGGAAGATCGGGTACACAGAGTTCTGTTTTATCAGCCATGGAACGGGCAACCCCGTGGCGGAATTGTGATGGCCAACCGTACTGACCCCACCAGGGAGCGAGGCTTTAGACAGGGTGGAAATATCAAGAATATGCGGGGAATACGGCTGATCGTGACAATGTTCTGAAAATTGGCAATGCATACGGAATGAGTAAAATACAAGACGAACTGTGAAGGGAAAAGAAAATAAAGCAAAGCGAAAAACTAAATATTATTATTTATTTTTATAGTGCATACCGCACAAGAGTTCCAACTGCTCCCAACCTTCTGGACCCAGTGAGACTATAGCATCCCCAATTGGTGTATGTTGTGAGGCTGAAATTCGTGGGTTGAGGAAGTAAATGAGAAGGATGAAGGTTGGGAATTATCTGGCTATTCAAATCTGGTCGCCAAACACGGCTAAAGCCATTCCAAGCAACGTTTCGATTCTGAATGGTGGTCTTTCACTATGGCGATACTTAGAGTATCTTCCGCTCTGGAACGTGCCGCAAATATACTATATATTATTTTTAATGTGCCATGACACGTATCAATTAAATATTGGCTTGAATCCGCGACCTCTAAATTCGTAGTCTAGCTTTTTACCACTCGATTACGGAGGTTGTCAAGACGAGGTCGTTTCAAATGGTGCTTTAGCTATGTTTAGTGACCAGATTTGAATAGTCAGATACTTCCCGACCGTTTTCTTTGCCATCAAAATCTTTACATAACACTCATGCCACTACGCTTATGTTGCATGATATATCAGTAACTTATTAATGTTTTTTTGTGCTAATCATTTACTCCGTGTTGTTTTTATGTCTCTTTTATTTTGTATTATCTATTGTATGGTTATGTAGAAGCCCATAAGGGAGTATATAATAAAATAAATAAATAAAAAATACGCATTTCGTTTTATTGTTTGTAGCACACCGGTGTTTGTAGAAATATTCAAATCTAAAATCTCCGACGCATCGTAATCAGACTTTTAGATTAGATAATACAAAGATTTCGTTTAAGTTTACACGCGACTCGTCCCAAGAATCAACGCCAACGCAATCCTATTATTTTTAACTGCCATCCCAATTAAACACTCCCACACGCTGTTTGTTGCCGTTGTAAGCCAACTCTTGTTGATTTAGCAAAGTGTCTCATGCTGGCTGTAAGACCAGCTAACACATCTGATTATACTCTAGCAAAGTACGATCTTACCCGGGTTATCTCAGTTACCGGGGTCTTATGACGGTGGGATAAAAATAGATTAGGGCTATTGATATCAATAGTCTGAACTGGATTTGGAAATTCGCTCAAAGCTAGATTTTAGTTCGCGGACTTTTTTTATAGATACGCTTTCTCTATAACCTGGCCTCAAATATAAAAACTATTTTTTATTTTTCTCAAAAATTGTTTTTTTTTTAATTACACCAATGTTTAAAAAACTCACTTTTATATTGTTCAAATGTTATTTATTCATTTATCTACGCCTGTTATAGGCTTTTACATACGTGTTAACATTTTTTTTAACAATAACCTCATTAGGGAAAAAAATTGTGCAAAATAAAATAAAAAAGAGTATTGAATAGAAGATACAAAAATAACTAATAATATTCAATGAGTAACAGGTTCAAAATTATTGTAAAAAGAAAAAAAAAAAAATATTAAGTAGCAGGTCCAACTATTAGTTTAGCTCTACCGACATACTCTCTAAGAGACATTAAAGGAATATGTTATAATTATATCACATATCATCGCCGGAAAGGCAAAAGGGCTGAAGCGCCATTTTGGGATGTCAACAACAGAGTACTTTAAGTTTTTTTTTGTTTTACAATAAAATTCACAAAATAAAATTCAATCAATAAAAGTGTTCAGTACCTAGTTGGATTTAAAAAAATAATGTTAATTAAGGTAACCCAATACTCACATTGAATTATATGAAGCGACAAAAAGCTAAAAAAAAAGTCCCGAACTTGTGTCGCTTGAGTCAAGCTTTTTTCCAAATGGTAAATATATTTTAGATGGCTGAAAGGCCACAAAAGTCTTTAGAATCAAACGAAAGTCAGAGCATTCGATGCAGACAAAAAACTGATCATATTTCACTCGTTTTTGACCAAAGTTTCACTTAAGCCCTTTTGCTTTTCCAGCGACAATATTACGCACGCCTTGAATGCTTCAAAATTAATTCATTGAAACTAGAAGGTAAATAACTGATTTAATATATTTATATAAAATAATTCAAGGTCATCTCGATACTACAGTATGTCTTAGCAGTATTGAAATAAATGTACCTAATTCTTATTGTTTTAGGACGCCATAACACATTCCATCTGATCACATTCAGAAATAATATTGCCTACTTTAGCCCTCTGTCTGTAATGTGTCGACTATATAATAAGATACAGTTTACTCAAGTACATTTTGTCGATAATTTGTAGTTTCTGAAAAAAATATCCTGCTATTGCTAAATATGTAACAATGATTGGACTAATTATATTATACTCGTATATCACTTTTGTATCTTGGTTTTGTTTGTATTATTTATCATTGATTGAATTTTTTAAATTTTATATTTGATGTATCCTTCGTATTTGCAATTTTTTTTTTTTTACAACTGTTCGCTAATTGAGATTTTATAACTGGATTGTTTTCTCGTTAGTTGAAACATATGTTAAAACCAAGTATAAATATTAAATTTTCAACCAAAATCTTCAATTTGCAAAACCGCGATTGTTCAGAAGAGACAAAACACTGATTTGGGGAAGTTTTTTTTTTTTTTTGATTTATTTGATTTATTTTGTTACATACATTTAAAAATTACAGAAATAATAAAATAATGTAGACATAACAAAAAAAAATCCCACATAGGCAAAAGCCAGTGCGTGGGTATACTAATTCAAATCATAGTTATAGCTCTGTATAGTTACATTTTACAGTATAAGGTACATTTCAAATTAAGTAAAAAAAAAAAATAATAATAATATTAATTTTAAAAAAAAAATATATATATTTTTTTTTTTTTTTCAAATTCAAAATCACAACAGATAAGTTAGTTAATTTTTTAGAATTTAGCACTTATAGTATGAAGAGGCTGGTATCTTTTGCTTTTATCCAGTTTTTTATTACATTTTTGTATGTATTTAAGGAAGTTGTATTTGAACACTTAAAATGTAATGAAAGTGAATTATACATTTTTGGGGCAATGAAGTAGTAATTTCTTGCACGGATACATTAATTCTTAAAATACTCGCTTTCTCTTGATTTAATTTAGGTAGAATCCACATTCAGTTGAGGGGATATCCAATGGATGATAAGAAACATAAACATTATCTTATTTTTTCTAAAAATGTATATTGGAGGTGATGATCAGTAGAAATTTAAATAAAAAAAAACAGTTGCCTTATCATTGTCTTTCCAATTTTTAAAACGTCGAGTAACGAGATCAGAGTTTTTTTTAAAGTATATAAAAATCCTACATTACGAATATAAACTATATTTACAAAAAAAAAACCACGTGTGCGGTTATATATTCCAGAGTGGTAGATACTCTTAGTATCGCCCTGGTGAAAGACCACCACTATAAATTGAAACGTTGATTGAAATTACCGTGTTTGGTAACCAGATCTGAATAGCCAGGTATTTCCCAACCTTACCCTTTGTCATCTCCTTCTCCTCCCAGTACCTTTAGCCTCACAACATACCCCTTTTGGGGATGCCATAGTCTGGCTTTAGACAGTTGGGAGCAGTTGAGACTTTTGTGCGGTGTTCACGTAAAAATAAATAAATTTATACACACAGAGAACAAAGGAACAGAGAGAAAGAGACAAAATGAAAAGTTGGTTAAAGAATAATGATAAATTTTATGAGTTTTTAGTAAATATACCTAATATTGGACTACTAGACAAATTTACCTGATCGTTAATTTTAATTGCTTCCTTTATTTCAAGTGCTTCTAAATTATTTCATCAGATGCCATGATTATTTTTGTGAAAAATATGAGCACTGGTGTTTTTATCAAAGATTTTATTTTATTTTCATGTTTGTTAAATAAATATTTTGTATGTATCACGTTGAAAATACAGTTTACCCATATTCCTACCAAAGTTACAAAGATTGTTTATTTTAATTTTTATTTAAACAATAATTATTATTATTTAAATTTTTATTTAAAAACAATTTTTTGTTAAAAGCTCTGCGATGTAATTATTTTTACGCGTGACAGCTGTTTCGCCTTCTGAGGGCATTATTAAACTGTTTGATAATGCCCTCAGAAGGCGAAACAGCTGTCACGCGTAAAAATAATTACATCGCAGAGCTTTTAACTAAAAATTGTTTTAAATAAAAAATTAAAATAACAATAATTATTGTTTGAATAAAATTTGAAAACAAAATTAAAATGGAGTTTTACAAAATAAACTTTAAAACCATAAATAGGATTGTTTATTTTATCGCTATCCGCCACTGTTAGTTTTAATTTTAATTAGCTATCTGCACTCTTAGCCTATTATGTTATCCTGGTACGTATCATCTGCAATAATAATAAAACCATGTTCATTGCTTGGCCTATCATCGCCAGGAGGCTTTATGGGGCAGGATTGTGGGCGTAAAAATTCAGTAGCGATACTGTCTTATAATTACAAACGTGATCCGATTACTGTGCTTTATGCGAAGGCAGGCTGTGCGAGTATCGGTTGAGCTTTGTGTGGGCTGTTTTTCATTATATCGTATGACATTCTTATCAAGGCATTCAACTAGAGAACACGAGAATGCCGTTTATTCAAATTAACCTGAAGACTCTTTCACTATGAACTCTATTCATAATGACGACCTCCGTAAAGGGCAAATAGAAATGTATTAAATTCAACTTGACTCATTTATGTAGAGCCCTAATTATTTTTTAAAATATAATTCGGTTGAATTAAATTTAATATTATTATTATTTAGCTCAACTATTTTTTGTTTTTGTTTTTAGTGACAGATTTTCCGGCGTTTAAGGCTATTATAAAACTGTCACTAAAAACAAAACAGTTGTCATTCAAAACAATAAACAAAAAATATCACAACTAAATAATAATAACATTTAATTTAAAAATCAACTTGACTCATTAAGATAGTTATATTTTTAAATTGAATATTTGTACTTTGTTCAACAGTGGTGATATTTTTAATATCTCATAGTTCTACTGAGAGAGTATTATTCATTCAGAATCAAAAAGCTATTTTTATTTTATTGTTGTAGTGAATACCATACAAGCTTTCAACCGTCTAGAGCCAGTGAAACTATGGGATCCCCAATCGGGTTATGTTATGAGGTTGAAAGTAGCGGGGAGAGGAAGGAGATGAGAAAGAGAAATATTGGGAAGTATCAGATCTGGTCGCAAACGGTTGGTCTTTCACCAGGGCGATACTAAAAGTAGATACTTTGGAAGATTTCACCCTGGAACGTGCCGCAAATATACTATTTATTATCTTAAATGAATTACATGTGTTATGACACATACTCGTATTAATTAAATAAACGTTATTTGCGCACGCCGGGCTTGAATCCGCGACCTCTGGATTCGTAGTCGAGTGTCTTAACCACTCGACTATGGAGGTCGTCAAAAAGAGGTCGTTTTAAAGTGTGCTTTAACTATGTTTGGTGATCAGATCTGACAGCTAACTACTGCAGCTAGTACCGACCGTTCTCATTGCCATCAAAATTTTAACATAACACTCACACCACTGCACTTGTGTTGCATGATAATATACTCGTATCGAGCTATTACCCTCTCAGTGTGAATTCATTCCGCATTATTGGAATTCCCTTTCAGGATGTATTCCACTACGCCACTGGTCCGAAGTGTATTTGGAAGTCATGTTTCTAAACTAAGTTCAGACTTAAGCTTTTAGTGATATATGACTGTTTAATTTCGTACGCTATTTTCATGGACAACTTTAAAGCTCAACACGTTTTTGTTTTAAGCTTATGTAGATCAGCGGGTGAAATTTCACTCGGGATTTTTTCCAAAGAACTTTTTTAATAATCCAGTTCAAAAGTTATAGTAAATAAAATTGCAAGTAGATGAGTTTGTGTATTTGAAGAGTATGTTTACGAGAGACGAAAAGGCTGATAAGGATATTGAAAGAAGGGTAAATGCAGAAAACTCTATTAAAAGAGGACTAAACGTTGTTGTCACTAATAAAAGGGTGTCTAAAGAAGCGAAGCTAGCAGTTCACAGTGAAGTGCTGATACCAACACTGACGCATGACGTTCAGGCGTGTAACTGGCAGAGGAAGGAAGAAAGTAGACTGAATACTGTAGAAATAAGATTCCTGAGGCGTATATGTGGTAAAATTACGTAGATATAACGGTGTTAAAAATGTGGAGATTCAGGAAGAATGCAAGGTTGATGTAATAATGTTGAATAAGATTATTAAATGGAATTATATATGTTTTGGAAACGCAGAGCGAATAAACGTGTAAGGAATGTAAAAATAATATGTTACGAATTTAGTCTATTAGAAGAAATTTTATAGTTTTGCTTCTTATCTTTCTATTTGCTGTTATGTTTTTTAGATTAATATTTTTATGCTCATTTACTGCGTACTAAGGTAGGAATTTATTTTAAATTTATTAATTCAATGATTCTAATACATATTCATACTTTTTTTTTTGCCACAGATTTTTTTAAAACTCTTTTTCTATGCTAATGTATTTTTTTTTAAATCTGTGTTATCTTTAGCTATTTATTCACATTTAATATAACTGCATTGCTGTTTTATACAAATTGTATTGAAAATATGTTAAATATATAACGCCTGAATTAGGGTTTAAATAAACAAATAAAAAACTCTCCAAACCGAATTTGTTTTCGGCTTCGGATAAATTTATAATAATGTACTGAAAAAACGATAAGCCCAGATATATGTGGGTAGATTAAGGATTCGCCAAGCCAATTCACTCACCGATGAAGTTATGGTTTAGAATTCTTGATATGACGAAAAAGCACCAACAAGCGACACGACGTTTACCAAAAACTTCTTCTTCTTCTTTTTGGAGGGTTTTTAAATAAGAAACTGAATGGCAAAATGGTGGGATAGGTAGAAACTGGGTGATAAACAAAAAGGTGAGAACCTAACAAATTGTCTATGTGAAATCCAACATAAATGTTTTGTTTTACTATAAGACATTCGTAAAATATACCCACTTGATAAAAGCAAACAATTAAGTCAAAGGTTGGCATGTTACTGACGTAAGCATCGTACGAGGTAGAACCTAAAAACATATTTATCGTATGAGCTCAGTTGGCGAAATAATTTTCATTTGAATCGTTCCAAAAAACATACCTTTCGGAGGCTTAGATGTTTTCATTCTTCTCAATACAAATTAGATTATAGTTGCTTTATTGTTTTTTACTTAGCCGGGTACGTGCCTGCCTATAAACCTCGGCCCTAAAAGGCCAACATACAATTAATTACAATTAAATAATTGGTTATATTGGACGAAACTGTGTCCCACGGGACTTTTATTTGAAACTAATTGGAACCCGAGGGGTCCAATAAATCTTCATTGAGCAAGACCTTCAGTTATATTGGTTTTATATATTTTTGTTAGTTTTGTCGCCGCTTTAATCAGCCTGGCCTGATGACCATTGTTTGCAGGCTAATTGACTATCTACATGTTTATTGGGCCTATTGTAATATTAGGGTAGACAGGTACGTGCTTTTCAATTTTTAGAAGATGGAATGAATTACCGAGAACTTTTTAATATGCTAGGTATGTTGTGAGTCTGAAGTTAGTAGGAAGGGGAAGGAGATTGGAAAGAGGAAGGTTGGGAAGTACCTGGCTATTCAGATCTGGTCGCCAAACACGGCTAAAGTGATTTCAAGCAACGTTTTAATTGCTCTTTCACCTGGCAATGGTAATCTACAACTGTAATCTATCACTCTGGAACGTGCCGCAAATACAGTTTTATATTAGTTACTTTGTACATTTAAGTTTACAAGTAGGTAATTATTTAATTTTCTTTTTGATTTTTCAATATGTATTATGAAAAAAAAAGTCACAGAACTGCCGTGCCCAGTGTACAGATGAATATGATTAGGCAAGAATGAGCTTATGTTAACGAATATACTCACCGCAAAAATGTTATATTCTAAAAATAAGAAATTAACATATGAAAACCCCACGGCAAAAACCTGTCAATTAACATTTTTGTCAAAAATGAGTTAGTATTCTCACTAAACTAATTCTGGTACGCTCTATCCAATGAGCACACTATCAGATCATGAAAATGCCACGAATAGGGAAAATCAAAGAGTTGAACATGTTAACTTCAAATTTTGTTATAACCGATTTTTTTTTTGATGGCAAGATCTTGTTATCTGGAATAACAACATTGTATTGCAGAAATGCATTGAAATGGTAAATTATATATAAAATTAAGTATGTTAGCTATAAAGTTCATGAAAAATAGTTAGTGGATTTATAATGGTTCACACTATTTAAAAAAAAAAACATAAAAGATATAAATATAAATACATATTCTTAAAAGTTTATAAAAAAAAAAAAAAAATTTATTCCAGAAGGTATGCAGGTAAATTATAATGCAATACATTCCATAATTAAAAATTAAAATTAAATTTTTAAAACACATTGACCGGTCGGTAGCTGAGTGGAGAACGCGTCGGATTCCCACCCGGGCGTCGTGCGTTCAATTCCTCTGCTAACTAAGTCCTCCATCATTGCACAAGCAACATCTTCCGCTTTTTATGATGGCAGTAGGAGTTTTTCAAATATTGTCAGGTTATTCGTAACCCGGGAATGTTTGTCTTACTTTTAATAAAAAATAAATAAATAAACATTTATTTTATAGCATGTACGAGTAATATGAACGAACTCAATAAGTAATACAAAAAATAATAACTGCACTTCGTATACATACGTTATTTTTTGTGAAAGATTACGCTTATATAAAAAAAAACTTTGTTTTAAAAAAATATATAAAGTGGTGTTCAAAATAACAATATCTTAACTGGAAAGGCAAAAAGGATTAAGCAAAACTTTGTTCAAAAATGAGTTATATATGCAATTGGTTTGTGTTAGCGTTGGGAAAAACTTCAATGTTTGGTGAATGCTTCACAAATTATTAGTTCTTTAAAATGAACCCTTCGAAGTGAACCCTTCAATTGAAGTCGAACTCGCAAAAAAGAGATTTGAATTTATCCACTTATTTGTCCAGTTCTTTTTGGAACCGGTTCCTCGCCGAAAAAAAAGTACGTACTAGTCGGTAGAAATTTGAAAACGAAAAGAACTGGAACCGGTTCTTCACCGAAAAGCGCGTACTAGTCGGTAGAGTTTAGAAAGTGAAAAGAACTGGAACCGGTTCCTCGCCAAATTTAAGTGGTTCTTTCAATGGAATGATAATAATGCTAAAATGAACTACCAACTTCAATTGAAGTATTTGTTCAATGAAATGAAGTTATGGAAATGAATGAACGCTACAATGAACTACCGACTTTAATTGAAGTATTTGTTCAATGAACAATGATTGAAGTAGGAACTGTGGTTTAAAAGAAATAGTTCTTTGAAGTAGTTCTTTCAAAGTGGTCACAACGCTAGTTTGTGTGCTTCGAACGACTTGACTCTCGTTTGATTCTGCAGACTTTTGCGGCCCTTCAGCCATCTAAAATATATTTACCATTTGGGAGAAGGCTTGACTCAAGCGACACAAATTTAGAACTTGTTTGGATTCTTCAGTGAGAGATCATTGAGTAAACCTTTGTTTTCAAAATCCGACCAGGTAATGAAGACTCATGAATATTATTGTAAAGCAAAAAAAAAACTTCAAATTATACTGGCGCTTCAGCTCTTTTGCTTTTCCGGCATTGATAACTTTACATGATATTAAACAGAAATCCATGACCCAACTGCACCCAAACTAGATCACTGAAACTAACCTCCCATCTGCTCCCGTCCTTCTTCTTTTATCCCATTCCCATGTTCCCTTCTACTTTCCTCTCCCCCACAAACTTAGTTAAGTTACTAAATCAAAACGGTATATTGTCACACTATGTTTAAAATATGAATCATCAGCAGAGGAAAATTTATTACGTGCATGATTTTTTTATATTTTTTTTATTATTAAAATGGTAGATATTCTAAGGTACTTGGAGCAAGTGGATGAGTTTGTGTATTTGGGAAGTATGTTTACGAGAGACGGAAAGGCTGAAAAGGATATTTAATGAAGGGCGAATGTAGAAAACTCCATTAATGGAGGACTGAACGCTGTTGGCGCGAATAAGAAATTGTCCAAAGAAGCGGAGCTAGCAGTCCACAATGGAGTGCTTATACCAACCCTTATGTATGGCAGTGAGGCATGGAACTGGTAGACGAAAGATGAAAGTAGACTGAACGCTGTGGAAATGAGATCCTTGACACAGATGTGCGGTAAAATCATGAATGACCGTATTAAAAATGTGGATATCCGGAAAGAATGCAAGGCTGATATGAGCGGAATGAATAGGATCAAGAATAGGACGCTTAGATAGTTTGGGCATGTAGAGCGAATGAACGGAAAAAGGAGTGTGACAAGAATGTATTATGCGAAAGTGAATGGAAGAAGAAGTTAAGGCCGCTCGAGAAAGACATGGCACGATCAAGTAAATCAAATACTTGAATCAGGTCATGTAAAGAGTCAGAATAACAGAAGAGTATGTATGAGACGATGTATGAATGTGAATGAAGCAAAGAGTATGTGCCAAGACAGAGTTATATGGCGTTACGTTCTCTCTGTCTACCTCTGCGGAGAAACGGCGTGATGGTTAGTTAGTTAGTCAGTTAGATACTCTAAGTATCGCTCTGGTGAAATACCAACATTCAGAATCAAAAACTTTAAAATAAAAACGGCTTTAGCCGTGTTTGGTGACCAGATATGAATAATCAGGTAAATCCCAACCTACCTCTTCGCATCTCCTTCTCCATCCCCTTCACACTACTTTCAGCCTCACAACATAATACAATTGGGGATACCATAGCCCTATTGGTTCCAGACGGTTAGGAGCCGTTGGGGCTCAAAATAATAATAAATGTTGATTTGCTGTTAATTTTCCCAAAAATTAATCAAATAAATATATTTTTTGTTCATTCCGAGACATTTTAGTTCGTACGTTGGCAAATGTGAGGTCTTTCCGTTTCAAGCTGCCAGGAAATCAGAAATCACGTTAGATTAGGTTTCAGCGGGCACACTCTACCTCTGCGCGAGAACACTCGCATCTGTCGCGCATCAATTACCCCCGCACGTCGCGGAATATTAAAATCCATTTCAATCTCTGGTGTGCACTTGCGTTTCAGACGCCGGAGCGTAATTGAAGGCGGCGTCTCGTGCCGTCTCGGCGCGCACCGTCTCGACCAGACCCGCGGCGTCAGGACGCCCGGTGTGTCGCGATGCTCTTAAGTGTGCCTACATGGCAAAGGAAAAAATAGGTAAGTGAAGATAAGCAAAGCACTAGCTTTCCAAAAGTGTTTCGTTAGTATTTGGTAGGTATCCAATTATTTTCGGCACTTATTTAGAATGGCTCTTGCCAAATTAAAAAAAAACAAAAAACAAAAAACAGTATGCGTTATTATTTTTTGAACTTATTTAAATTATTAGTCACAATATTTTAAAGCTCTATAGGTCGCTGTTGAATTTTTTTTCTTGTGCATGAAGATGCAAAACTAACCTTTAACAAGTATGCTGAGTATACACAAAAGAAAATTGGGAAGAAAATCTCTTTTTTGGAAAGATTTTCCGAAAAACCGAAATTACAATATACAACTCCATTATTGCTCCACATTTTTATTACTGTTCAACGATTCTTTTCTTGTGTAACGACAAAGAACAAAACAGGTTTCAAATTCTTCAAAATAGAGCAATGAGAATTATACTTAGGCGAAATAGATACTCAAAAGTAACTAAAATGTCAGAGGAACTAAATTGGCTAACAGTAAAACAGATGCTAACATTAAACAAATCGATGTTTAAATATGAAATAAAGAACAACTTGTTACCAAAATATTTTTCTGACGAAATTGTCCACAATGTTGATGTTCACAAATATAATACAAGGGCATGCAAAGAAATAAGACTACCGGAAAAAAAAGCCAACACACAAAATAACTTACTATATAAAGGGATGAAATCTTATAATGCTCTGCCGGAAACCATCCAAATTATGCCTATCAATAAATTCAAAATAGCCTGTGAAAAATATTTAAAATGCAAATAAATCAAAATAATAATTAGTTTATAAGTTAAAATATTATAAAGTTCAGAGGAAAATGAAATAATTAGCTACTTGTTAACTTGAATGTACAAAGTAACTAATAAAAAATAAATAAAACTAAAAAATCAAATTTATTAATTATTATAAAATGCCTCATTTGCAGAAATGTAGGTATAACAAAAATGTTATCATCTAAATGGTGGTGATGGTATCGTCTAGTCTTCTAGAGTCTACTAAAGTCTACTAGACGATGAATACAAGGATCACGGGTTGAAATTCTGGCACGGGTAAATAATTGACCGGTTAGTAGCTGAGTGGACAAACGCGTCAGATTCCCACCCGGGCATCGTGGGTTCAATTCCTCTGCCAGCTAAGTCCTTCATCATTGCTCAACCATCGTGTGACAGTAGGAGTTTTTTTAAAATATTTTCAGGTCATTCGTAACCCGGGAATGTTTGTCTTTCTGTAATTTTTTTTTTTTTTAATGATTTAATGAATATGTGTCATTTCACATAAATTTATGCGATATAAATATATTTAAAAAAATAGGACATATTTGTGGTACATTCCAGAGTGCTAGATACTCTTAGAATCCCCCTGGTAAAAGACCACCATTCAGAATCGAAACGTGCTTGAAATTGCTACCAACCATATATGAAGCCAGTGGGACTGGCATCCCCGATCGAGAATGGTGTGAGGTTGAAAGTAGTGGGGAGAGGAAGGAAACGAGAAAGGGGAAGGTTGGGAAGTACCAGGCTATTATAGACATATCTGTTCACAAAATACGGCCATAGCCATTTGAAGTAACGTTTCGATTCTGAATACTGGTATTTCAGCAGGGCGATGCTTGGAGTATCTACCACTTTGGAACGTGCCACAACTTCACTCTAGAGTATTTTATATAAATTAAATAAAATGTAATTCCTAACGTCGGGATTTCAGTCCGCGACTTCTGGATTCGTTGTCGAGTATCTTAACCACTCGACCACGGAGGCCGCCAACACTATTACATTTCGTGAATTCCGCGCGGCGTCTTGTCGCGCTTGGCTTTGAAAGATGACAGACGCAATTAGCGTTCGAGATGGCCGTTGCCAGTGCCCACCCAGGGAGATGAACCGGCTTCTTGCAGCTACCGAACTGGCCCTCGCTGACGAAATAACCATGGACAATCAGTTACCGTTGATAAGTTTTTCAACCACCGAAAAAAGTAAAAAAGTGTTGCCTGACTGAATCTAACCTTTTGTTCTTAAAGAGTTTTATTTTACAGTGTACATTTGTTACTTAATTTAAACAATTTGCTTCCGGTTTCGACCAGATGTGCAGCAATTTCTAAACAGTTGATGCCTAAGAAACACAAATAATCTAACCTAACCTAAATACAGAATGTCATTGCTGCACCTAAGCAATAAAAACAAAAATGGGAATACCGCACAAGAGTCCCGACTGCTCCCAACCGTCTGAAACCAGTGAGACTGAGGCATCCCCAATGGGGGTATGTTGTGAGGCTTAAGGTACTGGGGAATAAGATGGTAAAAAGGAAGGTTAAAAAGTACCTGGCTATTCATCAAAGCTAGTTACCAAACACGGTTGAAGCCATTTCAACGGTTCGATCTTTCAAAATTGTTGATTTGACAGGAAAATGTCTTTCCAAAACAATTCAACAAATAAAATAAATAATTTCTTATACATTAAAAACTGTTAATAACTTAAGGCTCAGCAACCAAAATGGCCCTAAATGTCACTTTGCAGTATTCTAATGCAAGCAATACTGCACATGATTCATTTGTGAATTCTACATTTGCAGTTAGGAAAGTGTCCAAGGTTTCAAACGAATAAAAAATCTAAGCTGTAATCTTTAAAATTCTATGAAAAACATATTAAAATATCAGTAAAAGGTGCAGTTTGAAAACCAGTGCAGCCATTTTCGAACGTTTTACCTGAAATCCATGAATGCATTTCGTATATAATTTAAAGGATTACTGTTTAAAAATTGTATTCACTGGAAATTTTAGTCATTTCCCTAAATACCCGAAAAAATTAACAGATAAATCATTTTTAGTATTGCTTGTATTAGAAAGCCAAAAAGTGTGTATTTGTGGGTGCTGACCCTCAATGCGTACAAGAAATCAGCCATTAAAGAATACAGAAGAGTAGAAAAAAAATATAAAAAAAGATAGATACAAATTTCAGGCAGTGGTGTGGATCACGTCAATGGGGAGAAATTCTTTTAAGAATCAAAATGATTTCCCTTCTGTATCTCTCTTCACTGAGGTATAATATTTATTTTGTATCTCTCTTCACTGAGGTATAATATTTCGTCTGTATCTCTGCTCACTGAGGTATAATATGTCGTCTTCTGTATCTCTCCTCAGTGAAGTATAATATGTCTTCTGTATCTCTCCTCACTAAGGTATAATATGTATTCTGTATCTCTCCTCACTGAGGTATAATATGTTTTCTGTATCTCTCCTCACTAAGTTGAAAATATTAGTTGTAAGCAATTAGTAATAAATCTTAATTGTAAGTTATTAGTTATAAGCTTAAGTGATAAATTATAGGTTAGATACATTAATTTGTAAAGCGCCCTTGAGGTGATTTTCCCACAAAACGGCGCAATAAAAGTTATTAATTTATTATTATTATTATTATTAAGGTATAATTTGTCTTCTGTATCTCTCCTCGCTGAGGTATAATAAATCTTCTGTATCTCTCCTCACTAAGGTATAATATGTATTCTGTATCTCTCCTCGCTGAGGTATAATATGTCTTCTGTATCTCTCCTCACTGGGGTATATGTCAATATGTCAAGTATCATATGGGAAGAGATTTGGTTTAGAAACAATATACTCCGCCCAACCGGCAAACTATCGTTAATACCCAAGTACTTCAAAATTTCTAATACGCCATTAAATTCAATATGCTTCAAAAAAAATATGTGGCCGAATGGATATATCATCGAAATATCATAATGTCCTGTCTGGGGTGGCATAGATATTTTAAAAAGCTGTAGCTTTATCATTGAAAGAACACCAAGAGTACAGCTACGATCACTCGCATTGATGTAAATAACATAAACAATTAAACTAAACCTTAGGTAATGTGTTCATTGGCAATAATTGTAATTGTGATTGTTTGGCAAAAATATGTATCAAGAGACAATTATAGTCAATGCCTGTTATATGATCTAGCATTGTGTAACAAATATCAACATTGCCCAAAATGAGTTAAATATGCAGTTTTGATAAAGTTTTTTTTCGGCATCGAATGCTTTGACTATTGTTTGATTCAGCAGACTTTTGTGGCACTTCAGCCATCTAAATTATTCTGACTAATTTAATTTATAATACATGTACATATGTTTTGCTTTTATATTACTTATATTTATATGCACTCACTGCTTGGAGTAATAGAGTAGTATCAATCCAAGGCAGTGTAGTCAGTTTTTGATGATTTTTACCTGACTCGGCGGACCTGGGCGTGGCTAAGACCAAGGCTAGGGTATTTATACATCCATTCATATCACATATCGACATATTGTTTTTGTTTATTCGTAAAACCACTTTTTCACAGTATTGATATCAACAAAAATATAGCATCTAACCTAAAAAACCGTTTAGTTGTGTCAAGTTTAGTGGCATAATAAAAAATGTGGGCGGAGTCCCGCGGTGACCCAGGAGCCCAAGATCATTGTGACAATACGTAGAATCAGAGTATAATATGTGTTGTCTCTTTCTCTCTCATGGTGAACGACGTAAAAACTCGGAGAAAGTGATTTATCGCAAGTTTGTATCGGTTGGGTAAAAATGATTAGCTCTCTCTCCATACATTGTTTCTCCAAGACTCACTGTCACTTACCTCAGAACAGATTCTTATAAACTACTAAGGTAGATAAAGTAAAAAATATTTATTTACTTTCTCGCTTAAACTGCATCCTTTACAGTCGTTGTATAACAACAAACTGACCCTACACAGACGGTAGCCATTCGCTTAATAATACATCGTACATTATGCATTATGTAGGGAGTAGGTAGTAGGCAGTGGGTAGTAAGTTTCTTAATTATTATTGCGAGTTTGCAGACGCAATTATTTAATAAGAGGGCATTTAGCCAAAAAGGCGTGGGGTGGTTAATTATTAAGTGGAATAATGACTCGCTGCGAGTCTCTGTGTTCGCTTGACTTGCGATTTGTTGGCCAGAGTTAGCTTCCGCACACTGTAATCATTGCTTATATCGTGATAACAAGTTGATTGTAGACCGATGGAGAATGTTGCTATAGTTAATGAATGATTAGTGACTTGTTGGTCTAAGACGAGAAGTAAAGCGAATAAAATTCAAGTATTTTTGATTAAAATTTTATAAGAAAATATTCAAAAACATGTAATTTCTTCTGTAAAGACGGAAATTTAAAAATATGTATATATTAAAAAAACAATAAACTTTGTAAAACACCACTTTATTTGAGTTAACCGCCAACCAGGTTTCGCTTTTATCAAGCTTCGTTAGGGCTTTTACATCAACTAAATAACATTACATACAGACAGGATATATATTATTTAGGACAGTGATGAAAGTGAGAGATACAAGATAATAGAAGAGAGATACACAATTACATATGGGGAGATACATATAAAGCTGGATTCACACCATCGTCCGGATCCGCTCAGTGACGATATTGTTCCGCATGAGAGCTTATTGATATGGTATGAATATCAATCAAGGAGTAAGTGCCCAGACAAAGTTGTGTGGCAGTGTATCTATATAAGAGATATAAGATAGGATATACTACAAATACTTGAAATATATATATAAATACAATTGTGTATATACTTGAAAGTACAAAAGGTGTTTTAATTTCACTAAGCATTTTTGTACTAGAACCAGGTATTGTAGTCGTACAGGATTGGTTGTCCGTAAAGTAGAAACGAACAAGGGATTGTACGCTGAAGTGTAGAACGTTGTAGACTTGGACAGAATTACACGTTAAGTGTAGGATTGCATAGAACTTTGGAGGATACAACTGTACGGCTTGCGACAATGTTGGGATGCGACGTTTGTTTGTCTAATTGATCACGTAGATCTATGCAGCCTGAACTAGTTAGCAAACTAGTGAAAGAGTATAATTTTGATGGTTGTCTTAATTTTTCTAAGGTGTTTAATGTTTAATCACCGTTACTTTCAAGAATTTTATTAGAGTTCTCCTTTTTTTACAGTGAATGCCACACAAGAGTTCCAACTGCTCCCAACCGACTAGAGCATCCCCAATGATGGTTTGTTGTGAGGCTGAAAGTAGTAGGGAAGGGAAGGAGATGAGGAAGAGGAAGGTTGAGGAGTACCTGGCTATTTAGATCTGGTCACCAAACACGTCTAAAGCCATTTTAAAGCAAAGTTTCGATTCTGAATGGTGGTATTATATACTGTCTCACTCTATCATTAACTGTTGTACCTA
Organism: Drusus annulatus; assembly: GCA_022651775.1. Classification (NCBI taxonomy): domain Eukaryota; kingdom Metazoa; phylum Arthropoda; class Insecta; order Trichoptera; family Limnephilidae; genus Drusus; species Drusus annulatus. The sequence goes on from JAGWCC010000011.1 coordinate 1,046,147, forward strand.
TATATACCTGTTAACTCTGTATTTTTTATATTAAATAAAACAATAAACTTTGTAAAACACCACTTTATTAGAGTTAATCACCAACCAGGTTTCGCTTTTCTCAAGCTTCTTCAGGGCTTTTACATCAACTTGCTTACTTTTTGCTTCCTTCGAAAAAATCTGTATTTTTTCTTTAGTTATTATATGTGCCCTGACGAAGCTTGATCCAAGCGAAACCGGTTGTCCTTCATCATAATAAATTCTGTGGTTTTAAAACAAAGTATTCTTTTATTTAATTAACAAGTTAAATATTCGGTTATGATCGGTTTTTTTTCTGCATCGAACGACCTGACACTCGTTTGATTCTGAAAACTTTAGGCTCTTTTTTATTTTTATATGAATACTGCACAAGAGTCTCAACTGCTCCTAACCATCTAGAACCAGTGAGACTATGGCATCCCCAAATAGGGTATGTTGTGAGGCTGAAGGTAGTGGGGAGGGGAAAGAGATTGGGAAAAAAAAGGTTGAAAAGTACCTGGCTATTCAGATCTGGTCACCAAACACGTCTAAAGCCATTTTTAAGCTAAGTTTCGATTCTGAATGGTGGTCTTTCACCAGGGCGATACTTAGTGTATCTACCACTCTGGAACGTGCAGCAAATAAGCTTTATATTATTTTATATGAACTAAATATGTTTTGACACATACGAATTTAATAAAAGTTATTGGCGCACGGCGGGTTTGAACCCGCGACCTTTGGATTCGTAGTCGAGCGTCTTACCATTCGACCATGGCCGTCAGTCTTATTTAGAGAATTATGGTAGAAGTCTATGGACTAGGTATACACATATTACAAACTATCCAACTCCTTCCTGGAACACAATCCTTGATTCATTCACAATCATACACTATATTATTCTCACTCCTCCGATTCTCTAATTCATTACATGCCCGACTTGAGTAGTCGATTTAGTCACGCCATGTATTCCAGAAGTGACCACGTCTTCTTGCACATCTTATAGTCTTCTGAAAGTCATCTTGAGTTATTACCGCACAACACTCCCAACTGCTCCCAACCGTCTAAAGCTAGTTTGATTATGGCATTCCCAATTGGAGTACGTTGTGAGACTAAAAGTAGAAGGGATGGAAAATATATGAGAAGGAGAGAGGTTGGGAAGTACCTGGCTGTGTAGATATGGGCACCAAACACGTCTAAAGCCATTTCAAGCAACGTTTCGATTCAGAATGGTGGTCGTTCACCAGGGCGATTCTTAGTGTATCTACCACTCTGGAACGTGCCGAAAATATACTTTATATTATTTTATATGAATTAAATGTGAAACAACACATAATAATTCATTTAAAATTTATTTGCCCACGCCAGGTTTGAAACCCGTGTCTTCTGGATTCCTAGTCAAACGTCTTAAGCACTTGACCACAGAAGCTGTCGAACATATCCAAACCATCTAACTTACAACGAATGGCTGTACAATTATATTAGACAACGAACATAAGTTTAAGAAAATAATGTCTGTATGATCCTTTTATCCGGGGGAAAACCACAAAAAATGGTTTGCCGGCTAATATTAAGTACTGTAGGGATACAAAATTAGGTTGTAGTTTCGTATATCTAGTTTATAACACATTATGATCCAGGAATGTAATGGTAATGAACCCAGTATCCTTGAAATATATATATTTTTAGTGAATTTGATATCCTGTTGCGGCCCAGGGGCTCGCCCCCAAGACGGCTGTCCGGACCCTCTGGTCGGCTGTCGCGCCACTGGTTTTCGCATAAGGTTAACACCGATGTCATTTTTGAGAAATGGATTTTTCTGCTTGTTAAGTGCGAAATTTACTGTGGGCAAAATATGACAGAGACAAAAAATATTCATATTCGAACAAGGGTCCCATATCTCCGGAGCCAGTATAACTATGGCGGACTCGTGAGTACTGTGAGGCTGAAAGAAAAGGGGATGGGAAGGAGATAAGGGAGATGGCGGTTGGGAAGTACGTGGCTATTCAGAAATAGCAACGAAATACAACCACCATAACCGTTTCACGAAAGGGTGAAGAAAGGTTGGTAAGAAATACCCTTCTATACGATCTAGACATGAAAAATAGGCAACACCAATTCAAACAACGATTCGAATCTAAATAGTGGTCTTTCACCAGGGCAAACACCATTACATTTTTCACTAAGGAAAGAAAATAAAATATAATACATCTATGTAAATTTTCAATTATTACAATATTACATTTTTTAAGTGAGTAAAACTTTTATTTTGAAATACAATCATTTTACCTTCACTTTTCACTCTTTCAGACATCTCATCATACATGTTCAGTCCTCTATACATATTTAGAGGTCGCGGGTTCAAACCCAGCGTGCATAAATAAATTTTAGTCAATGTAAATGTGTCATAACACATTTAATTAATGTAAAATAATACTTAGTATATTTGCGGCACGCTCCAGAGTGGTAGATACTCTAAGTATGGCCTGGTGAAAGACTATCGTTCAGAATTGAAACGTTCCTCAAATGGCTTGAGCCGTGTTTGTTGACCATTGGCTATTCAAAGTCAGATACTTCAAGCCTCCCTTTTCTCCATCTCCTTCCCTTCTCCGCTACCTTCAGCCTCACAACACACCCCGATTGGGGATGCCTTAGTTCCACTGGTTCTAGACGACTAGGAGTAGTTGAAACTTTTGTGCGGTATTTACTATAAACAAGTTATGTTATAGACTTCGTATTTTTCACATTCGTTTTTTTTTCAAATTGAAATTAACTGTAAAAAGTAGGTGAAAATATATTTAGTTTTCTCTCGCCGTGATTTCAACTGATCTGAGCCCAGAGAAAAATCCTGCAGCTCACGAAAGTCTTCCGTTTGAGTAACTAATAACTAATAACTAAATAACTAACCATCACGTTGTTTCTCTGCAGAGGCAGAGAGGATGGACCGCCATACAACTCTGTCTTGGCACACACTCCTTGCTTCGTTCACATTCATGCATCATCTCATTCATACTCTTCTGTTATTCTGACGCTTTTCTTAATCTAAAGTAGTGCGACTCAAGTATTTGATTCACTTAATCGTCTCGCGTCTTCCTCGGACGTCTCCGACTTCTTCTTCCATTCACTTTCGCATCGTATATTATTTTCTTTTCCTCGTTCATTTGCTCTTCAAGCCCAAACCATATAAGCGTTCCTTTCTCGATTCTATTTATTACGCTTTCATCAGCTTTGCATTTTTTCCGGATATCCACATATTTAACAAGGTTATACATGTTTTTACGCAGATATACCTCAGGGATGTCATTTCGACAGCATTCAGTCTACTTTTATTCTTTCTCTGCCAGTTCCATGCCTTACTGCCATACATTAGGATCGGTATAAGCACTCCGTTGTGGACTGCTAGCATCGCTTTTTTGGAACTGGATTACTCACACGTCTTTCTTCGTTCATTTAACGACCTCCGCAGTCGAGTGGTAAGACGCTCGACTACGAATCCAGAGGTTCCGAGTTCAAGCCCGACGTGCGCAAATAAATTTTATTTTAATAATATGTTTCGTAACACATTTAATTAATATAAAATTATATATAGTATATTTGTGGCACGTTCCAGAGTGGCCGATACTTTAAGGATCACCCTGGTGAAAGACTCTCATTCAAAATCGAAACGTTCCTTGAAATAGCTTTATTCGTGTTCGGTGACCAGATCTGAATAACCAGGTTCATTTCAACCTTCCTCTGTCCCATCTCCTTCCATTCCCCACTACATTCAGCCTCACGACCTACCCCGATTGGGGATGCTATAGTCTCATTGGCTCAAGGCGGTTGGGAGCAATTGGGATTTTGGTGCGGTATTCACTATAAAAAAATTAAAAAAATATGCTCTAGACACCCAAACCATCTTAGCGTCCTTTTCTTAATCTAGACTAGGCGCAATGCTGGTCTCATGATAATAAGCTTTAAGATTTTAAACCACTTAATCGACCATCCACCTCTTGGCATGCTACTTCTTATTCGTGTCTTCGCAGCCGAAATCATGCCATGTTTAGCATACCCTATGGTCGGACAGATGTTTATGAGCATAGCATGACAAAAGGTATAATTCTTTTAAATAAATCATCTTATAAATAGATATATTTACCGAAAATTTACATACGTTCAAAAAACTTATTAATCAAAAAAAAAAATGAGAAAAATCTATTTTTGGGTGTTTTCCATTGTACTGTAATTGGATTTGATATCTTTTGTACAATAATAAAAAATAATAAAAATATCAAAAACTAATAAAGTACAAGTAAATAAAATTTCCAGTAATCCAACACTTCCACTAAAGTTTTTGATCTTCCAGCAGAGCGGACGGACGTACAGCGTCTGCAGTAAATGTTAATTGTCCCACAGTAACACTAACGAAGTAACTCCGTGTAGTGTTTTTCAAATGTGTTTGGCTTCGGCTCTCGTGAGAACTACTTGCCCGCCCCCCGCTGCATGGCCAGGAACACGGAGGACACATTTGCGCGCTGGTATCGCGTCATCAATTTGAATTAGCCTGAGATTAATTAGCCAAATAAATATACGAAAGAAACCGGGAATACTTAGCCGACTTGTAGACTGAAATTAAGACATCCTTACCTGCTCCAACGTAAGGATTCAATCAGCTTAGTATGACTGATGTGAGGATTATACTGTGTGTAATAAATGCATTGTTTAGGTGAAGTAGTAGCTGCAATCGCTTAGATTTAACTCTCTATTCAATATTAAAAATAATACTTGGATGTTTTGTATAGCGCCCTTTTTGTGAAAAATCACCTCAAGGGCGCTGTACAGATCTTATTTTCTATTATTAGATATTAATTCCTAGTTTAAATGAGAAAATAATACAGGAACATACTTACCTGGCAGGTCATATCAGATAGACACACTTATTGACTTAAAATTATCATTCGACGAATACAACATTTGGGAAACATATACTCCGATGTCGCTGATATATTTAACACGTCAATATCAAACTATACGTTTGGTTTAGTATAGTTGTTTTCATCTGGTAGAGCTAAACTAATAGTTAGACCTGTTACTTGGTGTTATTTTTTCTTTTTCTTTTACAGTATTTTTAAACCTGTTATTTATTGAATATTATTAGTTATTTTTGTATCTGCTATTCAATACTCTTTTTTTTAAATTTTATTTTTCATAATTTTTTGTACTCATGAAGTTATAGTTTAAAAAAAAAATGTTAACATGTATGTATGCAAAAGACTATAACGGGCGTAAATAAATAAATAAAAATTATATTTATAATTTATTTTTTTTCACGTGAAAACAGTTTTATTATATTTACACACTAATCGTTCACACTAACAGATCTTCCAATACACACATAGAATTATTGCAATCAGGGGCCTAAATCTCTATATTTCTACATTCTTAATCTGTAATTAGTAATAGTAATTAGTTATTTAGTTTTAAGCCACTGCATTAATAAACTTATATGTCCACTATTTTCAGTTGGACTCAACCTTAGAGTACATAGAGTGGTACCTATCCAAGGCAGTGTAGTCAGTTTTTGATGATTTTTACCGGACTCGGCAGACCTGGGCGTGGCTAACAGTAAGGCTAGAGTATTTATACATCCATTCATAGCACATATCGACACAAGGTTTTTTGTTTATTCTTCACTTCACTTCACACAGTTCACTTTTTCACAGTATTGTTTTCATAAAAATATAGCATATAACCTAAAAAACCGTTTAGTTGTGTCAAGTTTAGTGGCATGATAAAAAAATGTGGACGGAGTCCCGCGGTGACCCAGGACACCAAGACCATCGTTGCAGTACATAGAAGCGGTGTTTTATATTTGTTGTCTCTTTTTCTCTCATGGTGTACAACGTGAAAACCCGGAGAAAATGATGTATCACAAGTTTGTATAGGTTGGGTAAAAATAATTAGCGCTGCCTCCATACATTGTTACTTCAAGAACTCAACCTTCTTCAAAACAAGACACTAGTAGTACGTTGACTAACCTATGTATAGAAAATTATGTATTTTCTTAACCACATTTGTAAATGTCTGTTCTTAAGTTAATCTTTATCAAACTGTCTTTTTCTGAAGAAGGTTGGATAAAACCAAAACTAGTAGACGAAAATGTTTATTAATAAATAGTTTTAATACTAATCTTGCTTTAGTTTTAAAATGTAATTTTAATGCTCACGAATGTTGAAATATTGAGAGTTAAGCCTGATTCCCACCAACGTCCGGTTCCGCTCAGTGCCGATATTGTTCCGCAAGAAAACTTATTGATATGTTATGAATATCAATCAAGGAGTATGTGCCAAGACAAATTTGTGTGACAGTATATCCTTCTGCCCACCCTTGTGATATTTAACTATTTATTTAGTTAAATAATTATTTTGAAGTGTAAAAATACTTACAACGCAGATTTTTTTTTTTTAAACCATTTTTTTATCACTAAATAATATTTTTAATAATTAATATTTAATATAAATATCATTTAGTGATAAAAAATGGTTTTTGATAAAAAAAAATCTGCGATAATTGTATTTTTACACTTCAAAATAATTATTTAACTAAATAAGTAGTTAAATATCACAAGGGTGGGCAGAAGGTTATACTGCCACACAAATTTATTTTGGCACATACTCCTTGATTGATATTCATACCATATCAATAAGTTTTCTTGCGGAACAATATCGGCACTGAGCGGAACCGGACGTTGGTGTGAATCAGGCTTTAGGCCTCTGATTGCAATAATACTGTGTGTATGTGTATTAAAAGATCTATTAGTGTGGAATAACGATTAGCTTGTAAATATAATAAAACTGTTTCCACGTAGGAATTTTCTGACAGTTAGCGTAACGCGCGTTAAAATATATGGACGTTTACTCCAGTTTCCGCAGCATTTTGCGTTCGCCTTGTTCAGGTTCAGAGAGATCTATTAAGAAAGGTCTTACGTTTTGGGTAACAGCAACTTTTCAATTCATTTCCCTTACTATTTCTCAACAGTCCTTTGCTCCGCGTGAACGTTTTTCATTTACATAACGATCTCCGTTCCAACGTTTTCATCTGCCGCGTTTTCCCCTTTTAACCACTTCAAGTTTTGATGCCATACATTATTTAAGTGTCGGAGCCAGGCCTCTGTTTTTTTGGTCTTTTTCTTAACCAAATTTGTCGGTAGTTTCAGTTTCTTTGGTCTTATAAAACAGTGGGGTGCATGAATATACCTCGAAGCTACAGTAAAATATCACTCTATTATGCTCAAGAAAGCACTTTCGTTTATACTAACGTTAGCAAAATTTCCGTCGTATTTGAAATTGCCCTAAAAACGTACGTAAGTTCATTTTTAGTAAAAATATTCATCATACGAAAATACCATTCGTCTCTTGATAGATAAAAAAATATAGCGCTCTCATACGTTTTATTCCATGCAAATATTCTGCTTCCACAATTGATTAAAACATTCTTTTAATTAAAAGTAAAACTGATAAAGCTTTGTGGTTTAATCGACTTTTTGCGGTTCAAATTTTTTTTTATTTGCCATGGGTTATTTTCTCGAATAGAAGTGATTCTTAAATATTACACGTCGATTCAGAGCGGAAGATGCTCCAAGTGTAGCTCTGGTCAACAATGCTCATTAACGGAAGATTTTATTAGTATTCTTTTTTATAGTCGAATACCGCACAAGAGTCCCAACTGTTCCTAACCGTCTAGACATAGCGGATTATCGCATCTCCAAGGGGGGTGTGTTGTGCGGCTGAAGGTAACGGGGAGGGGAAAGAGATAGGAAAGAGGAAGGTTTAAAAGTACCTGGCTATTCAAAACTGGTCACCAAACATGGCTAAAGCCATTTCAAGCAACGTTATGATTCTGAAGGGTGGTCTTTCACCAGGGCGATACTTAGAGTATCTACCACTCTTTGGAGCCATCTTCTTACCCACTTCACTACCGTTGGCCTCACAACATGCCCTAATTTTGGATGCCATGCTACTGGCTCTAGACAGTTGGGAGTAGTTAGTATTCTTGTACAGTATTAACATTAAACAGGTCGCCTGAATTTGGTTTCATGTATATTTACTGTCCAGATTTGAAAAGTCAGGTTCCTACTATTTAACTTTCCAAATCCCGTACTCATTCGCCTCCCCTAAATTCGAAAAGCCCCACTATATTTCATTATGTGAAAATTTCATAACTATTAGCTATGCGTAAGTTGTTAGGACTCATGTTTTTGTAGGAAGCAATCAATTTGTGGTTTGACGTATTTAATGAATATATAACTTTATAAAAGAATAAAATTTTCATAAAAATCTTTTAAAAATCTGTAGTTTAATACAAACTTATTACTTCATTTTCGTTCATTTGGGACTCAATTTTCGAAGAACGATTTTGATGAAACAGGAAAAAAAAACATATTTTCCGTGTTTTTATTGTAGCAATCAAATAACGTAAGATTCATCTGATTAAATTTGTTTGTTTTATATCACAATTTTTTATGAACTTCATAATTAAATAACCAACATGCGTCCAATGAAATATGCTCTTAAATTATACATTTAAAAAAACCATTACGCCGTTTCCCCGTACGGGTAAGTGGAGAGGATGGACCGCCATACAAATCGGGCTTGGCACACACTCCTTGCTTTATACCAATTCATACATCGTCTCATAGATACCTTTCTTTTCTTCTGACTTTCGACATGCCTCGACTCGAGTATTTGATTCACTTGGTCGTGCCATGTTTTACTCGGGCGTCGCCGACTTCTTCTTTCATTCCCGTTCGGGTCATACATTCTTTTTACAATCCTTTCTTTATTCACCCGCTCTACATGCCCATACGTACCGCCACACAACTCTGTCTCGGCCCACCCTCCTTGCATCATTCATATTCATACATCATTTTATTCATACTATTATGTTATTCTAACTCTTGACATGGCCCAAATCAAGTATTTATGTGTCTTCTTTAAGTGTCCCCGGAAATTTTTATAATTTAGTTTCGCGTAATAAATTCGACTTACACTCCTTTCTTAGCGCATCCGCTCTACCTGCACAAAACATCTAAGCGTCCCTTTCTTAATCATATTCATTACGCTTGCATCAGCCTTGAATTCTTTCCGGATATCAACAATTTCAGCACGGTCATACATGGTTTTACGCACATACGTCTCAAGGATGTAATTTTACAGCATTCAATCTACTTTCATCCTTCCTCTGCCAGCTCCGTGCCTCACTGCCATACATCAGGCGGCCTCCATGGTCGAATGGTAAGACGCTCGACTACGAATCCAAAGATCGCGGGTTCGAATCCGGCGTGCGCCAATAACTTTTATTTAATTATTATGTGTCATAACAAATAAAAATAATAAAAAAGTATATTTGCGGCACGTTCCAGAGTAGTAGACACTCTGAGTATCGCCCTGGTGAAATACCACCATTCAGAATCGAAACGTTACTTAAAATGGCTTTAGCCGTGTTTGGTGACTAGATCTGAATTGCCAGGTACTTCCCAACTTTCCTCTTCCCAATCTCCTTTCCCTCTCCACTAACTTCAGCCTCATAAAATACCCTTTTGGGGATGCTGTAGTATCACTGGCTCTAGACGGTTGGGAGGAGTTGAGACACTTGTGCAGTGTTTATTTAAAAAGGGGGAATATATAAGCACTCCATTGTGTACTGCTTGATCCGCTTCTTTGGACAACATTTTACTAGCGCCAACAGCGTTCAGTCCTCCGTTAATGGAGTTTCCCGCATTCACCCTTCTTTCAATATCCTTATCAGCCAGCAGTCCTAAGCAGTCCACTGCTAGAGCTTCGCTCGTACATAATTTATCAAAAAAATATTTTTTCGTTAGAAACAATCACATGGTGGTTGGACATTATATTAATAATAAAAGAATACTTTGTTTTTTAAAACCACAGAATTTATTCAGATGACGGCCAACCGGTTTCGCTTGGATCAAGCTTCGTCAGGGCACATATAATAACTTTTTGTTTTCATATAATAACAGTTATTATATGTGCCCTGACGAAGCTTGATCCAAGCGAAACCGGTTGGCCTTCATCTTAATAAATTCTGTGGTTTTAAAAAAAAGCATTCTTTTATTATTCTATATTTATGCACATAAAAAATAAATTGCATGCACCTTGTCCCAAATGTGCACGAAGAAAAAAGCACCGAGATATTTAAGAACTCGAATAAATCTATCCCCAAAAGAGATTGTCAAATAAATATATCCCAAAAAAGATATCGTCACAGTAAAGCTTGTTCCACCGCTTATAATTCTCTTTTATTCCGGCCGCGTCACACGTAGGGCGAGAACCCGAGCCCCCGGGCCATAAGTCATAAGAGAGCCGGCACTAAATTATGAATATTTTCGTTACCTCAAGTGAAACACAAGGCCACTATTCATCCCGGCCACTAAAACAAACAGCTATTAAAATAACCCGAAGTTTGGTTCGCGCGAACTCGAGGGTTGACACAAACAGTATTATATTTTCGTAGAAAGCAATCACTTTGTGGTTTGACGTTTTTAATGTAAATTAATTAATAACTTTGTACAAGACCACAGATTATTGTTCATCCCATTGAAATTAATCCTAATAATAATAATAATATTTGGAGAATTTGTATGACGCCGTTTTTCTGAAAAATCACCTCAAGGGCGCTGTACAAATTTTAATTTCTACTTAATATCAATTCCTAGTTTATATAAAAATACAGCTACATACTTGCTTGGCAGTCACTTCTGGCAGGACACAATCACTATATCATAAAAACCTAAAATTTTTATGATTTTAACATGTATTTATATTATTATTTTCTTCTTAGGGCATGAGAGCAAATTTAAAATACAGTATATCGGAGGTATTCTTTTAATTTTTCGTAGTGAGGAACAGATAATGGTAATAATCTTCTAATGAATTTAAGGAAAGAGAGTCTCAACAGTTTTCTTGGTTTGAACAGAAATTCTATTAGGCTTGTTACATCTTTATACCTTCAATAAAAGCATCGGTGCTCATTTTCTCCATAAAAATGGTCATGGTAATTTAGAAGCACTAGAAATAAGGAAAACCATTAAAATTAATAGTCTTTTAATGATCAGTTAATTTTGTCCAGTAGTCTAATATAATATTTCCCAATTTCACGTTATTCTTTTATCACCTTCTCAGTTGACTTTTTGCCTCTTTCATTTCAAATTATTTGTCTCTTTCTGTCAATTTCAGAAAAAATGTCCTGCTACTGCTTAAAAATATGTAACAGTGTTTGGGCTGGTTATATAATTATACTGTGTATTTTTTTGTCTATCTTTGTGTATCTTGCCTTTTGTTTGTATTATTTACTACCGATTGAGTTTTTGTAATTTTAATACTTGATGTATCTTTTGTTTTGTTAATTTTTTTTAACAATTATTTTACACCTTACTGAGTTTTTATAACTGGATTATTTTCACGTAAGTGGGAACATCTATTAAAACCCAGTATAAATCAATAAATCTCTCTGTTTATTTGTTATAATTTAAATGTTTTTTTTTCTTGCTGTTTTCTTATTTTTGCTTATATTGTGTTCTCTCTCTTAATGTAAGAGCACATATAACCACACACTGTATTTTTTTTTTCAGTATAATTTTATACCCTAATAATGCTAAGGCTAAGCAAAACCGGTTTTTCATAAAAACTAAAATAAAATTTGTGGTCTTATATTATTTCATTTTCAACAAATATAATTATTTATTGAACACTAATTTTATGTAATGTCTTTTTATAACCCGCTTTGAGTTTTTAACGATATTATTTCATTTTCAACAAATATAATTATTTATTGAACACTAATTTTATGTAATGTCTTTTTATAACCCGCTTTGAGTTTTTAACGTCAAAACAAGGTGGATGTTATAACAATAATAATAATTGGCTGATTTATATAGCGCCGTTTTCGTGACAGAAATATGACCTCAGGGCGCTTAAAATAATCTTGTATCCAATCCTCTAGCAAAGGGTAAGTGTGGTAAAATAATATTAACTGTCCGAGTGTGAAAATTTTCTAATTTCAAACCGATTTTTGTTATTATTAAATTCAAATAGTAATCTTTTTAAATACCTATCTTTTATGTATTTTAGCAGACATTCTGTATTTTAAATGGGTGGATTAAAGCAACTGATATTTTTTGTCAGCAAGTCATGTTACAACCCATGGTTTTCACGAGTAAACAACTTGTTGGATTTCAAATAGACAATTTGTTAGGGTTCTCACCTTTTTGTTTATTATCCAGTTCCTACCTATTCCACCTTTTCACCATTCGGTTTTGTATTCAACAACACTGTGATCGAAACAAGTGACATTAGAAGAAGAAGAAGTTTTTGGTGAAAAACGTGTTGCTTGTTGGTGCTCTTGCTTTTTTATCGTCGGTTTTGTTCTTTCTCCCAAAATAATAAGTTCAAAATATATGTAATTTCGTAAATTAAGAATATATAAGTGTTGTTAAGCTTCGGTAAATATCCGCCTCTTTTAAACAGGCAAAAAATATAAAGTGACGGTCTCATGAGTCCAAAGGATTCACTTACCTTTTTAAATGCCCTCCCGGTTAGCTTCAGTTGGTAGAACGGATTTTTTTCCGTGTTTGAAATTCGTTTATTTTGATTTGAAGAGGACCTTCTTATTCTTCGTTTAAAAATGGGGGTTACAAAAGGGACCCATACTTGCTGGGTTTAAGGAATTTTAACAATAATACACTCTAAATGCTCTCTCGTATTATAATTGAGAATATTGATTCTACGCCCAGGAAAAGCTTGATTAACTTGGTGAATAACGTTAGAATTGGGTACTCGTAGAGACAAACAATTATACTAAACTGTTCAATATCACCGATACTGGAAAACAAGCGGATCCTGCGCGCTGAGAATCCTCCTGTCCAGTCTGATAGCCGAGAAACCTCGCTAATTCGCTCCTCGATGGCGGCTGCCGGAGATCGTAGCGACTTGGATTATTTATCGCAATATTTAATTCAATTTGCTATTTCACCATAAGCGGTAAATACTGTATTGACTTCAAAAACGTTAACTGCACTATTCGACGTCTACTGTGAAAACTCCAATATTCTCTCTGTTTCGCGGTCAAACGTTGAATAATCTTCCTGGCCGTTTTAACCCGAGTTTGTTGGTCGTTTTGCCCCCACTTTTGGCATTTCATGGGGGCAAATAGACAAAACATTACACCATAATAAATAGATTTTTAACCAGCGCGAAAGTTCAAAATCGCACTGGATCGAATTTATCGTGCTTCGTAACAGTGTATAAGAAGATTTCAAGAATTCCAAACATAACTTCATCGGTGAGTGAATTGGATTAGTGAATCCTTTATCTACCCACATATATAATCATACTTCCATCAAGTAGTATTTTAGTTTATCGTTTTACAGTCCATTATTCAAAATTCACCAAAGCTGAAAACACATTCGGTGTTTTATTGCAGCTTCGGATGCAACACAACAAGTGATAAATAAATTGGGCTAGGAATCACAAATTTGACTGTACTCACAGAAACAAAAATCCCTAGAAGTGTGACCAAAGAAAATTGATATCGACAATTTATCTTTTGAATCTGAGGCTCAATGGAACAATGAAATTGATGAATGAATTTTTCAAAGATCAAGCGAATTTAACACTTGAGTCATGAGCTATGCGAAGGGTCAGAATAATAGAAGAGTATGTATGAGACGGTGTATTAATGTGAATGAAGCAAGGAGTGTGTGCTAAGACAGAGTTGTATAGCGGTTTGTACTCTCTGCCTCCCCCTGCGGCGAAACGGCGTGATGATTAGTTAGTTAGTTTTAAGTTGACGATTCAATAAAATACACTTTCAATACAGTTCAACATTCCTTGCCGTCGACTTAGAAACAATGAACTGCTGTTCCTCCATCATCACTCTACTAATTATGAGTATCATTCTCCACTGTCCAGAATGTTGAGACTTGTTGACTCAAGCCATGGTCTAGAAATGTTTGGTACCAGTCTAAATGATTTTTGTCATTCTTTACGATAATAATCTTCGAAGAATACAATTTATTATGTCTAAAATCATTGACTCTACCAAAACCTTGTTCTGGTTTTGATTTGAATGCTCTATTAAATGTATATTTTTGTTCTATTTTTGTCATTGCTTCATTCCGATATTGTGTATGTGCTGTTCTTTCTCTAGTGCTTAATTTTTCTCATTTCCATTCCATTAATGGAAGATTGAACGCTGTTGGCGCAAATAAGAAATTGTTCAAAGAAGCGAAGCTAGCAGTCCACAATGGAGTACTTATACCAACCCTTATGTATGGCAGTGAGGCCCAGAACTGGCAAAGGAAGGATGAAATTAGACTGAATGCTGTGGGAATTAGATCCTTGAGACGTATATGCGGTAAAACCACGTGTGACCGTATTAAAAATATGAATATCCGGAAAGAATGCAAGACTGATGTGAGCGTAATGAATAGGATCAAGAAAAGGACGCTTAGATGGTTTGGGCATGTAGAGCGAATAAACTAAGAAAAGAGTGTGAAAATAATATATGATGCGAAAGTGAATGGAAGAAGAATATATACAAGCTATGATAATTAAAGAGGTCTGTACTGTAAATCTAAGGTCAAAGGTAATTGTTTTTTTCTTTTTTAATAATGAATGTGACAACCCTTGTATGCAAACCGAACGAAATGCAGTTAGCATTAAAAGCTCACATCTCAATGGGGAATGTTTGTCTCTCCCGATGGGATATCGCCACATCTCAAGTTCGTACCTCCGAACCCTCGAGGTGGAGAGCTATAATATTATCTTTTAGGTGGCAGAGGTGGTGTCTCGCTCACGGGTTTTATTTTATTTTGAGTTATGGCACCATCGGAGCGACGACCCATGAACGAAAAAAGGTGTGACAGTCGCACTAATACGTCCCTTGTTCCGTGTCAAGGAGTGCGCGGGAATATTGAGGAGGGTGCATCTACCATTTTTTAATCAAAATATATTACAAGGGTATAACAAAACACTGTTTTACCTATGATAAAGTGTGTTTCAAATAAAGCACGATGGTTAGATTAGGTTAGGTTGGTTATTTTAAACTAGGTTAGGTTAGGTTAGCATAAGATCAGGCCACTTGATTGATTAAAAAAAAACATTTGTATAAGAATGCCGAGGTTACCCAAAAGTAGAACCTTGAAGTAACAATGTATGGAGAGAGAGCTAATTTTTTTTACCCAACCTACACAAACTTGCGATAAATCACTTTCTCCGGGTTTTTACGTCGTACACCACGAGAGAGAAAGAGACAACAAATATAATAAACCGCTTCTATGTACTATCACGATGATCTTGGGCTCTTGGGTCACCGCGGGACTCCGCCCAAATTTTTTATTATGCCGCTAAACTTGAGACAACTAAACAGTTATTTTAGGTTATATGCTATACTTTTGTTGAAAACAATACTGTGAAAAAGGGGTTATACGAATAAACAAAAACATTATGTCGATATGTGATATGAATGGATGTATAAATACCCTAGCCTTTGTCTAAGCCACGCCCAGGTCCGCCAAGTAAGGTAAAAATCATCAAAAACTGACTTCACTGCCTTGGATTGATACCACTCTTTATACTCTAAGGGTATAGCACAATGGGCTTTAATAATTTGTGGGAAATAAGTTATTCATTTTTAGTAGGTGATGTTATTTTTTGGATGAACGCTGCTTCGATAAATTTATTATTGCGTTGTCTTAAATACACAAAAATCAGTACATCGTGTCTGGAAAGTCGTGGTACAAGCGGGAAACTGATGAATCTCCATTACAGTTAGAGTGGATTTTGTAGTTTTTATTTTTAATTTGAGCTTTCGTTTTCAAGTTAATCGAGTCCAAGTTGGATTTTTTGGTAAATTCTAATTTCTAGTTCGCAATCAGCTGTTTGTTGTATTTAAAAATGCTCCAAAGCGTATATCTTGCCCAAATGGTTTGTTGATCTCAAAGTTACCGAAAAATATTACTAAAATCAAGAAAAAAGTTTTTTTAAAGCAATAAATGCTTTATCTAATTGAAAAAGAGTTTTAGTTTTTTTTATTTCTCAGCTGTAGATGACCTCATTTTTTTGCTGTACCACTAGTTTTCGGACACTGTGTATACAAAGAAGTGGAAAAAAACAGTTTTTTACGCCGTTTCTTTACAACTTTGTCTGGGAACACATTCTTTGCTCCATTCACTGTCATACATCGTCTCATACATATTATTTTGTCATTATGACTCATAACATGGCCCGACTCAAGTATTTGATTCACTCGATTGTGCCATGTTTTCTTCGGGCGTCCCCGACTTTTGCTACCATTCAAATCCGCATCATATATTCTTCTCACACACTTTTATTCGTTTTTTTGCTCTACTCGCCCAAACAATTTAAGCGTCCCTTTTTTAATCCTATTCATTACGCCTTCATCAGCCTTCCATTTGTTCCAGATATCCAAAATTTCAACGAGGTCACACGTGGTTTTACCGCACATACGCTTCAGGCATCTCAATTCTACAGCCTTAAGTCTCCTGTGTTTTATGTCCTGTATTCGTTATTTATGAAATGCACAATATACAATCGCTTCTAATTAATATTATTATAATTTTGAAATTGATGCTAGACACATTAACTTATCATACGTATTTGTGATACATGCAGTAAACCTTATATCTGCGTGCGCAAGGAAGAACGGAATGAGTCAATTAACGCAGATGTTCAGAAGAGCATATTATATTATTATACGACTCATCTCATTTTTCCTGGCTAGATATGTATCTTAGGAAAAATTCTGCATACTTAATTTAATTTTTTTTTTATTATTATTCATTCCGTTCATTCTTGCGCTCACAGATGTAGGTTGCTGAATTATTATAACTGATCACTTCAATTAAATTTTCTCCTTTAAGACGAGCTGAGATCATATTCATGCATTTTATTTTCAAAATGCCAGTTTTTTTTTGCAAAAATGACGGAATTTGATTATGTAAAAAATGCCACTCATAAAATATTATTACATTGATATCTTATGAAGGGTTCATAGATTTATGAGGAAGCTAACAAAATGGCCAGCATGCTAGACGCGGTCCAGATAAATCTAGTTAAACTATTTCCAGACGAAACAGTTTTGAAGGGGAATCTAAAGCCATTTTGTTTTTCTTATTGCCGACTCAACAACTCAGAAATTTATTTCTTCTTGTATCCGGCAGCTACCTATGGATTTATGTGCGTTGAAACCTACGTATAATGGCTCTTCTATTATAATAAAGACTAGCATTTATTCTCTGAATGTTTCTTTCTGTCTAAAAAATTTCAATATATTTTTCACTTGAATTTCCTAGGAAATCTTTCTTGTCTTTGCTGTCACATAATTTAGATAAAAACTTAAAATCATGTAGAAGTTTATCAGGCTGTTTTATCAATTTTCATTTAAGTCTAAAAGTTGCAGAAACAGAATTCTGTTATAAAGGAACAATAATACTATCCATGTTAATTGAAATATGTAGAAATAAATATATATAACATAACTCCCGGCAGAAAAAATACATTTGTAATAATCAAATTTGTTGTTTTTTTTTTCACTATTATTATTATTATTTTATATTCCACGACGCAAGAGCTTTAGTACGCGACTCTGTTTATGAGGTGCACAAAGATTTATTTATGTTTTTAACAAAGATCTCATAAACACAGTTGTTCACCAAATACATTAAGAGATGAATGATATAAAAAAAATAAATTATTTATTTAATTATCTACGCCCTCATGGGCTTTTACATAACATATTATATAAAACAAAAAATAATAGTGACATAAAAAATAACAATGATTAGCACCCAAAAACATGATTAATTCGATAGAAATTAATAATATAATGCAAGTTAACACTAGTATTTTTGAAAGAGGTATGCTACTATAGCCTTCTTGTAACTAGATTCAGTGCAGTTGAATATATCTACTATTTCAGCAATAGAATTACTCACTGCATGCAATCTAGGTAGAAGCGAGTATTTAATTGTAGATACATGCATAGTGTAATAAAATAAACTAAACATTTATTTAAACCCCACATATTGACAAGGTATTATATATCCGAAGGAGATATATGAGTACAAACTGAAGTAGTGTGACGCATTTTATATGATATAATAACGCAAATAATGTGATCAATGAAAAAAAAAGAAGATAAGATGTAAGAGAGGTTCACTTTTATACACATGTTATGAGATAATCGTTGTATTTTTATGAAAAAAACAGCAATTTATAAAATGTGTGTAAAAAAATATTTTCTTTAAGAGTATGTAGATCGTTATGTACCTAACGGTTGCTCTTTTAGAGATGAATCATGATGATGATTCATCTCTAAAAGAGCAATCAAAATTAGCAATCAAAGCAATCAATTTGATGAGATCAAAAGATGTGAGAGTGACAGAACTCTATATATGTGCATCTAAATTTATCTAAGGTGGATGCAGCTTCATGGAATAATTCCATCGCTTTATATGTTAGCGTGTTTATATAAAATGTGCACTAACCGTTGAAACCCGAATCACAAAGGTTCAAAAAAATCCGTAAATGCATTTAAAAAATAATACCGACTGTAATTTTTATTGAAATAATATTGATTATCTTCAACGAAAATAGGAAACAGAAAAAATGAGAAAATAAAAAGAATTAGGTTACGACCGTGACTCGAACTCTAAAATAGCACTTGAAAGTCTTCACCATGCCAAACTAGAACATTGTGTAACAAATATCATCATTTTTTAAAAAATATTCTACTTTTGCTCACTGTCACTTACCTCAGAACAGGTTCTTATGACCTAGTGAGGTAGGTTATGTAAAAATATAATGTAAGAAACAAAAAAGTTCATGAATAAAAAAACAAAAAAAAGCCTCTCTACTCTATTCGGCAGTAACGTTTCTGCCAATCAAGCTACCGAAACCTTATAAAAAGTGGAATTTTAATCAATCTCTTACTCTCTTGAATGAATACTATTTTTTTCAATTTAAATAGTTTATCCCAGACACCACCTAGGCATACAAATGTACTCTAGTAGAGCTTTGCATACCATTACAAAGATGGCAGCCAGATCGGTAGAAATTGAATGAAACCCGATACACGTCAAGAATGAACAAATTAAACATTTACAGAAAACTCAAATTGTGTTAGAATGCAGGTTCCTTCCAAGCGGTTGAATTGAACTGTATTACCAATACAAAACCAGGTCAGGTACCTGATCCATGTATTTAGAGAAGACGGACATGATGGCCATATTGAGCGGTAGAGGAGAATGTTAAACATTCGTGCAAATATGCTCTACAGTCGTCTCTACAGATGCAATACGGTAGTGAATAGTACTTTATTGAATGACTCTCTATACGAACATTTTGCACATGTGAGCTATGTTCTAGATAGAAGAAAGCAATGTACAACCAACTACGATATCGTGTACCGAATATTATGCGAACTCCCTTCTTATTGCAGCCCCCTCTTTGAGGCCTAATTTATTGTTTCTACAAATAAAACACATTGAATACTTGATAACACCTGAGAAAATTACTTGGTATACTTTGAAAAATATAATCTATCTAGTTATGTAGATTTTTTTTTAATTCTACGTAAATTTAAATTAACATTGGGCCTCAAGGGGCTTTTCTAAATAAGTAAAGTAAAATAAGCCTATCACACAAAAGAATAAAAGATTCATAATAAAAATTTAAAAAAATGCAATATAGCATGAGTAGAGGTAGCATAAAAAAAATAATAAATGAAAATACGAATGGATCCCAGACCATGCATGACCGCCATAGCGGGAGCTGTCTAAATGTTTGCAGTATTTATGACGGGAATAAGGATTGTATTATGTATTATGTTCTCAAAATACACGAGTGTCAAGGACAAAGCTTAGCACACTCTTGCCATTGCCCTACAAAACACACTCTAGAAGCATTGAGTATCTTGGCATTGAATTCGACGAAAATCTTCGATGGGACTCCCACATAAACAAGATTACAAAAAAAAAACTCATCAAGGTCATGTTCTTCTTTAGAAACATAGGCAATATTCCAAACAAAAATGATTTGTAAAAAGTTAACTATGCCCTTTGCCAATCACGTATAGAATATTAAATTATTAAATGGGGATCTGCCTGAAACACCCACATGAAGCACCTCGTGAAAACACAAAAAAGTATTATAAAAAACAATCCTAAAACCTATGAGAACTCCGTCAAAAGAAATTTTTAAGAACTTTAATGTTCTCAGCATTACAAAAATAAACACAAAAAAGCTCTTCTTAATTTAAAAAGAAAGAGTGAGTACCTTACTGACCAATACACTCACACAACAAGAACAAAAACCTTAAATAAAATCAACATTCCAAGATTGAACACACCTTTTGGACAGGACAACCACAAGTTCCATGTTGCCAAATTGTATAATGCTCACCAAAATTACATTAGAGATACTACAGTCCAAATTTTCAAGAGCAACATAAAAATGTGGATAAATAATTATGAAGAGAGGAAATTATAAAGATTATAAAGTCAACATACAGGTAGAATCAGTGACACCAACGCAGCAACCTCCAGTCCGCCTCGGGACAGGAATCCCTAGTGAGGAGGACTGTGTATAAAATATTATTGTTTTCAACATATCCACATTACAATATTATAGTTAAATTATCGTATAGTGTTTAATAAAAAATAAAACTTTGTGGAAAAAATTACACCAGAAAGAAGATTGTCATTTATTCCAAAACAAAAACCAGATGTTTTGAAATAACTACGGTTACAGGAAAAAAAATCACAAAGTTTGTTTTAATTTGGATTAACACTGGGTTTCAAAGGGTTACGATGTTTGCCGTGCATCATTTACGTAGTGAAAAATATCAATTACTTACAGAGAAATAACAAAACATTAAAGATATTTCATTATATTTTTTGTTTTTGTTTTATTGAACTTTATCTTTAACTGGTCCTAATCGTCTGGAGCCAGTGAGACTATGGAATCGCCAATTGAGGTATGTTGTGAGGTTGTAGGTAGTAGGGAGGAGAAGGAGATGAGGAAGAGGAAGGTTAGAAGTACCTGGCTTTTCAAGTCTGCTCACGAAACACGGCTAAAGCCATTTCAAGCAACGTTTTGATTCTGAATGGTGCCACTCTGGATCGTGCCGCAAATATACCATACATAGTATCTTTTATGAATCAAATGTGTTATGACACACATACTCCGATGCCGCTGATATATTTAACACGTCAATATCAAACTATAAATCTAATTAAGCATCAGATTTATAGTTTGATATTGACGTGTTAAATATATCAGAGAGATCGGAGTAGGTGTGTCAGATCACATTTAATTCATATAAAATGATAAAAAAGTATATTTTCGACACGTTCCAGAGTGGTAGATACTCTAAGTATCGCCCTGGTGAAAGACCATTATTCGGAATCGAAACGTTGCTTGAAATGGCTTTTAGACGTTTTTGGTTACCAGATATGAATAGTCAGATACTCTCCCACCTTCCGATCTCTTTTCCCTGCCTACCACCTTCAGCCTCACAACATACCCCAATTGGGGATGCCATATTCTCACTGGCTCTAAGCGGTTGGGAACAGTTGGGACACTTATGCGGTATTCAGTATTAAAAAAATACTATAATACGCGAAGCTAATAAGAAACAAGTTATGTAAAAGGTAACTATGTTTAATACTTTTATGAAAAAAAAACTATCTTTCCATCACGCCGATTTCCCGCAGGGGTAGGCAGAGAGGACGGACTGCCAAACAACTCTGTCTTGGCACACACGCCTTGCTTCATTCACATTCGTACATCGTCTCATAAATACTGTTCTGTTATTCTCACTCCTTACATTACCTTTATGTTTTTTTTAAATATTATATTCCGAGAATGTATTTCTAAAGCTTGGTGCCCACGTCTGGGTTCTTTGTGACGCGGAAAAAACTCTGACGTGTGCACCGGGCCTAAAGCTAAGGTTTTAGAATTAATTTCACACAATAATATTAAAACTCATGCTCAAGCATAACAGATTCATTTTTATTCACTTGAAATATTCTCCAATTAATTTCCTTGACGCAAATCCGACCCAAATATTTTTCAGTCATCATTCATAGAGGAAAAAAATCTAATTCCAAGCGGGATTAAAAATAACCCCTTAACATCAAAAGGGGTAACATCATAAACGCCCTTAACTACACACATGATTATGACCCTTCCGGACATTAAAAAAACCCTGATTAATTCCATTTAAGTCCTTCGCTGTTACTAAAGGGCATTAGGGTTTAAGGCGTTTGGACGGTTATGAACGTGGGTGAGGAAGACGAAGGCATTGTAACCTCTCCCTCTTCCTCATAAACGACGCAGATATCAGAAAGAGAGGCCAAAACGGAGCTCTCAGTGGCTGGATAATACGTGATGAGAAACAGAAGCGTGACAAATTAACATTATTTTGTGTCGACCAAACTTTTGAGTGTAAATAATATATCAAATAGTTACCCTGGCCAAAGGTAATAAATCTTTTTTTTTTACTCGAGAACATCAGTCGGTACGAGTCTCAACAAAAATGCACTAAGACTGAACATTAAGCCCAGCAAAAAAAATCACGTAATAAACACACTTTTACTGTTTTTTTTGTGTTCACATAATTTCGTTCATATTGCTTACCATGGCTAATATGACCTAACATAACAATTAGCCGTACCACCTTGACAAAATAATACACCATTAAAAACACATCACGAAACCGACGTGGGAATGCAACTGTAATATTATTTATTATAATAAAGATATGCGAAGCGAAACTAATATTTTAATTTGATATTTAGAATGTGCATCAAATTTATATCAAGCGAGCAAGTCCAAAAAATATGATTAAACATAATGATTTAAATTGTTAATTTGTAATGATAACTGACTACCGTGAACGTGGTGCATATCTACTGAATCGCTACTTTAACCGAATAACTGTCATGTAAGTACGTAAAATGCCTGTTTTGAAGAAAGTTTTATGGGTAGAGTTAAATACACAGAGCGGGTACCGACTAACTCCCTTTTCAACATTAGAAGCTATAAGTGAACGCTTTTTTTTTGTTATATTTTGTGTAAAATGGCTAACTAACTAACTCACCATCACGCCATTTCACCGCAAGGGTAGGCAGAGAGGACGGCCCGCCATACAACTCTGTCTTGGCACACACTTCTTGCTTCATTCACATTCATACATCGTCATGTTTTTAAAGAAAGTCAAATATTTCCGGGTAACGAACAAATAGACAATATTTTAAAAACCCCTACTGCCATCATAATAAGCGTAAACTGTTGCTTGTGCAATGATGGAGGACTTAACCAGCAGAGGAATCGAACTCACGACGCCTGGGTGGGAACCCGACACCATTATGCACTCAGCTACTAACCGGTCATAATTTGTCTAACTTGATCGTGCCATGTCTTCCTCGTCCCCTACTTCTTCTTCCATTTATTTTTGCGTAATACCTTATTTTTTCATTCCTTTCTTCGTTCATTCGATCTAGATGCCCAAACCATCTAAGCGTCCCTTTCTTGATTCTATCCATTACGCTTACATCAGCCTCTCATTCTTTCCGGATACCCACATTTTTAACACGGTCATACAAAGTTTTACCGCAAATACGCCTCAGGGATCTATGTAAAATGACAGATTTTATACAGTAAAAAAATACCACTCTGGTATCTAAGAAAATATAAAATAATAACATTTTAAAGGATGCTCCAATCAACAATTTTGTCAATCGGAATGCTTGTCACTTACCAATATAAAAAAATACAGTTACCTACGAAAAGAAAAAAATCCTACCTTAGAGTCTGACGAACGAAAGAGTGCGGCTGACGACTGATGCGCAGAAACGCATTTTGGTAAGAGGCGAGGTCATCTGGAAAAAAATCGCCAATTAATTCGTTTACTATATCTATATTAACAATTATTATTTATATTGAATGTCTGAATAATAAGCTTAAATTTGTTGTTTAAGACTTATTTCTAAAACCGGTGTAACGTCCCAGTAACAATGGAAACACGTTTATAAGAGGCCTGCGTGGTCAAGTGGTAAGACGCTCGACTACGAATCCTGAGGTCGAGGTTTCTGTTATTAATATTTGTCATAACACTCCTGTACTCCTTTGTACAACTTTAAATGTATTTATGTGTAAAAACTTTCATGTCTTTAATACATAAGTAAATAACTTCATGTAGAATAATATAATATAGAATATTTGAGGCACGTTCCAGAGTGGTAGATACTCTAAGTATCGCCCTGGTGAAAGACAACCATTCAGAATTGGCATGTTGCTTGAAATGCCTTTAGCCGTGTTTGGCGACCAGATCTGAATAGTCAAGAACTTCCCAACCTATCTATGCCCCATCTCCTTCTATTTCCCACTACTTTGAGCCTCACAAAATACCCCAATTGGGGATGCCATTATCTCACTGGATCTCGACAGTTGGGACTCTTGTGCGGTATTAAAAAATACATTTTATATGTCAAAGACCGGAGTAGCGTTCCGGTGTGCATCCATTGATGGCAAACTCTGGTGAAATCAAAATTTAACCGCTGTCAATAATATTAAGCGACTGTTCATAGATGGCGTCTAGTGAGGCCAACATAAAGATGAACAAAATAGTTAAGAGCAATTTTTTTAATTAAATTTAGCATCCAATATCAAATATCCACGCTACGGGTAAGTGATTTTCTATTAGGCACAGAGTGAGCACCATTCACCAACTCTTTAACGAGTTATAAATACTTGCTATCGAGGCAATGAGTGCCCGCTACAAGGAGAGGTAGCTACCTGCAGTTACTGCTAAAGAAGGCGGAATTACAAAATGTGACTCGTCAATTTTTCAAAGTCATTATAAACGAATAACCCATGGGAAGTCGGTCGCGGTGGCCGGAGCTAATCGATTGGACGATGGATCAACTTAAATAAACCCCCTCATACATTTCAACGGAGTAACACTGCAGAAGACATAGCAATATAAATTCTAGTGTATTTGGGTTAGTATATGAAGACAACGAGTCAAAAAGTCAAATAAATATTGAAGGAGTTAAATACATACATTGCCTGTTCAAAAGAAAAGGTGAATTTTGAATTTTCGCGGACTGTGTGTTTCGATTATCGATTTTTTTGTTGTTGTTATGTTGGTACACATATGTTTATTATATATTAGCATTATTAGCCATTTTGGATTAGTGGTTTGTTTTTGACAACTGGAAAGGTTAGTCACGTTTTTATGTGTTCTTTGATTTTTTACTTTTGAAAAAAAATGGATCAAAGAATATGTATTAAATTTTGCGTTAAAAATGGAATAAAGTGCTCCAACGCAATTAAAATGTTGACTGTGGCATTTGGCGAGTCTACTTTGTGTTAAAAAAGTGTTTGTAAGTGGTACAAACGCTTTACAGAAGGCTGAGAAGATGTTGATGAGCGTCCTGGAGTAGTGGAAAAACAAATCATGGATTTTATTCCTTAATCCATTTTTTTCAAAAGTACAAAATCGAAGAACACACAAAAACGTGACCAACCTTTCCAGTTGTAAAAAACAAACCACTAATCAGAAATGGCTGATAATGCTTACATATGATAAACATATGTTTACCAACATAACAAAAAAAAACCAATTATCGAATGTACACAGCCCGCGAAAATTCAATATTCACCTTTTATTTTGAACAGGCCTCGTATATAAACTAACTAACCATCACGCCGTATCTTCGCAGGGGTAAGCAGAGAAGTAGGACCGCCATATAAATCTGTCTGGCACACACTGCTTGCTTCATTCACATTCATACATCGTCCCATACATACTCTTCTGTTATTCTGACTCTTCACATGAACCGAATGAAGTATTTGATTTACTTGATTGTGCCATGTCTTTCTCGGGCGTCCTCGACTTCTTCTTACATTCACTTTTGCACTTTTTTTAAAACAACAGTCTTCAGTACCTGGTTGGTTTAAAAAAAAATTTACTCAGGTCTTTCAATTCTCTGACTGAGTAACCTGAAGCGACGAAAAGCTTAAAAAGTCACAAACTTGTGTCGCCTGAGTCAAGCCTTCTTCCAAGTGGTGAACATATTTTAGATGGCTGAAGGGCCACAAAAGTCTTCAGAATCAAACAAGAGTCAGAGCATCGTATGCGGAAAAAAAAACTAATCAAAACTGCATATTTAACTCGTTTTTGACCAGAGTGCCGCTTAGGCCCTTTGAAAATAAACTTTATTACTTTGTATAACGCACGTTGTAAACTTAATAAAAATCTCATCGCAAATGACGAACAACGTTGCCCAGCCGAGTGGCGATATAGATCCCCTGTTCATACACCGTACATACTGGTGCACTCCTGTGACGCGTAACACAAAAAAAAACCTTAGTCTATATATCTTTTGCAGTATTTCACCCATAGTATGAAAGTAAGGACATTACGAACGGTCACACTGGGTTAAGTCGACAGCGGCAGAGGTTGGTTAACTGTGTTGTTAATGTATTTCCACTCTCATTTTCGCCTTGGTAAACGACCAAATTCAGGAACGAATTATAATCGTAGGACTTCTTCTCTTTTTGGTGATTTTTTTAACACAGCGTTTCATATTTTCGCTGACTTAGGGTATTAAAACTCTTGTGGAGTAATCAGTAAAAAAAACACTGCGGGAGTAATTTTATGTAGGCGGAGTATTCTCGAACAGATTATGAATGTATGACGGCCTCCAAACCAAACAAAACCAAAGGTCAAGGGTTCAAACCCGGCGTGCGCAAATAACTTTAATTTAATTAATATGTGTCAAAACACATTTAATTCATATAAAAGTATATTTGCGGCACGTTTCAGAGTGGTAGGTACTCTAAGTATCGCCCTGGTGAACTACCACCATTCAGAATCGAAACCTTGCTTGAAATGGCTTTAGCCGTTTTAGGTGACCAGATCTGAATAACCAATTACTTTCCAACCTTCCTCTTCCCCTTCTACTTCCCTTCCCCACTACCGTGAGCCTTACGAGATACCCCAATTGAGGATGTCATTGTCTCACTGGCTCCAGACAATTGAGAGCACTTGGGACTCTTGTGCGGTATTCACTATTAAAAAAAATACCATGAGTCAACAAAGGTATTAAAGATTATGCAGCGATAACATAATATTTTTAAAAAGGTCAACCTTTTTGAATCAGTTATTCACAGAATTGTTAGTTATTCAGTTACCAAGCAAAAGGTATCCTACCTGAGTATCGAAAAATACAGCCTTTGATTCGCAGTATTCATCTTGAATCCTTAACAGAAATGTACATACGAATATTTGAACAAATGGGCTTCCTCGAAAGATCTACAGTTAAATCCCTATAAAACTTCTGGACGTCGGTTTATATCTTATTCTGATGCATGGCACCATTAATAATGAGCTTATGAAGAATACAGATGCGATGCCAGCCTTGATAACTTGTGTTGACATATTATTTTTGAAATTAAATCCTTTTACAAATAGCGCCACGGCCGGCGAGAAGATTAACCGAACTTCGAGGGAACTTCTTAAACCACCCCCATTCTTTCTGCGCCCTGGTACCTTTGTTCGGAGTAATATTTCAATGCAGGGCTGACGTTATCCACCTTCTGAAAAATGCCCTGTATTCCTAGTCAATGATGGAGTGCATTGCGCGGAAGCTGCAAGGAGCAAGCTCCCTACGTAGTTTAATGCAAATGTTTCGCACTGCGAGTCCTTCGCTGTATTAAATCAAAAGTTTAGTTTTCGGTATAAGTGTTTGAAGCAGAAACTTTTTGTTCAAATGGTTGGCTGATTTGAATCATTTTATTATAATTGTTAGTATGCTACAAAGATGCACTTACGAAAGCACGCATAATCTTAAGAACAAAATATATTTTTAAGTTCAACAATAATATCAGGACTTAGTCATTTAGATATTCGCTTGTACCTAGATTGCATGCAGTGGGTAATTCCTTCGCAGAAACAGTTGATATTGATCAACTGCACTGAATGTAGTTACAAAAAGACTATAATAGCAATAATAGCATACCTATTCAAAAAATACTAAAGTTAATTTATTCTATTGTAACAACTGTAGTTGCTTAGTTATGTTTTTGTGTGCTTATCATTTACTCCGTATTCTTTCTGTATCACTATTATTTTATATTATGTATTGCACAGTTATGTAAAAGCCCATGAGGGTGTACATAGCAAAATAAATTATATTTATAAAAGTAAGTGAATTAAACCATGCAAATACGAAGGATCTCTTATTTTATTTCAGAATACAGGTTGACAATGATATATCTTTGCAGAGGTGGTCAGAAAAGGAACTAAAAACGCTGTTTTTTAATACTTGACAGTCAAATTATTTTTTATTGGTGTTCTTTAAACTTAACTGTTTTTTTTACATGACATAGTTTTATTTTAAAGGTATTTGAAATGATTGACTTTTAAAAATTCAATATTAGGACTAGCTGAAATTCGAATTGTTTTGTTGGCTTTGCAAAAAATAAATACCCGTGAAAAGAGTTTTTTTTTAATTGTTCGATTGGTTACTTTATTTTAAAGATTCCATCAATTTTTTCGGATGGTGTGTGGTTAGTAAATGTACGCATTAAAATATTTTCACGAAATTGTCGTTTTTCAAACTCAAAATTAGCTGGAATAATAAAATTTAATCTATGATGGTGACGTCACCAGCTGCAAAGTTATCAATGTTGTAATTCCCAAGCTGTAAGTCGCGTGATTGAAGTTGAGGCAAACAACACACACTTAGGATCAAGTGTATTGGTGCATATGTATACACTTCCAATAATATTTGGATAATTTGTTTAGTGCCGTTTTTGGGAAAAATCACCTCGACAGCGATGTCCTTGAGAATAGTTACTGAAAGATAGCATCTGGTTTACGCCTGCATGGCAAAAATGTGACACCAAACAAATGCATTTGTATTTGTATTTCGAACATTTTAAAAGATTAAGTGGTGTTTTTTTTATATTTTCGCAAAAAGCATTTACTTTGTGGCTGTGAAAAGTGTAAGTGTTCTATTTATAGTGTTTTTTATGTTCACTAGTACAAAAAAAACAAAAACAACCGACAGTGAAAAAAATTAGCTTAAAAATAAAATTCTCTTGGATTTTCTTTTCCAAAATGGAAAAACAAGTTTTAAATATGCTGTATTTAAACAAAGCATCTCTGTGAGAACAGAACTATGATTGCCTCGAAATTCAATGCGATATTCACACCTACTGCGTTACTGTAAAAACATGCAACAAACAAATTAACAGGACTGTTTTTTTAATTTTTTTACATGAATACCGCACAAGAGTCTCAACTGCTCCCAACCGTCTAGAGCCAGTGAGACTATGGCATCCCCAAATTGGGTATGTTGTGAGGCTGAAGGTAGTGGGGAGGGGAAGGAGATCGGGAAGAGGAAGGTTGGGAAGTACCTGGCTATTCAGATCTGGTCACCAAACACGGCTTAAGCCATTTCAAGCAGCGTTTCGATTCTGAATGGTGGTCTTTCACCAGGGCGATACTTAGAGTATCTACCACTCTGGAACGTGCCGCAAATATACTTGTTATTATTTTTATATGAATTAAATGTGTTATGACACATATTAATTAAATAAAAGTTATTGGCGCACGCCGGGTTTGAACCCGCGACCTTTTGATTCATAGTCGAGCGTCTTACCACTCGACCATGGAGGCCTGTATTTAACTATTCAAAATAAGTTTAAAAATAACGTTTTTTCAGGCATGCAATAAAGCACCCACGGAGCGATTTTATGAACATTCAATAAATAGTTTTATCATATGCACACGATCGGCTACAACAAACGAGACAGGGAGATATTTGCTTCCAGCGTGGCCTGGTAAAATATCAACGTTATAAAATTTCTTCCAATGGCTTAAGCTTTTATTATTTATAATATACATTGTGTTTAACGCTCACACCCCGATATTTCTGAGGTTATTATTCATGAAAATCTGAGAAAAACAAATTAGGTTGATAATTATTTTCCATTAAAAAAAAACGCACTCGAGTCCTGTTTCATAAGCAAAAAAAATATTTCGGATTTATAGCTAAAATACCCCACTAAACAAAATGACTTTTTAATTCTTAACATATGACAATATAAACCTTTCTTGTACGCTCTTGAGTTATTTTACGTAATTTTGATTTGAATTGTAAAATAAATAAATGCCATATAAGGTTCCTGTATTTAACAATCATAGAGATTACTTTGACAATTATGTGTGACTAAATTAAAAAAGATTCTCTAAGTATCGTCCTGGTGAAAGACCACCACGCAAAATCGAAACGTTGCTTTAAATGACTTTAGCCGTGTTCGGTGACAAGATCTAAATAGCTAGGTACCTCCCAACCTTCCTCTTCCTCATATTCCTCCCCTCTCTTCTAATTTTAACCTCAAAACATACGCCAATTAGGATTTAAAAAAAAAAAAAATTATTCTTTATTCTTATTAAGAAATATAAAAAATGAGGGTTCAGTCCAAGTCTGTCTCGCAAGGATAGACCTGTGTTGAAACAGACGAAGAGTACTTATATGAAAGAATATTAAATGTCATACATTTATAAAAAGTAACAATAAAATAGTCCATAGTCCAATTCCAATTCCATAGTCTCACCAGTCCTAGAGGATTCTCTAAGTATTGCCTTGGTAAAAGACCACCACACAGAATGGAAGCGTTGTTTTAAATGGCTTTAGCCGTGTTTGATGAAAAAATCTGAATAGCTAGGTATCTTTCAACCTTCTTTTTCCCCATATTCTTCCCCTGTCTTCTAATTTCAACCTCTAAATATACGCCAATTGGGATTGCCATAGCCCCACTAGCTCTACGAACTCTACACAATAAAGTGATTTTGCAGCATGGCAATGCTCGACCCAATGTTACAAAAGTGGTCAAGACATACTTGATAACGTTGAAATGGGAAGTTTTGCCCCACCCGGCGTTTGGATTAATGGCACATGACCTGGCTGACCAGCCCTTCCGAAATGAAAAAATAGAAAAAATTGGATCGATTCGTAAACCGCTTCAAAAGATGACCAGTTTATTCAACGCGGGATTCGTATGCTGCCTGAAAGATGAGAGAAAATAGTGGCCAGCAATGGACAATACTTTGAATCATAAATGCATTACCAGTTTTTTACAATAAAGCATCGTATTTCTGGAAAAAAAAACGACGGACGAAAACTTGTACACTTAATAACAATAAAAAATATTGAGTTTGAAATAGAGCCTTGCAACCCTTCAAGTGGAAATCGGGTGGTTCCCTGAAACGGTCGCTTCACTCCAGACCCACGTCGGCAGACCTTCTTTCAGGGGTGCCCCATACATCTCCCGAGTTACGAATGAATATTTTAGGTAAATCCATAGAACACATACGCTCCTCTACTGTCGATATTTCATTCTAAACTTTTCCAGTGGAATTTCCCCTGGAAACTTTTCCGCAGGCGGATTACTCGCGGACATACCCTTCCTTGGGAACGATATTTAAATTTTCCGACCGACTAACTTCCGTTGAGGTGCCGCGTTCATGAAAGAAGACAATAAATTGCGCTCCACACACACTTGTTCTCGAGTTATATTCCGGAAGGAATATTCAATTTTCACTCCATGTACTCCGCCGTAATATCTGCATTTCAGTATCTCGGAAAATATTGCTATCGAATCAATTGAATCGAATAGAAAAACTTAAATTGATCAAGAATTTTAAACATTAAGAGGTTACATTGAATCATTTTGAAGGTTAAAAGAAGCATATTTAATTAACAATGTTTTTATAGTATTTTTTTAATTTTATATCAAGAGTTTTACATATTAGATTTGATTCAAACTACTCTCTAAACCTTCCCGTTACTAAAAAAGAGAAAATGTATTATTTTAAGTGAAATCGGTCTGTTAATTTTCGGAAAAATCAATAACAGACTGACAGACAAACATTCATTTTCATATATAGAGAAGATTATTCAAAATTTGAAGCATATAAAAATGCAACATTTAAACAACGTTTTAAAAAATCCTGCCAGTGGGACCTGGTTTTTAAAGACTTCTTAAAAAAAGTGTATTTGTGGTGGTCAGGATAACTCACGATAACTTCATTGAAAATAAAAAAAGTTTATTTTTTATTTTAGTTAGTAGGTTAAAATAGCTCGTGCTTGAACAAAATATTGATAAAATAATTAATTAATAGATGATAACAGAGTTGTATGCAAAACAGTTCAATTTTTGGTACGATTTACAGTACGTATAGCTTTGTAAAATTAGTTGTGATTGAAAAAATAAGCACTAGTCAATCCTATTTTAAAGAGGTGTGCAAGATTTCAACAAGATCGATGCGTTTGTTTTTGAGAAATCGTGTCCACCGATTTCAATAATAGTTTTTAAAAAATAATCGACTAATGTCAATATACCTGCGTCGCTCCTGACCGGTCTAGTAAAGTGAGGAGAGCTAAATTGTCATGGAAACAGGATAACAAAGGTACCAGAGAGCCATATATATGTTAGAGATGGTGGATATCAGAATCGGATGTCCCTGCGGTTCCAGTTACCGGTGACCGGCGAGGAACCGGTTATTTATTGAGTTATTTTCGGAACCGGTTCCTGGTGCCAGAAAAGTTTTACAAAGGAGATTTTTATATTCGACATAATATAAATCGACAAAAGTTCCTCCCGAAAAAAATACCTAGTCGGTAGAGATTTGAAATCGAAAAGTACTAGCAAATCAACAAAAAATCCTCTCCGAAAAAAAAGAGATGAGGTGAAATCGGAGTACGAAATGTCCGAAAAGCCGCAAATATCTATGCAAAGACCGATCCCTGCTCTAGCCTTATGAAGGGAACTTCCGTTTTACTCCGAATTTTTACTTCGATTGACTTGAAACTTTGATATTCTAGACATATTGTACTAATAGACAAAAAAAAATTCTAACCCATGAAACCAACGCAACCCCTTGAGAGAATTTTCTATCAACACCCACTTCATACTGAACGAATGAAAAACTTGGAACAAACAATTTGGAATTCCGTTTTTATATTTTGACAGTAGTTGTTAGTTTGAAAATAATAGAGCTCAATTTAAATTGGAACCCAAGTTTGTGGTTTGTAATTTCAAATATCTACCCGACGACATGCTTTTTTAGCGAGGTTTTATTATGTATTATATAAATATTAGTTAATATTATTATTTTTTCACAGAAGCAAGAGTAAAATATTTTAGTTTTTATAATTATCATTTTTCAAGTGAATACCATACCTCAACCCCCTAACCGTCTGGAGCCAGTGGGACTATGGTATTCCTAATCGGGGTATGTATTGATATTGAAATTAGTAGGTAGGGGAAGAAAAAAGTCTGGAGATACCTGGCTATTCAGTTCTCGTCACCAAACGTGTATAAAGCCATTTCGAGCAATGTTTAAATTCTGAAAATTCGACTAGAATACGTTACGCGCAAACTAGAAAAGGTGACGGCCTAATTGGACGAGTCGAGTCAAGGGGTATGTTGTAAGACTCAAGGTAGTAGGAAGGTGAAAGAGATGAGGAAGAGGAATCTAAAGAAGTACCTGGCTATTCAGATCTGGTAACCAAATACGGTCAAAGCTATTTTAAGCAATGTTTCGATTCTGAATGGTGGTCTTTCACCAGCCTGATACAAGCATCTACCACTCTGAAACGTGCCGCAAATATACTATATATTATTTATTATGAATTAGATGTGTTATGACACATATTGATGAAATAACATTTATTTTCGCACACCAGGCTTAAACCCTCGACCTCTAGATTCGTAGAAGAGCGTATTACCACTCGACCACGGAGGCCGTCAAAGAGTTAGTCGTTAATCAGAGTTTTTTGTTAATCAGAACAAAATTAACTAAAATATTTTCTGATTTATGGTTTTTTTATAAATTGTTTTCTGATCATGATATAGTGCTGGATCAAATACCCATTACAGCCTTAAGGTTTTAATTTTATGTCATTCAAGGGGTATGACAGGTGTAGCCTTTGAAACGCGCGACCTCTAGACTCTAGACTGTGGGAGGGTCGGAAAAATAGTTTATGATTGAAATCCAATCAGGAATTTAATCAGGCCTCTTTTTAAAGCATAGCATCTCTGTGGCAGGTCGGGGTATTTGTGTTGTGTTATTGGCATTTCCAGTATTTTATTTACGAAAGATATTCACAGTTAAGTTATTTAAGTACTTTAGTGTGATTTTAATATATCAGTCCTGTGTAGAAATGGTACCCAACAAATTTTGAAATTCTTCGTCGATTAGCCAAGAAATTTTAAAATTGTACCAAAAAAGAAATAGTAACTTTTAACTAAACTAAACATCAAGCCGTTTATTCGCAGGGGTAGGCAGAGAGAATGGATCGCAATACAGCTATACTATGTCCAGGCACATACTCCTTGCTTCATTCACATTCATACATCGTCTCATATATACTCTTCTGTTTTTGTTTTTTTTTTACTATTGAAATGGCCTGACTAAAGTATGTGTAACTTCTTCTTCCATTCACTTTCACGTCATATATTCTTTTCACACTACATGCCCAAACCATCCAAGCGTTCCTTTCTTATATCTCTATTCATAATTTTAATATATACATCGTATATAGTGAATACCGCACAAGAGACTCAACTGCTCTCAACCGTCTAGAGCGAGTGAGACTGTGGCATACCCATTGGGGTATGTTGAGAGGCTGAAGGTAGTGATGAAGGGAAAGTACATGGGGAAGAGGAAGGTCGAGAACTACCTGGCTATTCAGATCTGGTCACCAAACACGGCTTAAGCCATTTCAAGCAACATTTCGATTCCGAATGGTGATATTTCACCAGGGCGATGCTTAGAGTATCTACAACTCTGGAACGTGCCGCAAAAATACTTTTTGTTATTTTATATGAATTAAATGACACATATTATTTAAATAGAAGTTATTGGCGCACGCCGGGTTTGAGCCGGCGATCTTTTGATTCGTAGTCGAGCGTCTTACCACTCGACTATGGAGGCCTTACAACAGCCTTGCATTCTTTCCGGATATCCACATTTTTTAACACGGTTACACATGGTGTTAGCGCATATAAGCCTTAGAGATCTCATTTCTACAGCATTAAGTCTACTTTCATCCTTCCTATGCCAGTTTCATACTTCACTGTCAAAGGAAAAGAAAATATTTTTGCCTGATGAAGGAATGGTTTTTCCGAAACCGGTATACTTATAAAAATAAAAATAAAGTGTCCAAAACAATTTTCGACTGTTTTATTTAATCGTTTGGATAGCTACAAATTGATGGCTCTTTCAAATAATATATAGTATTACTTTATAGTAATTAAATGTTAACCCACACAAATTAATTAAATGAAATGTATTTCCTCACGCCGGAATTTGAGTCCGCGATCTCTGATGTCTTAACCATTCGACCATTTGACGGGCTGCATGGTCGAGTGGTATAAGACGCTCGATTACAAATCCAGAGGTCGCGGGTTCGAACCCGGCGTGCTAAAATAATTTATAATTAAATAATATGTGTCATATCATATTTTGATTGAAATAAAATAAAATAAAGTGTATTTGCAGCACGTTCCAGAGTGGTAGATACAAGTATCGCCTTGGTGAAAGACCACTATTCAGAATTGAAACGTTGCTTGAAATGGCTTTATCCGTGTTTGGTGACCAGATCTGAATAGCCAGGTACTCCCTACCTTCCTTTCCTCATCTCCTTCTTCTCCCCACTACCTTCAGCCTCACAACATGCCCCTATCGGGGATGCCATAGTCTCACTGGCTCTAGACGGTTGGGAGCAGTTGAGATTCTTGGGCCATGGAAGGATATTAAAGATTAAATAAACTAAGTAACTGATTGCCATCTTGGGTACAGGAAAGTGTACGTTTCTCGTATAATGTTGCCCGTAGTCCGTGAAAGTTTATATTTAACAATTATTAGGTATTATGTTAAATGTTAGAATATATCTAATAGTGAAGTTCCCCGCATGACTCTCCTTGGCGGAGGACTAAGGGTGTAGGACGGTGAGCAGACAGTCGCCGAATTGAGTTTGGGAAACTTGGAAACTTTTGTGTTTGGGCTTGAAAAGTTCCCAACAGCCTGTCCGCACCGACAACCCCTCACAATGTCGGTGGGTGTCGGCACAACCTATATAACACAGGACACAGATAGTCTTTGTTTAAAAGGAGAACTATAACGTTAGTAATAGTCTACCCATTGAAAACATCAACTAAAACTACTCGATGGAAGAGTTAAATTTATTAAAACTTTCAGATCGAAGAATGATTTTTAACTTGACATTTCTTTATAAAATTTTCAATGGTATTATAGACAGTGCCGATTTACTGAACCTTATTTAGTTTCACATACCAACGAGAACTACTCGATTCGAAATTCTATTTAGCTGTAACAATTATATCAGGACCGAGTCTTTCAGATACTCGCTTGTACCTAGATTGTATGCAGTTGGTAATACGTACGCAGAGGTGGCTGATGTATAGACCTGCATGAAAATTAGATACAAGAGGTCTATAATATCGTATTTCTTCAGCAATTATTAATTTAATGAGATCTAACACCATTTAATGACTATTCTTTCTTTTGTACAATCAAACAATTTTCATTTTTTTAACTGTTTAATGTTAACGTTTATATGTAAAAGCCCACTTGGGCTTTTACAATAAAATAAATATATATTAATGGTCAAATGTTGCAATTAAAAATTTTAATTAAAAAAGCCACAGTTTCACAAACATGGTGAACTAATTAAATAAAGAAGATTCCTCGTTATGACCATTGTTGGATCCTAAAATCCACAATTTGTTAGTTATTCTTAACCTGATGTCTTCTGTTCAATCCTACCCCATTCCCTGTCAATTTGTTCTAATGTCATGCACTATTTGTATGGCCGGATAAAAGTGTATTGAGCAGCTTGTAGCCGGTGACCCCCACCTCGACAACGAAACACAAGCCAGGACGTCAAGAGCGGCATTATTTCGTATCCCGCTACCCAGTCACTTTATCGCACTCAACACGCGCACACACATCGCTGGGACCACCCAGGGATGGCGCCCTCGTTTCGCATCCATCTAGGATGACTCGTCATCTCAGCATTCATCGGTCGGGCAGACTGGTCGGCGCAAATCGCACACACGGAAACAGGTGAGCAAATTGGCAAACTCTATCCTATTATTCTCCCAACATACAATCAGGTTAATTTACCAAGCTATTTCATCGTTAATCGTTTTACAGTCCATTTTAGTTAACTTAAGTCTTTCCAAAACCAATTCGCGGTTTTTGGATCGAACAACCATGGCACTTATAAATATAACAAATATTAGATACTAACCTTAAACATTAGAAACACATGGACACGGCATAAAATAAGGTCTCCCTGGGCATCCCCGACTTCTTCTTTCATTCACTCTACATGTCCAAACCATCGAAGCCTTTCTTTTTTAATTCTAGTCACTATTTTTCCTCAGCCATTATTTTTTTCCGGATATCCATATTTTTAACTCGGTCAAACATGGTTTTACTGCACATACGCCTCAGGGATCTCATTTAAACAGCATTCAGTCTACTTTCATAGTTTCTATGCCAGTTCAATGGCTAACTGCTATACATCAGGGTTGGTAAAAGCACTCCGTTGTGGACTACTATCTTCGCTTTTTGGACATTCTTTTTGCGCCAACACGATTCAGTCTTCCATAAATAGAGTTTCCTGCATCCACCCTTCTTTCAATATCCTTATCGGCCAAACTTAGTCAACCAGGGCATCCTTGACTTCTTCCATTCACTTTTGCATCATATATTCATTCCACATTCCTTTCTTCGTTAATTCGCTCTAAATACTAAAACCATCTAATCATTCCTTTCATAATCTTATTCATTACGCTTACAACAGCCTTGCATTCTTTCCAGATATCCACATTTTTAACACGGTCTCATTTCTCAATACATAGTTTTACTGCACATACATGGATTTTATTTCAACAGCATTCAGTCTACTTTTATTTTACTTCTGCCAGTTCCAAGACTTACTGCCATACATCCGGGTTAGTATAAGCTCTCCATTGTGCACTACTCATTCACTCTTTTTGACTTTTTTTAAATTTGCGCCAACAACATTCAGTCCTCCATTTATGGAGTTTCCTACAATCACCCTTCTACAATATCCTCATCAGTCTGTCATTCACAACAATATTGCACACTGTACTCATACTCTCTCTTTCAAACACCACTTTTGACTTACTTATAATGATCATTATCTTTTCTAGCTACCTTTAAGATTTACTTTCAGAGCTTTGTCGTATACAAAAATCACACATCCTGTGTACCGACTAATGTGAATAAAAAGATACACAGCCTTCGACCTGGAACCTTCTAAAAGGGCTTCCGAGACCGTAATTATCCTCGCATCTTTATAGATCCTCCGAACTTCTTCTCGACAATATGATTTTATCCTTTTGTAGTTTCCCACCCCGGCCGCAAAAGCCGCGAGGAGGAAATGCCACAAAAACTACAACTTTTAAGTTGCTGGCGGCACAAGCCGAGTTTCACACAAATGGGAATATAATGGCCGATATTATTTGTCCATTACGAATATCCAACACCCTGTATATATTTTTGCTGAGAACAGGGTTGCCGTGAAGGAACAGTGCAGTAAAATAATCGACGAAGAATTTATATTTTAATAAAAATGAAATAAGTACTTTGTATGGGACCACAGATATTTTTTTTTAAATTGACCGGTTCCGCTTATCCTAAGCATCATCAGGTTAAAAAAATATACTACACAAAAAATGCATAGTGTGTCGTTATATATACTCGTACATACAAAGAGAGAATACAATATAAATTTAAATAAAAAAGAACAGTAAGAAAACAGAATAAAAACAAAGAGAAAGAGACAGATAATATGAAATAAAAGGGGCAAAACGTCAACTGAGAAGCTGATAAAAGAATAATAGAAATATTTATAAGTTTACGGGAAATATACCTGAAATACAAAGTTAGTATTTCATTTTCATTAAATATGTCATACCACAGAGTGATTGCTTCCTACGAAAATGTATATATTTTTCTTTACTTTTTGTTTTAATGGTTTTTACCTAGCCTAACAGCAATATATTTGGTTTAAATTCATTATTTGAAAGTAAGTCCGTTTATTTGTGTTCTTTCTGCAACATAATTTTAATTGTTTTTTTTATGGTGAATACTGCGCAAGAGTCTTACCTGTTCCCAACCGTCTAGAGCCAGTGAGTCTATGGCATCCCCAATTGGAGTATGTTGTAAGGTTTAAGGTAGTGGGGAAGGGAAGAAGATGGGGAAGAAGAAGATTAGAAAGTACGTGGCTATTCAGATCTGGTAACCAAACACGGCTAAAGCCATTTCAAGCAACGTTTCGATTCTGATTGTCATTCATCAAGGCGATACTTAGAGTTTTGTGATGTTTGGTGATCGCTTTTTATCTTTTGAAAAGAAAGACAAACATTCCTGGGTCATGAATAACTTGACAAGGTTTGAAAAACTTAAGCCACAATGAGGCAAGGAGTGTGCCAAGACAGAGTTATATGGCTGTCTATTCTGTTAACTTTTTTTTTTCAAAAAAGACAAACATTCCCGGCTTACAAATAACTTGACAAAATTAAAAAAAGCTCCTACTACCATCATAATAAGCGGAAGATGTTGCATGTGTAATGATGGAGGATTTAGCTAGCAGAAGAATTGAACCAACAGCGCCCTTGAGGTGATTTTTCACAAAAACGGCGCTATACAAATCGTCCAAATATTATTATTATTATCATTAACAACGCCTGGGTGAGAATCTGGCGCGTTTTTTTTTTTTTTTACAATTACTCCACACAAAAGGCCTTGAGGGAAATAATTTTTCTCGGGGCCTATGTAATCTTTGGGGATGCTGTGTGGAGGGTCTTTTTGAGGAAAGGAAGGAGTGAACTTAGGTCTTGAAGAGACCCATTTTGAAGGAGGGAGGAAACACAGAGGCCGGCAAATCGTTCCATTGCCGAGCTGTTAAAAATAAGAACGAGTCGTAAAAGCGACCCGTTCTCATGTACTGAACGTCAACCGTGTATAAATGTTGAGCGCGCGTTTGGCGAGTTTCATACTCAGCTACTAAACAGTCACTATCAGGATAGCCAAGTACTTCACAACCTTCATCTTCTCGTCCCCTTCTCATCCCTACTACCTTCAGCTTCACAACATACCCCGATTGGGGTTACTATAGTCTCACTGACTCTAGACGGTTGAAGGCAGTTGGGACTGTGCGACATTCACGATAAATTTAAAAAAAAACAACATAGAATGCGATTCAGCTAATCTTGAATTGGCATACGTAAGTTATTAACACCCACCAATAACAATTGATTAAATCATACGTTTTATTACGATGTTTTCTCTGATATCGTGAAAAAATCTGAAAAGGAAAACAAATCTGCTCGCGCTAACAGGGCAATTTATATGAACCACCCAACACCTTCAGCCAACACCTAAACACGTGCTATTTATCAAAGGCTGTAGCGCAGCCCTGAGCCCGTAGTTTATATCCCCTGCTTGCAGTTTACGCCTCCGAGATACACTTGTCCACGCCAGGCGGGCGACATCAACTTACCATATATTATTTTATGCGGGTTACATTTTTTCATTCGGCGCTATGTAAGTTTTGCCGTTACTCCCGCGGAGGCTTTATTGTATATGAAGGCTTTACTACCGGACTCAACCTCTCGCTCATATAGAAATATAGCTGTTTGGAAGACTCAACGAGTACTTGGTGAACGTACTACTTTATTTTTTTTTGTTATAAATTAATATCTAGCTAACGTACATAGCGATCCCGACGAGTTATAAAAACTCACTCTGGGACAGTGGAAATTAAAGAAATACATGAGTTACAACAAAATACAAAGATCAAACCAACATAAATCAAACAATACAACATAATTTTGACGGCCTCCATGGTCGAGGGGTAAGACGCTCGACTACGAATCCAAAGGTCGCGGTTTCAAACCCGGCGTGCGCCAATAACTTTTATTTAATTAATATGTGTCATAACACATTTAATTCATATAAAAATAATAACAAGTATATTTGCGGCACGTTCCAGAGTGGTAGATACTCTAAGTATCGCCCTGGTGAAAGACCACCATTCAGAATCGAAACGTTGCTTGAAATGGCTTAAGCCGTGTTTGGTGACCATATCTGAATAGCCAGGTACTTCCCAACCTTCCTCTTCCCGATCTCCTTCTTCTCCCCACTACCTTCAGCCTCACAACATACCCAATTTGTAGATGCCATAGTCTCACTGGCTCTAGACGGTTGGGAGCAGTTGAGACTCTTGTACGGTATTCATGTAAAAAAAAAAATAATAATAAGAAATACAGTGTAAAAAATTAGATACTTAGTATTAATATAAGATACAAAATTATAAATAGAAACAGAGGACAAAAAATAAAAACCTGAAGTGCAGTAACTGAGGATGTTTTTGCGCTACCGGTAAAAGAAAACTGATTTCGAAATAAGTATTTCTATCTTTAAACGAATTTAAAAAATATTCTTCTGAAGCATTATTTTGGAATTTTTTATTGAGTTACTATTTTTACATTTATCTGGAAGCGAATTATATAATGTATAGGCAATGTATTCCAAATAGTAATCTTTATTTTAATTATTTTATTATTAGCCCCTGTTGCTCCCAACCGTTTGTGTCATAACACATATTAATTAAATTAATTTTATTTGCTCATGCCGGGTTTGAATTCGTAATCTTCAAATTCGTAGTTGGGCGTCTCACCACTCAACCACACAGGCCGTCAAGTATTATTGGGTAACACACTAACTAACCATCTTGCCTTTTTCTGCAGGGGTAGGCAGAGAGGATGGACCGCCATACAACTCAGTCTGGGCACACACTCCTTGCATCATTCACTTTCGTGGATCATCTCATACATACTCTTCTATTATTCTCTTAACATGTCCCGAATGTCTTTCTCGGGCGTTCCCGACTTCTTCTTTCATTCGCTTTCGCGTTATATATTCTTTTCACACTCCCTTCTTCGTTAATTCGCTCTACATGCCCAAACCATCTAAGCGTCCCTTTATTTATTCTATTCATTACGCTTACATCAATCAGCCTTACATTATTTTCGGATATTCAAATTCTTAACACGGTCTCACATGTTTCTACCGCACATACGCCTCAGGGATCTTACTTCCACAGCATTTAGTCTACTTGCATCCTTCGTCTGCCAGATTCATTCCTCGGCGTTATACATCAGGGTTGGTTTTAATGAGCACTCAATTGTGGACTGCTAGCTTCGCTTAATTAAGTAAGTAACTAACTAACTATCACGCCGTTTCCCCGAAGGGGTAAGAAGAGAGGACGGACCGCCATGTAATTCTGTTTTGGTACCCACTCCTTGATTCATTCACATTCATACATCGTCTCATACATACTCTTCTGTTATTCCGACTCTTCACATGGACCGATTCAAGTATTTGATTTACTTGATCGTGCCATGTCTTTCTCGGGCGTCCTCGACTTCTTCTTCCTTTCACTTTCGTATCATATATTCTTTTCACACTCCTTTCTTCGTTCATTTGCTCTACTTGCCCAAACCATCTAAGCGTTCCTTTCTTGATCCTATTCATTGGAATGGTGAAGATTGTTTCTGTATTTTAATAAAATTTGTATGTCAACATAAATTTTGAAAGGTAGTTAAATTAAGAATAACGATGCGCAATACGCCAACATTTTACGCTTTAATACTGTACAGACAACCTCAAAACCTTCCTGCAAACTATTCAGCAAGTCCACACCGCACTTTAAGACAAACAGTTCCGTCAAACACTGCCAGCAAACTTAATCGTGCCGAGTGTCGCCGAGTGCCGCCCGTTGTCGCCAAGTGCATCGGCTAACCGCCCCCGAAGTTCGCCGCCCGGCGCGGCGTGGGCGGTAATTACCGGTGGTAATTCGCCGGGCGGCGGCGGCGGGCGGCAGATGGCCCGGGCGGCAAAAAATAACGCCGCCGCAAGACTGGTAAAAACGGCCATTTGTCGCCTGGGCGGAAGCGCGCCGCCCACTCCGCCCCCTCCTTCTGGAGAGTGGATGCGGCGGCAAAAACGAAGGTTGTACAAATACGTTATACGCCGACCACCCACCGTCTCAGAATAAATAAATAATCTTATATAACGGCCGTTAGTACTTTTTCCAGATGACATCATTTTGTATTAATTTTCAGAATACTTTTCTAGCCCTCGTATTACTTGACGGTGTATGAATTCTTTTTTACTACCATCATTATACGTGGAAAACGTTTCTTGTGATAAGTTCTCGATTAAAAGAAGATCGAAGATCTCGTTTCAACGATAGTTTGCCAGGTAAGTATGTATGTTTATATAAACTAGGAAATAATATTTAGGATCAAGAAAGGAACGCTTAGATGGTTTGGGCGTGTAGAGCGAATGAACGAAGAAAGGAGTGTGAAAATAATATATGATGCGAAAATGAATGGAAGAAGAAGTCGAAGACGCCCGAGAAAGACATGGCACGATCGAGAAAATCAAATACTTGAATCGGGTCATATAAAGAGTCAGAATAACAGAAGAGTATGTATGAGACGATGCGATGTATGAATGTAAACGAGGCAAGGAGTGTGTGCCAAGACAGAGTTATATGGCGATCCGTCCTCTCTGCCTGCCCCTGCGGGAAAACGGCATGATGGTTAGTTAGTTAGCTAGTATGTTAGAAATTAAGATTTGTACAGCGCCCTTTGGGGTGATTTTTCACAAAAACGGCGCTACACAAATTATCCAACTATTATTATTACCTAGCAGAGATTATAACGCCTGGGTGGAAACCCTACGCTTTGTATCACTCTGCCACTATTAAGATAAATTATGCATCAATATGTTTTTTTGATAAACTGCAATTGCGCAATTCGTCGAAAGAGACACTTAGATAGTTAGGGCATGAAGTGATGAAGAGCGAATAGGCGGAGAAAAAAGTGATAATAAAGCACCTACATATGTATCATAACACATTTAATTCATAAAAAAATAGTTTATAGTATATTTTCGGCACGAATTGAAACGTTGCTTGAAATGCCTTTAGCCGTGTTTGGTGATTAGATCTTGGCCAGGTACTTCCCAACCTTCATCTTCCCCATCTCCTTCCCATCCTCATAACATATCCCGATTGAGGATGCCATAGCCTCACTGGCTCTAGACGGTTGGGAGCAGTTGGGACAGGACAGCAAGTTGTAATAAGAAAAGAGAATATTTTAACAGAGAAAGAAGTGTGCATGGAGTAAGAGTTATGTGGCGTTCCATCGTCACTGCGTACTCCCGTGGAGAACTGTCGTGATTATTGCAAGTTCAATATATTGCCAAAATGCTTTGAAAATATTGTTAAAACAACATATGTTCATTTAAAAACTTGCATAGTTTCCTCTATAGGCATTTTATAACCAAAAAATAATTATTTTTCAATCGTATCTTCGGAAATTAATCATCATTCGAAGTACTTATCGATTAATAAGTAATAGTCAAATAAAAACAGGAAAAAAGTTGGGCTCGTCCGGGATTTGAACCCGGGACCTCCCGCACCCTAAGCGGAAATCATACCCCTAGACCAACGAGCCAGATACTGAATGCGGCTAAAAAATCAAA
The DNA here is from genome assembly GCA_022651775.1 of Drusus annulatus. Lineage (NCBI taxonomy): Eukaryota > Metazoa > Arthropoda > Insecta > Trichoptera > Limnephilidae > Drusus > Drusus annulatus. The sequence continues at coordinate 1,090,916 of JAGWCC010000011.1, forward strand.
CTGCTTCGAAGCGTGTCAAAAAAGTGTGTCGTAAGTGAAAGGCTATCACAGTTACATAGTAGGCGCGCGGATTATCATAATCTCTGTTGGTATTGGTAAGCGGGCAAACGAGTGGTGCCGATGTGTGCGTGAAACGAATCCGCGTCTTGAAAGAAATAATTATTACTATCGGCTGTTCGATAATTTGCGATAACAAAGTGACACCTAGCGGTTTATTGCAGAAGTAACTTTATAGCTGTAGATAATGATGCAATATTATTATGTTCTGGTTTGTTGATGTTTTTAGCAGTGGTCATTTTACAATCATTTTTTTTTATTGTTATTATATGATATGTTATCTTTTTTTATTGTGGCGAGTTATTTTTAGTTAATTCGTTTTTCGACGCTTAAAGTTTTTTTTTTCTGTTTTTTGTTGTTTTTGTTTTGATTTTGTTCGTATTGGAACTAGAATAAATTTTCTCGACTTCTTTAGAGTCTGGACTGATATAGGAATGCATTTTTTAACGTAGTAATGCAGAAAGCGTCCAACCCATAATTTTCCAAAATCGAGTTTTACATGTTTTCCTATAAATAAATACGAAATTTAAATCTGCTGAAAACATCCAAGCTCCAAATGCAATAGATTGTTATTAATATTTTTTTTATTAACGCACTTTGCAGATATTTGACTTAAATTGAAGTTTTAAAATATTATAAAATGTAGCGTAACATAAGAAACACATTTTTTTTAAATTTACACATTGATGGGTTATAAATGACCTATTTATAATAATGCTAATAAAAACACACTGATTTTACAATTACAATTGCCGACTACGTATATAAATGCTTTTTTATCGTCATATTTTCAAATGCCTTTTTCTCAGTTTCATAGTTTTGGGGTTGGATGCTTTCTGCATAACTGCGTCTACCTCAAATTTCTTTGTCATAAATTCCAATTAAGAACTGTTATTTCTCTATTCGTGTGCATTGTCTGAAATATCTAGGTCAACGCAACAATTTTCGGCTGAAAAAGTAATTTGCATGATGAGCGATGGAGCTTTGGAATAGCAATTAAGTTATTTAACGATATTACAAAAAAACAGATTTGAAACTACTAGTACTTTTTTATGTGAATACCACATAAGAGTTCCAACTGCTCCCAACCGTCTGAAACCAGTGGGACTATGTCATCCCGCATTGGGGTATGTTGTGGGGCTGAGAGAGTGTGTAGGGGAAGAAGATGGGGAAGATGAAGGTTGCGAAGCACCTGGCTTTTCAGATCTAGTCACTTAACATGGATAAAGCCATTTCAAACAACGTTTCGATTCTAAATGGTGGTCTTTCACCAGGGGGATATTTAAAATGTCTAACACGTATTTATAATTTTTCTGTTTAATTCGTATACATCCATTTATATATTTTTTTTTATAATTTAATTGAATTAAATATAGTGATATTACTTTTAAATTCTGCTATTCTTATTATTTTAAATCAAAACGCAAATTACGGAACTAAATAATCAGAATATTAATTTCTTTCCACTGAATTATAAAAAAAAAATCTGCAACGTTTTGCTGGCAAATATGCTATATATTATTTTATATCTATGCATTATGAAATAACATTTATTAATTAAATTTAACCTACTTGCGCCCGCCGGGATTCGAACCGGTGACTTCCGAATTCATGACCGTGGATCTTAACCCCTCGGCAACCTAACAACGGTTACTTTAGTATTAAATATCGTAAAGGGAAAGGCAAAAGAGCTTAAGCGACACTTTGGTCAAAAGTGAGTTAAATATTCGGTTATGATCGGTTTTTTTCTGCATCGAACGACCTGACACTCGTTAGATTCTGAAAACTTTAGGCTCTTTTTTATTTTTATATGAATCCTGCACAAGAGTCTCAACTGGTCCCAACCATCTAGAGCCAGTGAGACAATGGCATCCCCAAATAGGGTATGTTGTGAGGCTGAAGGTAGTGGGGAGGGGAAAGAGATTGGGAAAAGAAAGGTTAAGAAGTACCTGGCTATTCAGATCTGGTCACCAAACACGGCTAAAGCCATTTTAAGCAACGTTTCTATTCTGAAAGGTGGTCTTTCACCGGGGCGATACTTGGAGTATCTACTACCCCGGAGCGTGCCGAAAATATACTTTTTATTATTTTAATGTGAATTAAAATGTGTTATTAGACATATTAATTAAACAAATGTTATTAACGCACGCCGGGCTTGAACCCGCGACCTTTGGATTCGTAGTCGAGCGTCTTACCACTCGACCATGCCATCTTAAGCCATCTGAAATATTTTTTTTCATTTGGGAGAAGGCTCGACTCAAGCGACATAAGTTTGTGACTTTTTGAGCTTTTTGTCACTTCGGGTAACTTAAGGGGAGCATTGAGTTCATTTGAGTTTCAAAATCCAACCATGTGCTGTAACATCCTAAACTTCCCAAAATGGCGCTTCAGAGATATGTTAGTTTTGTTTCCTGGTAGGTAGGTATTAATTTTAATTGGTACATTTCTAAATCTTCTCCTAGTCGATGGGATTAATAAATTAGCGAACCAATCCGGACCGTCTTCCCAATATTGGTATGTGTGCGGAGCGCTTGTAAAATGGCAAAAACTTCATGAAAGTCACATTGAGTTCGGGTTTCTTCGGCGATTCGCCGGAGGTTTATTCCCCGGGGGGGGTACGGGAGGGTTTGTTGTCCGCATACAAAGTGAGATCCCGACACCCCCTAAACTAATATGTGCTCCTGTTACCGATCTGGACCGTTCGCAGACTCTTAAGCAGCGAAGCCTCCAGAGAAAAACGATCGACGTATTTTCCATCTCCGACCGAAATTCTCGGTTCGGAAAAACAACATTTTCGAATATTTGCTTAAAGTTATGAACAATCTGCAAATTAAATTAATTAGTTGGCTGTTAGGGTGTATTGACGGCCTCCATGTTCGAGTGGTAAGACGCTCGACTATGAATCCAAAGGTCGCGGGTTCAAAGCCGGCGTGCGCCAATAACTGTTATTTAATTAATATGTGTCATAACACATTTAATTCATACAAAAATAATAAAAAAAGTATATTTGCGGCACGTTCCAGAGTAGTATCGCCCTGGTGACAGACCACCATTCAGAATCGAAACGTTGCTTGAAATAGCTTTATTAGCCGTGTTTGGTGACAAGATCTGAATAACCAGGTACTTCCCAACCTTCCCCTTCCACTTCCTCATCTCCTTACCCTCACCACTACCTTCAGCCTCACAACATACCCCGATTGGGGATGCCATAGTGTCACTGGCATTAGACGGTTAGGAGCAGTTGACACTCTTGTGCGGTATTCATATAAAAAATAAATAAAAAATCAATATCCGTCACATTTGATGGCCATCATATTTAGGACCGGCGGCATTCTTAATACTTAAGCCCGTTAAACGCCGGTTCTCGCCCTTCAGCTTTTTATCAAGTTGTGATCAGCTGACAAGCCTGACGACGTCCATGGTCGAGTGGTAAGACGCTCGACTTCAATGTTAGTTTGACTTCAGAATATGTATTAAATTTTGCGTTAAAAATGGAATAAAGTGCTCCAACGCACTTAAAATGTTGACTGTGGCATTCGGCGAGGCTACTTTGTCTCAAAAAAGTGTTTATAAGTGGTGCAAGCGCTTTACAGAAGGCTGAGAAGATGTTAATGACGATGAGCGTCCTGGAGTAGTGGAAAAACAAATCATGGATTTTATTCTTTGATCCATTTTTTTCAAAGTAAAAAATCGAAGAACACACAAAAACGTGACTGACCTTTCCATTTGTCAAAAACAAACCACAAATCCAAAATGGCTGAAATACTAACATATGATAAACATATGTGTACCAACATAAAAAAAAAATCGGTAATCGAATGTACACAGCCCGCGAAAATTCAAAATTCACCTTTTCTTTTGAACAGGCCTCGGATACCTACCTAGTATATGATATTTGCGGCACGTTCCAGAGTGGTAGATACTCTCAGTATCACCCTGGTGAAAGACCACCATTCATTTTAGCAGTGTTTGGTGACCAGATCTGAATAGCCAAATACTTCCCAACCTTCCTCTTCCCCAATCTCCTTCCCATCCCCAGTATCTTCAGCCTCACATCATGCCCTATTCGGGGATGCCATAGTCTCACTGGTTCTTGACGGACGGGAGCAGTTGAGACTCTTGTGCGGTACTCATATACAAAAAAGGAAATATATCTAGGAATCACAGGTGAACTCCTAGCGTGGAGGAAAATGTATATATAAAATATTGTAAATAAACATGAAGTTAAGTAAGTAAAAAAAGGAAAAAATATCATTAAATGAACAATTGTTACACCTTCTTGTATTATTTAAGAATCAAAGTCATTTCTCTACAGTACTGAGCGTCATTACGAATTCTAACGAGCAATTTCTTGCATTTGCCCTCATTCGAGAAAAAGCAATAAACATTTCAGAAACAGATGCTTCAAAGAGAGAATGCTGAAGGAAAATTGCCCTGGCCCGGCTCACCCCACTTTACCTTCACATTGTGTCTGCACCAACAAACTGTTACACTAAAATGTAATTTATCTCACCTAATATCGTTTGTCCGACTTCACCCCATCTTCCCTTGGACATTCAATGGTGCGGTGATATATTGTTGCACTTCGGTTGGTATGGAATGGTGAATTATTAATTTACTTATCCGTTATATTCCAAGAGTTGTTAACCTCATTACTATTTCATGATATTATTTTTTTCAAACGTGTTAATAAGATATATGCTCATTAGTATACAGGAGGGAATGCTTATGTGGTCAGTATTGATGATTTTTTCCTGACTCAGGTGTGGCTAGGACAAGGGCTAGGGTATTTATACATCCATTCATAGCTCATGTCGACATAATGTTTTTGTTTATTTTTATATTTGTTTCTGTTTATTTGTATTTGACAACCTCCATGGTCGAGTGGTAAGACGCTCGACTACGAATACAAAGGTCGCGGGTTCAAACGCGGCGTGCGCAAACAAATTTTATTTAATTAATATGTTTCATAACACATTTAATTCATATAAATAAAAAAAAAGTATATTTGCGGCACGTTCCAGAGTGGAAGATATTCTAAGTATCGCCCTGGTGAAAGACCACCATTCAGAATCGAAACGATGCTTGAAATGTCTTTAGCCGTGTTTGATGACTAGATATGAGTAGCCAGGTACTTCCCAACCTTCCTCTTCCTTATCTTCTTCCCCTTTCCACTAACTTCAGCCTCACAACATACTCTATTTGGGGATGCCATTGTGTCACTGACTCTAGACGGTTGGGAGCAGTTGAGACTTCTGCGGTATTTATAAATAAAAAAACACTTTTTCATAGTGTTGTTATCTTTTCTAATTTTGAAACTGTTAATTCGCGGTGGAACTCCATTTTAATGATTTTCGTAATACCAAATTTTTACTTTATCCCACTATTTTTAAATAAAAGTTGCATTAAAATAGTGAAACAAACTTAAAAAGTTGGGATCATTAAAATGATTATTGTTATCAATAAAAAATAGGATATAACCTACAAAAACGTTGAGTAAACTCCTATTATGTCGTATAACAAGATGTAGTGGGCGGAGTCACCGGAGACGCGGGAGACGGAAGACATGCTGACATACCGAATGGCCGTGCTATAATATTATGTGAGAACTCGTCTTGTCTCTTTTTCTCTCACGGCTTACGACGTTAAAACCCGCAGAAAGATATTTATCGTAAATTTGTAAAGGTTGAGTAAAAATATTTAGATAATTCTCCATTTACTCGTAAATTCTTGCTTTGAGGATATATGTCTTCACTTTGGCGTTTAATGTATCTTTATTTCATGGAGTTTTATTGGCCTTTTAATATTTTTATTGGCCTATTGCTTCAAAAATCTACTAGAATCCATTAAATTCCAAAGATGGAGGTATTCTTCAAGGTAACATAATACCGTCTGAATCATTCATTCATAAAATCTCAGAAAATTGTCTAGTGAGGCAGATAACGTAAATTTATTATGTAAAACTATCGATAGAGTATCGATGCGTAAAACATAGAATAATAAACGCTCGAGTTGCTGGCAATGAAATTGTAAAAAACACAATTGACGTAAGAAGTAATACAAAAAAGGTTGTATTCCATAAAACCACGAATAGGTGGATATTTAATGTCAGAGGCGTGCACTCCATATAAACACATAATAATATTGGATTAAACAATACAAAATTATCAAAAAAATAAAACTACACTTTCAAAAAACTACGCGTGCAATATAGTTAAACGCACCGCCACGAGCCAATAACGTGTCAAAAGCAGTACCTACATATGCTCAAACGCCGCCAACGTCAGAGTACATTATTCTATGTTCACTAGACTACACAAAATATGTATGCTGTGAGCTGTTCTGCGTTCGAGTGGTGTTAGTATCTTTTTATTGTCTAAGACAGTGCTTTTACAAAACAAATCTAATAGCAATCAGCTTACATTTATTGGTAGCTATTTTTATTATACATTAATCCGTTGTTTTTCACACTGCTTACTTTTTACCAAAAGTCTGTACACGCCACTTGTTGGCGTTAGCCTGCTAGACCATGACATTATCAGTGATAAGTCGAAGGCTTAAGAAATGGCAGAAGCATGGTGAGATAAAGTACTGGGATTGTAATGAGACTAAACGATGTCCAATAATGTCAAAAACTCAAGTTTAGACCATTGGGTTAGATGAGGAACAGAAGGAAATATCAAACAAGATGATCTGACGACGTCAAAACCACAACCGGATTCAGTTTAGGGACATATTTAAGGCTTACGTCCATAACGTAATGTTCATGAGTAATTATTCAGAGATAGGTACCAAAAAAAAATCACTAATTGCTATTATATTTGTTACGTAAAAGCACTGCCTTAGATACTAACACAAACGACCCACTTAATAGCGCACACAGCTCAAGCATTCATATTGTGTGTAATCTAGTGAACATACAATTATCTACTCTGACGTTGACGGTGTTTGGGCATATGTAGTTACTGCTTTTGACACGTTACACGAATATTAAGAGATTCGGTGGAGCGCTTGCGGCGGTGCGATTGGCTAAATTTCGCGCGTATTTTTGAAAGTGTACATTTATTTTTTGCAATAAATTCACATTATTTAATCTAATATTATACACATTTTTCTGCGATTACGGCAGGGTAGGCAGTGCTTATGTGCCTTTATTTTGTGCACGCCTCCGATGTTCGGTAAAGTGAAGTTGGAAATTCGCCTCACGCGTGCGGAATTAACGCTTAAACATTACATTCAGCCGTCATTTGTCTAACGGCTTCCATCACTATCGAAAAGGTGGCCTATAATCTTTCGCATTACTTATTACGAGGGTCGCAGAAAAGAAACCTCGATAAATTTTAATATATATATTTTCTTCTACCGCATTAACTCCATCCCTTATTATCGCCCCTTTTTTCCAGCCTCCATTAAATTTAACGATTATTTAACAAGAATGTTTAAGACGAAAGACGGCGAAGGTTTCAGGATATGGGATTGCTTGCGGTTCCTAACTCGGGCATTTGGTATTCCGATGGCGTTCCAGCGAAGCCATCCTCGGCCTAACTTTTCTCCCCCCGGGTGCAGGAGAGAGTGTCTTGTATAACAACTTTTTTGGATTTTTCTTTGGGAACTTTACTCGAACAAAATTAAATGGGAGGAATCAATGGTAATAAAAGTAACCACACAGTTACTATCTGTAGACATATTATATTTTACTTACACCGTTGGCTGTATACTTGGAGTAACGATATAAGGATGTATAGCTAATATTTTTACCCAACCTATAATAAATTTGCGGTAAAATCACTTTCTCCAGGTTTTTACGTCGTATACCATGAGAGATAAAGAGACAAAAAAATTCGTCACATAATATCGCAGCACTTCTAAGTATGAAGGGATGGTCTCCGTCCGCGCTAACTTCACATTATCGAGTCGCATAACTTGTGTTGATCAAAAGACTAACAGTAGTTATATAAATAAAGCAAACACCATAGTCATATGTGCTATGCGTGAATGTTCAAATAAGACGAATCAAAAATTACAAATCATCACTTTTTAGAGGTATTTTAACAGTTTTAAATATGTTTGACCGAACTTGAGAATTTTCAGATTATTAATGATATAAAGACATAAAATCAACAAAAAACTTCCATCATTATTTAGGCAAACTTTCTGTTACTAGTGTTTGCGTGATATTTTGACTTTAAAAATCATTTTAATGGTGTATCTTTTTGTTTAATGTGTTATGTACTCACGAGCGAAGATACATTTCAGAGCTCGAGTACATTAAATGATCATATTTAAGAATGACACCTCGATTTGGATGTATGTTTCTTAGTGACAATTTAAAGATCGCACGACATAAAACTATTTCAAAATTCACTCTGTTTCAATTTTAGTCTAATCATCTTTTGTGGTCATTGTTAAACAAACACCCCGCGTAGCCAAAAATGCCGCGCGGAATAACAATCCATTATTTGGACAAAGAAAACAGAATCATCTCGAGCAACTTTGAAACACAACCTTCCGTGAAAATATTTCTTTCATTTACTTTCACGTCCGAGAAGATTCTAAACTTTCCGCAATAATAAAGCAATTTTGAAACCGTCCGAAATAAATTATTGAAATTTAAATATGACAGGGTAGTATTAACTCTTGTGTAAAGTTTTTTTTTCTTTTCGCTTTAAAACACCGAGAAGCGGTTAGAATTTTTTTTATGAATCTAATTTTCTCCCGCTTAACGTGATACGTCAGGTTCCGATACTTTTTCTAGCGCGGCCTATAGGGGTTGATTTATGTCTTCGAGGGCTCTAGGGTTTTTAACATGTCCATCGACCCACTATCTGATGAAGATGTATGTATCCCTGAATTTACTTCCTTACCGGGTCGGTACACCTTCGTAAATTGGTTTTGGCGCGTGAAAAGAATAATAGATTGCGATTTCAAATAAGATTAGCTTCTATACGGCTCCACATCTATACTCTACTACAAACACTTCTATATACACCTCTATATACACATTATACACCCTTCGCACTTCGCACTCCACGCCAAATAGAGATAAAATGTTTGAAGCAGACCCCATTAACAATGAAAAGACGGAGTACTATTCTCAAGATGATTAGGTACACAAATCACTTCCCCTTTTGTCTGTTGTATCACCAGACAATTAACACATGTATTTTTAAAGCTTACAATATGTCAACAAGCGTTTGTTTTTTTTTTACACAACTCCACACAGAGGAGGCCTTGAGGGAAATAATTTCCCTCAGGACCTATGTCATCTTTGGGGATGCTGTGTGGAAGGTATTTTTGAGGAAAGGAAGGAGTGAACCTGGGTCTTGACGAGGCCCATGTTGGAAACACAGAGGCCGGCAAATCGTTCCATAGCCGAGCTGTTGAACATTAGAATGAGTCGTAAAATTGACCGGTTCTCATGTATTGAATGGCAACCCCGTACGAATGTTGGGCGCGCGCTTGGCGAGTTTCCCGACTATGCACCGGTGCCGAAAGTATCAATGACGTAAGTTCCTCGAAGCATCTTCCAATAAAATACCTGTAGAACAAAAACGTCCGTGCCCTAAAGATTGAAATCCTTTTGTTGAGATAGGAGAATCTATCAAAGGGACCGCCTGTTTCTGCACAGAGTCAAGGGTTCTTTCAGGTATTTAGGGGCTCCAGACCAGAGGTGTCTGCCAAATTCAACAGTGAGGCACACTGGTGGCTAGTAGCGTGGCTTATAAGTAAGAATTTCAATTATAGGTAGCTAATCTCAGGTTTGATAACCTGTAAAATCAACAAAATGTATATATAAACCCATACTATATATATACATACATACATACATACTCGTACATACCGTGTGGCATTTCGATGGTGATAATCACATGTAACATCTTTTTTTATTAAACAATAACAATTATTTTCAACAAAATATGAAACAAAAGAAGATACAGAAAATAAAAAGGGTTTGTTCCCATCGAGATTTGAAGTCGGAACCTCTACTCTATCCGGGAGTAACGTCTCTGCCAATTGAGCTACCGAAACCTTTTTTAAAACCGTTAATTTTATCAATCTCATATTCAATCTTGACGGCCTCCGTTGTCGAGTGGTAAGACGCTCGACTACAAATCCAGGGGTCACGGTTTCAAACCCGGCGTGCGAAAATAACTTTCTATTTAATCAATATGTGTCACATATGTAATATGTAGTATATTTCCGGCACGTTCCAGAGTGGTAGATACACTTAATATGGCCCTGCTAAAAGACCACCATTCAGAATCAAAATATTGTTTGAAATGGCTTTAGCCGTGTTTAGTGACAATATTTTAATAACCAGGTACTTCCAACCTTCCTCTTCCTCACCTCCTTCCCTTCCTCACTACCTTCAGCCTCACAACATACCCAAATTGAGGATGCCATAGTCTCACTGGTCCTAGACGGCTAGGAGCAGTTGGGACGCTTTCAATTGGGAATTTCAGGTTATTTTGGTTTTTTTCTTCGCTGCGTTGATATTTTAAATTTTTCGTTTTTTAAGACCGCTTTAAATTAAAGTCTTCGTCATTTCTCTTTGTTCTGCTCTACTTATCTATTTCTATTCTTCCCTGCTTAAAAAAATAATTCAACTTGACCGTGTTATTCCATTTCCGTCTGAGAAAATACCCGTATGAAAAAAACGACAAAAACTCAAATTAATAAAGTCTTGAAATTTGCTCCTTGTGACTATTATGCTATCGAAAGGAAAGTATTTTACGCTTCCCCCAGCAAGAACAAAACATCAACATAATAAATTATTTTTTATGAAAAACAAGTGGACACAGTGCCTTAGAAATATATCGGTGAGGGGCATTACGAAAAAATCTGGGCGAAAATTTTAAATTAGAACAAATAAATTTGAATAAACTAACTACTAACTAACCATCACGCCATTTCTCCGCAGGGGTAGGCAGAGAAGACGGACCGCCATATAACTCTGTCTTGACACACACTCCTTGCTTCATTCACATTACACATACATCGTCTCATACATACTCTTCTGTTATTCTGACTCTTCACATGACCTGAATTAATTTGAATATGTTGCTGTTATATTGTATTTTGTAAAGTTCTATCTGCGTTCTAATAATTTTCGATAAATTATAAGAACCCCTTATTATCAGGTGGGTGAAGTAAAAATGTTTTGAAAAACATAAGATTTGACTAAGTATTCTCTTAAGCAAATAATTCAAAGAGTTGACAAATCTTGCAGTGATAATGCTGCTTTACTTTAGCTTTCTTTTCTTTTAGCATTCTCGAGAGTAAATCTCAGGTACGGGGGCCGGAGGATACCACCTATGTACTAATGGTCGAGAAAATTCAAGATATTTTTTTACAGTTCCTCTACACGAGAGAGTTTGATTTTTACCCATCGCTGTTTCCAACAGCGTTTATCTCGAGAATGCTGGGTTTCTGCAGCCTTAATTCGAGGAGGGATATAGCATTACTGCTTTTTGCTCATACATTCCTGAACGGTGTATTATTAATACCCGACATCCTGGCGGAAATTGGAGTTTATGTCCCTGATAATTTGACGCGAGGCCGCCAACACAGGCTTCTGTTTCTTCCCAGGTGCAGAAAGAACTTACTGATGATGCCCCTGGGAAGACTAATGGTAGATTCACACCAACGTCCGGATTCGCTCAGTGACGATATTGTTCCGCAAGAGAGCTTATTGATATGGTATGAATTTCAATCAAGGAGTATGTGAAAAAGTAGTTAGTATATTAAAATTATAATTTATTAGTATATTAAAAATCATTTTTTTAACACTAAATAATATTTTTAGTAATTATGAATTATTAAAATTATTATTTAGTGATGAAAAAATGGTTTTAAAAAAAAAAAAATCTGCGATGTAAGTATTTTTACACTTTAAAATAATTATTTAACTAACTAAGTAGTTAAATAACACAAGGGTGGGCAGAAGGAAATACTGCCACACAAATTTGTCTTGGCACATACTCCTTGATTGACATTCATACCATATCAATAAGCTCTCTTGCGGAACAATATCGTCACTGAGCGGATCCGGACGTTGGTGTGAATCCAGCTTAACTAGGTTAATTAACTGCCTCGCAAGAAATTTGGATATTTTTTACACGAGCTACAACAAGTGTAAGTAAGAACTAACTATTCAGTTTTATCTTTATTATGTAATATTATAATTGTGTAATTATGATTACATTTTTGGTGTTCTTTTTATCGCTTTTGAATTATAATTGCAATAAAACTGTTTATGCAAAGTAAAATAAATAAACAAAGTGAGTAACGTAAAACAATGTTAAATTTTACCTGTGTGCAAATGCCAGTTACGGGATGAAGATGGTTTGGTTATAAACTTATACTACTGGAACAGTATTACAAAGGGAATAATCTACAAATTGACGCTTTTGAAAATAGAAATATCAACAACTTTGTTCATATAAAACACGTCGATGTCCCAAAGTCAGTGCTTTTCTGAATCGTTATATGAGCCCGTATTACGAGGTACAATATTATTATTTGGAGGGAACGATCGCCAATCAGTCTCACATTCTCGTCACGTAGTGGACGTGACAATGAAAAATTCCCTTCGAGGTATCGATATAAGATAGCTTTTACTCCAGGATTGTAAAACTGTAAGACACAGTATCAAAATGTTTTATTTTTATCAGTCCAATATTTAAATATATTCATCAAGCAATCGACAGTTAATTAACCTTTTAACATTTTTTTGAATTAAGTATAAGAAATTTCAAATTTGTTATTTAAAAACTGTTCCTCTTAGTGATGAGAATACCAAAATAACTATTCCCCAAAAAGTTTAAAAAACGTTTCTCTTTCGAATGACAACAGTATTCTTTTTATCAAACATTGTCAATAGAAATGACTGTTTGTTAATATTTAAATACCACAACTTAATATTTAAGATTCATTCATTTTAAAAAACGTTTCTCTTTCGAATGACAACAGTATTCTTTTTATCAAACATTGTCAACAGAAATGACTGTTTGTTAATATTTAAATACCACAACTTAATATTTAAGATTCATTCATTTTAAAAAACGTTTCTCTTTCGAATGACAACAGTATTCTTTTTATCAAACATTGTCAACAGAAATGACTGTTTGTTAATATTTAAATACCACAACTTAATATTTAAGATTCATTCATTTTAAAAAACGTTTCTCTTTCGAATGACAACAGTATTCTTTATATCAAACATTGTCAACAGAAATGACTGTTTGTTAATATTTAAATACCACAACTTAATATTTAAGATTCATTCATTTCTAATTGGATTTATTCAATCTGAATCAACATTTTGATTGTGTCCATTATCAGTAAGAAATAGGACAATTGGCCATAGTTACTTGATGGCCCGTTCACTGATTTAATTAACACTAAGCATGGATAATAAAACATCTAGGCCGATCTTGGCAGATTTTCAATAAAACTTTTTTTTAAATTAACGCATGTCAAGGTTTTTGATAACACAATTTTTTAACTTTATTCCACTATTTTTTATTTAAGACCTGACAGGTTTCACCTTATGACGAGCATCTTCAGACAGGTACAATTTTAAGTAAGTCTATGGAATATATACTATTAGGTCCGGAAGAGATGGATATTGATATTCATAGTGAATCATCGGTGACTTAAGGATTTTAGTTTAATGGATGACAGAGATGGCTTTACCATGCCTTAAAAAATAGAGGAATAAAGTTAAAAAATTGGTATTATTAAAATCATCAAAATGGAGTTCCACCGCGAATTAACAGTTTCAAAATTAGAAATAATCATACCAAAGTGTTTGTATAAAATCTTAACAATGCCTATAGGCAACTTCTGCAACTTCCGAGATTCTGCAGTGCCTCTACAATGTTCACCGAAGGGAGGGTGCACTCATTCCCCGCCTTACTTCGCCACCGACCAGCCAGCTTCTGGGGGAGGACACGGAATTCAACCAACGTAATTGTCGCGGCTGCATCTGAATGGCTCAGCTCTCCTCTCAACGAGCGATGGATGCAGATGATGCGGAGACCACCTTGAAGCACGCTCGATTAAAATGACATTCACTACTAAGAGGAACAACTTATTCAGCTAGCGTTTGGATGGATCGAGTTTGAATCCCACAGCGGGATCCGTACCCTTTTTAGCACGTGGTAAGTAAGATATTGGCCCCATCAATCTCAACGCTGCCAGGATGGACTCCCTCTTTATGACGTTTTGCAGAAATGAGACCTTATGTCCTCCCTTAATATTTCAATTAAAAAAAAAAAAATAAAATCTTACGAATTTATGTTTATTTTTCTTTATTATTATCATTGTGTGTATTACAACTTTTATTTTATCATTATTATTACAACGTATTTTTTATCAATTATGGAAGATATTGCATTGCACAACTCCTGCATACCTTCTGGAATAAAATTTTATTATTATTATTTACAACATCTTATATCCTTATTTGTTCTTCCATCCTTTCGTTTACCTACGTCAAAGGTTTGAATGTAATAATGTATGAGTTGTTTATCACCTTTATCTTTCACATACTATATATCTTGATGTATTGCTTCCTACATGGGATACAGGGGAAAGAAACAGAAGCTGCATTCAAATGTAGACGTGTAACGTATTTGTTATTCTGGAATGTACCGACAGAATTTAATGCAGGAAACAAATCACACCGTTCTGTAATGAAAGGTTAAAATAATTTGTATTTCCATCACGTAAAACTTAGATAGATCAGAGTTCCTGTGCATTTTGCGAATGAAATGTATCAATCATGAATCGAATAGAATTTCACGTTAAACTACTACAAAAGTGGTTGCAATACATGACAAAACGACGTTGAAACTTATTGAAATTGTGGGCAAATACGGGTATCTGTACCTTTTGTACCAATTGGAAGTTTTTTTTAAGTAAACGTTATTTTGCGCTATGTAGGAATTGGATCCATAACCTCCCTATTGAAAGTGAAATGTATAGACCACTACGCCATGGAGGCTTTAACCGACCGGTGGCAACACTAGCAAGCACCTTAACGTCTTCTTGGGTTTTTTTCGGGATTATATAGTTTTGTTATTATCTTTCTCTTCTCCTGTGTTGAGATCAGGCACAGATTACATCATAATTTCAATTTTTTTTTAAATAAAAAGATTTAAGAAATCATTTAATTGAAATAATATAAATAATCCTTAATGTAAATATGAAACAGAACAAATATAAGGGTCGCGTCTGAGAACTCAGAACCTTTACTATATCTGAGAATAACGCTTCTGCCAATTCCGCCACCGAGACCTTACAAGAAACCGGCATTTCTAATCGATCTCATTAATTATTTGAAAATTATGAATTTTTTTTTTCTTCTTTATTTTCTTCCGATTTGGCTGCCATCTTTTTATGGTATGCAAAGTTCAACCCAAGCACATGTTATATACCAAGATATTGTCTTGGATAAACCATTAATTTTTGTTTTACAGAAGATTTTCGCCTTTAATAATATATTAAATTAGAATTAACTAGCTTTTATGTTAATTAAAGTTATTTCTAATTTAAATAATAAAAAATAGTTGACATTGTACCATAACAACATAATATTTTACCATTACCATTGTACCATAGTATCATTATAACATAATGCACAGCTTACAACATGGTTATACCTGTTGCACCAAAAGCGTAGTATTATAATTAATTCTACAAGTTGTAATGATGAACTGCAAAAAAAATACAAGGAAATCTAGAGAGTGTACAGAAAAACTTCTTGATATTAAACCAATATGCTATAATCTGCTTAATGCGCTATATGGATCTGGGTTGGGGAACGATTTTACGAACGATTTCGACGGATTTAAATGAGTTTTAAACATAGTTAAAGCCATTTCAACAACATTTCGATTCTGAACAGTAAATAGTGGTTTCTTAGTATTTATTCAGTCGTATCAACATAATACGGTTACTCACCAACAAACACTTTCGAAATTCAAATTTTTTTAGAAAAAAACTGTTGATTTTAAATAATTAACCTCTATGAACTTTTACGAAAGCTGCTCATCAATGTTGTTTTAAACTCATATGATCATCCAATAATAATCAATAAACCAACATACATAGATTAACAGTGCGTATATATATTTATCAAGTAACAGGGGTGTATTTTTAAGCCCGATACAACTTATAATTGTAAAAAATAAAACAAAAAATTAACTTCAAATAAAATACAATATTCTACGATTTAGAATAGATTATATTAAGGGCATTAACATTTGACAATGATTTCTGGCATATGAACACGATTTGACGTAGCGTATTCTGGACGTCCTATCGTGGACTACCTTTTCGAGCTCAACTGGCCACAAACAACACGAACAATGTTGGCTTCCAAGACATCAATTATTACTATTTTATCATCGTAAATAAGTGACCTCACGTAGCCTCATAGTAAATAATAGAGCTGCGTCAAATCGAACGACCTTGGAGGGCAATTGACAGGTCTATTTCTCGAAACAAATTAATTTTATTCATCAATAAGTCGATGGTTGCAGTCGCTGTATGGTAACTAGCGCCAGGTTGTTAAAATCACATCATATTTTCCAACATTAAGTAATCAATCAGTTTGGCAACAGTCTGCATCGACCGTAACTCAAGCTCCGGTCTAGTGTTATAAGAAGTAAGATTTAATGATGCCACCAATTTGATGTGGATATCCGGAAAGAACGCAAGGCTGATGTAAGCGTAATGAATAGGATCAAAAAAGGGACGCTTAGATGGTTTGGGCATATAGAGCGAATGAACAAAGAAAGGAGTGTGATAAGAATATATGATGCGAAAGTGAATGGAAGAAGAAGTCGAGAACGCTCGAGAAAGACATGGCACGATCAAGTAAATCAAATACTTGAATCGGGTCATGTGAAGAGTCAGAATAACAGAAGAGTATGTATGAGACGATGTATGAATGTGAATGAAGCGAGGAGTGTGTGCCAAGACAGAGTTGTATGGCGGTCCGTCCTCTCTGCCTACCCCTGCGGAGAAACGGCGTGATGGTTAGTTAGTTGGTTACCAATTTAATGAATATGTGTCACAACATATTTAATTAATATAAAATAATAAATAGTATATTTGCGACACATTTCAGAGTGGTAGATACTCTATGTATTGCCCTAGTAAAAGACCACCATTCAGAATCGAAACGTTGCTTGAAATGGCTTTAGCCGTGTTTGGTGACCATATTTAAATATACTGGTACTTCCCAACCTTCCTCTTCTCCATCTCCTTCCCTTCCACACTACCTTAATCCTCACAAAATATGACACATATTAATTAAATAAAAGTTATTTGCGCACGCCGGATTTGATCCCGCAACCTCTGAATTCGTAACGTGTTACTATTCGACCATAGACCCCGTAAAAGGTAACAACTGATAGCCAATAACTGCCTAGTTAGGGAAACTCGTTTTAATGCCATGACAATATTCAACATACTCCGTACAGTATAGTTAATTCTATAAATTAAATTCTTCACTTAAGAGTATAAAAGCCAGCTAACTAAAACGCACATGCATCCTCAGTACTAGTGTTGAAAGTGAGATCAACTTTACTGTTCCGTGTCACTATTATTTTATCTTAAGCTCTGCGCCCGGCGACACTTTTATGACTCATTTAAAATCGTTTCCTTTCGCCTTACGTCCCGCTAAGCCTCCGTATTGCATTCTAAGTGGCGTCTTATCTTCCTCAAGTATTTTCAGTGCATGAACATTGCAATTTGTTGTGATTTATTCATTGTTGCGCCGTCGCTGTAATTATGTTTTATTTGTCAGGGAGTCATAATAAGATCTTGAACAAGAGTTATTGAGAAAAACATATATCGTTTGTGTCGGAGATGATTTTCGATGATCGCGATCTTTAGAACTAAAGCTTTGCTTTGGGAATAAAGCTCTCCATGGGCTTGTTGATAGGTTGAGCTTGGTGTGCTAACATTATGATTACCCAAATGATAATCCAAAGAAAAATTGATGGGAGACATGGCAAAGGAAGATGCCGTACTTCATGGCTTCGAAATCTGTCACTTGTACGAGTGTAGTTGCGCCGAGTCGTTCCGGGCTGCAACTTGCAGTATAATCCTGGTGATAGCCAACCTCTGATAGGAGAGGGATCCAGAATAACATGGGTTATTTTATTTCATTTTCATATTAACGGACCATTGTCCAATTACACGAAATTACAAAAAGATCAACACATAAAGAACAGCCCATACGTTATATTTGAATGAAGCAATGAGAAAAATCTAAGTTCTAAAATCTAATAAAAGACAATGTTCTCAGAAGAATTATATTGTACACGGTGTCTGGAAACCGATGGTGCAAGCGGAAAACTGATACAGCTACATTATCTTTGAAGTCAATTTTTTTTTTTCATCAAATCCAAAATATTCAATCGTTACGAGGTAAGTTGTATGTTGTCTTTTGAAACGCGTCAAAGTTTAGACACAGTTCTAAAAGTTTTTTATATCTAAAAATGACAAAAAAAAGAAAAAAAGTCTTAAAAAAATTTAATGTTTAAAGTGAAAAAAAAAAATTCATTTCGGCTCTTTAGATGTTTTCAATTTTCCGCTACCTTGTGATGAAATATATTCATATTTTTATCATATCTTTTTTAAGGCGCCGTTTAGCAATAAATATCACCTTTTTATATTTTTTATGGTGAATACTGCACAAGAGTCCCGACTGCTTTCAATCGTATAGAGCCAGTGAGACTATGGCATCCCCGATTGGGGTATGTTGTGAGGCTAAAAGTAATAGGGAGGGGAAGGATATGGGTAAGAGGAAGGTTGCAGAGTACCTGGCTATTCAAATCTGGCCAACAAACACGGCTCAAGACATTTCAAGCAATGTTTCCATTCTGAATGGTGGTCTTTCACCAGGGCCATACTTAGACTATCTACCACTCTGGAACGCGCCGCAAATATATATATTTTTATTTTATATGAATTAAATGTGTGATAACAAATATTAATTAAATAAAAGTTCTAAGCGCACCCCGGGTTTGAACCCGCGAGCTTTGGATTCGTAATCGCACGCCTTACCACTAGACCATGAAGGCCTTCAAACATACTTAACCTAACCAAACAGTTGCGTAACTTTTTTAGATACCGATAATTTGTTTAATTTGGCAGTAAAATGTTTTATGGGTTTTGCTACACTGACTAATCTGCATTTGAACAATCATTAAATGAATAAAGAAATGACTAAGAATGACTTTTTAACAGAATATTATTGAAAATAAAAATTAAACATTTAAGATTAAAACCAACTGGTTTCTTCATAGCATTACAACAACTACTAATAGCAGATTCAGATCGAGAGACGTCTAAATACATTTGTTAATGAGTTAAGAATATATTTTTTAGATAGTGGACTTTATATTGATTTTACTTTTAAATATTCACCGAGCAACATAAAATGTGAGTCAATTATTTGAAAAAAAAGTTTGATCTTTGAAGGGGGTTTTTTTTTTATATGCTATCGAAAGTTTTGGGTTAAATTTTTATTTCATTCAACGAACGTATCTTTTAACAATCGTGCGTAAAATAGAAAAATGTAACTCCGCGCTATCAAAAGATCTTTAGAGGGGTGTTTGTCAAACGAAAATTCAATTTCGCGACTTTGTTATCGTAGTATTTTATTGGGGCCAAATGTAAGCAGGGGTACCTAGTACCCAGATATATTATGGAGCCAGTCCCAAGGCCTATTTTTATGTCCCTAACTTCTAAAAAAACGGTGCCATTTTTCTCTCTCATGCAACAATAAGGTTTTTATTTTTGTTTCAATTTAATATACTACATTAAAAAGACTGAAAATTTTATGAAATAATTTTTAAGTCCCCTCTAAGGGGCTTTTGGCAATTATACTTTCAACCCAGAACTGCGTGGGTTGACGTTAAAAAAATACATATATTATTTTTTTAGATGAATGAAGTTAAATTTATATTATCTTTCCATTTTTCTTGTGGAAATAATTGGATACTCGTAATTTTTCAGACTGCAGCCTTAAAAAAAAAATACACGCAAAAAAATCTTTTTAGACATAAAACAATAACTTTTTTATGGTTAGGAATATTGAACTATTAATATGTTTTTTTTTATGGAATGAAAAAATAACTTTGTGTAAGACCCTGGATATTATTTTTTTTTTAACCGACCGGTTTCGCTTAGCCTAAGTATCATCAGGGTACGATATTAACAGTTTTAATTTTTATAACCAATTTTCAATATTTGAACTTAAAATAATCATTCATTTCGTAATTAAAAATGATATTTGATGGAAAAAAACATTTTTTAATGAAATGATATATTTTCTGTAAGCACATAAAATTTATCATTATTCCTAAATCACCTTCTCAGTTGACGTTTTGTCTCTTTCAATTCATATTATCTGTCTCTTTCTCTCTGTTAGTTTTTTTTTTATAATTTAAATATTATTCTACTGTGTTCTCATTTTTCCGTTATTTAATTTTATATTTTGTTCTCTTTCTGTACCGTTCACTTTATATTTATTTTTTAGTTTTATTTTGTACCCTGATGATGCTTAGGCTAAGCGAAACAGATTGGTTACAAAAAAAAAATAATATCCGTTGTTTAAATAGTACACAAAGTTATTTTTTTCATTTCTTTAAAACCGTCAAACCACAAAGCGATTGCTTTCTACGAACATATGAGATTTTTTAATATAAAAATATGCATTTCGTAATATCTGTAACATTTTTTTTTATCAAACAACAATAACATTATATTATTTGATGTTTTTATTCAGTTGTAAAAAAGCGTTTTTTTTTTTATCTATCTCTCCATTGTTGATTAGAATCTGTTTTTTAACAGAATCACCCCCTCGGCATCATCTGGTGTCACGTGCTCCCGACATATCGCCCCTGCATTATTGATGGCTTTCCAATACTGACGTATTATATAACTCGCTTTTGACCCGATAAGGCGCAGAGTATTTGCCATATTCTGTTGTCAAAAGGGTAGAGAATTTCAACAAGGGCAGTTCTAGAGAAGTGCATGTTACGAGATAAGCAAGGAGGGTAGTAGTTCAAAACGATAGAGATACTAGGAAAGTAATTACGATTTTGATGTGAGTTTGATCTGGGGGGTATTGATGCACACTGTAACTATGTTACATGATGCTTTGTATCTTTACAATTTGTTTCATCTGTAACGTGCAAACGTGATATCAGGTCAAATCATCCGTCGAGAATAAATATCACTACATGAAGGGCTAAAGAATAAATGACTTTTTTGACGTCGATTAAATAATTTTAATACAGTTGAATTCCAGTTTTATAGTTTTCCGAGTGTACAGTGAAACTTTTTCAACGTATGATAGAAAAATAAATAAAAACAATTGGAAAATTCCTAAATCGCCGTTTACGTGAATAGCACCATAATATTCCCATTACATTACTCCATTATATCCCAGGTAATATATTTGATTACGGATTTTAAGGCACATGAAATAACAAGTTTATAAAATAATACTTTATGAACATGTGAGAAGAGTATAAACAAAGGCTTTTGTGGTTATGATTCCGAGATAAAAATAATTAAAAACTTCATTTTATTTGGGAGACCAATAATCTAGTTATAAAAACTCAGTTAGTGTATAATACAAAGGATATGTATATCAACTATGAAATTACAAAAACTCAATCGCTGATAGATATTTTTGAGCAATAGCAGGATATTTTTTTGAAACTGTACACATAATCGACAAAAATGTCTCAATTAGTACACTTTATCTTATTATATAGTCGATGCATTTGAGACAGAGGGCTAAAGTAGGCAATAATATTTTTGAATGTACTCAGGTGGAATGTGCTATGGTGTCTTAAACAATTATAAATTGGTACATTTATTTCAATACTGCTAAGACATACTGTAGTATCGAGACGATTTTATGTAAGCATATTAAATCAGTTATTTTCCCTCTAGTTTAAGTGAATTGATGTTGAAGTATTCAAGGCATACGTCATATGATCTAAGATGGTCCCGTAGATCACATATAAAATAAAATATTTTTTTTTTTTTTAACAAATTTAACAATGTTTTCATACTCGTAGTGACGAGGATTTCAAATCGTGCTTCCATATTCCAGTTTACAAATAGTAAGTGAATTAAACAAAGAAAAAAAATGTAAGCAAATTACAGGCTTCCTATTTATAATGTTTAATTAAATATGTTATAAGCTTGGCATTAATAGCCTGATGTTATTAAAAGGCAAAAGTATTTTAATGGTTATATTATGATTATAAATATACTTAATGACTTTAAAAAAACTATTTTATTTTCAACAGTGGTTTTTATGTGCTAGATCAATCATATGTTAGAAATAAAATTATTGGTTTTTATAAAAACATTTTTTTAAAAGAAAGACAAACATCCCTGGGTTACAAATAATCTAACAATATTTTAAAAACTCCCATTGCCATCATAATAAGTGGAAAATGTTGCTTGCGCAATAATGGAGACCCTTGACCAAAAATCGTCATAAATAATCGCTTGTGTTCGTCAATCTTAATGACTGCCAGAAAATCGCCGTATTTTTGTACAATAATTAAAAATCATTTGCCAGCATTTAAAAACCAAGTACTGCAGACATTTTACATCAGAAACTATTTGCCCAGGATCTCGTAAATGACTGCTATCTATCTAATAGCGCCGGGTTAGAAAAAACGATTTCATTCAAGATTTAAAGTAAGAGGATACGGCACAGAGATGGGAGTACTCACAAATAATTAGATACCACACGAAATAAGTAAAATAATAATATTAGAAAAATAAATTTTGTATTTTTTGCTATCAACTCTAATAGTACTAATTAATACTAAGATCAATTTTACAAACCTATTCTTCATAACTTATTGCAAAGATATGTTGGGTGTTGTTGGATCTGAAGCTGCAATGAATTCCTAATGTGTTTTGAGCTTCAGATGAATTTGGAAAACAGTGGACTGTAAAGCCTGATTCACACCAACGTCCGGTTCCGCTCAGTGCCGATATTGTTCCGCAAGAAAACTTATTGATATGGTATGAATATCAATCAAGGAGTATGTGCCAAGACAATTTTGTAGGGCAGTATATCCTTCTGCCCACCCTTGTGATATTTAACTACTTATTTAGTTAAATAATTATTTTGAAGTGTAAAAATACTGACATCGCAGATTTTTTTTTATCAAAAACCATTTTTTTATCACTAAATAATATTTTTATTAATTATTAGTGATAAAAAATGGTTTAAAAAAAAAAAATCTGCGTTGAAAGTATTTTTACACTTCGAAATAATTATTTAACTAAATAAGTAGTTAAATATCACAAGGGTGGGCAGAATACACAAATTGTCTTGGCATTACACTTTGGATTGGATATTCATACCATATCAATAAGTTTTCTTGATGAACAATATCGGCACTGAGCGGAACCGGACGTTGGTGTGAATCAGGCTTAAAACGATAAACTATACTACTTGATGGAAGTATCTAATTATGGATATGGAAAGATTATGGAATGAAAGGTAAAATGGGTAACCATTCAATCACCAATGAAGTTATACTTGAAATCTTCTTAAACAATTGTATTATTGACAAACACGAATATACCACAATGATTTAAGTATTCTAAATTCACAAAACCCCATTTATTTTATATTATTTTCTCAAAAAAATATCTTTTATTACTGTCAATTATTTCTGCGGTGTTGTTGAATAAAGAAATCAAATAGCGAAATGGTTGGATAAGGTAGGAACGGATGACAAAAAATTAGCTAAGAACCTAACAAATTATCACATTTTAAATCCAACAGCTGTTTTCTCGTGAAAGGCGTTATTCAACATTTTTGTACGAAAATTTAAGCTTAAGTGATAACTGATAATATAACGGTCATGCTTTTATGCTTGAAACCTGGACACAATTTGATCAAATGCTGAAACGGGCCAAGAATCGGTGGTCAACGGGAGCGATTATTGGAAAGGGCTACGATAAAAAATCCATAATAGCACTAATCATCGATTCACGTCAGTGAAAAGGGTGCTAGTGGTTAAAATCACCAAGCCTAAGTTTGTTTTTAAAAAAAAGTGGAATAACGCCTTTGAACTGATAAAATAAAACAAAAAACTTTGAAATTGCTATTTTAAATCGGTTAGTAGCCGAGGAGACATTCGCTTCGGGTTCCCCCCCGGACGTCGTGGATTCAATTCCTCTGCTAGCTTAGTACTCCATTATTACACAAGCAATATTTTCCACCATTTCTGAAAGTAGCAAGAATTTTCAAAATAATGTCAGATTATTCGTATCCGGGAATGTTTTTTTTTTTTAATAATACATAAACACCGCTTTTCCCAGTAGCATTAACTATAAACAGCAGCCATTTTAAAACAATTATTCATGAAAGTAAAGTAACGAAGTATCCTCGATGGTTCTTCCATCGTCTTGTTTAAGTAGAGCGCCATTAGGTGCACGGAGTGCAGAATAATGACGGTCTTCCTTTGCAAGATGACACCATTTTGTAAAAGTGCATCGCACGATCAGATCAGGTTTGGCAAATACCGAAGAACAATGTATAAGTTTTAATAGTTCAATTAGACAACCGAACAAGACTGTAGCATGCAATAATTGCTTCATGTTAACATGTGGATTCATTAACACGTTAAATAAAAATAAAAACTCTTCTTCTAATAGGCATTTTTTAAATTATCTTTTGATATCGGGAAACCCCTTCGTTGTGACAAATCTTAAGCTTGCAAAAAATATTAAATTAAAGTCAATATTTTCGGACAAATTAAAGCTTAAGGTTAAGAAACAACGGTGTTTATTAATGTTTTTTTGCAATAGTGAATACCGCACAAGAGTCCCAACTGATCCTTACCGTCTACAGCCGGTGAGACTATGCCATACCAAATTACCAAATTAGACTAACTAGGTTAATGAACTGCCTCGCAGGAAATTTGGATATTTTTCACACGAGCTACAACAAGTTTAAGCAAGAACTAGCTATTAAGTTCTAACTATATTATGTACTTCTTGAAAACTATTTTTTTTTTTTAAACTTCTTTTAACTTTAATCTTTGTGTAATTATGATTACCATTTTTTGTGTTTTTTGCAATGTTTTGGTGTAAAACTGTTTTTGCAAATATAAAATAAATAAATTAAAGTATGCTGTGAGGCCAGAGGTAGTGGGAAGGGAAAGGAGATGAGGAAAAGGAAGGTTGAGAAATACCTGACTTTTCAGATCTGGTCACTAAACACGGCTTAAGCCATTTCAAGCAACGTTTTGATTCTAAATGGTGATCTTTCACCAAGATGATACTTAAAGTATCTACCACTCTGAAACGTGCCGCAAATATACCATACATTATTTTATATAAATTAAATGTGTTATGACACATATTATTAAATAACATTTATTTGCGCACGCCAGGCTTGAATCCGCGACCTCTGGAGTCGATTGGGAGTGTCATAGTCTTACTGGCTCTAAATGGCTGAGAGCAGTTGGGACTCTTGTGCGGTGTTCATTATAAAATATATATTTAAAAAATCCTGAAGATAAATTCAATGAATCATAAAAAATATGCATTTCGAATTATACTGCCTTATCAGAAAGAGCAGAGGTGAATTTATGAAATTCAATGCCTCTTGTCACTTTTATTGGAATGTCTTCTGATGCGCCAATGCGGTTCGTAAAATCTGCAGAAGGAAGCCATTTATCGAACTCAAATTGGATGCAACTTTGCAGGAAACACCCAAGCCAAATTTTTGTTAGATATTTTATTTTACTTTCTCATATTAATTTGATTATCTGTAGGTTGGGTTATTTTTATGATATTGTTTCTTTTTGGCAGTAACTTTAAGAAAGAAAACCACCAGGACAATTTCACTAGGGCTAAGCTAAGAGTATCTATCACTCTAGAACGTGCCGCAAATATTCTATAAATAATTTTATATGAATTAAATGTGTAATAACACATAATAATAAAATAAAAAATATTTGCGCACGCCGGGTTTGAACCCGCGACCTCTGGATTCGTAGTCGAGCGTTTTACGACTCGACCACGGTGGCCGTTAGACATGGAGCAATACCTTAATTTTTTTTAATTTACCTAGATAAATAGTAAAATAAAATATTTAACAATAATAATCTTGCGAGGGCCAGTAAGTTTTTTTGCTTCGCCACTGGCTACAACGTCTACAGTCCAAGCCTCAATGCCTATATATTTTTTTTAAGCCGGAAAAGGTACATTCTCCCGAATAAGGTACGTATTTTTGAAAATTAATACCTAACAAAAGAGATTCCATTTAATACTTTGCACGAAAAATATAAAGCCACCCTCACCGGTTAAGCTCCCGAAAATCTCGGCCGAGAAAATCACTAGGCCCAAAACAGGCCATCAGCTATAATACAATTTTTTTATCGCATCCATTCCTGTTTCCAGTAATAACCTAAGCCCTAAATTAGGTAACACCATTGATATTTGGTGCAGAAGATTGGAGTGTGATATACAAAAAAGAACCTTAAAAATTTGTCTTTTTTATTTTTTACATTATTTCTACACAGGCGGTCTCTTTGATAGATTCTCCTATCTTAACACATGGATTCCAATCTTTAGGGCACAGACGTCAGGTGGGAATGCTGTTTTTGTTCTACAGGTATTTCATTAGAAGATGCTTCGAGGAAGTTACGTCATTGATCCCTTCGGCACCGGTGTATAGTCAGGAAACTCACCAAACGCGCGCTTAACATTTGTACAGGGTTGACATTCAATCAACGGGTCAATTTTACGACTCATTATAATGTTCAACAGCTCGGCTATGGAACGATTTTCCGGCCTCTGTGTTTCCAACATGGACCTCTTCAAGACCCAGGTTCACTTTCCTCAAGGCCTCCTGCCTTAAGGAAAATAATTTCCCTCAGTGCCTTTGTCATCTTTAGCGATGCTGTGTGGAGGGTCTTTTTGAGAAAAGGAAGGAGTGAACCTGGGTCTTGAAGATGCGTTGAAGGAGGGAGGAAACACAGAAGCCAACAAATCGTTCCACAGCCGAGTTGTTGAACATAAGAATGAGTCGTAAAAGCGACCCGTCTCATGTATTGAATGTCATTCGTGTTCTTGGGCACAAGTTTGGCGAGTTTCTCGACCATGCACCAATGCCGAAGGAATCGATGCCACAAGTTCCTCGAAGCATTTTCTATTTTCTACGCCCGGCGTCTGTGCTCCAGAGATTGCGATCTAAGTCACTGCAAGATAATTCAGTAAAATGCATTTAATAACTTAGATTTTGACGGCCTACGTGGTCGAGTGGTAAGACCCTCGCAAACAAATCCAAAGGAGAAATTAATATGTCATGACAGATTTCATTAAATAATATGTAGTATATTTGCGGCGCGATCCAGAGTGGTAAATACTATAAGTATCGCCCTGGTGAAAGACCACCATTCAGAATTGAAACGTTGCTTGAATTGGTTTTACCCGTGCTTGGTGTCCAGATCTGAATAACCAGGTACTTTCTGACCTTCCTCTTCTTCATACCTTTTCTCTACCCACTACCTTCGACCTCACAACATACCCCAATTGGGGATGCCATAGTCCCACTGGCTCCAGACAGTCGGGAGCAATTGGGAGTCTTGTGCGGTATTCACTTTATTTTTGTTTGTTTTATTCAAATATATATATTTACAGATAAACTTTTGTGTGTTTTACTAACTTCTGGGACACTGTTTCGTTAAAGTTAAAGTTACGAGTTAAATTTATTAATATATTTTAATATCTATTGCTCCAAGGGTAATTATTAACAGTTTGTTACATGTGTATGTTGTGAGGCTGAAAGTAGTGGAGAGTGGAATGAGATGGGAAGTATTTGCCTATTCAGATTTGGTCACTGAATACAGCTAAAGCCATTTCAAGCAACTTTTGAATTCTGAATGTTGATTTTTCACCATTGCGATACTTAGAGTATCTAACATTCTGGAACATGCCGAAAATATACCAAATTTATATTAATTTAAATATGAAATAAAACAATTAAATATTATTTATTTTCGCACGCGGATTTGACCTCTGAATTCATAGTCGAGGGTCTTTACCACTCAACCACAGAGAACGTCAAACTTAACTGTTAACTGTTCTCAAATGTAATAGTAGCTTAAAAATTAGTAATATCGTGTCAGCAATGAATCAAAGTACCAAGTGACAAATGTTTAATATTATACAGAGTCAATGGTGTTCATTCCCGACATAGATGCTATAAACATCATAGCACTACTTACAAATTCACCAGTCTGAAGATGCGTGTTGCCGGGTGAAACCGGTCCCGTAAGAAATAAATAAGTGAAATTAAGTTTTAAAGGTTTTTTAATCATAGATTTATATTTAACTGGAATACTACCACAAATGATCAGTTTCAGAACAAGAATAATATGACAAATATAATTTTAGAGGTGAAGTGATGTTTAAACGTAACGTTCTGAAATAGAAATAAATAAATTTAAAAAAGTTTGAATTCTTGATATTACTAGCTCGTTGTGAACATGTTGACGTAATTATAAATATTCAAAGTGTTCATTATAGAAACTTATCACAGTACAGAAGTGTTGTTATTCCCACAGAATTGTGTACCCCCACCGCTGGCTAATCACTTATACACCCCTCACGTAGTATATATACCAAAAATCATTAACTAGCTTTACTACTAAACCTCGTGCGAGATTCGGATTGAAAAATCTGGATCAAAACATATGGTGTCTTGATCTACTTTTTTACTGGGAATGTGAATATTTCAAAGCCTTCTATTGAAGGTTGTTAGAAACGATAAAAAGTATGTTTACTTGAAAATTTCAGACAGAAAATGCCATGCAATTTTCATAACACCACAGTTCAGGAAATAATTTAATGTGCGAAAAGAATGAGTAAAATACGCAAGTTTTTAGGAGAGCTAAAACCAAATTTAGGAATTTTTGTAAGTAATATATGCTTTTTCAAAAAATATAAAAGATAAATTTCTACTGGCCTAAAAAGTCTATTTTTAAAAAAAAAAGAAAAGAAAGACAAACATTCCCGAGTTACGAATAACCTGAAAATATTTGAAAAACTCCTACTGCCATCATAAGAAGGGGAAGATGTTGCTTGTGTAATGATGGAGGACTTAGCCAGCAGAAGAATTGAATGCACGACGCCCGGGTGGGAATCCGACGCGTTTGTCCACTTAGCTACCGACCGGTCTTATAGCTACTGTTTTTCATTTCTTTGGAAAGAAATGTGCGCATTATAGGATTATATTATACATAATTTCTTCACACAGCATTCTCAAAGATGACATAGACCCCGAAGGAAATTATTTCCCTCGGGGCTTCCTGTGTTGAGTTAAAATGGAAAAAAATACAAAAAAAGACACGTGTTTATAATAAGATGAATTTAATAATATTGTTGTTATGCTCTATTATCTTAAAATTATTAACTTTTGTTTGAGAGTTTTAAGTGCTCGATAAAAAGAAATTTTCTGCTTTATCAGTATTAAAATAAATTATGAAAACATTTAAGGCTGTGAACGTATCTTATAATCAAGTTTCGGAAACGCACCCTCCGAAAAAACTTTATTATGTCGTAAATGAAAAATATAATTTTTTTTTTGTTATATTTCATAAGCTGTATCCGTTTTAATAAAAGTAAGGGTGTAATTTTATGTTAATATGTCTGTTTCAAGAAACAAAAATTTCACCTCGTGTGTTTTTTACCAATGGGTAACGGGTATAGATGTTAAAAGGTTTTTGCTTATAAACCCCATAAAACGGAACGGGAGGGTTTCCAACCCCATTGTGATATTCACTATGAAAGTTTATCACTCTTTAAATTTTCTACCCGAATTTTTCACGGAATTTAACGCCGAATGCCAATGGATGAGAAAAAAAAAAAAGCCTTTGGTCGAAAAGTCCGTACTTTAACACTGATTTAATTTTTTTCAAAAGTTAGATGGGTAATTTAATCGGAGGGGAGGATATACATTGACAAAATTCTGTAATTTATGGGTAAGATTTTAAAAAATCTGAACTTATGTAGGTTGAAGTTATGTGGGTTGTTACGTTGATGAATATGAGGAGATTTAAAAAAATGTGTTTATGTTCTGTAATAATTAATAATGAACAAAATGGTTTGAAATTATGAGAGATTTTCATCCTTTGCTGCTAGTTATTTTTTTTACAGCCTGCGTGGTCGAGTGGTAAGACGCTCGACTACGAATCCAGAGGTCACGGATTGAAACCCGGCGTGCGACAATGAATTTTATTCACTAAGTATGTGTCACAACACATTTAATTCACATTAAATAATAGATAGTATATTTACGGCACGTTCCAGAATGGTAGATACTCTTAGTATCGCCCTGGTGAAAGACCACCATTCAGAATCGAAGCGTTGCTTGATATGACTTAAGCCATGTTTGGTGACCAGATTTGAATAGCCACGTACTTCACAACCTTCCTCTTCCCCATCTCCTTCCCCTTCCCACTACCTTCGACCTCACAACACGCCCCAATTGGACACGCAACAGTCTCACTGGCTCTGGACGGTTGGGTTAGGTTAGGTTAGGTTAGGTTAGGTTGGTCAGTTGGGACTCTTATGTGATATTAACTATAAAAAAAGTTTAAAAAAAAATAAATTAATACGAGCATCACACAAGATTTTTAACTGCCTGAAGCCAGTGGGACAATGAAAACTTTGATTGAGGTGTGCTGTGAGGTCTAAGGGAGTGCCGAAAAATGAACAAAGTCCTGGCTATACAGATCTGGTCACGAAATGCGGCTAGTGCCATTTCAAACTACGTTTCGATTTTGAACTACATTTTTTCACCAGAAAGTCGCTGAGAGTAGATATCTACCACTCTGTGAATGTCGGAAATATACTACATAAAATCCTTTGTACGTTATACGAAATAACACGTGTAAATTAAAATTAAATTAAATATATTTTCGTACTCTGAGAATTGAACACGCGAAGACGTCGAGTAACATGATTTGTTTAAAATTCTTATTAAAACGTGTTACCATTTCTGAAATATTACTCACGTGTGCTTATTACGAGTTTCTTAACGAAATATATTTCATGAGCAGTGGCGGCCGGTGATTATTTGCGAGAAAAGAAATGTATTTTGTATATTATTTCTTAGCGGCTTTCTCAAAAGGCCTTTTTGATGTTAATATGAAAAATATATTGAAATATAAAACAAACACAAAAATAAATGTAAGAAAAAACATTTTGAAATGACGAATGGAAAATTTGGAATTCTGTAGGTATATTAATATTTACTAAACAGTTTTTTTTTTACGTGAATACCGCACCAAAGTCAACCGTCTAGAGCCAGTGAGACTATAGCATCCCCAAAAGGGGTATTTTGTGATGCTAAATGTAGTGGGGAGGGGAAGAAGATGAGTAAGGAGAAGGTTGGGAAGTACTTGACTATTCAGATCTGGTCACCAAACACGGCTAAAGCCATTTCAAGCAACGTTTCAATTCTGAATGGTGGTCTTTCATCAGGGCGATACGAAGAGTATCTACCACTCTGAAACGTGCCGCAAATATACTATATGTGATATCAATCAAATGTTTTATGACACATATTAATTAAATAAAATGTATTTGCGTACGCCGGTTTCGAACCCGCGACCTCTGGATTCGTAGTCGAGCGTCATACCACTCGACCATGCAGGCCGTCAAGTATAAGATAATCCTCGTATCAGATAATCCCTAGAGGTGTGATCTATGCCCATACCGATTTAAAAAATGATATCGTCATGGAAAGCAAAAGGGCACAAGCGACACTTCGATCGAAAATGAGTTAAATATGCAGTTTCCATCAGTTCTTTTCTCTGCATCGAATGCTCTGACTCTCGTTGGATTCTGAAGACTTTTGTGGCTCTTCAGTCATTTAAAATATATTTACCATTTGGGAGAAGGCTTGACTCAAGCGACACAAGTTCTGAACTTTTTAAGCTTTCTGTCGCTTTAGGTAACTAAGTGAGAGTATTGAAATATATTTTTTTTCCAAAATCCAACCAGTTACCGAAGACATGAATTTTATTTTAAAACAAATATAGCTCTTAAGTGCTCTGGTGTAAACCTCCCAAAATGGCGCTTCAGACCTAATGCTCTTCCGGCGATGATATTAACCGAAATCACCAATTTATACAACACCTTTCGACTCCTAGGTCTCAGACAGGAAAATTAAACTGATCACCTCTTTAAGAAAGAATTCCGGTGTTTGAAAATGTCTGATCATTTTCACCAAAAGTCAGAATTTAAAAAAAATACTTTGGGCACACGGACACGCTCACAAGACACTTCTTTCTCTTTTGTCTCTTTAGATGCCCGGAGAAACAATGTATGGAGATATAGCTAATTATTTTTACCCAACCGATACAAACTTGCGATAAATTACTTTCTCCGGGTTTTACGCCGTACACCATGAGAGAGAAAGAGACGACAAATATAATACTCCGCTTCTATGTACCGTCACAATGATCTTGGGCTCCTGGGTCATTGTGGCCCACATTTTTTATTGTGGCACTAAACTTTACACAACTAAACGGTTTTTTAGGTTATATGCTATGTATTTTTTTCATGACAATACTGTAAAAAAGTGGTTTTACGAATAAACAAAAACCTTATGTCGATATGTGATATGAATGGGTGTAAAAATACCCTAGCCTTAGTATTAGCCACGCCCAGGTCCGCCGAGTCAGGTAAAAATCATCGAAGACAGACTACACTGCCTTGGGTAGATACCACTCTGTATACTCTAAGTTTATATGTACATCGAAAACACAAATTTTCAGAAAAAAAAAATTCCGCCTAATGATTTCTCGTAATTAGATGCTCCGAATATAGAAAATGTTACGTACAAAAAAATATATACGCATTTTAAAAACACTTGTTTTCTGGTACAGAATCTTTTCGGTTGGAAAATATTAAATACGAGTTTGTCTTAGATAAAAACAAGTCGTCAAATTCTTTTATATTTTCGATAGTCGTTAAGAAAAGCTAGTAATGAACGATTTACTTACAAAACAAGTCTATAGAATTTTTTTAAAAGTTTTTTCTTTTTTACAATATAAGGTAGTATTCAAGTAGCAGACAGACATTTTTTTATATAAAGTAATCAGTCAGCTCTGCAATGGGCGGAGGATTAGCTATCTGCCAGACGAGCTTTTTTCCAATATCTAGACAAAAGATTCCTTTTAGGAAAGTTTAGCGAATGAAGCAACTTTTGAGCTTTTTCAGGCATTTTTGTAGCGTAAGTGCTCCGAGAAGGGCGGAGTCCCAAGATACTACGCTGGCATCTAAATAAAATACACAATATACGTGGAATGAAGATTAATCAAAGATTTCAATTCCCATATCCGGAGAATGGAGATGGGAATCTTATAAAGAAATTTCTAACGGACTGAAAAAAAATTAGGAAAGAATATAGAGAGAGTATTTTACGAGATCCTTAGAATATTTACAAATAAGTTTAAATGAAATGAAAAGTTTATAAAAGGCCACATACTTTATTTATTTCTTTAAGACCGACCGGTTTTGTTTGGCTTAAGCATAATTAGGGTACAAAATTAAACTAAATAAAAAATACAAAGTGTGCGGTTAATATACATACAGAGGGAGAATACAATATTAAATAAAATAAGAAAACAGTGAAAAAACAAAAGATTTAAAATTTAAATTGTAACAAAATAACAGAGAAAAATAAATGGATAATATGAAATGAAAGAGACAAAACGTCAACTGAGAAGGCGATTAAGTAATAATGAGAAATTTAATGGGTTTACAGGAAATATACCTAATATTGAACTAATGTTAAAATGTTAATGTTATTCTTTTATTTTCTCACTGTTCTCTTATTTTATTTATATTGTGTTCTGTCTCTGTATAAATATAAGATAACAGCACACTTTGTATGTTTATTAGTTTAATTTTATACCCTGATGATGCTTATGCTAAGCGAAACAGGTTGATAATAAAAAAATAAATAAAATCTGTGATCTTTTGCAATGTTATTTTTTCATTTACTTAAATATGTTAGACCACAAAGTAGTTGCTTTCTACGATAATACAATTAAGTTTATTTGGCTTGAGTTAATTTTACTGTTTTACAAATAATAAAAAATATTTGGCTAATTTATATAGAGCCATTTTTGTAAAATATCACCCCTAGGGCGCGTTAAAAAACTTAAAAGCTATAATAGTAGAAATAATTGGATAACTTTTACAGCGCCGTTTTTGTGGAAAAATCACCTCAAGGGGGCTTTACAAATTAATTTAACTAACCTATAATTTATCACTTAAGCTTACAACTAATAACTTACTGTTAAGATTTATTATTAATGGCTTACAACTAATATTTTCAACTAGTGACTAACAATAAGGACTTATAGCTTGCAACTTATTACGGAGTACAACTTATAACTAGTGGCTTAATTTACCATAAAACTATTTAAATACCCTAAGTTTTTGCATAAATTACTTTTTTGATATTTACAT
Source organism: Drusus annulatus (assembly GCA_022651775.1). Lineage (NCBI taxonomy): Eukaryota > Metazoa > Arthropoda > Insecta > Trichoptera > Limnephilidae > Drusus > Drusus annulatus. Next base: position 1,125,545 of record JAGWCC010000011.1, read on the forward strand.
ATTAGTTATTTACATTTGTCGCGGGCTGAGAAAAAATTGACAACTTTTTGTTGGGTCGTAGATCGAGAATAGAGGAATCGCGGATTATTGCAGGAAAATATATTACTACGCTGGCAAGTTAAGATACTAACGGGTTAGCCTAGCTCTTTAAATTAGGGCAATTCTGTTATTTATGGATACGATTTTCTGAAAAAGATGAATTTTGTGTTTAGCTCTGAACTCTATCGAGTCTTTTATCATTTTCAGATCATAGGGTAGTCTATTCCAGGCTTTAGGACTAACACTCCTGTATCACGCTCTCCGAACTTGTCTAGTGTCCAATTTAGTGTCTGGTATGCGTTTTGGTTCCTTCAACCTTCCGATAGCCGATGACGTTGCCGATCTAAAGGTTGACTTTCGCGAATTGGAATTTTCAGGAATGCACACTTTCCGACAAATAAGCCGGAGCCATTTCGTTAATTGATTTAAATACTAACCAGTAAAGCATGAACTGGTTTTCGGGACATTTAAGACGGTGAAGATTTTTGAGGTTCTCTGAAATATGGGAATATTTTGATACGACGCGCCGGTGATAAGTCTTGCCGCGGCGTTGAAAACAAGTTTATTCGTAGTAAATTATGTATTCCACGTGACAATTAGTTTATTTCAAGAAATCTGAGTTATCTACATATACCATGGACGTGCCCACTCAATTTTCAATCTTTTTTAGCTTTTTGGATATCCAACTCTTATTTTTCTTCCCTCTTAACTTTATTATAAAATCTTCAAGTCAGTTTATTGCCAATCTTTTATTCACCTTTTTTTAAACTTCTTTTCTAATCCATCTCTGTTCTCATGTTTAATTGTTTTTTTTTTCATATTTCTCTTTATTTACATTATTAAACTTTTTTTAATTTCTGTACACTTTAAATGAAAATACGTATGTACTACAATATAACCTCATACGAAATTAGACCGAATATTTTTTTTATTTTTATTTTTATATGAGCACGCACAAGAGTCTCAACTGCTCCTAACTGTCTAGAGCCAGTGAGACTATGGCATCCCCAAATAGGGTATGTTGTGAGGCTGAAGGTAGTGAGAGGGGAAGGAGATTGGGAAGAGGAAGGTTGAGCTGGCTATTCAGATCTGGTCACCAAACACGGCTAAAGCCATTTCAAGCAACGTTTCGATTCTGAATGGTGGTCTTTCACCAGGACGATACTTAGAGTATCTACCACTTTAAAGAAATGAAAATTCCTGAGGTGTATATGTGGTAAAGTGTGTTGAGTTGCTCAACTTATTAAGAGTAAAATAAAATTAATATACAAGCAACATTATTGTTATTATAAAACAATGATTGCAAAAAAAAATCTGGGTTTTTAGTATTTGAGTTTATAAATAAATAAAACCACGAATGACAAGGTTAAAAATGTGGCTATCTGGAAATAATGCATGCCTGATGTAAGCGTAATGAATAGGGTTAAGAAAGGGACGTTCAGGTGCTTTGGCCATGTAGAGGGGATGAATGAAGAAAGGAGTGTAAGGAGAATATATTACGCGAAAGTGAATGATAGAAGAAGTTGGGGACGCCCGATGAGGATACGGCACGATCAAGTGAATCAAATACTTGATTTGGCCTATGTCAAGAGATAAAATCTGTGTGCAAAAGGAAGAACGGAATGAGTAATAAAAACAAGTTAAAAGTTAATACGCATAATTGTTCCTTAAATACATATCTAGCAAGGTTAAATGAGATGAGTCAAAAAATAAAATAATAATTTTTCAAAAAAGACGTGTGACATATTATGACATAATTACATACAAAAAACGAAATCCAATTTTTTTTTGTTTGGCTTTCTTAAACATCTGCGTTTATTGACTCATTTCGTTCTTCCTTGGGCACATAGAAATTACAGAATAATAGCAAATTGAATTAAATATTGCGATTGATAATCCAAGTCGCTACGATCCCCGGCAGCCGCCACCGAGGAGAGACCTAGCGGGGATTTCTCGGCTATCCAGACTGGACAGGATTCTCAGCGCGCAGGATCCACGCTCGTTTTCCAGTATCGGTGATATTGAACAATTTAGTATAATAGTTTGTCTCTACGAGTACCCAATTCTAACGTTATTCACCAAGTTAATCAAGCTTTTCCTGGGCGTAGAATCAATATTCTCAAATATAATATGAGAGAGCATTTAGAGTGTATTATTGTTAAAATTCCTTAAACCCTGCAAGTATGGGTCCCTCTTGTAACCCCTATTTTTAAACGAAGAAAAAGAAAGTCCTTTCCAAACCAAAATAAACGAATTTCAAACACGGAGAAAAATCCGTTCTATCGACTGAACCTAACCGGGAGGGCATTTAAAAATGTAAGTGAATCCTTGGGACTCACGGACCCGTCGTTTTATATATGTGTCTGTTTAAAAAGAGGCGGACTTTTAGCGTGATTTAACAATCTCCACTGTCTACCCCTGCGAGGAAACGGCGTGAAGGTTAGTTAGTTATACTCAATTATGTATGTACTATGCCTGTCTCTACACGGATACTCCTCCCAGTGAGACAGGCATAGAAAAAACCGTCGTTATATTCAACAAGATAAATAAAGAAGAAGAAAAAACTAGGATCAAAACCTTTTAAATCTAGAGCAGGCTTGTCAGAAATATGGCCCGCGGGCGATGTGCGGCCCGCAAGGCATCTAGATGCGGCCCACTCAAATTCGAAGAATATTTTTCAATCCGAAAATTTGCCGGTCTGGCGACAAAATAGGTACATAAGCGAATTGAATTTAGACGGCCTCCGTGGTCGAGTGGTTAAGGTCTTCCACTACGAACTCAGAGGTCACGGGTTCAAATACTGACAAGCGCAAATGAATTGTATTTGATTAATCTGTGTCATTTAATTATTTATTCATAAAAAATGGTATATAATATATTTAAGGTACGTTCCAGAGTAGCAGATACTCTCAGTATCGCCCCGGTGAAATATCACTATTCATAATCGAAACGTTGTTTGAAATGGCTTTGACCGTGTTTGGTGACTAGATTTGAATAGCCAGGTACTTTTCCGCCTTCCTCTTCCCCATCTCCTTCCCCTTCCCACTACCTTCAACCTCACAACACGCCCCAATTGGACACGCAATAGTCTCACTGGCTCTGGACGGTTGGGTTAGGTTAGGTTAGGTTAGGTTAGGTTTAAAAGTTTTAAAAAATTTTCACGTCTCCTTTCTCTCTCCACTACCTGCAGTCTCACAACATACCTCAATTTGGGATGCCATTTTCCTACTGGCTACATACGTCGGAAGCAGTCGGGACTCACACAAAATAAATCAGATATAGTTTATTCAAAAGCAAACGTCGTTAAGCTCTCAACAACTTTCACAAATATACCAAAATCTCGATCACAATAACGATATCACTTTTTGCATCACCTACTGCCAAAGTATTTCTTATCATCTTCTTTGATTTAAATCCGTCAAACTTATTAACTAACAAACCATCACACCGTTTCACCGCAGGGGTAGGCAGAACATATGAACCGCAATACAATTATGGCTTGACACACACTCCTTGTTTCATTCGCAAGCATGAATCGTCTTATTCACACTCTTCTGTTGTTCTGAATCTCGACATGTCCTGACTCAAGTATTTGATTCATTTGATGGTGCCATGCCTTCCTCAGGTGTCCCAGATTCCTTCTTCCATTCACTTTAGCGTCATATATTCTTATCAAACTACACGCCGAAACAATCTAAGCGTCTCTTTCTTAATCCTAAACATTACCCTTACATCAGCCTTGCATTATTTCCGGAAATCACATTTTTTAACACATATGTCTTCCTTGGGCGTCCCCGACTCCTTCATTCATTCACTTTATCGTCACATATTCTCACACTTTTCTTACACTCCTTTCTTGAGTGGTAGATACTATTAGTATTGCCCTGGTGAAAGACCACCATTCAGAATTGAAACGTTGCTTGAAATGGCTTTAGCCGTGTTTGGTGACTAGATCTGAATAGCCAGGTACTTCCCAACCTTACTTTTCCCCATCTCCATCCTCTTCCCACTACTTTTAACCTTACGACATACCCCGATTGGGGGATGCCATAGTCTCTAGACGGTTGGGAGCAGTTGGGACTCTTGTGCGGTATTCACTATTAAAAAAATCCGCTCTACATGCCCAAATCATCTTGGCGTTCCTTTTTTAAAACCATTCATTACACCAACATCAGGTAATTTTAGCGTTCAATCAATTACTAACTTCATTTCATTGAACAAATACTTCAATGGAAGTTAGATTACAAAGAACTACTTCAATTTGCAGCAGTACAGTTGTGAAGGTGAACTTCAAAAGCCTTCAAAGCAGGAACTGGTTCCAGTTCTGTTCAATTTGAAATCCCTACCGACTAGTACTTTTGTTTTGACGAGGAACTAGTTCCAGTTCTTTTCACTTTCAAATACTAGTTCGTGTTTTTCGGCGAGGAACCAGTTCCAGTTCTTTTCGTTTTCAAATCCCTACCGACCAGTACTTTTTATGGTTGCAAATAATCGGTTCCAGTTCCTTTCATTTGAAAGTTGAAAAAGATTTGAACAAATAACCGGTTAAATTCAAATCTCTTTCTTGCGAGTTTGACTTCAATTGAAGTGTTCACTGCGAAGGTTCATTTTAAAGAACTAGCAATTCGTGAAGCATTCATAAAACATTGAAGTTTTTCCCAACGCCAGCACACACGCATCATGAACTCAATTTTAGTGCATTCAGTCTACGTTCATCCTTCTCTGTCAATTCCATGTCTCACTTCACTGCCATATGTCATGGAATAAGCACTTCACTGTGGACTGTTTGCTTCACTTCTTTGAATATTTTTTTTTATTTTTTCAACAGCGTTCAGTCTTGTATTAATGGAGTTTCCCGAAAAACAAGAACAAATATAATTCAAATATATCCTACCTGTACATTAGCTGATTTAGACATGGTTTTAAATACCCACTCGTATCACGTCATTTATTCTTGCGAGGAGTGTCTAGTATCTATTATAATCACTTTGCATGAATCATAATCATTGTTCGCGGTGTCTAATTAGACATTAGACAGATGGCAATGCGGCCTACTCCCTCCCACGTCACTTGATATATTCCGTTCCTCCCCAAATTAACACGCAATATTCCATATACCACACCATTCAGATCGCATTCCCGATAAGACGAAAACAGGGGTTAGTTCTAACGTCAAAATGATTTATTCAGAACTAATTTGAATAATTTTTAAAAGTACTCAATGGATTTGTCAAAAGCTCTAGATTTTATCAGCCGACTGACGTTTCATGAATATTCTGAAACAGTTAAATCTTTGAATTAATGGTAAATTTTAAATGAATCATACGTTTTTTATGTTTAAGTGAGGGTGCATTTATATTAAAACAGTGTTAATTGGAGAAATTCAACGGTCACTAAAAATTAACCCTCCGTTAATAATTCCACATATTAATATTGTTTTTATACATAACTACATCTAACCCTGTGTAGTCAAGGCAATTTAACCATTTTTAACATTACCGTTAATTTTGGCTCTTAAAATCAATTCTTCGTAATATTTATGAGGAATATTAAAAGACAGCACCCAAAAATACACAGTTTTTGGCTTCCTAGTACAAGCAAGATGGTTTGGGCATGTAGAGCGAATGAATGGAGGAGTGTGATAGTAATATATAATGCAAAATTAAATAGAAGAAGTCGAGGATGCTCGAGGAAAGACATGGCACGATCAAGTGAAACAAATAATGGAATCGAGTCATGTGAAGAGTCAGAATAACAGCAGAGTATGTATGAATCGAGTCATTAATGTGAACGAAGCAAGGAGTGTGTTCCAAGACAGAGCTGTATGGCGGTCCGTCTTCTCTGCCTACCCCTGCGGAGAAACGGCGTGATGGTTAGTACAAGCAAAAGTACCAAGTATTTATCTGTTATTTCAATAGTTATAAAAATGTCCAAGGTTGTTAGTTACTACAATTCTTAAACAGTAATCTTTTAAATTCTTTATGAAATGCATGCTCAAATTTTAGGTAAAACGTTAAAAAATGCCTTCGCTGGTTTTCAAACTGCACCTTTTACTGATATTTCAGTATGTTTTTCGTAGAATTAAAAGGATCAGAGTTTAAATATGTATTCACTAGAAACGTTGGACATTTTTCTAATTACGTATAGAAAATTTTCAGGTAAGTTATTTGTAGTACCGCTTGTATTAAAATGCTACAAAGTAACGTTTAACGTCATTCTTGAGTGCTGACCTTTAGATGCTATTCTTATATTATAGCATTATGCAAGAGAATTATTTTTGTATAATATTTATGACATTTTGAAATACAGATATGACATTGAGAAAAGAAAAAATATATTCACAGTCCTCCTCACTAGGGATTCCTGTTCCGAGGTGCACTGTAGGTTGCCGCATCTGTGTCACTGGTTCTATGTTGAGTTCGTAATCTTTATAAGTCCCTCGTCTTCGTGGTTATCTGTCCACACTCTTGAACATTTTCATATTAAAACGTATTGCGTTTGAGGAAAAAATATGTCGTGAAATGCATTCCATGTAAGCAGAACTGTTAAATAAAAACCTTTACTTAATAATTGGACCGAAGATTGAATGATCTTATGGTCACAGAGAGAGAAGAGGCACTTCCTTTGAAATCTGCCTTTCCCACACAATGGCAGACTTTGTAGCGTGAAAGTCAAGAATTTGACTCAGAAAGTTGCAGAATAGTTACGATTCTTCGCCAATTCAAGCATAAATCAATGTGCCTTGAGTTTGCGATGTTAAATCATCGCATAATATTACAAAAATGTCTTTGCTGCTGACGTAAGGAAAAGGGTACATTAAAAAACGTTACTTGGTGTAGGTACTAACAAAAAAATAGTTAAAACTGTGATAAAACAATTCTGTATCAAGGATTTTCTTTTTTATTGAGTGAAAACCACACAACCAATTGATCCTAACCGACTAGAGCCAGTGAGACTATGGCATTCTCAATTGGGAGTATTTTTGAAGCTGAAAATAGTGGAGAGGGAAAAGAGACGAGGAATAAGAAAGTGGTATAGTACCTGCCTATTCAGATCTGGTCACCAAACACGACTAAAGACATTTCAAGCATCGTTTTGATTCTGAATGGTGGTATTTCACTAGGGCGAAATACAAAGTATCTACCACTGTATCACTGTATGTGTTAATTTATTAAAAAACGTTTGTTTAAAACAAAGGTTCCCAAATACTTTTGAATAGTTGGAAAAAACTTCAAAGTTTTGTGAACGCTTCAGGAACTGCTAGTTCTTTGGAATGAACCCGCGGTGAACACTTTAATTGTTCGAACTCGTCAAAAAAATAGTCGATCCCAAATGGTCAAATCAACAAAACCATTCAGAAGTCGGTAAAGATTTTTTATGCAAATCGGCAAAATATCTTCCACAAAAATTATTAATTATAATTAGGTAAAGTTTAAGATACATAGTTACTATCTGTGAGGTGGATTATTACATTTGCGGGAAGCCAACATTTTGGTGACGGCCTGCCTAAATGGAATCCACTCCCGTGGACCCCCATTTCTTACATTGACTGCAGGTCGGAATTTCACCCACTTTGGGGAATGACTGGTTTAAAACATAGTATGCAATGTTGATATGTGTATTTTAATATGTATGCGGCACGTTCAAAAGTATTAGATACTTTAAACTATCGCCCTGGTCAAAGAACACCATTCAGAATCTAAACGATTTTATGAATGGCTTTAACTGTGTTTGGTGACCAGCTCTGGATAGCCAGGTACTCACCCAACTCTTTCTTATCCGTCTACTTCCATTTCCACCCACTTTAACCTTACAAAATACTAAAAATGGGGATGCCATAGCCCTTTTGTATCTACCACTCTGAAACGTGCCGCAAATATACCATACGTTATTTAATGTTAATTTATTTTTTTGTAGTGAGTCATTTTTAAGAGTCCCAACTGCTCTCTACGGTCTAGGGCTAGTGAGACTATACAATCCCCAATCGGGGTATTTTGTGAGGTTTCAGGTGATGGGGAAGAGAAAGGTTGAGAAGTTTGCCTGGCTATTAAAGATCTGGTCACTAAACACGGCTAAAGCCATTTCAAACAACGTTTCAATTCTGAATGGTAGTCTTTCATCAGGGCGATAATTAGAGTATCTACCATTTTGGAACGTTCCGCAAATATAATATTATTTTTTATATTAATTTAATGTGTTATGACACATGTTAATTCAATAAAATTTTATTTGCGCACGCCGGGTTTGAACCCGCAAACTTTGGATCTGTAGTCGAGCGTCTTACCACTCGACTACGTGGGACGTCAAAAATAAATGTGTTGTGATATTTATTGATCTAATAAAAGGTTTTTGCGGACGCCAGGACGATACTCGTATTAATCTAGTATCTACCGCCTTAAAGGTACGCAGTTCGTTCATCAAATGTCTGTGAAAGCCTTTAATGTCGTTTCAAATTGCTTCAACCTTGACTTGTGTGAGGACTTTTTACAACCAAAATGCGAACTAGAATTTTCGTCGAGAATTGTATAGTTTTAAGTACACAGTACACTACTCGAATCCCAGAAATCCTTAATTGAATTGTTTGATAAATACGAGTTGAATCTACGCGTAGAAGCCTATCGCTAGAGCCTCGCGTCGCAGAAACATTTTCCTCAAATAGAGACATTTATTATTCATTTATATTCGTTTGCTAAGGCGATTCTTATCTCGTTAGGAACGTGTCCTGGAAGCTGGGCCCGGGCTAGAAGTGTAATATCACAACATTTAGATAAGATCTTTATGTTCCTGGAGGTAATAATATAGAAAACATGGGTGCCGTTTGTCATCTCTACTACCGCAAGCGCCGGGCACAAATCATCCTGTTATTTTCAGAAAGGCTAATCAAAATACATTATTTTTGATTAGTATTTGGGATTAGATGTGTAGGAAAGTTGGACGCGTAAAATATGTGTTATTTTCCAGATAATGCTGCGTTGCAAGGTAACAAAACTTCTTATGAGTTATTTTATCCCGAACATTGCGTCATGACCAGTAGAACATTTTCACAAAATATTTTTTTTACCCCCACTGGATGTCTTTTTTTTACAGTTAATACCTTAAAGTAACGATATATGGGGGGAGAGCTAATTATTTTTACCTAACCTATACAAACTTGCGATAAATTACTTTCTCCAGGTTTTCACGTCGTACACCATGAGAGAAAAAGAGACAACAAATATAATACACCGCTTCTATGTCCAGTAACGATGATCTTGGTCTCCTGGGTCACCGCGGGACTCCGCCCACATTTTTTTATTATTTATTTATTTTTATACGCCCTCATGGGCTTTTACATAACATAGGTATAAAATAAAATAACAGTGACATAAAAAATAACAATGACATAAAAATAACAATTTTCTTATCATTTGATGCGACGATTTGATTACGCCCAAGAAAATTGTTATTATAGCCTTCTTGTAACTAGATTCAGTGCAGTTGAATATATCTAAAGCGATAGAATTCACTTTAGGTACAAGCGAGTATTTAAATGACTCAGTCCTGATATTGTTGTTACATTTAAAAAGAATTTTGGATCGAGTGGATCTGTTAGGTACATAGAAGGTAATTAAGCTAAGTAAATCAGGGCTGTCTATAATACCATTAACAATTTTAAAAATAAAAGTCAAGTCGGAAACAAGCCTCCTGTCTGAAAGTTTTAGGTAATAGGTAGACCGAGTTTATAGTTGATGTATCTTAGAAATTTATGTTGCAATTTTTCAATGGAATCAGAGTGGATTTTAAAGTGAGGGGACCAGACAGAAGAATTATATTCGACTTGACTTCGAACTAGTGAAGAGTACAGGATTATGGCACTAAACTTGACACAGCTAAACGGTTTTTTAGGTTATATGCTATATTTTTGTTCACAACAATACTGTAAAAAAGTGGTTATACGAATAAACAAAAACATTATATCGAAATGTGGTATGAATGGATGTATAAATACCCTGGCCTTGGTCTAAGCCACGCCCAGGTCTGCCGAGTCTGGTAAAAATCATTCAAAACTGACTACACTGCCTTGGATAGATACCACTGCAATACCATATGTAATCTAAGGTTAATACCATACTAGATCCAGTGAACTTATGGCATTCTCGATTGGGGTATGCTGTGAGGCTGAAAGTAGTGGGAAGGGGAAGGAGACAGGGAAGAGAAAGGTTAGAAGTACCTGGCTATTCAGATCTGGTCACCGAACACGGCTGAAGCCATTTCAAGCAACGTTTCGATTCTGAATGGTGGTCTTTCACCAGGGTGATACTCGTGTATCTAACACGCTGGAACGTGTCACAAATACACCATACGTTATTTTATATGAATCAAATGTGTAATGACACATATTGATTAAGGTATTTTTAGTTTTTTTTTATAGTGAATACCGCACACAAGAGTCCCAATTGTTTCCCAACCGTCTAGAGCCAGTGAGACTATGGCATCCCCAATAGGGGTATGTTTTAAGGTTAAAGGTAGTAAGGAGAGGAAATAGATAGGGAAGAGGAAGGTTGGGAGTACCTGACTATTCAGATCTGGTCACCAAACACGGCTGATGCCATTTCAAGCAACGTTTCGATTCTGAATGGTGGTCTTTCACCAGAGCGATACTTAGTGTATTTACCACTCTGGAACGTGTCGCAAATACACCATACATTATTTTATATGAATTAAATCTGTAATGAAACATATTTATCATATTTATTTGTGCACGCTGGGCTTGAACCGCGACCTCTGGATTCGTAGTCAAGCGTCTTACCACTGACTACGGAGGCCGTCAAAGTATTTTCATTTTCAAGGGTCTATTTCATTTTTGCCTGAAGATGCTTTAAGGTATATTGAAAGAATGAGGAAACATGGATGCTGCATAAGAGCGTGTCATAAGAAATAGTTATTCTAATGCAGAAAATGCGTAGTTGTGGTGCTTTAGCGTCTCCTCTAAATGTTGTGGTTTTTTTTTCGGTTTTACCATTTTAAGTAATTATTGAATGGGAAGGTGATATTATACAATTATTTTACCTCCCTCACTGAAGCAGTAATCTCCTCCTGAAACAGCTTGTTTGATGAAAAATTGAAAAATTGAAAAAAAAAACATTGTTCTTTCTGCCACATAAATAATAATCCAAATTTAAAACTTTGTTCTGGAAAATTTGGACATACGAGTATAACTACGCCAACTTCGTACGCCGCTGTTAATCACAGCACTCTCATTTTAAATACGCACAGTTTAAACAGATGCAGCATTTCTACCTGCCATCGAGTCCTGCTAATTATAATCAATCATGTTCAGTCAGAAGGCATAACACCCCGAAAGCGGTTGGTTTTCCCGGGATTCTCATTTTGATTAGTTCTGATGAACTTGTCACAATAATATCAAATGTTTTCAGAGTATATACTCGGGATGAAAGTGATTTATAGTTTGGATGAACAAAAACTCACACTTTCCATAAATCGGTTTTCAATTCGTTTATCCTTAATAAAATTAATGGCAGGTTCAGTTTTATTGAAGACTAGCGACAGTGGGTGACGTGACGATGAATTTTTAATTTACTTTTTTGAATACTGAGTAAAATGATATGTTTTATTACATTTTGTATTAGAAAATGTATCATTTTTTCAATATTTCTCTTCTGTTTTTGCCTCTTTTATTTCATCTGTCTCTTTCTCTCTGTTTCTTTGTTAAATAATTTGAAATGTTATTCTTTTTTTTTCTCGCTGTTGTCTTATTTTATTTGTGTTTTCCCTCTGTAGGTATATATAACCGGAATCTTTGTATTTTTTGCTTCTTAGGCTAAGCGAAACCGGTTGGTGATTATTAAAATCAAAATAATATCCTGGTCTTATACAAAGTTATTTTCTTATATATTTATATTTGTCAAACTACCGAGTGATTGCTTTCTACGAAAATATCAATAAAATATAGATAGAACAAGGACCGAGGCCTGTTCAAAACGAAAGGTGAATTTTAAATTTTCAATAAAAGGACCGAGGCCTGTTCAAAATAAAAAGGTGAATTTTAAATTTTCGCGGGCTGATAGTACATTCGATTATCGTTTTTCTGTTATTTTGGTACACATATGTTTTTGAAAAATCATGTAAGCATTATCAGCCATTTCGGGATTAGTGGTTTTGAGTGGTTTTGACAACTGGAAAGATAGTTAGTCACGTTTTTGTGTGTGTTCTTCGATTTTTAATTTTTTGAAAAAAAAAATGAAGAACAAAGAAAATGTGATTAAGTTTTGCGTGAAGAAAAAATGGAATAAAGTGCTCCAACTAACACTTAAAAACATATTTGACCAACATAAAAAATTCGGCGAATCTACTTTGTCGCGAAAAAAAAACCTTTTGTAATGTATGCAAATGAATTTTGTAATATTATTAAAACCAGACACATTTCTCTGCATGTCTTAAACAAACTTGTTCGGTTGATGAAACCAATGATTTGGCGCGTTTCCCTTTTTTAATTTTAGTATTCGTTTTGCACGCGAATTTTTTTCTTACACCATGTTGGCAGTGTTAAGTGGTGATCCTAATTTCCATAGCAATTAACCACCATAATTAAAAACCTAGAATATTTCAATTTTTTACCAAAGTACAAAACAGGTACAAAAAAATATGAATAATCGGTTAGTTAATAGCTTAAATAGCTATATTGTTGTCATAACCGTTGTATTAATGGACGCCGCAGCGTAGAAGCATAAGTATTCGTCTTTATTTGGGAAGGTTGCAAATTCGATTCCTGATGGCCCTTGTAGTATTTATGGAAAAAAAAGCGGTCACCTTGCGGGAAAAAACCCTATATTTATATATTCATGCCTTGGTGCGAAAGAAACATTAATAAATAATCATTGTCACTAGTATAATCACTGTTATTTTTAACGTTTATTAAAAACCCATAAGGGATATTTTAGTCCAATTATAAATTAAAAATTTTATGGATATCTATAATATTTTTTAAACATTTTTAAAGTCTAAAATAACACATCTTTTTAGATTTCTTTTAGGTCTGTCGATTCATATCACCGCACTCAAATATATTTTAATTTTAAACCTAAACTTATACCAACGGCTCTAACTTTTGTCGGCCTCCGTGGTCGAGTTTTTTTTTTTTTTACATGAATACCGCACAAGAGTCTCAACTGCTCCCAACCGTCTAGAGCCAGTGAGACTATGGCATCCCTAAATTGGGTATGTTGTGAGGCTGAAGGTAGTGGGGAGGGGAAGGAGATCGGGAATAGGAAGGTTGGGAAGTACCTGGCTATTCAGATCTGGTCACCAAACACGGCTTAAGCCATTTCAAGCAACGTTTCGATTCTGAATGGTGGTCTTTCACTACTATCTACCACTCTAGAATGCCATATTCTCGCTAGCCCCAGACGGTTGGGAGCAGTTGGGACTATTGTGCAGTTTTCACTATGAAAAGTTTTCAACAGCTAGTTATATTTTGATACAGTACCAGTGTAGAGTAGGGAATATGACCTAGTTCTTATTATGCAAAAGCTATGATTGAAAATTGTTCATTTTTTGTCTAATAGCGATAGATTTTTTTTTATATATTTTTTTATTTATTATTTTTTTGTTTCTTACATTATTTTTTACATTACCTACCTCACTAGGTCATAAGAACCTGTTCTGAGGTAAGTGACAGTGAGTACAAGTAGAATAAATTTAAAAAAAATGATGATATTTTGTTATACAATGTTCTAGTTTGTCATGGAATGAGTGAAGAATTTCAAGTGCTATTTTAAGAGGTCTTCAATTTCCTTGCGGTCCTTACTCATTAGCCATTTAGTAATGTTTTGATTAAAGAAATACATATTAGTGATGGCTACAGTCTGTGAGGCGCGATGTACATATGGTGTCTTTGTGCAAAAGCTGTATTGTATTTAGATACTTAAAGTCTTTCTTGTTGTTTGGCCCTTGAATTTTTATTATGTGTGATATATATATAAATATCATAAGAATATATTTATAACACTATTTTAAGATATAACTGTCTGATATTGAGGATTCCTAAAAGTTGAAAGAGTCGCGTTGTTGGGTGCCTGAAGGGCTTTCTAAATATAATTCGTAAAATTTTTATTTTTTATTTTTATAAGAATATTACAGTTGATAGTGATGAACACCACATTAGAAAATAATGCGAATCAATTTCTAATATTTAAATATAAATGAGTTTTTTTCCGTATCACGACACAAAGATTAACGTGTTGGCGTAACTTTACTTTGTGTTTATGTATCTCAGTACGGATAATTAAAGTTTATTCCACTATCTTTAATTTACAGCCAAGATTACAAGCTTTAATCTCTACTAAAAGTGACCTTTTATGTTCAGAGTGGAGGCCACGGGTCCGACACGGCCCTAACTTCGAATTTCTTTACATTTGCGGTGCGGAACTTTAGCCGTGGGATTATCGCAATAAAACTTAATTTACTGTAAGCTTGGGATTTGTACCTAAGCTTCGTATCAGCAAAAAAAACTTACCCGGCTTAAGTTTAAAAAAAACACTTTCATTTTCGTTGCGGCCAAGTATTTTTTTACTGATAGTCCCAAATGCTCCCAACCGTCTAGAGCCAGTGAGACTATGGCTTCCCCAATCGGGGTGTGTTGTGAGGCTGAAGATAGCGGGGAGGGGAATTAGAGGGGAAGAGGAAGGTTGGAAATTACCTGGCTTTTTAGATCTGGTCACTAAACACGGCTAAAGCCATTTAAATCAACGTTCTTTCACCAGGGCGATATTTAGAGTATATACCACTCTGGAACGTGCCACAAATATACTTATATTATTTTCGTATGAATCGAATGTGTTTAAAAAAATAAATATATATATTTAATACCGCACACGAGACTCCCAAACGTCTAGAGCCAGTGAGACTGTGGCATCCTTAATAAGGGTATGTTGTGAGGCTGAACGTGGTGGAAGAGGAGAATTGGATGGGGAAGACGACGGTCGGAAAGTACCTGGCTATTTAAATCTGGTCAACAAACACGGCTTAAGCCATTTCATGCTACGTTTCGATTCTGAATGGTGATCTTTCACCAGAGTTCTGAGAGTATCTACCACTCTGGAACGTGCCGCAAATATACGGTATATTCTTTTTTAATATGAATTAAATGTGTTATAACACATGTTAATTAAATAAAAATTGTTTGCTCACGCCGGAGCTTCAACGCGCGACCTTCGGATTCGTAGTCGAGCGTCTTACCACTAGACCATGGAGGCCGTCAAATTCAAATTCATTATATATTAATTCATCATTGAAGCAAATGTTCTCATCATCAAACAAGACTATTGACATACTTTCGTGTGAAGCACATAAATTATAATTTTTTTAGGCCCGTGAGTCACGATTTCATGATTCTCCATTCTTCGTTAAAAAAACTACCCACAAAAATAAAGAAGATTTTTTATTTCAGTTCGACATCGCCCTGGTGAAAGACCACCATTCAGAATCCAAAAATTGCTTAAAATGGCTTTAGCCGTGTTTGGTTACCAGATCTGAATAGCCAGGTACTTCCCAACCTTCCTTTTCCCCATCTCCTTCCCGTCTCCCCACTACCTTCAGTCTCACAACGTACCCTGATTCGGGCTTCCATAGTCTCACTGGTACTAGACGGTTGGAAGCAGTTCGGACTCTTTTTAAAAAAAAACGATAAAAAAATACAAAATGAATCCTTTATACCACACTGTTTGTATTTAACCATCCCCTAATAATAAGGTTGTAATCAAACATTTTTATTATATTTTGTAGTTATATTCATTAGAAAAGCATACGAGAAAAATTATGGACTTTTCTTAAGCTGGGCAGCATTTTCGAACGATAGCAACAAAAATTCGACTTCGAGATCTTCCAATATTTTAGTTTATATAAATTAAAAAATGACCTTATATTTATTTTATCAAAATGCATTTGAAAAAATCGGCTAGTATTTTCACTGCCGTAACACCACCAGGTAAGGAAAACTGAAAATCTAAATAAATATTAGGTGGCATATTAAAAAAAATATATATATATTATTAACACTGTATCAAATTTTGTTCAATATAACCTTCTGAAAACCTTTTTTTAGTTACAGCCTGGTAATGTTTTTGATTATAAGTTGTTTGCAGACTTAAAACCTTCCATAAAGCATCCCCAATGATGACATAGGCCTTGAGGGAAATTATTTCCCTTAAGCCGTCTGTATGGAGTGTAAATAAATATATACGAGTATATTGACTTGAATATTTTTTTATGTGACAGTACTTTGCGTATTGCAAGAACATGTCCTATACATGTAATTTCCAGCTTAAAAGCTGCGTGTTTAAAAAATACGTAACTTAACATAGAAATACCTCAACACCTATTTTCGTAAGAATTCTATGAAGCGTGCCACGAAATAACAATTTATCCGTAATAAGTGCTTTCTTTACGTTATTTTTTCTAATATAGTGCCGGTACTAAATGCTATTCAGAGCGAACTAAGAAGGTGTTATTACCCATTACGTAATACGTTTCGGCAAAGTACTTTCGTTCGTTATTTCTCACTTACAAGGTATTAACCTAATATTTTGTGCATGCTTCAAATGTCTTTATTACCACTACGCTGTTAAAATATAACCTGGCTGTACTTTGCTCGCTGTGTCGAGGCAAATTAGACGTCACTTATTCCGTCATGATAAGGCCTACACATAACACAGCCGCGGCAGTGGCACGGAACACTTCGGTTCTTGATATGTAATTTAAAAGTAATTGCAAAATATGTATTCAACCCAGAGAACTATATAATTTTAACACGTTCATATATTTATAGAGTACGGAACAATGGTGTTGAACAAGTAGTTTTTATTTTTAATAATGATAGATAAGTATATCGCCCTTGTTTATGTCGAGGGCGTTATTCCACATTTTACTAACTAACTAACTAACCATCACGCTGCTCCCCGCAGGGGTAGAGATAGGACGGACCGCCATACAACTCTGTCTTGGCATACACTCCTTGCTTCGTTCTCATCCATATATCGTATCATACATATCTTCTGTTATTCTGACTCTTCACATGACCCGATTCAAGTATCTGATTCACTTGATCATGCCATGTCTTCCTCGGGCATTTCCGACTTCTTCTTCTATTTACTTTCGCATCATATATTATAATTCACAACACTTTCTTCGTTCATTCGTTATACATGCCCAAACCATATATGCATCTCTTTCATGATCCTTCATTACGCTTCAATCAGCCTTGCATTCTTTCCGGATATTCACATTTTTAATATGGTCATACATGGTTATATCCCACATACTTGTACGTCTCAGGGATCTCATTTCCGCAGCATTAAGTCTACTTTCATCCTACATCTGCCAGTTTCATGCCATGCACATTTTACACTGTCGCAAATCGATGATCAGCTTCATTATGATTTTTTACCACTACCATTTCAAGTAATCTAGCCACTGTTGATTTTCTTGTGAATTCTTTTTGTACATTAAATTGATGCTTCGTTGATTTTTTTCCCCACCTCGTAAGCTCTACCATACGGAAGTTTCAGTTGTCAAACAAACAAATAGGCAAGCAAGCGAACTAACTCCACATAACCATCGAACGAGCCGTGAAACACCAATAATCTACTAAAAGACTTGCAAATTATAACACAATCCTGTGATAACTGTATGAATATATTTTTTTATAAATAGAACACATACACTTTGTTTTTAACCACTTTTTTTTTTTTTACGAATATAGAATATATTTTTTATTTATTTTTGTTTGTTTTTTTTATATTATTTTCCTTTCATGAAAAAAACACTAACTCACTTACCATCTAAACCGTTTCTGTTCTTGGAACACGCTTCTTGCTTCATTCACATTTATACATGCATCATAAATAACTCTATTATTCTGACTCTTGACGTGACACAGATCATTTTCGATCAATGTTGATGACCGCACGAAGTATACTAATATTCAAAATAAAGTCTAGTACTCATATGTACATAAACAAATACACTTTTTTAATTATATTTTTTTATCTTGTTGAAAATATAAAACATGGGTTTGGTCCATGTCCGTCTCACTAAGAAATTTTTGTGTCGAGACAGAGGTAGTGTACCTACGTAATAAAATATTAAATGTAAATAATAATAAAAAAGGAAAAAGAAAATAATGGAAAATTGATATTAAATTAACATAAGAACAACGTCATTACATGGAGGTTAAATTTTATAGCTATCGTAAGTAAAAGTAATAAAAAAGGAAAAAGAAATAAAAAAGGAAAAAGATATGAAATTGAATGAAAACTAACTAACTAACCATCACGCCGTTTCCCCGCAAGGGTAGGCAGAGAGGACGGACCGCCATACAACTCTGTCTTGGCACACACTTCTTGCTTCATTTACATTCATACATCGTCTCATACATACTCTTCTGTTATTCTGACTCTTCACGACCCGAAAAGTATTTGAAAACTTGATCGTGCCATGTCTTTCTCGGGCGTCCTCGACTTCTTCTTCCATTCACTTTCGCATCATATTCTTTTTCACACTTTTCTTCGTTCATTCGCTCTACATGTACATACCATAAAAAAAAGGAAAAATCCTATCCATTACGCTCACATCAGCCTTGCATTCGAAAACATTATGTTATAATGGTTGATTTCATGGTTTCCGGGAACGCATTGGAAAAATTCATCTCTTTATAGAGTAAACTGTTTTTGTTTATTGGATTTATTCATTCTGGTAGTCTGATTTCTTTGCATTTCCTCGTACTATATCTTTGAATATCCACGTTGTAAATAATTTGGTAATAAGTTGGTAATAAGTTTTATGTTTACTTTTATTGTATGTGTAAATATTAATGTTTTTAATGTTAGCATCTGTTTCACTGTTAGCCAATTTAGTTCGTCTGACATTTTCACTATTTTTGAATATCTATTTCGCTTTAGTATAATTATCATTGCTCTTTTTTGAAGAATTTGAAACTTGTTCTATTAAATGTCGTTACACAAGAAAGGAACCGTTGAACAGTAATGCAAATGTGGATCAATAATGAAAAGGTAATGAACTAATAATTATGAATTCTTATTTGTAAGTCACTAGTTATAAGTTATACTCAGTAGTAAGTTACAAGCTATAATTCCTTATTGTAAGTCACTAGTTGAAAATATTAGTTGTAAGCCATTGGTAATGAATCTTAACTGTAAGTTATTAGCTATAAGCTTAAGTGATAAATTTTTCGCCCTCGAGGTGATTTTCCCAAAAAAACGGCGCTTTAAAAGTTATCCATTTATTATTATTATTATAACTTATTTTTATCTATGAACAATCACGGAATGCAACTTGACTTGCCAAGAAAAAAAACAAGTAGCTCTAATCCACCCATTTCGAATGAAGAATATTATCTTCTTAAATACATTATAGGTAGGTACTTTATTCGGTAGGTGAGGATTCGAAAATATTTCAAAAAAAAAAGAGATCATTTCAGTTAACATCAGTTCCAAACTTGGTAAATTCACATTCATGAAGGACATTATGTTTAGTAAATAATTCTGAATGGAATGGATTTGACAAACCAGTAAAAGGGATTTAATATTCACCAACTGACAGACAGTTCGATAATGGCCCAAAACGCCGAAACAGCTATAACCAAAAACAGCAGAACCAAGTTATAATAATATTACATTTAATTCAATTGAATTGTAAACAAATTCAAATGGAGTTCTACAAATTAAACACAAAAACTATAAATATAAACGTTCCAGAGTGGTAGATATTTTTAGTATCGCCCTGGTAAAAGAACACCATTCAGAATCGAAACGTTGCTGGAAATGGGTTTAGCCATTTTTGGTAAACAGATCTGAACAACCGGGTACTTCTCAACTTTCCTCTTCCCCATCTCCTTTTTCTCACCACTCTCTCAGCCCAACAACATATCCCAATTGGGGATGTCAAAGTCCCACTGGTTTCAGACGGTTAGGAGCAGTTGGAACTCGTGTGCGGTATTCATATTAAAAAAAGCAATAACCTTTTTTAATCTGTTTTTATTACATTATTTTTATATATAAATTAAAATGGAGTTCTATAAATTAAACACAAAAAGTGTGTATATATATGTAAGCAATAAATAAATAATAATAACTGAAAAATAATAATATATATTTTTTTATTATAAATACCGCACAAGAGTCTCAACTGCCAAACGTCTAGAGCCAGTGAAACTATGACATCCCCAAATAGGGTATATTGTGAGGCTGAAGTTAGTAGGGAGAAGAAGGAGATTGGAAAGAGGAAGGTCGAGAAGTACCTGGCTATTCAGATCTGATCACCAAACCCGGCTAAAGCTATTTCAAGTAACGTTTCGATTCTGAATGGTGGTCTTTCACCAGGGCGATACTTAGAGTATCTACCACTCTAGAACGTGCCGAAAATATACTTTTTTTATTATTTTTATATGAATTAAGTGTGTTACGACACAAATTAATCAAATAAAAGTTATTGGCGCACGCCGGGTTTGAATCTTCGACCTTTGGATTAGTAGTCGAGCGTTTTACCACTCGACCATGAAAAAATAAATGAAAAAGATTAATAGAAAAAAATACATTTTTTCGAGTCTCAGAACCTCTCATTTACTAGGGCTGCTAAGAGGATGCCCCACAGTGAAAACAAAAGTAATACCATAACAGAAGTCGTAAAGCTTTTTATTTATTTTATTACACTCATTGACGCAAAGTGATCCAATACTCTATAAAGACATCAAGGGGCGTGAGCCTCCGCCCCCGCCCACGCCACAGATACGCCGTGGCACTACATTATAATAATTGTTATTTACCTCCTCGCGTTTTCTGTCACCCTGGTATTGCCCGCCCGGTATCGGCTACCAGGGAGGTAGGAGAGATTGCGTGATAGGGTGACAGTCACGGCACGGAAAATAACCAACCCTAAATACCAACGTGTCGGGATTGTTAGGGGTAGTTATATTTCAAAAAGCCCATTTCGTTTTATGGTTATTGTACAATACTTATTTCACTTTAAAATTGTGATGTGGAAGGTGTCGTGTGTATAATTTTTGCAATTCAAGAACATATCGTCACTGGAAAGGCAAAAGGGCTTAAGCGACGCTTTGGTCAAAAATTAAAGTTAAATATGCAGCTTTTTTCAGTGTTTCATATTTTTATAGTTTTTTCTTCAGTTTTTTTTTCATCGAATGCTGTGACTCTTATTTGATTCTGAAGACATTTTTTCATTTATTTGAGAGTCAGCACCCAGAAATATACACATTTTGGTTTTTTAATACAAGAAATACTACAAACGATTTATCGGTTAAATATATTTATAAATTAACGGACTAAAGTCCAATTGCAAAAAGACATATAAAACACGAAATGGAAAAAAGAGCAACAGAGAAGGAACAGCACATACATAATAATAAATGAAGCGATAACAAAAATAGGACAAAATAAACATAAGAGAGATCATTTAAGCCATAAAGTTTTGGTAGAGTCGTAAAGAATGACATAAATCATTTGGACTGCTACCAAAAATTTCAAGACCATGGCTTGAGTTAGTTAGTTTTAAGTCTTGACATTCTGAACATTGGAGAATTATACCCGTAATTGGTATTGTGATGATTGAGGAACAGCAATTCATTGTTTCTGAGCTTGAAGTAACAATATGTGGAGGGAGAGCTAATTATTTTTACCCAACCTACACAAACTTGCGAAAAATCACTTTCTCCGGGCTTTTACGGCGTACACCATAAGAGAAAAAGAGACAACAAATTTCTTGGCCCGCTTCTATATACTGTCATAATGATCTTAAGGTGCTGGTTCCTTGAAGTAACACTGGCGGGACTCCGCCCACATTTTTTATTATGCCACTAAACTTGACACAACTAAACGGTTTTTTAGGTTATATGCTATATTTTTGTTGATAAAAATACTGTGAAAAAGTGGCTATACGAATACACAAAAAACATTATGTCGACATGTGATGTGAATGGATGTATAAATACCGTAGCCTTAGTCTTAGCCACGCCCAGGTGCGCCGAGTCATGTTAAAATCATCAAAAACAAGTCCAAAACTGACTTCACTGCCTTGGATAGATACTACTCTACCAACTCTATGTTTCTGAGTCTACGGCAAGGAATGTTGGGTATATAATATATACGGGTAGTTAGAAAAATGTCCAAGGTTTCCAGTGAATACAATTTTTGAACAGTAATCTATTAAATTGTTTTTGAAATGCATACTGGAATTTTAGGTAAAACCTTCAAAAATGGCTGCGTTGGTTTTCAAATTGCATCGTTAACTGACATTTTAGTTTGTTTTTCATGAAACTTACAAGATAACAGCTTAAAATTCGTATTCACAAGAAACCTTAGACATTTTCCTAACTACTCATATACATCTAACAGATAAATAATGTGTAATATTATTTCTTGTATTAAAAAGCTAAAAAGTGACGTTTAGCCCCATTTTTGGGTGCTGAGCCTTCACATGTTTTTTTTAATTACAAATTTTATTTCATTGTCCTCCACACTAAGAATTCTCCTGCGATGTGGACGTTTGACTCAAGGGACACAAGCTTGGAACTTTTCAAACTTTTCCCTTCAGGTACTCGTAACTCAGTGAGAGCATTGACTGAGTTAACTTTTTTTTCAAAATCGAATCAGGTACTGAAGACTTTAAAAAATATATATATTGAAAAAAAAAAACTTAAGTGCTCTGGTGTAAACTTCCCGAAATGGCGCTTCAGCCTTTTTTCCTTTCTGGCGTCGATAGGTAGAGTTAAAACATTTGAGGTGTAAAATGAAATTAAAATTAATACTCGATTCAACGCTGAAATTTGTGTCAAGGTTACCGCATTCGTGCCCAGGGTTTTATTTATTGAGGTGTTGACGAAAAAAACCTTTATTTTTTGATTTACGTCAGAAAATTTCTTTGAAGTTGTAGGGCTTAAAATTTGTATATCGGCTCATATATACACATCATATAAATAAGCCACTGAAACTTTATTGTTACTTATTAGGTCAAAATTATACGATAAGTGTAAAAATAGCATTTTGTGATTAGTAGGTATACTATTTTACCACGTATTATATTCTTTCGTTTGTTAAATATATAATAGTAAATCCTTCGAATCAAAGAAGGCAATGATTTTTTTTCTGTTTACAAGAACAATTCAAAATATGTAAAGCTCTTCTGAAAGACTTAATTTAATTTTTATCAGTTTTTTTTATTTTTCTTATATTTATACATCTTTATTTTTTTAATATTTATACAAAAATAAAAAGTCGGGAACGTCTAAGGTAGACGTGGCACGATCAAGTGAATCAAATACTTGAATTTAGCCATGTCAGAATAACAGAAGAGTATTTATGAGACGATGTATGAAGCAAGGAATGTGTGCCACGACAGAGGTGTATGGAGGTCTAACCTCTGGAGAAACGGCGTGATGGTTAAATCAGACCAATGTTCGACAAATAAAAGCATTAATCGGTAACTTTCAGAATTTTGGTATACATGGTTATTACGGCTTCCTATTGAAGATAAAGTAAAAGTCCCCATCAAAAACTGTGGCGCGGGAGCCGCGATCTTGGAAAGAAGGTACACTTTTTCAGTTTTTTGCCTATATCTCGGCAATTATAACAGATACGAAAAAAAATTTCAGATGAAAAATCTGGTTTGTTAAATTACCCATAAAAAAACACCTGACTTTTTTCTTTCTTTAATACTTAAGCTGTAATCCGACGTTGAATAGCACAATTATTTATATTTTTGCCTTCGATTTGCCTTTCGTGGTTCTGTTCACTGTAAAATCGGTAAATTATATTTAAAAAAAAATCCTCAAACTACAAAGAGCGAGAGAGAGAGAAAGAAGGGAGAGGAATTATATGGCGGGTCCTCAGCAGGTCAGAACGCATTTAAGGCTCGTTTCGTAGGTAAGAGTCCAAGCCCCGAGCGGCAGATGTTCGCTCTCACTGGTAACGAAACGTTGGGCAACACACATCAAAAACTCAATGGGAAGCCGTAATAAGCATGCATGCCAAAACTCAGAAAGTTACCGATTAATGATTTTATTTTTTCTATTTTTTTTACTAATTTTTTATCTGTCTGCAAAAATTCCATATTCATTGTCGTAACATATTTTCTTGTTCTTTTGTTACTTATTATATTCACACTTTTTAGAGTCATTTTTTTAGTGTCAGTTAACTTATAATACTTGTTTTTTTTTTTTTGGTTTAAATACCAACACGGTAACTCTCTGCAATATTTGTTTTTTTTGCTTTAACAAATTTGACAATATTTAAACATACTTTTCATCTGGATTCTGTACACCCTTAGCTTCTAGCGAATTGTTTTCAATCTCCCTATGTCTGCATGCACTGTTATACCCATATCTGAACATTAATCAATTATTTATGAAAACCATCATTATTTTACTTAGTTTTAATTTGCGCACATACCTGTTATATATATTATTTTCACGTTATTATATTAGGTTATGTTATTTAGTGTGAAGCTCACTTGAGGTGAACTATCACAAAACTGCGCTTTGTAAATTCGATGTCATTATTATTTTATTTTATAATAATATTTCCATAATTTTTATAGCACCTTTTTGTGAAAAATCACCTCACGAGCACTGTATAAATATTAATAACCATGCTCTATTCTCTAGTATTTGTTGATATTTGTACATAGTGAATAATTTTTCAATTTTTATTTAATATTTTTTTTATATTGGATTAGATAGGTATTTACTTAAGACAATATTCTCATATTTTACCGACATCGAGAAACGAAATCAACCTGGCTTTCCAGTAAAATTAATAATGAATACACCAACTAAACAGTTTCAATATTTACAAAAAAAACATGCATTTATCGTAGTGTTTATATACTCGTATACATTACTGGAAAAATACAGAAACATGAAAGTACGACCTTTCTTGCTTTCTTTGTAGTTTTTCAGGTTTTCAGGAATCCATTTTACATGGTGGATATCTTAACGACCCCATAGCCCGCGGACCCGACATTAAACTCCCCTTCGCTTCGGGGAAGGCGGAAACTGCCGAGTCGTAAAGAAATATTTCCACAGTTATAGCATTATCAGACGCCCTACTCATTTTTTTCCATCCGTTATTTTAATACTACGCCAATGTAAACTGCCACTGACGACTTCTGTTTGAGAAAGATTTAGTTAAATTTTCACTGACGCAATTCATATTTAATGGGAATTTTCAATTTTTTTATTGTTATATAAGATAATTGTTACAAACTTTTGCACAGTGTATATAAAAATAAACATTCAAAGTGTTCCAAATTTCTTAAATGCTTTAATATATTTTATTCCTTGACAATTTTACTTCCTTGGAGTTTTTTATTCAGTGACGATCTTTTTTCCAAGGTAACCTAACTTGACGTAATCTAACCTTACCTAACCTAACCTAGTGTGACTTAAAGATCAGTCAAATAATATAACCTTCCTTTGCTGATAGCTAGACTGTTAGTTAGATAGAAAGTAAACAAATTTCCGTATAAGTTAGAACTTAATTACGATCGGTAAAAAAAAAGATACAAAAAAAAAATTGTGATATAAGGTTAGGATGTTTCACCCCTGTCACATTCGTTTGAGGATAATATCGACTGTTAGCACCATATTGAATTTGGTGACATTCGAAATTCTTTGTCCGTAAATAATCCTCGGCCTGTTTCGGCTTTTGTTCACAATTTTTTGGCAAAAATAATGCTGATATTTAAATACTATACGTTTCGCAGTAAATGTGGAGTCAACTACAGTACTCACACAGGTGCATTTCTTGCATACAACATGTTTCAAACTTGACTAACTATCACGCCGTTTGCTCGCAGGGGTAGGTAGAGAGGACGAACCCCCATATAACTCTGTCTTGGCACATACTCCTTGCTTTATTCACATTCATACTCTTCTGTAATTCTGACTCTTCACGTCACTCGACTCAAGTGTTTGATTTTCTTGATCGTGCCATGTCTTTCTCGGGCGTCCTCGACTACTCCTTCCATCCACTTTCGCATCATATATTCTTTTCACATTCCTTTCTTGGTTCATTCGCTCTACATGCCTAAACCATCTAAGCGTCCCTTCCTTGATCCTATTCATAACGCTCAAATCAGCCTTGCATTCTTTCCGGATATCCACATTTTTAATACGGTCATACATAGTTTTACCGCACATAAGAACAGTAAATAAAATAAAGGTCCAGTTTTTTACGAACTTATAAATATAAAACAAAAATTGAAAAAAAATTATGTAAGTTTTTACTAACTTTTCGAATACGTATTCCAAGTATATACAGATACAAACGCATAAAATTGTTGTCTTTTTTCTCTAATAATAATACGTAAGAGTGAGGAAGAAAAAACAAGTTTTTTCAGTGACTTTTCCCAAGAAAATCGCTTACCTGTATATATATATATATATATATGTGTTGTTCGCTTCAACTTTTATTGCATCATCCATACCTACTGTTAGGTATTTCATTCCCCAGCAGTAACATTGAAAACTGTTGGATCCGAAGCTGCGATGAAACGCAGAATGTGTTTCCACCTCCAGATGAATTCGGAAAAAAGTGGACTGTAAACGAAACTATACTGCTTGATGGAAATATATAATTATAGCTTGTGGAAAAGACTATGAAATTAAAGAAGAAAAAACGGAAAACCATTCACTCACCGATGTAGTTGAAGTTCTTGACTTTTCTGACACAATTGTACCAACAAAGCAATTCACAAAAACACCACACTTAATTTAGTTTTATAATTCCCGAAACACCACATTTATTTTATTGTTTTTAATATCAAACAGCAAACCAACAAACTAGCAAAAAGAACGAGCAACCGTTTGATTCTTAACTGTTTCGCATTGTCGATATAGTTAAATGGTTGGGTGGGAAAGGATTTGGATGAAAAATATCAAGGTAAAAACCGAATAAATGATCACTTGGAAATTCAACAAATACTATATAGCTGCCTACAAGTGTGATGTAAGAACGAATGAAAATTTAAGGTTTTATCTTAATTCCGCTGCTTTATTGCTTTTAACTTAAAGATTTTAATTTAACATTGTTTGAAATATAATCAACTTAAAAATATAATGAAGCAATCAAAAATTTAAATTCTGGAGAATTGTGTGAAAGCTCTTGACCTTGCAGCTTTCTGTGCCGAGAAAACTCATTGAATCCGCGTGGCGAGTCGTGAAATCTTATCTCCAACTATTAGAGATGGATTGAATTCTTTAAGAGGCTAATCAATTTAATGCCCTAATCCAAACCATTTCAAACGCGGACTGATGAAAACTTCGCATCACTTTATCGGGATATTTAATCTTTGCATAAAATAAGCCTACGTCTCTTTCTTCTTTCTGAACCCTTGGGAGTGAAGTAACCACCGGTTACTCCTCCCATTATGGCAAAGTACTAAGTATTATAGATAATGGTGGATAGTTTTAAAAGTTTGGATCTGGCCTATTAAAAACAAGGCCTCGAAGAAAAGTTAAAAATCTCATTTTTAATTAAAGTCTTAATAATACTCTTTCGAAGGTCTTGAGTAAAAATATTTTTTAATAAATTATGTACTTGCTTTTAATGTCGTAATTTTTTTGTTAGATAAAACTGTACAAATAAAAAAGAATATGTTTCCCAGCTTCAGTTGAATTAATCAAGTGGACTATAAACTTGTAAATATCTATTTACAATGTTGCTTGATGGAATTGTACGGAAGTAAATGTGGATTAATTCGAAGATATTGTGGAAAAACGGGAAACCATTCAATCACCGATGTAATTCACTTCCAGGCAAATCATTTGAAGCACTAATGGGTATAAGTCGAAAAACAATAGTTCTTCTCAGAGCGAAGAGCTAACGGAACGATGACGGTCTCCGTGGTCAAGTGGTTAAGACGCTCGAATATGAATTCAGAGGTTTCGAGTTATAATCCCAGCGTGCGCAAATAGGTTTCATTCAATTAATATGTGCTATTTGATATTTAATTTATACAAAATAATATAAAGTATTTTTGCGGCACGTTCTGGAGTGGTATATACTCGCCCTGGTGAAAGACCACCACTCAGAATCGAAACTTTGCTTGCAATGGTTTTAGCCATGTTTGGTGACCAGATCTGGATAGCCAGGTACTTTCTTCTTCTCCGTCTCCTTTCCCTCCCCACTTCCTTCAACCCTACAACACACCCCGATTGGGGATGCCATAGTCCCGCTAGCTCCAGAAGGGTTGGGACTCCTATGCGGGATCTATTGAAAAAAACAACAAAACAAATTATTATCACTTCTTATTACTTGGATTGAATATTGAGAGTAAATACAGCTTTCAATGTTTGTCGATTCTTTTTAATTTATTTTGTATGGCTATAATGTAATGGTTTGAGGTGGGTGGGAAATTTGGATCAAAACATTTATTGTGAGTTCTTCACAATAATAATCTTAAATCCAACAATTATAATGTAACTGTTTAAAAAACTTTTTACAAAAAATCACACTTTGATAAACCCATGCTGTATCCCAAAATCGTTGTATTTTATTTAAAATTGATGTGAATAAAGTCTACAGGCTTGCCTTTTTACTTATTTAAATGTATTTCATCTGACAACAGAATGGTAAGCCTATTAAATTAGTGAACTAAGTTTTCACCTCTATAGATTTAATATAAATTGAACTTGATGTATGGGATAGTATAGCACCACGTTCCAGGGTTGAAAATATTTTAAGTATCGATCTGGTCTACGTCCGTTCAGAATCGACACGCTCGCGTGATTTAGAATAACTTTGTTTGATGACTAGATTTAAATACAGAAAAAGCCAAGTAATTCCAACCTTTTTTATGCACTTTTATTCTCCTCTTTTCCTTCAGCCTCAAACAATTTCCCGAAATAGAGATAAACTTATCTTATTTAAACTTACTTATCAAGCTCCAGGCAGTAGAAAGCTTTAAATGTCCTTCTTGAAAATGATCATGGCAACATATTCAATGATTTAGAAGCACTAAAAAAACGAAAGCTTTTAAAATTAAAAGTTATATTCTTAATAATCAGTTACATTTGTCCAGTAGTCCAATATTAGATGTATTTCCCATTAACTCATGCATTTTACAATAATTTTTTTATTACCTTTTCAGATGAAATTTTGCCTTTTTCATTTCATATTATTTGTCCTTTTCTCTCTGTTATAATTTAAATGTTATTTGTTCTTTTGTTTTCTCACTGTTATCTTATTTTATTTAAAATTGTGTCCCCCCTCTGTATGTACGAGTATATGTAATCACACATTATGTTTTTTTGTATAATTTAACTTTGTATTCTGATGATTGAAGTTATAATTGTAATTTTATTAAAAAAAAACATATATTCACTGTATTGTAAGTAAAATCCGCTAATTAAAAATTCTTCCTAGAAAACAGTGGCGTTTCCACAAAGTTCTACATAAAGCCGCGGTAAATTGCAGTCGGAGAAAGCACAGCCAGACATATTCCCCTCAAAGGAATATTTTCGTTTCTTCAGTATAATAAAATGGCCAGACACGTTACATTAATGGCGCTTTATGCCGCCTGAAATTCCCGATAGGCTTGCGTGTCTGACGCAGCGATCCGAGTGCAAATAACTGCATACGACACAAACAACCCCACCGCATGCAATTAACATTAACCCGTTTTTCACTATTAACCTCCCGCGTCAAATGGCTGAGAATGACGGGGAAGTAGTGGTAAATTATTCATTAATATATTTATACAGCTTTCATTTAAAACTATTTTAAAGTGGAATTTTTGCCTCGATTAAGCCTTAAATCAGGGCCTAAACTTAGGAACCTTAGAAATCTACAGCTCCGCCGTAAAATAAACAATGGAGATATTTGCTGAATATTTCAACAGTTTATTTATTAGTTTGTTTGTCTTTACCAGTACTCCGTTTTAAAGTCACATTGTACATGGTTTTTGTTAAAATCTTAACATCACATTAGTTCATATAAGTAAAAGAAAACATGTTTTAAAGAGCATCTGAATATTAACATTATTATTTTTTTACAGTGAATACCGCACAAGAGTCCCAACTGTTCCCAACCGTCTAGAGTCTATGAGACTAGGGCTTCCCCAATCGGGGTATGTTGTGAGGCTGAAGGTAATAAGGAGAAGAAGATGGGGAAGAGAAACGTTGAAAATCTGGACACAAAACACGGTCTTTCACCAGGGCGATACTAAGAGCATCTACCACTCTGGAACGTGCGGAAATAATACTATATATTATTAAATATAAATAAAATATGTTATGACACATATTAATTAAATAAAAACTACTTGCGCACGCCGGGCTTAAGCCCGCGACCTTTGGATTTGTAGTCGAGCGTCTGACCACCGTCAAACATTAGCTGTGAAGCAAGAAAATTACTCATCACGAAATTCTTACATAAAAATAAGAAAAAAGACTGAAAATTAATTAAACTTTATTATTGATGCAGATTCGTGTTTTTTTATGTCCCACTAGAATTATGAATATGTACGTAAAAAACAATATTTTGAATTCTTTCGCATTTTTATTTCAAATAAACATATTAAAGACACAAACAAACGTTTTTTTTCTAGAGCAATTGTTACTAAAGAAATTTAAAAAAAGCTTTGCTTAAAACCACGAATATTGTTTCATTTTACGTTTAGCCTAAGAATCATCAGGGTACAAAATTAAACTAAACAAAAATACAAAGTGTGCGGTTATACATATGTACATACAGAGGGAGAAAAAAATATGAAATAAAATAACAAAACAATGAGAAAAAAATAAAAAAAGCATTTAAATTATAACAAAGGAACAGAGAGAAAGAGACAAAGAATATGAATTAAAAGAGACAAAACCTCAGCTGAGAAGGTGATTAAAGAAAAATGATGCATTTTTTGAGTTCACAGGAAATACACCTAATATTGGACTACTGGACAAACTTAACTGTTTATCAAGAAGATGACTATCAATTTTAGTGGCTTTCTTTATTGCTATTATTATTTATGGCAATTATTACTATTACATAACGCCGCTAAAGCTTCATTTTAGTTTTCAAACCAGTTAACTTTGCATCTACTATAAAAACTGTCAGAACCTACTTTTTACATCGTATTGAATCTTTGACAATTTAACTAAAAAAACTCCACTTTAAGTTTGACACTTTTATTATACCCAGCAGCAATGCTCACTCAAAACTTATAATATATCTTACGCTAAGCGTCAAATTAAATTCCGACGTAAGTTTATAAGTCCTCAGTCTGGCGAGAGTGCCCCGCGTCATATCTGCAGCACGCTCAGTAAAAGCGCTTCGCCTAAACTTTATTTTGTCAAGTTGACGAAAGGTGAGCGAAGGTTAAAGTGGCGAGCTTCCTACTCTTTTAACCTTGGAGTAAGAATATCCATGGAGAGAGAGCTTAATACTTTTACTCGACCAATACAAATTTGCGATAAATTACTTTCTCCGTGTTTTTACGTCGTATACCATGAGAGAGAAAGAGACAAGAAAAGTCTCCAAATAATATTGCAGCACTTTCAAGTATGTATGAATGTTCTCGCTCCGCTCTAACTTCACATCATTGAGTTGTATGACTTACGACAACGGATTTTGAGTTTATTTCCTTTACTTTTGTTGGTTGGAAAACTTGCAGTGGTTGTACAAATTAATCAAACATGATGGGAATATGTTCTATGCGTGAATATTCAAATTAGGAAGACCAAACAAAGATTATAAAACAGCCATCGCGTACATCAAAATTATTTTGTATTGTTTAAACTATTTTATGTTTTTTACTATACAAACACATGTTTTTGTTAGTTCAATGCATGCTTTCTTTTAACACCTGGTTGTAGAAATCTTTTTTTTTCACAATTACTCTGATTTTACTTTCAGATGACCTCTGCAATCAAATTATTTATAATACTTTGTATTACTTAAAATCAAACCCCCTTACTTATAAACGAGGTGCAAATGTTACGCGTGTTATAAGGTCGGAATAGCGATAAACTTGCTTTAAAATTACGGGTTATCTGTCTAAGTTAATGGCCTACGTCCGGTGTAACTAAACCAACGCTAAGTCGGTGCGTAAAAATCTAAGGAGTAAGACGGAATAAGTACAAAATTCTTTGTAACAAAACATGTTATATTTTTGTATAATGTTTGTATGTGTCGCCCTTGGGAAAATTTTAGGTCGTCAATGTGGCCGGGTTGCAATTTGGATTGGCGAGGGCTGTTATTAAACATCACTTTTCAGATATATTTCGACCTTGAAGTCGAGCCTTCGACGGAGTATGGAGGGATGGCTAATTATTTTTACCCAACCTATACAAACTTGCGAAAAAACACTTTCTCCGGGTTTTTACATCGTACACCATAAGAGAGAAAGAGACAACAAATTTAATTCCCCGCTTTTACGTAGTGACGCAATGATCTTTAAGCTACTGGGCCACCGCGGGACTCCGCCCACACTTTTTATTATGGCACTAAACTTGACACAACTAAACGGTTTATTTGCTTATATGCTATATTTTTATTGATAAAAATACTGTGAAAAAGTGGCTATACCAATAAACAAAAACAATATGTCGACATGTGCTGTGAATGGATATACAAATACCGTAGCCCCAGTCTTAGCTACGCCCTTTTTCCAACCGAGTCAGTTACTTCAAGGTAAAAGCTAGTAAAAACTGACTACAGATCGATCTACAGCTATACCTCTTGTATATTATTGCTCTAAGATTTCGACAGTTTTAAATATTTTTGACCGAACTTGAGGTTGTATGTGTATCTAATAAAGTGGTGTCAAAACAAAGTTACTTTTATTTAAAATTTAATTATGTCTTACCACAAAGTGAGTGCTTCATGTCAAAGCTCAAATATAAGTTTTTTGAAATGTTGGGGCTATAGTATACGAGTATATACGCAAATAAAAGGATATCAGTCATAATGCTTCAACTGAACGTTTATACGTTCTTAATGGTATTATCTAAGTAGCGCCCTAGTAAAAGACTACCATTCTCAATCGAAACGTTGCTTGAAAAGGTTTTAGCCGAGTTGCGTGATCATATTTATTTTATTTAATTAATAAAGATCTAAAACAAACAGTTGTTTACCAAATACATTAAGGGATGAATGATACAAAATGTCATATCCTGAGAAGTATTGGCAAATTGAAGTTGACGTGCTTTCAGAGCCTAGCAGAGTTCAAACGGGTCTTAGAAAACAAATTAACAAACGTAACTTATCAAAATTTAATTTCTAAAACGTCCCTAATTTGCTTTGTTTCGTTTTTCTCCTTACTTCTATCATTACAACTCAATGCCCTCACTATCTACACAAAACCATATACTCATTGTCATAAAATATTTATTATTCTTTTGTTATTGTTATATTTAAACTGTTTGCATTTTTAGAATCGTTTACTTATAATACTTGAATATTAATGTTTTAAGTACCAACATATTAACTGTCCTAAGTCTAATTTCCTTTTCTTCAATTCAGCAAACATGTTCATACGTTTCATCTGGATTTTTCTTCTGGTAAATATTTTTTTTAAATCTGTTGATGTACACATGCACTGTTATACCCTTAGAATATTAATATATGGAGAAATAGCTAATTATTTTTACCCAACCCATACAAACTTGGGATAAATCACTTTCTCAGGGTTTTTACGTCGTACACAATGAGAAAGAAAGAGACAACAAAATTTTCCAAATTATCACACCGCTTTTAAGTATTGTAAGAGTGTTCTTCGTGTCCCATATCTCCGATGACTCCGCCCACACGTTTTGATATTCGACATAAATTGTTAACTCAACGGTTTTTTAGGTTAAATGCTATATTTTTGTTTGTAACAATACTGTGTTAAAGTGGTAATACGAATAAGCAAAAACATTATGTCAAAATGTGCTATGAAGGGATGAATAAATACCCTAGCCTTGGTCCAAGCCACGCCAAGGTCTAGCCGAGTCCGATAAAGCTAATCAAAACTGACTACAGTAGCGCTCTCTCTTGTATATTATTGCTCTGAAGTTATAACCATATCTGAACCTTTTTCTTTCATGATTAATAATAACGATCATGATTTTAGATAGTTTTATTTGTATACATATTATTTTCTTATTGTCAGTTAGCTTAAGTGGCATAATTAATTTAGTATGAAGCGCACCTGAGGTGAAATATAAAAAAAAAAATTGCTCTATATAAGTTCACTGTTATTTTTATTATTATTTAGAAGCAAGTACATTTATTTGAAAACATCGTATACGTACCCTTACCTACCCCTAGCAAATGTGTTGAGATATCCAGTATCGGAGACTAGCGGGGCGTGCCAACAAGGAAATGAAGAATAAGGGACGCTTGATAAGAAAAGTCTGGCTCGGGGGCTGCGAGCCACCCCATGGGGTGAAAGATACCCCGCGGGGTCTGTTCCTGCCCGCAGGGAGTAAGATAACCTCCCTTACAACCTTAAAGCACCCGCATGATAGAAGTTCAAGGGTGCGCCTCGTATCGGAGTAGTGCATTTCAAACGGAGGGTAATACATTTAAATTTAACGGGGATGGAAATAGCCTTGCATATTTCAACATATTTGAATGCGGTGAACATCGTAAATATATTATTTCGTGTGAATATTATGAAGTTAAGTGTTACAACTTCAGTTGTAAAATTAAAGATAGCGAAAAGTCAAATATTTTTTATGTCTATTTTGTAATTCCACACTCAGATTTTATTGCTACATATTTTCAAAGAGTATTGCTTTAGAAAATATGTGGGTTTCTACAGTACAGAGATTTTAGATATTATCTTCAAATAAAAAAAATAAAATTAAGTACATATTAGTGAAGACTTCACTTTCTGGCATAAAATAATAAATATTAAAAAAAAAAAAATTTTTAAAGAGAGACAAACTTTCTCGGGTAACGAATAACCTGACAATAATTGAAAAACTCTTACTGCCATCATAATAAGGGGAAGATGTTTCCTGTGCAATGATGGAGGACTTAGCTAGCGAAGGAATTGAACCCACGACGCCCGGATGGGAATCCGACGATAAAACAAATTAAACACTTTATTTTGATATACGAGTTTTTGTAATTGTTTAACTGTTTTACCCATAAATTTCCGTAATCACCCCTTCCCTTTGTCATCTCTCACTTCTTGGGCAGAGGGGACGGACTGCCATACAGCTCTGACTTAGCATACACTCCTTGCCTCATTCACATTCACACATCGTCTCATACATACTCTTCTGTTATCAGACTCATCGCATGGTCCGACTCAAATATTTGATTCACTTGATTGTGCCATGTCTTTCTCGATCGTCCCCGACTTCTTCTTCCGCAGTGCCCCGATCCTAAATATCTTCTCCTAAAATAATAATTTACATCTCTCAGTATTTAAGGTTAACTTAAATTTAATATTGTCCTGAACATGGAAGGGTGCTTCCGGCTGTTCAATGAATTAAAATGAAGTGGTTTAAAACCAATTTATGTACTTATATTATTAATAAAGAAGTTTTTTTGTTTGTTTATTAACGCTTTTGTTTATTTATTTCTATACCGGTATTGCAGTACATTCCTATGTGGTAGCTACTCAAATTATCGCCATGGTGAAACAACACCATTAAGAATCGAAACGTTGCTTGAAATGGTTTCAGCCGTGTTTGGTGATCAGAACTAAACAGCCAGGTATTATTATTATTACCAACCTTCGTCTTTACCACCTCCTTCCCCTGCCCACTACTTTCAGCCTCACAACATACCCCAGTCGGACTTATAGTTCTACTGGCTTCAGACTGTTAGGAGCAGTTGGGACTCTAGTTCGGTATTTACTATATATTTTTTTAGAGACTGTACAGCCTAACAAAATTAGCTGCGTTATTTAAAAACAAAAAGTATATTTTCCAACGCATATACCCGTAAGCATGCGTAAGCATGCGTAAGCCTGAGCAGCGTAAACATGTTTAAGAGCTTTACCGTAGTATGAAACCTTATTATGGATACGGGAGAAATCACTTGTATTTTACATGTCAGTAAAAGAGGCATTATGGCTTGCCATAATAAGATTAAATAAAAGAGTAGGTATTAACTCCATTTTATTTACTGAATGCGCAAAAGCTGTAATAAAAGCAAGTGCTTGATACGAAATCACGAATGCTTTATCTTTCAGAAAAAATGAATTGCTGTTCCTCAATCATCACTCTACTAATTATCGATATCATTCTCCTCTGTCCAGAATGTCGGGACTTATTAACTCAAGCCATGGTCTTGAAATTTTCGGTACCGGTCTGAATGATTTTTGTCATTCATTACGACTAAAACTTTAACTTGTCTTTGGCTTTAACTTGAATGTTCTTTCAAATGTACATTTTTGTCATTGCTTCATTAAAATATTATGACTGTGCTGTTCTTTCTCTGTTGCTTTTTTCCCATTTCGTGTCTTATATATTTTTTTGTAATTGGACTATAGTTTATTTATTTATTTATTTACGCCCGTTTTAGGCTTTTACATACATTTTAATTTATTTTATTTTTTTCAAAACAGTAACCTCATCAGTGCAAGAATTGTGTAAAATAGAAAAAATGAAAAAAGAGTATTGAATAGCAGATACAAAAATAACTAATAACATGTTCAAAAATATTGTAAAAGAAAGGAGATAAAAAATATTAAGTAATAGGTCCAACTATTAGTTTAGCTCTACCAGAAAACAACAACTGTACTAAATTAAACTTATAGTTTGATATTGACGTGTTAAATTTATTGTTTTTAATAAATAAATAAAAAAAAATTTCCTCTCGGTTATAAACGGATTATTTTCTATTTATTAAAACATACACTGTGAATAACCCAAATAGCCATAAATATTCTTACTTGGACAATGTTTTTCAAAATAATAAAAAAACATGTGTTTTTGGTTTGAAAATTAAATGCCAAAAAAAAATACTAATGCTTCAATTTAATACTTTGAGTGGAAAATATCTTAGTATTTACTGGGGCATTTGTAAGCGAGCCTTTTTCTGCGATTTAAAAAAAAATCAAGCCTATATTCTTTCAAGTGTATAATCTAGTACTTACAAACCTTCCATTGAATTTAATTTTATTGTACGATGTGGAAAATTATGATTTGTAGAAATACACCATGAGAAAATGTTACATGAATATTATTTATTCCTGAGCATTACGAAATAAGAAAAGAAATCTTAGCGATATATTTTTTTTTGCAGAAATTAAAACAGGTGGCCAGCGTCAAGTGGCAATTTCAACCTTATCGCCACCAGCGTAAAGAGTGTGTGATTTCGTCTTTGGTTTGATTGGAACACCTTAACGCGGGAGAAACGTCTAAAATGTGCCAGTCTTAAATGTTATTTGTGTGTTAAGCGGTTATTTCAAAGCTTAATAACTAACTAATTAACCATCACGCCGTTTCACTGCAGGGGTAGGCAGAGAGGACGGACCTCCATACAACGTCTCGTACATACTCTTCTGTAATTCTGACTTTTCGCATGACCCGATTCAAGTATTTGATTTACTTGATAGTGCCATGTCTTTCTCGGGCTTCCTCGACTTCTTCTTCCATTAACTTTCGCATCATATATTCTTTTCACACTCCTTTTTTCGTTCATTCGCTCTACATGCCCAAACCATCTAAGCGTCCCTTTCTTGATCCTATTCATTACGCTCACATCAGCTTTGCATTCTTTCCGGATGTTCACTTTTTTAATATGGTCATACATGGTTTTACGCACATACGTCTCAAAGATCTCATTTACACAGCATTCAGTCTACTTTCACCCTTTCTCTGCCAGTTCCATGCCTCACTGTCATACATCAGGGCTGGTATAAGCACTCCATTGTGGACTGCTAGCTTCGCTTCTTGGGACAATTTCTTAATTTCGCCAACAGCGTTCAGTCATCCATTAATGGAGTTTTCTGCATTCACCCTTCATTCAACATCCTTATCAGCCTTTCCGTCTCTCGTAAACCAACAAACGTAATAACCAACGATGTAAATGACATAACGATCTGAAAATAGTTGCGTTATCTTGATGTTTTGAGAAAAAAGATGCACAAACTTTCGACACTAGAGCTCATCATTCAAAAGTACTTGCGGTACCAGAAAAAAAAATCATAATATTGTTAAAAATCTCTTCATAATTTTTGTGTGGAGAGTGCCATAAATATTAAAAAAGACAGTGCAAATTTCATGACGCCAGAACTTACCGCTTGTGAGCTTTTGCTGCTTGGTATCTGGTAAGCATGCAGATTTTTGCTTTATAATTTAATTTTTTGTGACGTGTATTTAGCAAAATGCAAAATACAATGATGTAAGTATATCCAGTTGTTAGTTCGCGTCACCTACGTGACAACCTGTACCCACAGCTGTTGGCAACTAGCTACCGGCCATTGTTCATAGGCAAAGCCTTAATCGCACAATGATAATTATGAAACCACTTACTACAGAGCTTTACAGCTCAATCAAACAGCAGTCACACCCCCTTATCAAGGCTGCATAAATAATGTCGTTAGCTGCAGCAGTTCGTGACTGGCTAGCAACCTGCCAGCTGAAGAGATCTCTTTTCAAATTTGTATTGTTGCCTTTGGCGTTGGCAATGTAACATAGTAAATTATGTTAAGTACAAGTACTCACCGCACTATGCTATTATATTCACAACAATATTACGCATGGACGTCACTAGCGAGAAGCGGCGCAAAAGACAGAATCTGGTTAGTGCGCAGAGAGCCGAAAAAACAACCGAGAACGGCTGGCCGAGCAATTCAATTCTATTAAATTATTTATTATTTTTAAGAACTTTTCAAATTCCGATTTTTATGCGTTTTTCAACTGAATATGGAGTGTAACGTTTTTTCCTCTCACATTTAAAAAAAACCCATTCCTAACTAACTTACCATCACGCCGTTTTCCCGGAGGGGTGGGCAAAGATGACCGGCCGCCATACAACCCTGTCTTGGCACACACTCCTTGCTTCATTCACATTCATCCATCGTCTCACACATATTCTTCTGTTATTCTGACTTTTCACATGGCCCGATTCAAGTATTTGATTTACTTGATCGTGCCATGTCTTCTTTGGGCGTTCCCGACTTATTCTTCCATTTACTTTCGCATCATATATTCTTTTCACACCACTTGCTTCGTTCATTTCGCTCTACATACACTCTACATATACATAGAGTATCTACCAGAGTGGTAGATACTCTAAGTATCGCCCTGGTTAAAGACCACCATTCAGAATTAAAACGTTGCTTGAAATGGCTTTAGCCGTATTGGTGACCAGACCCGAATAGCCAAGTACTTCCCAACCTTCCCATTTTTCATTTCCTTCCCCTCCCCATTACCTTTTGCCTCACAACATATTCCAATTGGGGGTGCCATAGTCTCACTGGCTCTAGACGGTTGAGAGCAGTTGAGACTCTTGTGCGGTATTCACGTAAACATGCCCGAACCATATAAGTGTCCCTTTCTTGATCCTATTCATTACGGTTACGTCAGTCTTGTATTCTTTCCGGATATCAACATTTAACGCGGTCATACGTAGTTTTACCACACATACGCCTCAGGGATCTCATTTCCACAGCATTCAGTCTACTTTTATCCTTCCATTGCCAGTTCCATGCCTAACTGCCATACATCAGGGCTGGTATACGCACTCCATTGTGGACTGCTAGCTTCGCTTCTTAAACTCATTCTTTAATATTAGAAAATATATTGGGATATAATTGAGTATTTTTTATTATTATTTACTACCAACGTTCCCCCCAATATGATTGAGATTTCATCCCCCTTCCCGGGGTAGAAAGGCTAGGCTACATTTGAGGCCCAACATAGAATTTAGTGCACAACGTTATATTTAGCATTATGCAATGGATTAAAGGTGAATAAGATGACGGGTGAAGGGAGAGAAATTTATTTCTTGTGCGAAAAAGGTGGATCACGGAGTTATCTGAAGTTTTGTCAGGAAATATGTGCGAATTTTTTGGTATGTTGATTTTGGAATTTTTTTTTACAGTGAATACCACACAAGAATTCCAACTGCTAGCAAACATCAAAAACCAGTGAGACTAAGGCATCATCAATCGGGGTTTGTTGTGTGGCTGAAGATAGTGGGGAGGAGAAAGAGATGGGAAAGAAGAAGGTTGGGAAGTACCTGGCTATTCAGATCTTGTGAAAAAACACAACTTAAGCCATTCCAGGCTAGGTTTTGATTCTGAATAGTGGTCTTTCACCATGGCGATACTTACGTATCTACCACTATTTGAATACCGCACAAGAGTTCTTACTGTTTTGTGAGCCTTTGTACCAGAGAATCAGCACGATTGATAGAAGGAAATACAAAAAAAACTGTACCTAGAAAGATGAAAAATAAAAATATTGATAAATTTGTTTTATCTTTGGAAGTCGAATTTTATTTGCATAACACTGAAAACTAAACATACGTTTAGAAATTTTATTGGGGTATTTTATTAATTGGGTAAATTACTCATGCGTTTTTACATACATCGTTGTGCATTGCACGCTCCACACAACCATTTTGGAATAAAAACCATTTTATTGTTATAGGCATTACTCGTTTGGAATAAGAAGTAGGTACCTACCTAATCCTAATATTTTAAATGGTCCCGGTCTATCATGTCACGTAGCAATAAAAAGCTTACAGATTTCACTGGCAAGGATATCGTTCATTACAAAAGTTTAAAAAAAACATAGATTACTAATCAATCGAATTCGAAGTTTTTTTTTGTATCTATGAGTAGGTACCTACTAAATTGAGATTTATTGTATAGAAAAAAAAAGTTGCTTTAATCCACCTATTTTAAAAATAGAATAATTTCTGACAAATACACTATAAGTAAGTACTTTTTAAGGTAGGTAGGAATTTGAGAAGATTCTTTATTTGATTTGATATATTTTTGATCACGTTTATCTATATGGTTCAATTTTGACGTACGAGTACGTACTCACGAAAGAAATTATTCATTGTTGATCATCTTATTGAGTTCAGATTCTTCATTAACCTGTTAACCGGGCGGAACGTATAAATACGTCAAACGTAAACAGTATCGGGTACGGGTAGGACATATGAATACGTCCTTGAAGTATACGTTGTGCCCTGGAACGGGCGGGGCATATATTTCCGAGCAACAAAAGTATTAGTTATCCGTACAGGTCTCGACATGAATTTGAGGACAACGGAAATTGAGTTTTGAATTTTTATGTATTTTAATATTTCTTATTGTGGATCAGAATAAAAAAAAACATTTTTTTGTAATCTTTATAATTGTTTGTGAAATTTCTAATTTTTTTTCGATGTTTCCATTTTTTTGGTATTCTATTCTATTTCATTGTAATTTTGTATTTTTTTTTGTGCTTTATATATAAATAAACGAAAAAATATATTTCATGGTCTTTTCATTTATTTTAAGCATAAATAAAAAAATAATTAAATGAAATTATGTCTTTATTTAAACTGTGATTTTAATGGTTTTGAAAGTACCCTCGTACTATCGTGAGAGTAAGATTTTAAATTTAAGATTGAAATACGCGGTTAAAAAAAATTGTAAAGGAAGCAAACACGTTGCGTCCTGACTTTGTAATTTAAATTACAGTTTATTTTGTATTAAATCACTTTATTATTACAACGCATATACTTCCAACCTATGTGGTCGAGTGGTAAGACACTCTTCTATTAATCCAGAGGTCGCCGGTTCAAACCCGGCTTGCGCAAACAAATTTTATGCATTTAATATATGTCATAACACATTTATTGAATACAAAATAATTTATAGTATATTTGCGGCACGTTCCAGAGTGGTAGATACTCTA
Organism: Drusus annulatus; assembly: GCA_022651775.1. Taxonomy (NCBI): domain Eukaryota; kingdom Metazoa; phylum Arthropoda; class Insecta; order Trichoptera; family Limnephilidae; genus Drusus; species Drusus annulatus. The sequence goes on from JAGWCC010000011.1 coordinate 1,167,474, forward strand.
AGTATCGCCCTGGTGAAAGACTATCATTCAGAATCTAAAAGTTGCTTTAAATGACTTGAACCGTGTTTGGTGACCAGATCTGAATAGCCAGGTACTTCCCAACCTTCCTCTTTCCATATTCTTCTCCTCTCCACTACCTGCTGCCTCACAACGTACCCCAATTAGGGATGCCATAGTCTAACTGGTTCTAGACGGTTGTGAGCAGTTGGTACTCTATTGCGGTATTAACTATAAAAAAAAAAAAAACAAGAACAAAAATGTGTCGAATAAAAAAAGAGATTTAAAGTCTCTCCTTTTTCCCTTTACCTTATTTGTAATAATATTTGTAACCTGTAGTTAGGTTGGTTTAAAATATATTGGCTCAAGAAGTTTGACTCCAACCGGAACTAGTTGACAAATACATATTTGTTTTTAATAATGTTTTTGTTTAATATACTAGTAGTTTGAAATTATTTGTTCATTTGGAGTTAAATTTCGTGCATTTTAATGGCGCGGCAATGTTACATTCGAAATCGGTTTGTCCGAGGCGAAGTTCGGCCGGTGGAGAAAAATGAAGCAAAAAGGCATCTGAGAAGATAAATTGAATCAGAGTCTCCGGAGAGCAGTGTACAGTATAGTGGGGAGGTTGGAGCATGAATGCTTAACAAACTTATTGGTGGGGTCAATGAGGAGCGATTGTATACTACGTTGTCTTTCGTGAGGGTAAGTGGAATTTGATTATTGTTATAATCAACTTTAAACAGAGAGAGCTTCTCACTAAGCAAAACTTCTGTTAACTGTTTTACTCGTTGTGTGACAAGAATTTTAAAGTGTGGGCTTGGGCGCCAAAACGAACAATCCGAAAGTATGTTTCTTATTGTATGCTGATGATGCGGTGCTGATTTGAACAAAGTGAAAGATCTACAGTTTCTCGTGTCTAGGACAAACCATGTATACATGCAGAGTGAGAAAGTGCGAGAACAGCGTGCAATAGAGTTGTGAATGATGAATACTCGGAAAAAGTGGATTTGTGTTGTATTTCAGGAGTGTGTTAAAATGAGATGGAAAGGCTGATAAGGATATTTAAAGAAGGGTGAATGCACAAAACTCTGTTAATGGAGGACTGAACGCTGTTGGCGCTAATAAAAAAAAGACCAAGGAAACGAAGCTAGCAGTCCACAATGGAGTGCTGATCCCAACCCTAATGTATGTCAGTGAGGTATGAAACTGGCAGAGGAAGGAAGAAAGTAGACTCAATGCTGAAGAAATGCGATCTTTGAGGTGTATGTTTGGTAAAACCATGAATGACCGAGTTAAAAATGTGGATATACGGAATGAATGCAAGGCTGATTAAAGCGTAATGAACAGAATCAATAAAGAGACCCTTAGATGGTTTGGGCATGTAAGCCGAATAAATGAAGTAAGGAGTAAGATATACAGCAAGAAGAAATGGGGACGCTAGAGTAAGACATGGCACGATCAAGTGAATCAAATACTTGAGTCGGGCCAAGTCAAAATAACAAACAGTATGTATAAACAGCAATAAGCAAGAGTGTGTGCCAAGATTTTTTTTATGACGGTCTATCCTCTTTACTTACCTGCGTTAAAACGGCGCGATGGTTATTTAGTATTTATTTGTATTCTAGATTGGAATATTCTCCTAGTACTGCCTTGGTGAGAGACCACCCTTCAGAATCGAAGCGTTACATGAATTGGATTTAGCTATGTTTAGTGTCAGGTTTAAGTTTTAGCCACAACTCACTTAGTTAAAAATTGTTAAGAAGCTGTGTCGAGATTTCATAGTAGATATTGCAAATTAAAATGTTTGTTTGTTGAACAGAAACTATAGGAAGAGATGCAACAGCAACTGTGAACGTAAATATTAAATATTTGCTAATAATACTGAGATTTAAAGCGATTGTTTCGCTTCGTCAGTTTTAATTTAGTAACTTATTTATAGTTTTTTAGTGTTAAATTTGTACAAATCCATATTAACTTAAAAAAGTTTTAATTTAATAAAATTGAATAAATATGATAGTGACAGTTTGATAACGGCTTTGAATAACGAAACAGTTGGCATAATACAAATAATAGCTTAAATCTAGCAGAACTTAGTTGTAATATTATTAAATTTAAAATATTAAAAAAAAAAAAACTAGTTGCCATCTTTTGGAAGGCTTTCTTGAAAGATTGTTTCACGAATTCATAAAGCGTTCTCGTACAGCCTTGACAAATGAATAGAAGGATTGTTAATAAAAAAACATTATTTAGCTTTAAAAAAGAAAACAATCATAACATACAAACAAAGGAATAAGAATCTAATTACATTGAAATGTTTTTTTTTGTGTTTTAAGGAAGTATGTTAACGAGAAACGAAAAGGCTGATAAAGATATTGAAAGAAGAGTGAATGCAGGAAACGTAATTAGTCCATTAATAAAGGACTGATCGCTGTTGGCGCAAATAAAAAAAAAATGTTCAAAGAAGCAAAGCTAGCAGTTCACATTATAGTGCTTGAACCAACCCTGATGTACTGGCAGTGGAAGGATGAAAGTAGACTAAATGCTGTCGGAACGACATCCCTGAGGCGTATGTGCGTTAAAACCATGTATTACCTGTAGTAAGCGTAATGAATAGGATTATGAAAGAGAGGTTTAGATTGTTCGGGCATGTAGAGCGAATGAACGAAAGAAAGGAGTGTGAAAAGAATATATGAAGCTAAAATTAATGGAAGAAGAAGTCGGAGACGTCCGAGGAAGACAAATCATGATCAAGTTATATAAATACTTGAGTAGGGTCGTGCGAAGAGTCAGAATAACAGAAGAGTATGAATGTGAATGAAGCAAGAGTTTTCCAAGACAGAGTTGTATGGCGGTCCATTCTCTCTGTCTACCCCTGTGGCGAAACGGTGTGATGGTTAATTAGTAAGTATGCATCACAGTGATGTAGACATGACATTGGTTTCAATTGTGCTGGTATTTTTAATTAATAAAACGGTAGACGTAAAAAAACTATGTCTCAAATCAAGGAGAGAAAGAAAAAAATTTCAATATTCTTATTTTTGATGGTAGATCCTCTCCAAGAAGTTAATTGTATCATTTTTTGGGTCTGAATTTTTTTAACAAATTTAAATAATATCCCTTTGCTAATTAGTTGAAAAAAAATGTTATTCATGACTCCCAATTTTTCTAAAATACGACATTACAACATGTTGAGTGGACCACTAATGATAAACGTATTTATAAAACGAGATATCCGTCCCTAGTCTTCGAACCGCGTATACCGCGGTATCAGGAGATCATCTGTGGGCAGGTTCACGTCGCTCTTAATGATTCGATTGCCATTGCACGAGCGTTCGGTATCACTGTTGCTGCACACATCGCCCTTACGCAGGCACCGCTCTACAAACCGGCCGTCTACCTGCCTATGTTAGCCTGTTGTACTCGTATGTACACTTGGTATTCACCACCTTGAGCTTATGTGCTCCTGGTATACGTGTGATCGAAAAAACTTGTTTAGTTTGAGATAAAAGTATTTATAAGGAATTTAATGCCACTGAAATAATCCACCAAAAACTAAAATATAAGCTTGAAATCTGTTTGTTTGTTATATTGGGTTTCAACAGAATCCAGTTATAAAAACTCGGTTATTTTACTTTTATATTGCAAATACTCAGATAAACGAAACACACAGAGGTCGCGGGTTTAAACCCGGTTCACGCAATTAAATTTTATTTGTCAATATCACAGTATAAGTATACATTACCTTAGTACAGTTTTTTTCATCTGGTAGGGCTTAATTAATTGTTGATACTATTAAACCCTGGATGTTCCTGTTATTCAATGTTATTTTTTCATTTGTTTTACAATATTTTTTGCATTATTTATAAGTTTGTTGTCTTTTAATGTAAATATTTGTGTAAAAAGCCTTTAACGGGCGTAAATAAATAAATATGTGTCATAACATATTGAATGCACATAAAATAACATACAGGATTTTTAAGGCACGTTTCAGAGTGGTAGACACTCTACGTATGGCCCTGGTGAAACACCACCATTCAGAATCGAAACGTTGCTTTAAATGGCTTTAGCCGTGTTTGGTGACCATATCTGAATGAACAGGTACTTCGAACCTTTCTCTTCCCCATCCCTTTTTTATGTGAATACCGCAAAAGAATCCCGACTGCTGCCAACTGTTTGGAGCCAGTGGGACTTTGGCATCCCCAGTTGTGGGGCTGAAAGTTGTTGAAAGAGAAAGAAGATGGGAAAGAGGAAGTTTGTTAAGTATCTGGCTATTCAGACCTGGTTAAACACGCCTTTTGCCATCTCAATCATAGTTTCTACTTTGAGTATCTACCACCCTAGTATACATCATATGTAATTAGTTTTAAGAATGTTCTAGTTAAATAAATTATAGTATTTATTTTAATTTTCTCGATATCTTCGCTGCAGAGATCCTTGTACGGAGGTATTTCTATCCACTACTCTCTGATTTCGCACCTGCTTTTGACGTGTAAACCAGTTTGTATCATACATTTGTAATAATGTGTCTCCGACGTGGTAATCAGGTACGAAATAGCAGACTGCAAATCATTGCATATTGCTTCTTAATGTCCCATATTTCAGCGTCGGTTCCTTCTCATCAAAGCATGTTAGTGGGCACAGCATATTATTATTATATGTGATTTCCTTTAAATTACCCAATAAAATTATATCTCCGATGCAAAAAGCCGTTGTGAATGAATGAAAAAGAAACACGAAATTACATTAATTATCACGTAACGCTGCATTTAATCCGAATCGATGCAGAGTGAAGGTGGAAGCGTAGGCTTGCGCAAAACGCATTAATTCCGAGGCAAGTTAATACGCACTGAGCGCTCGAAGAGTAAAAAATACCTAATTGAAATTACGATTACTTTATGCAAATGAGTCCGCACAGCTCGCCCTGCATAAATCTTCCGCGAGCGCGATAGTGTGCGGTAATATACTTAGTTATTTTTCCGAGTGTCCGATTGATACAGATTTAAATTTATGTGGCTGGAATATGATGCAGAGATAACGGGAAAGCCGTTTTGTAGGTAAACCCGTGAAGTATGCTGTCGGCTTATGGGACTGGTTTTTGCAACGGATATATTGATTATCCTACGATACCAGAAGTGGAATTGAGAAAGGCAGAAAATTATATAAATTATTGAATAAGAACGGGGCGTCCACAAATTGTTAATGTGTTATTTATTGCACATTGTTTCAAATCGATTGACATGCCAAATAAATGCTCGTGCAATATTCGTTGGAGGAATTCGGTTACGCAATGGTAATAGTTGTTTAATTACAGCAATCTAGCACCTGCAAATTTATCTATTATAAGTACTAAAGACTTGGCGTATTTAATTGTTTTATTTTTAGACATATCCCACAACAAAGATCGTAGGTTATTACTTTATTTAAAATTCCAACGCAATGTGTGTTAAAAAAAACATTAAGCATTATTCGTTTTTTCCATATCAAAAGCCGTCTTCCATCTCCGTGGTCGATAGGTTAAGACGCTCAACTACGAATCCAGAGGTTACGGGTTCAAATTGCGGCGTGCACAAATAAATTCCATTTAATCACTATGTGTTATTTCATATTTGATTAATAACTAACCATCACGCCGTTTCCCCGCAGGGATAGGCAGAGAAGGCAGACCGCCATATAAATCTGTCTTGCCACACACTCCTTGCTTCATTCACATTCGTGCATCGTCTCAACATACTCTTCCGTTATTCTGACTGTTCGCATGGTCCGACTAAAGTTATTGATTCACTTGTGTTATGCCTTCCTCGGGAATCCCCGACTTCGTCTTCCATTCACTTTCACGTCATATATTCTTTTCACAATTATTTCTACGTTCATTCGTTTTAAATGACCAAACCATCTAAGCGTCCTCTTCTTGATCCTATTAATTAAATTATTATAAAATGTTATATAGTATATTTGCGGCACGTTCCAGAGTGGTATATTAGTACTCTAAGTATGGCCCTTGTGAAAGACCACCATTCACGATCGAAACGTTGCTTGAAATGACTTTAGCCGTATTTGGTAACTGATGAACTGATTAGCCAGGTACTTCCCAACTTTCCTCTTCTATATCTACTTCCCCTCTCCACTACCTTTAACGTCACAATATACCCCAATTGGGGATGCAATAGTCTCACTGGCTTCAGATGGTTTGGAGCGTATTAGGGTGCTGTCATGCCTCGATGAAGTGAATACCGTAACTCAAAAAAATAGCTCTACAGCTGTTGTAGGAATATTGGTATGTATAAAATTGGTAAAAAAAAGCTGTTGTAGGAATATTGGTAAAAATAAATATAAGCTCTCAAAAATATTCTGCGCCGAGCTAACCAATCAAATAATAAACAACACCTCCGATCAAAAATGAATCACTTTTCGGATGATTTAAAATTCATTAAAATCAGGCTCTTGAAATAAAGCGTCATCGGTCCCGTATAAAATGCATTCATTATGCGCGAGCGATGGACAGATGCAATATGTGCTTGATGCAAACGAATATTGGTTAAAATTGAAATTGTAATTAAAAAAATGCAATATGCATTCAGCGGGATGCTCCGTTGGACGTTTTGATGTTTTATCAACCCGCCCGAAAGACATAATGCATCCCGCAAACGGCAGCGAATTGCACATTAAGTAAAATGGCTGATTGGCCAATTGATTTTGATTGGATACGAATATAATATAAGCAGTGGCGGCTCGTGACTTTTTAGTGTGCTCGAGTGTTAAGATTGAAAAAAAAACGTCATCATTGATGTTGTTGTAGCCGAAAATATTTATAATTTTTTTTCCAAATTTCGACTTTTTGTATGAAGATTTTTCAGAAATCCGTGCAGTGCACCACCAAAACTGAAAAAACCTGAAAATCTTCATACAAAAAATAAAATCTTGAAAAAAAAATAAAAATCATTTTCGGCTACAACAACACTAACAATGTCGTATTTTTCAATCTCAGCACTCTAGCACACTAAAAACTCACGAGCCGCCACTGAATATAAGAGTGGTAGATACTTTTAAGTATCGCCCCCCTGGTGAAAGATCACCATTCAGAATCGAAACGTTGCTTTAATTGGCTTTAGCCCAGTTTGGTGACCAAATCTGAATAGCAAGGTAATTACCAACCTTTCCTTCCCCACCCCCTTCCTCTACCCTCTTCCTTCAGCCTCAGACCCAATCCCTATTGGGGATGCCATTGTCCCACTGTATCCAGACGTTTAAGAGTAGTTAGGACTTCTGTAGTAATAATAACAATGAATTTACATAGCCCAGATTTGTGAAATTTGACCTCAAGTTCGCTTCATACTAAATTATCTAACCGAATAGAACAGAGATAATAATATGGAAACAAATTAAAACTATCTAAAACGATAATCGTCATCATGAATTAAATTCATTACATGGTTTTTTTTTTTAATATGAATACCGCACAAGAGTCTCAACTGCTCCCAACCGTCTAGAGCCAGTGAGACTATGGCATCCCCAAATAGGGTATGTTGTGAGGCTGAAGGTACTGGGGAGGGGAAGGAGATTGGGAAGAGGAAGGTTGGGAAGTACCTGGCTATTCAGATCTGGTCACCAAATACGGCTATAGCCATTTCAAGCAACGTTTCGATTCTGAATGGTGGTCTTTCACCAGGGCGATACTTAAAGTATCTACCACTCTGGAACGTGCCGCAAATATACTTTTTATTATTTTTATATGAATTAAATGTGTTATGACACATATTAATTAAATAAAAGTTATTGGCGCACGCCGGGTTTGAACCCGCGACCTTTGGATTCGTAGTCGAGCGTCTTACCACTCGACTATGGAGGCCGATTTAAAAAAATATATATGGTGAATACCGCAGAATTGCCCCCAATCGTTTGTAGCCAGTAGAACTATTGCATCCCCAATTGAGGTGTGTTTTAAAGCTGAAGTTTGTAGGGAGGGGAAGTAGTTGGGAAAGAGGAAGATTGGGAAGTGCCTGGCATTCAGATCTAGTTATCAAACTCGGCTAAAGCCATTTTGAGCAACGTTTTGATTCTGAAAGGTGGTCTTTCCCTAGGGCGATACTTGGAACGTATCGCAAATCTACTATTTATTATATTATTTTAATATAAAGTGAAATCACACATATTAATTAAATATAAACTATTTACGCCCGTCTAAATTTGAACCCGTAATCCCTGCAATTGTAGTCGAGCGTCTTGACCACTCGATCACGGAGGCCATCAAATTTTTACATCTTCACCTTTTAAACCCATCGATAAATTTAGAATCATTAGAGATTGTATTGAATAATTGTGCAGGTGTTCTATTTTTATTTTACAGGAAATCTTTAGCTTCTTAGAACTATATAGTCATTTTTTTAAATAAAATAAAAACCTATTAAGGCTTTACGCTTTACTATTTATATTTAATATTGAGGGAATATTAACAATCTTCAAAAAATATGAAAATTGGAAAAGACACAGAAAACAAAACACTTTGTCCATGACGCCATCCATGTTTGCAATTGTGTTCGGATAGAACTTAGCTCACGGTTATAAAGATTGTGGTCAAAATATCAGAAAAAATGGGAATTGAAATAAGAACATTTAAAAAGTTGGTATGTGATTGTTAAAAATTACGCTTAATGATTGGGTAGGGATGGCCGAGATGGTAGATTAAAGATTAAGTAGAGGTTTCGAGTTTAATAATAACTTGTTATTTAAAAAACAATCATGATGTTGTTATTGAGAACCAAACAATGACACATTTTTTTTTCTCCGGGGAATTATTACGAATTATTTCTTGAAACAGTGTAATTATTTACATTTTCTTGTTGTCTGGAACTTTAATGGCGTACCTAAAATACTATTGCTGAAAAGTTTAATCAAATTGTATTTCTTCAGGCAATTGACTATCTAATTGGTAAGTTATTTAAAAAAAAACAGTCACAAACATACTCGATAAATATATAGAGTGGTATCTATCCAAAGCAGTGTAGTCAGTTTTTGATGATATTTACCTGACTCGGCGAACCTGGGCGTGGCTAAGACTAGGGTATTTATACATCCATTCATATCACATATCGACACAATGTTTTTTTTTATTCGTACAACCACTTTTTCACACTATTGTTATCAACAAAAATATAGCATATAATCTAAAAACCCGTTTAGTTGTGTCAAGTTTAGTGGCATAATAAAAAATGTAAGCGGAGTCCCGCGGTGACCCAGGAGCCCAAGATCATCGAGATAGTACATAAAAGCGGTGTATTATATTTGTTGTCTCTTTCTCTCTCATTGTGTACGACGTAAAAACCTGGAGAAAGTGATTTATCGCAAGTTTGTAAAGGTTGGGTAAATATAATTAGTTCTCTCTCCATACACTGTTACTCCAAGCTGCTGAAATACATAATAGGTAGGTACTTTATTAGAAAGGTAAGGATTTGAAAAGTTTATTTATATAATTTGATAATAACAATAAACATACGTACTCATAAAGGAAATTATTTATAGTGAATTATTTTGAATTCGATTGAATTTCGCAACGTTAATGAGTTATAAGTAATTACAGTAATCGGATATTCCTGAATATTAATGAGTGTTTATTGCTTTTATTTATTACTTTTGAATACATTTTCAGAGTTGGATTATTATCAATTTAAATTCAATATATTCGTTGGAAATATTGCAACTGATTTTAATCATCCGATGCGAATGAGAATGATTGGTTTTCTAATGAAAATAAAAATAGAGCGCGTAGGTACTACCGTTAAATTAATGGAGGTAGTTTCTCCTTGAAATATTTTCCTAATGATCATTTTTTTTCTGTTTGAGATTGTGATAAACTTAGTAGTAATTAATTTACAGATGGCTCATTAACATGAAACGGAGCTACGGGTCACGGGATTAAAGCTGATATAAACAACACAAACTTAGGATTGTGTGTATTGGTGGATACTTAGAGTAACAATGTATGGAGAGAGAGCTAATTATTTTTACCCAACCTATACAAACTTGCAATAAATCACTTTCTAATGGTTTTTACGTAGTACACCGCGAGAGAGAAAGAGACAGCAAAAATAACACACCGCTTCTATGTACTGTAAGGATGATCTTGGTCTTCCGCGGTCTCCGGGGACTCCGCCCACATGTTTTGATAAGCGACTAAACTGGACACAACTAAACGGTTTTTTAGGTTATATGATATATTTTTGCTGAAAACAATACTGTGAAAAATAGTCGAATAAACAAAAACGTTGTGTCGATATGTGCTATGAATGGATGTATAAATACCTTAGCCCTAGTCCGAGCCACGCCCAGGTCTGCCGAGTCCGGAAAAGTCATCAAAAACTGACTACACTACCTTGGACAGGTACCACTCTATGTACTCTGAGGGTGGATACGTATTCACTTCTGACTGTGACATCCTTGTCAATCGCCAATGATAAACAGCATTTTGTCTTGCTTGCATTCACTTACTATTATAAACTATAAAAGGACAACAATTGTATAGGTACACTCATCGAATTTTAAAATTTAAAAAAAAATTCGAGGTGTTATTTTTATTTTAATAAAATGATCTTTAAAAAAAAAAATCTGGATTTTATCTTCTAAAGTCGAGTAACAAGTTTTAAATATGTTGTATACAAGTAATACGTCTGTGTTCGACCATGTATTCACTCCGGGACCCTTAAAACGGAAGTGGTAGATACTCTAAGTATCGCTTTGGTGAAAACCATATATCAACCACCTGGTGATGGCTATAATGCCATATATCTACAATTAATATTGCTTTTGATGTAATAGAACAAATACAATGTACGAATTAAATATGTTTATTGCTAGTCATATTTTTTTACAGTTAATACTGTACAAGAGATCCAACTGGTCCCAACCGTCTAGAGCCAGTGAGACTATGACATTCTCAAATGGAGTATGCTGTGAGACAGAAGGTAGTGAGGAAAGGAGGGAGATAGGAAAGAAGAAGTTTGGGAAATACCTGGCTATTCCAACCTGGTTACCAAACACGGCTAAAGCCATTTCAAGGAACGTTTCGATTCGGAATGGTGATCTTTCATCCGGGCGAAACTTAGAGTATCTACCACTCTGGAACATGCCACAAATATACTTATATTATTTTCGTATGAATTGAATGTGTTTAAAAAAATAAAAATAAATATTAACTATCACCCTGTTACGTACCGCAAATATAATACTTAAAAAAAATATTAATGGAATGTGAATTAACACAAATGAATTTAATTAAATTTATTTGAAAACGCCGGGTTTGAACCTGCGACCTCAGCATTCGTAGTCGAGCGTCTTACCAATCGATCACGAATCTTTATGTACTCGTATTAGTAAATAATTTACACTTGCATCATTATTAAATATACCTTCATATCGTCGCTGGAAAGGCAAAAGGGCTTATGCAATGCTTGGTCAAAAGTGAGTTAAATATGCAGTTTTGATCAGTTTTTTTTATGCATCGAATGTTCTGACTCTCATTTGAATCGGAAAACTTTTGTGGCGCTTCAGCTATTTAAAATGAATCTACCATTTGAGAGAAGGCTCTACTCAAGCGACACGAGTTTGGGACTTTTTTTAGCTTTTCGCCGCTTCAGGTAATTCAGTGAGAGCATTAAGTTACCTGAGTTAACTTTTTTTCACAAAATCCTAGCAGGTACTGAAGACTTATATTTAAACTCTAAGGTGCTCCGCTGTAAGCTTCCCGAAATGGTGCTTTAGCCATTTTACCTTTAATATGCTGCCACTTCTTTTGATTTCACATATTTTTACTTCAAGGAAATTCTGTATAGTATTGATAAATTAATTCGCTGAGTTCGGTTTCACCACAATTTTCGTCATATTAGAAAGTTAAATGAATTTGATTGTAAAAAGCTTCCGCCCTTTTGCCTTTCCGGCGACGATGTTTTAAAGCCTACTTGGACGTATACAGTTAAATCATTAAATAAATACTATTTATACATTCTACTAGTTTGTCAGGCTGAAATAAAATCGAAACCTCGGCGAAAACAGTAGTCACTTGCCGTTTTCAGCGGCAGGTAGGTTCCTGCCAATTACCAATTGATACTGATAGGTTCCCCAGCCTCTGGCAGTATCTTCTATCTCTAAGTACCTAATTATCTCGTTGAACCCGCGCGGGTAGGTCCGCAGCACCTGAATCCGATGTCCCAGCTGATAGCGCAGCGCAGAGGACGTCTATTTAATTAACACACCCACCAGACCAATTAATTAGCTTAATTAATGTACGACCACTCTACCGGGCAGTGGTAAATAAGTCTACAAGTAGACAAACACTGCATCTGAAGTTCAGCAAGATGCTAGACAATAGCGGCCGGTAATTAGAATACGCCGATCTCAAACGGAATACGTTTTGATTTTTAAAAGGGCATCGGAATAAGAACGATTTTTAGATATTGTTTTAATAAAGCCCCGTCAAACTGATAGAGGGCGGTTTGTCAACAGGTTCTTTTATCAAACAATATTTATTTATTTATAAATTAACGGACTAAAGTCCAATTACAAAAAGACATATAAAACACGAAATGGAAAAAAAGAGCAACAGAGAAGTAATAGCATATACATAATAATAAATGAAGCGATGACAGTAATAGAACAAAATAAACATAAGAGAGAACATTCAAGCCATGGTCTAGTCAAGTTTTGGTAGAGTCGTAAAGAATGACAAAAGTCATTTAGACTGCTACCAAAAATTTCGAGACTGTGGCTTGAGTTAACAAGTCTTGACATTCTGGACATTGGAGAATTATACCCATAATTAGTATTGTGATGATTGAGAAACAGCAATTCATTGTTTCTGAGTCTACGGCAAGGAATGTTGAACTGGATAAGTTGCAACAGAAAAGGTGAGTCAATAAAACAATTAATAAATAATACTAATAATATGTAACAATATTTTTTTGTAAGTACGTACGAGTTATGGTATTATTATTATCTTTAATATTTCACCGGAGAAAACGTATTTTCAGTTAGAATTTTAATTGGTAGGCATTTTTGATTCTCCGCTCGTGGCGTTACGACAGAATACTTCACCACGAGTAAAGTGTTTATCACTCCAGTAATTTCATATGTGTGGAGTGTATTATTTTGCCTTAGGTACCTTTTCATTAGTAGTACACAAAGTAAGTACAGTGCCCTTCATTAGTATTTGCTTAAATAATAAACGCACATAGTTGTGTTTTCCCATCAACAACTGGAAACATCAAGGTATCGTATATCGGAGATGAACCCACATTGTGACATACCCTTTCAATAGCTGTGAGTCTACATGAAAACACTAATTTTGGATTTCAAAGTGATAATTTTTTAGTTTCTTACATACATGTTTTTCATCCGTTCCTACCTTATCCGATCTTTTCCCTATATTCGATTTCCGTATTCAAAAACATTGTGTTCGAAACCATTGACAATCAAACAGAAGAGTTTCGATGTAAAAAAACGGCTTCCACGTTGGTTTTCGCTTGTTCGTCAGTTTTTTTGTTTTTGATCTCCAAATAATATAAAATAAATGTGGTGAATTGTCAATAAGAAGATTTAAACAGTATGGTATATTTGCGTTCGTTAATAATACAATTGTGTAAAAAGACTTCAAGAACTTATAACTTCAAATTCATCGGTGAGTGAATGGTTTTCCATTTTTCTTTTCATTTCATTAATCTTTCCACAAACTACAATAAGATACTTCCATTGAGTAGTATAGTTTATCGTTAACAGTTCACTGTTTTTCAAATTTATCTGAAGCTAAAAACTGATTCAGTGTTTTAGAGCAGCTTCGGATCCCACAACTAATGATGGAAAAATCGAACTCATTGCACCTTGAATATGATAAATAACATCATAGCTAATCTACGAATAATTAAAAGCGATATGACGTTAAATTAAACCACTTCATCCCCGAGGGGAAAAGCAGATATGATGAAGGAGCGAGCGTTCGCATCATTCATCTTCGCAGTTTGGCCACTCAAAGCTCGAGGCTGTTTGCGCGATACTTTGGCGAAATAATTTCACGTTTTTCTGTTGCATAAATTAACGTCAGCAGTTTTATTTAATTAAAATCAACCTTCGTGATGGTTTCAATGAACCATATAAAACAAACGGCTTCCCACCTGTTACAAACTGAATCTTTTTTCACTTTCTGCTGGTCAGTTATTCTGCAATGGTGGGTGAGGTTTTACGGTTCAATACACAATGCGAAAATCAATAAAAGCTGCAATGGTTGTTTACAAAAGCACGTAACCACACTTGCTGATGAATGCGAGACTCGAGAAAATCAAAGAACAAGCAATTGATTTACGACTGAGACTCGAAGCTTCGAGAAAACCGCAAAAGCCTTTTAGTGTAAAATATATAATTGCAGTCGTGAATCGGTAACTCCTTTTAAAGTGGTAACTATTTTGCGATAGATACTCTCAGTATTACCCTGGCGAGAGACCGACAATCAGAACCAAAACGTTCTTTAGTATGGCTTTATCCGTGTTAAGTGACCAGATTCGAATGACACTTCCCAACCTTCTTCTTTCCTAAATCCTTACCCTTCCTTCTATTTTAATCCTCACAACATACCCCAATGGGGATGCCAAAGTTCTACTGACTCTAGACGGTTAGGACCAATGCCGTGTTAAGTGACCAGATTCGAATAGTCATGTACTACCCAAAATTACTCGTGCTCATCCCTTTACATCACATTCTACATCACCCATTTTCCCATCCCCTTCAGCCTCACAACATACCCCAATTGAGAATGTTATGGTCCCACTGGCTCCGTAACTTTTGTGCGGTTCTTACATAAAAAGGAACAAATGAAACGTTTCAAAAGTATTATTATGATATTTCATATTTTATAGGGTAATAATATTTGGATAATTTGTATAGCGCCGTTTTTATGAAAAATCATCTCAAGGGCGCCTTAAATGTTTTATTTAAAGCAGCTGAAACTCTTAAAACGTGAACTCTGGCATAATGAAAGTTGCACCTTTTTTCTGTCCAGAATTTCGAGGTAACGTATCTGCTTTATGATTATAACCATATTCCTACAGTGAGCTCTGGAACTTTGAAATAACTCTTATTTTGGCAATGTAACTTATCTGTTTCACCAAATTTGATTTTTGTTAAAAACAAAAAAACAAAAATTTAGTTACGACAACACTTTTAAAAATCTCTTATTTATCGTTCTGTCAATTACTGAAACCTATGATCATTTAAAAAAAAGAAGCTTTTTATCTTATCTTTATCTTTATTTTATTTATTTTTTACCTTGTAAGATAAGGGTTAATCATTTCTAGTTTTGAAACCATTTATTTTTTTTGTTTCACTATTTAAAATTGTACCAGTCTGAAGTAGCCCATCATAAGGTGAAACCGGTCAGGCCTTAAATAAAAAAAATATGGAATTAATTAAAAAAAATTGTTATTTTAAAACGATAATCATTTGCAAAACAAATATGACAAGAATCTACTGTTTCTTTTTAATTTTCGTCAAAGAGTAGTGGAGCCTATTGAAAAAAAAAAACTTTGTAAGAGTCAGAATGTGAAACTAATAAATATTAAAAATAAAATCGATTAAAAACACCATGGTTGTTCACCAATTTGTACAGTATACCAACATTATCGTTGTCTTAAAATATCTTAAACAATTTCCTTCCGAATAAATAGATCTAACCGTTTTCGAGAAGCATTTCTGAAAATTCGTGAAGATAGTGGTTTACCTATTGTTTAATTTTCCACGAGGAAAGTTGAGGATTTTAATCAAATGAAAATCAGCTTTGAATTCTTGGAGGAATAACATAAACGGAAGAGAATTCAAAGGAGGGAAGAGTTAGTATCTTACACGCGCAGCTTCTTACTAAATATAAACCTTTGTCCTTGCCACAGTTGAAAAGCAAATCTTTCAGTTTTCAGACTTGTTCGTCAGACACTTTATATTATGCTGAATATAAGTCAAATACATTCTAGCTGATAGATCTGACCATCATTAAATAATGGTAAGAGTTACAACAAATAAAAAGTAAGGAAATAAATACCTCTTCATATTTACAAAGTTTTCTGTGTACGATAGTCGAGGGGGTCGGGTGAAAAATATTGAATTGACTTAGAAATTCAAGACACAAAAAGCTGAGTAAATTTTTTGATGTCAGAGCTCCCTGTTCAAGAGACTTTACTGCTTCGGACAGTCAGAATTTTTTCAGGTAAAATCTGACGATTAATTAATCAATAATTTATTATTTTTAAAACATTACAAAAATTAAAATTTTAGGGCGTTTAAATGATTAAGGGTGTATTACAACGTACACGAAATTTAAAAATAAAAATAGTCAAACAAATCGAATAAATATGAATATATTTCAAGTGGTGATAATTTAAAAAAAACTTTTTCAAATTGGAATTAACTTATACCGTATATAAGCATATGCACATAGTATCAAAAGATGGCAGCCTAAAATCGGAAGATATTCAAATAATTATAATTTTCAACAGAGGCATGAGATCGTTTAAAAGTGCCGCTTCCTAATGAGGTATTGATGGCTTAGTTGGTAGAGTGTTACTCTCGTATAGAGTAAATGGAGTAGAGGTTCCGAGTTCAAGTCTCGATCATGACCATTGTTATGTTTAGTTTCTGGCCTTTTTCTATTTAATATTTGTGTTGTGAGATTATAAATATTATTTTAATATTTAAGGATTAAACTATTTAAACATAATTTTTTATAAAAATGGCGTATAAAAATAAAGGTGGGATTACACAAAAGCAGTAATACTTGACGTTTGAACGAAGCTTTATTTATGCGAAATGTATCGAAATTCGAAGCGATTCGGATGAACAACAAGATTTCATCTCCCATCGGCAAGTTAGTGCTGCTAGCCGAGAGATAACAGTACATGCTGTCGATGACGAAAAAAATCATTAGCAACATAGAAATGCGAATGCGGTTTGTACATTTTGCTGTTATTTTTGCCCTAAAAACACGACATTCACAACCCATTAGATAAAACGACATCAAAAAACATAACGCTTAAAAATAATAGCCATCGGTATTTTTAATATTCGGTACAATCAGTGTCAAACACGACCGCTTGCTTCATAACGAGAGAGAATCTTTCTCCATCAAGGCAACTTCCCACCAGTAGGCGGTAGCTGCCGGCGAAGCCTCTTTTAGTTAGGATATAATTGTGGCGCTGGCGTCGCCGCCGCCATTTCCGGCTAGCCGGGCCACCGGAAGTCACGTGCCGGAAGTAGGAGACCAACCGCAGTCAACAGAAAGCGAGGGGAAAGGCTTTTTAGGGGTCTCATTTGCTAACGCTTCCGCTAGCCCACAATTTGGGACATCTGTATGGACGTTGGATGTGTCTTAGTTGCTTCGTACTAGAAATACGATACCTTCAAATTACGTACTTCTATAAAGCGGTTGCACGAGTAAATACAAATCAGGGGAAACAAAATGGTAAAGTGTATTTTTTACGGGTAAGCTGATGTTTCGCAAAGTAGCAAATTAAGGGAATATATCTCAG
This sequence comes from Drusus annulatus, assembly GCA_022651775.1. Taxonomy (NCBI): domain Eukaryota; kingdom Metazoa; phylum Arthropoda; class Insecta; order Trichoptera; family Limnephilidae; genus Drusus; species Drusus annulatus. The sequence continues at coordinate 1,185,023 of JAGWCC010000011.1, forward strand.
AAAAGGTTTGTACGTCTTAATATTTCAATAGCGTCATGTCCAATTTGTCTATAATCCGTAGTACAATGACGATAATCGTATTCTTAAAACCTAAAACCTTAAACCTAAAACCTAACCTAAACCTAAAAGCTAAAACCTCAGAGCAATAATATACCAGAAAGGATAGCTTGTTTAGTCAGGATTGTTGATTTTTTCCTGACTCGGGCGTGGCTAGGAATAGGGCTAGGGTTAGGTTATTTATACATCCATTCATAGCACAATTCGACATAATGTTTTGTTTATGTGTAAAACCACTTTTTCACAGTACTGTTTTCAACAAAAATAAAGAGTATAACCTAAAAAACCGCTGAGTTATGTCCTGTTATGTCGCATAACAAAACATAGTGGGCGAGGTCGCAGGAGACGCGGGAAACGAAAAACATGCTTACATACCGAAAAGTGTTGCAATATTATGTGACAATTAGGTCTTATCTCTCTTCCTCTCACGGTTTACGACGTAAAAACCTGGAAAAAGTGATTTATCGTAAATTTGTATATGTTGGGTAACACTATTTAGCTTTTTCTCCATTATATTCTTGCTCTGAGGCTAAAACAATATAATTTTACTGTCGAATACACAAATAACCATTCATTCAGTTCACGTTGAGGCTTGACGTATTGTTCTATTAAAGGATGTATTTTACATCAGAGCAGTCGGTACGTATCTGAATCGCTCGACGATGCCAAAGCGCATTGTTGATTAATATCGCTGTGGAGCCAATAAATCTGAAAGGCTATACATATTCATATGCCAATCGATCGATGTAAGGAAAAAAAAAAGAGTTCACGCTGTAGTAAATTATGACTACACTCGTGTTCGTTTGGCGGCTCTGAATGCACGTTGCCACCATCGCTATGCGATAAACCATAACCAATGTCTAACTAACTAACGAACCATTACATCGTTTCCTCGAAGGGGTAGGCAGAGAGGACGGACCGTCATACAACTCTTTCTTGGCACACACTCCCTGCTTCATTCACATTCGTACATTGTGTCATACATACTCTTCTGGTATTCTGACTCTTGACTTTTCCCGACTCAAATATTCAATTCACTTGATCGTGCCATGTCTTCCTCGGGCATCTCCGGCTTTTTTTTCTATTCACTTTCGCATCATATATTATGTTCACACTATTTTCTTCGTTCATTCGCTATGCATGCCCAAACTATCTAAGCGTATTTCTTTAATTCTATTCATTACGCTTACATTAGCATTCTTTCCGGATATCCACATTTTATTTTGGTAAAATCAACAGTTTTATATTTAAATAGCTAATTATCTTCATTTATATAATATAGTGCTAAAAAATCAATCATTTTTTTGTACGTGAAGGACAAAATCATAAAATGAAAAGTAATAATATTTTGACAAAGAGACACAAATTTTAAAAGAGAGCACGAATTAAAAGGGAACAAGCTAGATAATCCATTTAAAAAGACTCACTAGAGTAGAGATTAATTAAACATCACAAATACATTAACAAAGGTATTAACAAACGCGAAAGTTCTACAGAAAGGGTAAATCTTATTTTTAAGGTTCTTGAGAAAATATCCTTTAACTAAACTGGGAGTTTTAATTCATTGGATAATGCGTTGTATTGTGTATATGCGATGTATTGTAAGGATTTAATTCCAAATTAAGTTATGTGAGTAGATGACGATAAGTGTATACATGTAGAAATACATAAGAAAGAGAAAAATAGATTTCTACAGGGCCCCTGAGGTGATTTTTCACAAAAACAGCGCTATAAAAATTATCTAAGTATTATTATTATGTCATGTAGAATATACAGAACATTAAGAAGAAAATAATTAAATTTTTAATACAATTAAACATCAAGAATTAATATTAAAATTCAAATAAACAGATGATAAAATCACTCATTACGTGCTTTACTAGAAAAAGACTATTTTGAATGCATTTTCTCAGATTACAATTGAAGATGTATTCCACGTCAGCGAGTAGATATTCAAAAGTGACATCTTATTGATTCTTGAAAGAAATTTTCCTCATTGACTTGATCATCACCACTGCCTGATTTTTTCTTAAATTTATCTTTTTTTTATAAATTATTTTTATTTTCTTGTTTTGCATATCTATATTATAAAATCTAATTTATTTTATGTAGTAACTGTCTGTCATGTATAAGAAATTCAACAAAGAACATTATTATTTATTCGTAAAAAGCATTTACTTTGTGGCTTGCCATATTTAAAACTAAAACAGATAAATTTATTACTACTTTTATCATGAATATTTAGCTGACCGGTTTCGGAAGCACCCTTCCATCTTCAGTACAATATTAAAATTATACTAAAATATAGAATACTGAGATATATATATACATATTTAGGTATTGGAATGGGAAGGAGGGGGGTGATTTAGGGGATTATGGGAATAACAGAGCGGCTTACTGGAAATATATCTAGCATAGTACTATGATAATAATAATAAAATTTTATTCCAGAAGGTATGCAGGAGTAGTGCAACGCAATACATTCCATGATTGATAATAATAAATAGTTACAATAATAATAAAATACAAGTTGTAATACACACAATAATAATGATAAAAAATTAAAAAACATTAATTTGTAAGAAAAAAAAAAATAGTGAATATCGTTGTAATCGAGCGTGCTTCAGGGTGGTCTCCGCATCATCTGCATCTATCGCTCGTTGAAAGGGGAGCTGAGCTATTCAGATGCAGCCGCAACAATGATGTTGTTATAAAATAAATTAATTTGGTTATTTAAAATACTACATTTAATAATCGAGCATTTTCTAATTTCTAATGCTTCTAACAATGCTATTGAGAGTAGTAATAAAGGGAAAAAATTATGTAACTATAAATTAGATATACCCAATCTAACACTTAAATATGTACTAGTATATATATCTCAGTATTCTACAGCAAAATATTAAAACTAAATGTGATTTTAAACAAAGCTTCCCTGTTTTATTTATAACATTATTATTTTTATCATGTCCCTATTTATATCTCTTTATGACACATTATCATTATCAGGTCTGCAATGCCTGCAGGTTATTTACAATTTTCTTTTATTGGATCTCATTTCCCAATAAATGGTGTATTTAAAAATAAAAATAAGATTGTATTTGTGTCAGGTGACTTTCCTAAATACAGCATTAATTATTTATTCAGGTGGGCAGTCTCGTTTCCATTTACAGATCAGAGATAAAATAATCACCAACCATGAGTCTTGCTTACTTAAGGTCAAAACTTTTCGCTTTCTGCAAGGAAACTTTTCAAATAACGACGGCGTTTAAATATTTCGGTTTGTTTCGAGATTACGAGTATCCGAGGAATTTTAATTAAAAAGAGCCGAGCTTTCATCAGTAAACAAAACCAGTCAATGGTGAATGCTACAAAGGTGTTTAGGGGAAGCCCCCAGCTTCAACAAATTAAGATAGACTTTGATTGCTCTTAAATTTTTACGCAAGAGTTAAATTAACACTTTTAAAACATTCTCACTGCAATGCTTACTTAAAGTTTTATATAAAATATTAACCTTTTTTAAATAGATCCTGTAATTTCGTTTCTAAATAATGTTTTTTCCTGGTGCAGATGTTAATTGAAACCAAACCATTTTGAACTAAATTCATTCTCTTAAAACTAAAGAGTGATTGAGATAGTGATATTTATTTATTTGTTCATTTTATTTTGCAAAAACAGTTTTACAACAATACATTGCAAAAGTGATAGAAAAAAACACAAAAATGGTTTTCATAATTAGACAAAAATAAAGGTAAAAGAAGTACATAATAAAGTTAAAACTCAATAGTCAGTTCTTGCTTAAACTTGTTGTAGGTCATGTGAAAAATATCCACATTTCCTGCGAGGTAGTTAATAAATCCTGTATTCTCGGGGGCATCATAATCGGTAAGTTAGTTCTGTATCTGGGAAGAAACAGAAGCCTGTGTTGACGGCCTCGCGTGAAATTATTAGGGATATAGAATCCAATTTCTACCAGGATGTCAGGTATTAATAATACACCGTTCAAGATTTTTATAAGCCTAAAGCAGTAATACTTTATCCCTCTTCGAACTAAAGCTGCAGATACCCAGCGTTCCCGATATAATTGCTGTTGGAAACAGTCGTAGGTATATGGGATATCATCATCATCCAGAGGTGTGCACTCCATAAAAGCACATAAGCACTGCCTATCCTGCCGTACTCGCACACAAATATGAATTTTATTGGATTAAATAATAAGAAATTCTTGCAAAAAATACGCGTCAAGTTCAGTTACTGTCAAGTTTAGTGACCGTCCTACTATAGCGTGTCAAAAGCAGTAACTACATATTCCCAAACGTCAGAGTAGATTATTCTATGTTCACTAGCTTGGAGGACATGGAGAGGTACCTTTGCGAAACAGTGTAGTCAAGACGATTGACTTTAGACTCGATAGAAAGGGACAAAAATATATTAGGATGTTGGATAGCCTATTAGTTACTGCCCACACGGAATTTGGACATCTTTAATAAACATATTTAAACACAATATCAATTCACCATTAAAATGATTTATAAAGTGAAAATATCGCACAAACACATATGACAGAAAGTTTGCTTAAATAGAGTTCCTACTGCTCTCAAACGTCAAAGCCAGTAGGGCTATGGTATCCGTAAAAAGAAGAGTTTAAAAGAGGTTTATGGGTTACTTATACACGAGGGGGTATACAAATTACCCATTTCTATTTCCTTCGCCATTTTTCGCGAATTCTAGATTCCCACACCCTGCACGCCTGCCTAAAGTGCGGAATTCACCAAATAATAAAAAAAAAGACAAACAAAATCATGTCCACTGCGAAATTTGCCATAGTAAACGAAGTGATTAGAGGCACCTCTTTCTATGTGAAACACGAAGCATGCTCTCTGAAAGTGCGCGAGATGTTGTAATCCCGTTCATTTATTGGAAAACCGCCAATTGCTAGCACGCTCCCAGCTTCATCTATAAGTGAAAGATACGACCTGCATATTTGCATCTCGCAAATTTATATAATCCTCTTTTGCCTTAAGTTATCAGAAAAGTGTTTGGTCTCGCTCCAAGTGGAGCAGTTCAACTTATGACACGAAACTGTACCGCCTCGGCTTGTGAAACTGTTACAGTTCAACTTATAATGCGAAACTATTGAGCAAACTTTATGCGAAAGCTTTCCGAGAAGAAAGCTTTACGAGTGGGTCGGAAAATTATTCTGTTCGAGCAGGAAGCTCCTCCTTATAAACACAATACAACGAGGTGTTGGATTGTGCAATAAAATCGTATGAAAGCTCTTCCGTAGAGATAAGAAATTGTTTGCCATCTACGAGCTCTGCATGTTTGGTGCAGTAGAAACTCTCTGATGTATTTATTTACAAACTAACGGACATTACATTAAACACGAAATGGGAAAAATGAGCAACAGAGAAAGAACAGCACATTCATAATATTATAATGAAGCAATGACAAAAATAGGACAAAATATACATAAGAAAGAATATTCAAATCAAAGCCAAGGTCAAGTCAAAGTTTTGGTAGAAACGTAAAGAATGACAAAAATTATTTAGACTGCTACCAAAAATTTCGAGACCATGGCTTAAGTTAACAAGTCTCGATATTCTGGACCGTGGAGATTGATAACCATAATTAGTAGAGTGATGATTGGGGAACAGTAATTCATTGTTTCAAGTCTACGACAAGGAATGTTGAACTGGATGAGTTGCAACAAAGAAGTGAAATATGTTCGAAATCAACGCTTGTTTTCACTCAATAATTTTAGGGCGACATACCTACTCAAAAAACCTTTTGTAAATTAAGTTGACCGACACAAAAAACATTGTAAATGAAAACTGAAATAAGACGGAAATAAAGGCTAACTAACCATCACATTGTTTCTCCGCAGAGGTATGCAGAGAAGACGAACCGCCACACAACTCTGTCTTGGCACACACTCCTTGCTTCATTCATATTCATTCATACTCTTCTGTTATTCTCTAGACTCTTGACATGACCCGACTCAAGTATTTGATTCATGAATGATGTATGAATTTGAATAAAGTAAGGAGTGTCCTTCAAGACAGAGTTATATGGCGGTCTATCCTATCTGCCTACCCCTGCGGGCAAACGGCGTGATGGTTAGTGAGTTAGTCAGTTAAAACAACTAATATTTTTTGATTCTGTAGAAAAAAAAATTCTCAGTTTTCATCTTGGCAAGTTAAGGCATCACATATATATTACAATAACTCCACACAAGAGGCCTTGAAGGAAATAATTTCCCTCAGGGCCTATGTCATCTTTGAGGATGCTGTGTGGAGGGTCTTTTTGAGGAAAGGAAGGAGTAAACTTGGGTCTTGAAGAGGCCCATGTTGAAGGAAGGAGGAAATACAGAGGCCGGCAAATCGTTCCATAGCCGAGCTGTTGAACATAAGAACGAGTCGTAAAAGCGACCCGTTCTCATGTATTGAATGTCAACCGTGTACAAATGTTGGGCGCGCGTTTGGCGAGTTTCCCGACTATGCACCGGTGTCGAAGGGATCAATGACGCAAGTTCCTCGGAGCATCTTCCATTGAAATACCTGTAGAACAAGGACAGCATTCCCACCTGACGTCTGTGCTCAAAAGTTTGCAATCCGTTTGTTAAGATCGGAAAATCTATCAAACGGACCGCCCTTTCTGCACAGAGTCAAGGGTTTTTTCAGGTATTTAGGGGCTCCAGACCAGAGGTGGCTGCCAAATTCAACAGTGGGGCGTACTTGTGATTTGTACAAGGTCACAGGCCTGCGGGCCCTGTTCAACACGCCCAACTTCTGAGAGGCTAACTTTTTACTTTGGCTTCGATGGAGCCCCGGTGCCTTAACTGGTCACTTAAGGTTACACCAAGCATTTCAATGGAAGGTTTGTTGAGAAGATCACGGATAACAAATAGTTTGTAGATACTTTCCAATACAGACGTAGTTATTTTTGTAAATTTTCTTCCACACGATGTGTCGCTTTGGTCAAAAGATAGAATGCGTCTGAATCAATAATAAAAAACCTTCTGATGGATATCATTTTTTTATGACCCTACTTGAAACCAGCTAATTTCACAAACCGTTCAAAATATGACAAACAATTTGCTTTAGTTCATGTTCACCTTTTCTTTTAATGGCAACCTTTGATATAATTAACAACTTCCTCTAGGTAGAAAATACCTCCTGTATAAGGTAGAATATAAATTTTTCAATAACAACCACACACAAAAATATATTTTGTAATTCAATATGGGTGCTCGACTTTTTTTAACGATGTTTTTTATCGGAGATAATATCACCTCCTTTGGAAGGCTGCCTAGTTTTTGTTTTAATGCAGATCTAGTTTAGGCTCTGGGCCGAGTAACTCGAGCCTCAAAGGCTACGTCGAATCGTCGTAGCTAAGCGGTGTCACATTAAGTGAAGCCAGTCACTTGATGAATTACTCCGACATAAAATGTGACACATTTTCCTTACTCGATGGCGGTGTCAAGTTACCGAAGAAAAAAGAGATATTCCTACGCTTTGAGATCGATCACAATCTGTTGAGATTTTTTGGGCCCGTTCAAGGGACCCCACGAAGTAACGTACAAAAGGCTGAGACTTGTTTATTCTACTCGTCAATATTATTAATGAAACTTTTTAAATATTCCTCAAAAGTATACAAACTTAGTTTATTCAAACAAATCTTTGAATAACCTTCAAATGTGGGGTCCAGAATATCCATTGTGAATAGAAAATTAGTAGCAGAATTAAGTTAAGCCATAATAATAATAATTAATGCATTATTTCTAATTTTTAACAATTTTAATGATTTTAATAATACCATTTTTTTAAATTTAACGCGTTTAAGGGTTTAAAATTGAGTTTAACTGGGTTAAACGCTGAGTTTTTCAGGTATTTTTTATCGCAGACATCTAAGGGGAAATCTACAAAAGATAATATACCCTGATGTGTACCTATTATTACTATTTTATGATATTTTACCAAACTACAAATGTAAATTGACCTTCTACAAAATACATTAACCGAACGGAGACGAGAAAATCAAATAGTAAATTCAAAAATAGCCAACTGTTATAAACTATAGACATTATATAATTTAACAAAAAAAAACCACACACGCATCTAACGCACCCCGTGTAAACCGTATCCTAGAAGGTAATAAAACTACCCGAATGTAGTTTTGAAGGTATGGTAAAGTCACCTCTGTCAGCCATTAAACTAAAATCCTTAAGTCACAGATGATTCACTATCATCAATATCCATCCCTTCCGGACCTAATATTATATATTCCATTAACTTACTTAAAATTGTACCAGTCTGAAAATGCCCGTCATAAGGTGAAACCGCTCAGGTCTTAAAAAAAAATAGTGGAAAAAAAGTTGAGAATTTGGTACTATAAAAATCATTAAAATAATGAATACATTATTTGTATATCCCCCCTTTTAGGTGAACAAATCACCTCAAAGGCGCTTTGCAATTCAAATTTTCTAACCTACAACTTATCACTAAGACTAAACTAGTGTAACTATTGACTCACAACTAAGATAATAACTAGCAACTAACACCTTAGAATAGGTACGTTAAACTAACGACTTAACGGCTAGTGACGCAGATGATCTTTTAAAAACAAAATGCTATTAAAATTTAAGACAAAAGTGATCGAATTATGAATAGTAAAATTGAATGGAGAAAGGAGTATCATGAGAATCATGAGACCCGCATGTGGATGACTGAAGAAGTTAGCAACGTCCAAGTACGACATGCCAAATCCAAGCATCTGGTGATACAGATACTTACGATAAGTCATGTCAAGAATCAGACTGACATAAAAGTGCCCACATGTTTATGATTGTTATGGTTAGTTTTTACAACGTGTGTATCATTTTAATTTTTATAGCTTGATACTAATAATATTTTATTTTTAATGTGCTCTGGAGATGTCACGCTACTGACCAAACTAGTTGGAAAACCAACTTAAAATGAATTAAACAAAACGTTTTTTTATAAACACATTTCGTGTAACGATAAAATCTTTTTCTGTAACAAAAGCTATGAAGTTTTCAATGCTCGTGCAAAGAAAGGGAATATTGAATATAATTTGGTAAATACATAATTAATGTAGTCTTTGAATTCACTGCCGGCTTGCCGCAGGCATTCTAATCGACCTTTCATGTAAAACTATTGAAAAAATAACCTTCACCTTTTATTCACATTATATTATTAAGACTGCTAATAACTTTTTATAAATTTTAACGAATTGCGAAATATTATATACTGCCATTCACTGTGCTTATTTCTGTGTACCTGTCATCTCTGCATTGAGAGTAAATCATTTTACAATCTCAACTATTCATATAGTTAAATCTTAGACCAATTATACACCAGGAGGGGAGCGCTAGTGTAGTCAGTATTGTTGATTTTTTTGACTGACTGGGGCGTGGCTAGGACCAGGGCTAGGGTATTTAAACATCCAACCATAGCGAATATCAACGTAATGTTTTTGTTTACTTGTATAACCACGTTTTCACATTATTGTTATAAACAAAAATGTAGGATATAACCTAAAAAACCGTTGAGTTCTGTCCTGTTATGTCGCATAAAAAAACGTAGTGGGCGGAGTCACTGGAGACGCGGACGACGGAGAACATGCTTACATACCGAAAATCGGTGCTATATTGTGAGAGAACTTGTCTGATCTCTTTCTCTCTTACGGTTTACGACGTAAAAACCCAGAGAAAGTGATGTATCGTAAATTTGCATGGGTTGCTTTCTCTACCAAAACTTTGACTAGACCATGGCTTGAATGTTCTCTCTTATGTTTATATTGCCTTATTTTTGTCATCGCTTCATTTATTTTAATGTATATGCTATTTCTTCTGTCCGTTAATTAAAATCGTTAATTAAGTCCGTTAATTTAAAAAAAAAAATGAATGAATAAACAAATAAATAAATAAATAAATAAATATTCTTGCTCTGAGAGTTCAACATTGCAGCAACTCAAGGGCAATAAGATCCAACAATATAATATTTGTTAAGTACGGCAAAGAGACACAGAGCGTGTTCTGCAGTTGTGCATTACAAGGTAACATTGTCCCTGTTTATGTTTGCCGCTAGAATTAGCACTGCATGCAGTTTGCTGTTGCTTCTGTTGCATTGCCTGGAATTGTGCAATATCTGCTCGGTAATGTGCAATGCAATGCAACACATATAAATTAACATTAACCAATGCAGTAACTGTCACGGATAAGTTATACCTATTGATTTAATGAAATTCTGTCGGAATATTTACAGTAAATTAGAAATAACGGCCTCGGTTACGATGTTGCAGCAAACTTTTTAACTACCTTGCTAATTAATTCATTACTAAAGACATTTAACACGGTTGAAACAAATTTTGTACAGTTTTGCTCGAGCAAGACCTGTACTGACTACTATTTAATAGTGCTGCGTCGAAAATCGATTTTTCTATTTCCTGTGATAAAATCTGTATATTATCTTATATTATCCCGTTAGATCTCTTTGATGGTTGGTTAGTGCAACCGTAAAATGTCTGATATTAAGTTGCCTTATATGGAATACACATAATACGCCTGATACTTGTGGAGAGTTCCTATTAAATTTGCATTTGAAAGATAATGAATATAACATTCTAGATCGAGGAGCAAAACTAATGATGTAAGATTATTATCAGATTAAATGTTGGTACTTACGGAATGTATTAGGATGCTGTCAGGATGACTTGCTGTGCACTGTTCTTGTTGACGGATATCACAACGTTGTTTAAGAAAGTGCATATCAACAATTAGGAAACTTCGCTTCTCTTTATAACACAACACACAAAACAGAATCACATGTATTATTGTCTCTCAAATATTCTAACACTGTCACTTTCATAAATCAAAACAAAAAAACACTTAAATGTTAAATGCCACTGGCAAAAAATGAACACTCCTCCTTTGAATCATTTTTGTGACTCCTCATTCACGATATTTTAATAGACAAATAAATGTCAAAGTAAACCTTTTACGTATTTAGTTGAAATTTGTTTTTTATTAATATTTTATACTTAACCAAATGGGGGAATGAGTTTAATGTTTTATCTTGAAATGAAATAACTGAACATTTTTATCGCGAATTTTTAGCACTTTTTGAGTTATTGTTATCAAACAATTCAATGTGCGGTAAACAACATGTATGACGGTGTTAAAAATGTGGATATCCGGAAAGAATGCAAGACTGATCTAAGCGTAATGAATAGGATCAAGAAAATGAGGGGCTTAGAAGCAAAGGCAGCAATCTCCTTCATTTTAAATTATTTCTTGGAAAGTTGATTCAACGTTTAATGCACTTTTCTTTTCTGAATATGTTGATAAATTTAGAGATAATTGTTTCAAATTGTTCCTTGTTTAATGTGCACTAACATTTTTAAACACTTCATTTAACATTTCTTTATAATAATCATTAAAAGTTGATAATGTTACAGAACCGTTTTTGGAGATTGCTGTCTTTGTTTCTAAGCCCCTCAAATGATGCTTAGATGGTTTGGACATGTAGAGCAAATTAACGAAGAGAGGAGTGTGAAAAGAATATACGATGCAAAAGTGAATGGAAGAAGAACTCGGGGACGCCCGAGAGAGATAATGCACGATCAAGTGAATCGAATCCTTGAATTGGGCCACGTGAAAAGTCAGAATAACAGAAGATTATGTATGAATGATTAACGAAGCAAGGAGTTTGTGCCAAGACAGATCTGAATGGCGATCCGTCCTCTCTGCCTACCCCTGCGTAGAAACGGCGTGATGGTTAGTTTGTTTACCAATTCAATTGATCACAATGATCTCATTATTGCACAATACCAACATTATTTTTCACTGTTACAGTAATTATAAAACACTTCGTTGAAAAATTCACTAATACCACGCACACAATATAGTCTAGATAACCAATATGCAGCAGTAACGGATATTTTCATTGGTAAATAACATTATTTAGATATTTAAAAACAGTAACTAATACGGATTTTTGTTTTCGTTATCTACCACAGTGTCGATTAAGTTAATTAAGAATCATATAGGTATATTTATTATTGTTTTAAAATTGTTCATGTTTTGGCTGATTTTTATGTGTTTAAAGCTATTTTTACTAAAATCAAATAGATTTGTGCATAACCTTATGATGTTGTTCTAGAAATAACGCTTAAGATTTCACAATCATTTTTGACAGAATGTTGACGCGAAGTTGACGCGATTGAAATCCACATGAACAATTTTGCAAAAACAACGCTTACACTTTTCAAATTAGACTTATTCAGTACCATCATTAGCTTATCATTTAAACGTGTTTTATTTTAAAAAGTTAACATTATTTCGTCTTTGGCATTTAAACGGTACCCGTTAAGCGCCGATTGTCGGTCGGTTTCAGCGTTTGATTAAACTGTGATCAACCGAAAAGTATGACGGTCATGTTGTTACACTTGTCGACTGATCACACTTTGATCAAAAGTTGAAACGGGCCTGGAACCGACATTTAACGGAGACCATTAAAGTGCCAAAAAACGAAATCGGGCTGATCGCGGAACTGCTACGATGTCAAATGTGACAAAAGTTTAAAACACTAACCTTAAATGGTATAAATAATTTTAACCACGTAATAATACTAACAGTGATATTATATAATGCAGTTTTGTGATAGTTTACCTCAAGTGCGCTTTACACTTAACTGACTAACCTAAAATAACAACGAGAAACCGTCAACTGTATACATGGGTCAAATAAGTCTCGGTGTATATTATGTGGCATATAAATTTTAAGTGGTACCTTTTTTAATGTTTTATTTTTTATATTCATGAACCATTGACTTAAAATACAAGACACGTTATATTATAAAAAAAAATACGAAAAATGTAGCACCACTAATGTTGCACCACTAAATGTTTCACCCGCGTATGAAAAGGATATTTATATTTATGTGCGGAAGAGATAGCTATATGAAGCGTGTTTCGAAGGTATGTCTCCTTGACTTGGTTTAGTGCAACCAGGCGCGTTGTCTCAGTAACGTATCTTAAATTATTTAATTCATCTAAGGCATGAACTGTCTTGTTATGAGTAAAACGTAGTATTAAAATTATTCGATAATTAGGATATTATTTTAAACAATAAAATACCGATAAACAAGAGAACTTACTTTTTATCTTAAAAAAATAAAAATTTTCAAATGTTTTTTACGCTAAATTCTGTTTAAACTAAAAAAAAATCTTTACGAGGTTAAATTTATAGTTTTTGATAAAAATATACACCAACATAAAAAACTCCTTTCTTACAATTTATATACGGAAAAACAAAAATATTCTTGCATTAGAAAACGTTGTTTAAAATACGAGACTAAAATTTTACGAAATTTCACCATTTTGCTGTTACAATCTGCAATCCACTGCAGTGATCATTTTTCTTCAATAAAGATAACTTGCACACGTGTATCACTAAATGACACCTGACGCGTGTTAGTTTGTGTGCAACTCAGCAATACCTGAAACGGCTGTGTGAAAATTGAACGGCTATTGACTTATGATGGATCAAACGTTTATCTCAGTAAAATTTGACCCATGTGTACCAAGTAAATGGTAAAATTAAATTTGCTTAAACCACGCCGATATCAGATTGGCAGTTCAAAGAACAAAGTGAAGTTAATTAAAAAACAGTTGTTATGAGTTAAAATGTGCGAGTTAACAGTCGTTTTAGCGACAGTGAAATTGTGAGTTCGAGTGGTGGTCTAATTTAATTGGTAAAGGTGGCTGGCGAAGGTGTGAAGATGTTTAAGGTTAGTGTTTTTATGTACGCTTTTAAACCTAGTCTTACTTAATGTGTCAGTTTTATTTTTCCTTACGTGATAAAAAAATTGGGAATTTTACCAATACTACAAAAATAAGGTGTTTGCTTTTTTCGCTCTTTCATCTATACACAGTTAAACTAAAAACCAAACGGCCGTATTGATAATGTTTTACTCAAAAACATAATTGAACAAATAGGTTTTTTAGAATTTACTAATCATTAGAGTAAATACCAGTTCGTAAATAAGTTACGAGTGAATTCCACTGGATTCCCTTCTCGTCCCCTTATCTATCCCTCTTTTGGTATTACAAAAAAAAAATTGTAATCGAAAAATATTTCTCGTAATATATCAAATAATTCGCATTAGATAAAATCACAAGAAAATTTTGTTGTTGTTGTTAAGTTACATGTTTTTTATGTGAACAACGCGGTGGAGTAATAACTGCCCGGAGACAACAGGACTATGGCATCTCTGATTGAGAAAAATATTTAAATTTGAGTGAAATGGGGAGGATTAGGAGATGGATAATAAAGAGGTTGGGAAGTACTTGGCTATTCAGATCTGATCACTGAAGCCATTGAAAAAAATCCAACAAAAGCTATTTAAAAAAAGATTTATTGTTTTATCATGTGTATTGTTTATGTTCAATAAATAAAAATTACGAAATATTATTTCGATTAAAGATTATTGAAATTAAGGTAACCGGTTAGCCAATAGATTAATGTAATTAAGACTCGGTTTCACATTGTAAAAGCAAAGGGAACAATTTTAATCTAACTACTGATTTTATATAATTTTTTCTATCCTATTAAATTTTTTAATACTTTTCTATGTTATCTGGGTAATTATATTTCACATCACTGAATTACACATGTGTACTGATTGAAGTAACAATATATGGAGAGAGAGCTAATTCTTTTTACCCAACCTATACAAATTTGGGATAAATCACTTTCTCCGGGTTTTTACGTCGTACACCGTGAGAAAGAAAAAGACGACAAAATCTCCCAAATTATTACACCGCTTTAAAGTATTGGAATGTTCTTCGTGTCCTGCATCTTCGTTGACTCCCCTCACACGTTTTGATACGCGAAATAAATTATCATAACTTAAAGGTTTATTAGGTTACATGCCATTTTTTTTTGTTTATAAAAATACTGTGAAAAAGTGGTTTTACGAATAAACGTAAACATTATGTCGACATGTGCTATGAATGGATGTATAAATACCCCAGCCGTAGTTCCAGCCACGCCCAGGTCTAGCCGAGTCCGGCAAACTTTATAAAAACTGACTAAAGCAGCGCTCTCTCTTGTATATTATTGCTCTGAGGATTACTGTACTGATAAAAATGTAAAATACTAAAAGCTCCAATAAGGACGTAAATCAATACATTTCATCAGCCTCTCTGGCGCCTGGGACTGGAAAGGTCTTAAGTAATTTAGCGATAAAAAAAATAATTCCAATCAACATAGATCACATTTCTAGGTACAAACGTTATATATTTTACCTTTTATCGAAATGATAAAATAGTACCAAACATAAATTCCGCGAAGGACAAATCTATAAAATAAAAATAAATAATATTTTTACAAAAATTGAAAATTTTCAACTGGAGAGGCTCCAAATGCCCGCTGCTACCATCGCTATTCGATAAACCATAAGCAAAGTCTCGGGCGTCTCTGACTTCTTCTTCCTTTCACTTTCGTATCATATATACTTTTCACACTTCGTTCATTCGCTCAACATGCCCAAACCACCTAAGCGTCCCTTTCTTGATCCTACTCATTACACTTACATCAGACTTGCACTCTTTCCGGATATCAACATTTTAGTTTTTTTGTTTTGGGAAAATCAATAGTTTTGTATTATTTTAGCTAATTATCTTTATTTATATAACACGGTTAAAGAAAACTTTTTTGATTTATTATTCCCAAGGATTAAAAAAAACTGTTTCCGGGAAGGAAAAAATATGGGAATAATATTTTTACAAAGACATACCAATTATCAAAGGGAGTACAAAAGAAAATAGAACAAACTAGTTAATCCATAAAAAAAACTCATAAGAGTAGAGATTAACCCAACATAAATAAAATAATAAAGATATTAACAAACATAAAGGTTTTACAGAAAGGATATATCACTAATTCGTAAAGTTGTTAAAGAAAATTTTTTGCAAGTGCTTTCGCCAATATTATTTTTGTTCGCAACTGGGAGTTTTAAATTTATTAGGTAATGCGTTGTATTGTAAATAGTTAATTCCAAATTAAGTTGTGTGAGTATGGTGACGATAAGTGTATATGGTACATGACACGTAGAATATACAGAAAAAGAAAAAAATTATAAACTACCTCGTTTTAATTATACAATATAATTGTTGCATCCGAAACTGTAATTTACACCGAATGAATTTATAATAATGGACTGTGAAAACGATAAACTAAAATAGTACTTGATGGAAGCGTGATTATATATGTGGGTAGATTAAGGATTCACTAATCCAATTCACTCACCGATGAAGCTATGGTTAGAATTCTTGAAATCTTCTTGAAACACTTGTATTAAAATATTATATTCTTAATTTACGAAACCAATTTTTTTTTTGAAGAAGCAAGAGCACAAACAAACGACACGTTGTTCCCAAAAAAAAAACATTATATTACAGTGTTGTTGAATACAAAACCGAATGGCGAAATGGCGGGATAGGTAGGAACTGGATGACAAACAAAAAGGCGAGAACCTAACAAATTGTCTATTTGAAATCCAACAATAATAGTACTAAGCATCAAGAATTAAAATTAAAATAAACTAAGAAAGAAGCTCCCTCATTACGCGTAGTAGAGTAGAAATTAATAACATAAACATCAAAAATACAATAATAAAGATATCCACACACGCAAAGCTTTTCCAGAAAAGGATATACTAAACCGATAATTCTTATAAAGGTGTATTAACGAGCAATATTGTATCGAGCAGTGCTGAGCAGTATTTCGGCACACGTGTAAGTGAATCTGTCAATCAACGTCAATTCCCGGCCCGCTCAACCGCCCACTATTTGCCCTGAAGACCAGAATGGAGCAGATATTTACTCTGCCCTAGACGCGCCACTACCATGAATAGTGGGATTTAATTATTTCCCTGTTTACCGAGCCCTCTGTTGTGCTACGCTCGCTAAACATATTCACTATGGGTGCCGTATTTATTTTATGATAAATCTATCGGTGGAAGTGTCAAGCGTTTCTCAATAGACTTTGATCGAGGTATAAATCTCTACCAAGTACAACAATTTTATTGTAATCATTAAAAAAATCCTTGTAATAAATAATCATTTAAACCAATGACGTTACATTTATAGACACGTTATATCCTTAGAATATTAACACAAAATGTGGCAAGCAAAACACACACGTTACTAGTAAATTCATCATTCAAATATCGGTCATGTGTGACAAAGATAGACATTCATAGAATATACTCGTATGTGTATGAACGAAACAGATCCGAAGTTCGGACCGCGTCCCATACTTGCTTGAAACGACCTCAAGCGACGCGTGACCGTTTAGTACTAAATCGGCTTAAACACCGATCACACCAAGTAGCGTGATTATTGCTTGCCACTTTGAGAACGCTACAACGTGTCTATATTTATGTAACGTCATTGATTTAAAAACGTTAATTTTTACTTTTTTCTTTATTTTTATATAAAAACCGCACGAGAGTCTCAACTGCTCCCAACCGTCTAGAGCTAGTGAGACCATGGCATCCCCAAATAGGGTATGTTGTGAGGCTGAAGGTAGTGGAGAGGGGAAGGAGATTAAGAGGAAGAGGAAGGTTGGGAAGTACCTGGTCATTCAGATCTGGCCACTAAACGCGGCTAAAGCCATTTCAAGCAACGTTTCGATTCTGAATGGTGGTCTTTCACCAGGGCGATACATAGAGTATCTACCACTCTGGAACGTGCCAAAAATATATTTTTTATTATTTTTGTATGAATTAAATGCGTTATGACACATTGGTTAAATCAAAGTTTTTGGCGCACGCCGGGCTTGAACCCGCCACCTTTGGATTCGTAGTCGAGGGTATTACCACTCGACCATGGAGGTCGTCACTTAACAATTAAATGATTTCCATATATTAACAAAAAAACATGTACAATGTGGCCTTAGAACGGGGTACTTCAGTAAAGACACTTTTTGTGTAAAAACACCAAAAAATAAAGAAATGTAAAAAATACTTTGTAAGGCTACTACTATACAAAGACTGATATTAATTTAATCTGGATGACCGACCGGTTTTGCTTAGCCTAAGCATCATCAGTCAAGTCGATTATTTAGTTAATTTGACATGTATAGACGGTAAGAAAGATTGCACAGAATGTGGCATTCTTAATAATAATATTTGAATGATTTGTAAATGGCACTGTACAGATCTATTTTCTAGTATAAGATATTAATTCCTAGTTTACCATAAATGAGAAAATATACAGGAACATACTTACCTGTATTCTTGTACGAGTTCATACAGAGTTAGGTCCAGAATAATGTGACGACAGACGGGAGGTTCAAGTTAGCGATTTATTATTAAATAATTCTCCTTTCCGGAAAATTTGCTGAAAAACCTTTTCTCATTTCAAGCTCAGAATTTTTCAGTCACCATTGTTTCGTTGCCACAAGTTTATAATATACTGACTGCTGCAAAGTCACTCCTACCCTCGTGTAGAACTGTTTTCTGCTTTTGGACTTATTCCGCAAAGATTTACAATTATTTTACCCTTTTGAATACCATATGGTTTCCTGCCAGCAAGATTTTTCCTTTGTCAATCGTCCACAACACTAAAAAATATGTTTTAATGCTTCATATCAAGTTGTCGATTGATACGATGGAATTTATTGAATCTTTTTCAATGGGTATCGTTATCTTATCTTTGAAGCAGAAACCTATTTTCTAAAGAAACTGGTGTCATGAAATTTGCACAGATCTTTCTACCTAGAGTTTTTAGATCAACGGAACTTTTTTAAGCTCACAACATTAATTCCATCATTACATCATATTTACATTACCAGTAAAACCGCTTTGTTAAATACTTTCCACCTTTTGCAGGTTCATGTTATTTGACACCATTACAACTTTATTCACATATTTAAATAGTGGTGTTTATATGCATCTATTATCTTTTACCTGTCTATGTGTTATATTTTAGCAACATCCAACCCAAAACTTGCATTTATGTTGCATAATTTTACACTATGCATGTATCTACAATATTTTTATATCATTGATATCTCAATGTATTTGGTGAAACACTGTTTTTGTGAGATCTTGTTAAATAAATGTTTGGACTAGAGTTCATATATTTGCTGTTTGATTATTTGTGACTATATTTTATAATTTTTACAAGGAGCACTAAAATAATAATTTTTAATAACATGATCCCCTGAAAGAGGTAAAAAAAACCTTATTTTTATGTTCACCTCAGTATAGGCCATCTGAGTTGAAATATCACAAAACTGCACTGTATAAATGCAATGTTATAATTATAATTACTATTAACTTCGACATTTCCATTGGACACATAAAAGAAAACAATAAAAGTATGTTTTGTAATATACTGAGACGTTGATAAAAAAACCGTTGTAAACTAACTAACCATCACGCCGTTTCTTTGCAGAGGTAGGCAGAGAGGATAGACCGCCATAAAACTCTATCTTGTAACACTTCTTGCTTCATTCACATTCATACATCGTCTAATACATACCCTTTTGTTATTCTAATTCTTGAGATGGCCTGAGTAAAATATTTGATTCACTTGATCGTGCCATGTCTTCCTCGGGCTTCCCCGACTTCTTCCATTCACTTTCGCGTCACATATTCTTCTTTCACAATCTTTTCTTAATTCATTTACTCTACATGCCCAAACCGCATCCCTTTCTTGATTCTATTACCAGTCTTGTATTCTTTCCGGATATCCGCATTATTAGCACGGTAATATGGTATGGTTTTTACCGCACATACGCCTCAGGGCTCTCATTTCTTCATTTGTTGCCAAGCAATTTATTGTTGTTTGACTGTTTGCTTCGTATCTTTGTCAACCTGTTTTTTGCGCCAACTGCGTTAGGTCCTCGATTAATGGAGTTCCCTGCATTCACCCTTCTTTTAATATCCTCATCAGCCTTTCCGTATCTCATAAACATACTTCCCAAATACAAAAAGTCATCCACTTGCTCCAAGTATTCATCATTCAAAACTATATTGCACGCTGTTCTCGTACTCTCTCTTTCAAACACCATTCAACAACAACAAAAAACCATTGTATATTTCTGGAAAATATTTGTGATATTCACTAGAACCCAAATAACGGGCGAAGTCTGGTGGTGAATTTAGTTTCAAGCCAATTTAAAAAAAATCATTTATCCGGAGGACGTTCCTAAAAATCCTTTTCAAATGCTCTGTGAATTTTTTATGCACATTTTTATAGGTCTCTCAATCAGAGTTGAGGCCGGGACAGTACTCACACTTACTCACACAGATACGTGGCTTACGTACAGCGTATTCCGTTTGAAGCTTCTTGATTTTTTTTACAAAATTACTGATTACTTAAAACTTTAGAGATCGAAGCTACAGGATGTTGAAGTCAGTGATATAAAAGTTTTTTTAACTTGTATGTTGTTTTATTTCATTTTTATTAAAATACTGAATGTTCTTAAAATACAGTTCTCAATAAAGGACTAAATTTAAAGGAGTATTAAAAAAAATGCAAGGTATCCAGTATTTCGTAGTATTCCCCGATTTGGGACATTCTCGAACACGAGCATAAATGCTAATTACTGTTTCTTCAAAATAGATAATAATATTATTTTCAATATCACCCGGTCAAACTTCATGAATATGACACGCTGTTTGAGCACTTTAAATATACTAGAAGAATCATCGTAAACACTTGCTGTCCCTTTTTTACTAGTTACAATAAGTAGGCGTAAACAAGATAAAAGGCTCTTTCTTTATGACGTATCGTAAAGGCGACTGGAGCGTATACCGATACACAATACACCCAACGCTAAGCATGTTTTGTTTGGTTCAACTCTGGCTGAGTTACCTATACCAAAGGCTATTTTTTATGTAAGGGCTGTCTTTATGGAAGTATTTTCAAGTCAGACCCTGAACTTGTTCAAAAAAGAAACAGATGGCCTATGTGCAGCGGGAAGTTATGCCCATTTTTCCATATTACGTTATAATTTGTTTGACGACATTCTGAGAATCCACTCGTTCGTAGCAATGTGCTTAGTATATATTTCAAACTTTCATGAAACCTGCGCGCAGTGAACATAATATTTGAATAGTGTAATGTCGGAACAAAAAGCTCGGGGAATACGAAATACGATCTCCTACATCATATTATTTTTACCGTTTGTTACATTAAATACTAGATGAGCTCTCTACTGGTTAGACAAATAATTAAATTTCGTCACTTTTCATCACCGTATTTTCGAATGTTGATAATTTATTTGAAAAAAAAAATTTTTTAACACTTTCTTTTAAAAGTGGTAACAAAACTTTTTTTTCGATAAATAAAAAAAACGTGTTCGGCTACAACATCAATGGCATCCTATTTTTCAATATCAGCACTCTAACACTAAAAAACCACGAGCCGCCTCTGATGAGTCATTGAAAGGATTATTAATTTTATTTTCACTAGCAGTGGCGTACTAGTATTTGAACATTCCCATGGCGTAGAATTTTTTGAAACTTTCTAAATATTTTGCCTGAAAACTAAATGATATTCTAGATTTATTTCAGATTTATAAATTTGAAATTAAAAAGTCCATAACACTATCAAAGTCACGGACGTGCCTTAACCGTTAACAAGTAACCGTTAGTCAATATTTTTACTAATGGTTTATTATGTTAAAACTGACACTCACTCAATCATTTAACCAGCATCTGGTGCCGTGGTCGGCCAATCGTTGAAATTCAAAGATTAATTCATAAAACGATTATTACAATCATATGGTTTCGTTAAAATTTGCGTGGGTTCATTGCCTATGTGTTTATTAAGAATGTTTTGATTTACGTTTATGTTAAATGTTTAATGCAAAGCTAGCAGTCCACAATGGAGTGATTATACCAACCCTGATGGTAGTGAGGCATAAAACTGGCAGAGGAAGGAAGAAAGTAGACTGAATGCTGTGGAAATGAGATCCCCGAGACGTAAGTGCGGTAAAACCATATATGACCGTTGTAAAAATGTAGGAATCCGGAAAGAATGCAAAGCTGATGTGAGCTTGCAATGAACTCTAATTACATGACCTATACCTTTTTCTCCGTAGTAGTGGAGGACCACGTAGAACTACGAAAACACTAAACTCTCAGTTCTAGAACGCAAGCATTTTCCGAAAGCGGTACATACTAGAAAGTGTTAATAAAGATCAAAATGTGTAATCGCTTCTTAGAAAAATGATCTTTATCGACCTGTTTATTTAGAGTCGCTTGCAAGGAAGTGATGTCTTGCACCGAAATGCAATAGTGGACATTAACACGCGACGATTGCATGTAAAGAGGCAATCCAAAACCAATTCAAAAACGGTCGTAAAACTTGGTTTTAATTTACACCGAACATCGTTACGGGCTGATGTGAGGAGATGGCATTACGAAAACCGCGTGTTAATTTAAAACCGGGTGTTTAGCGCGGTTGTTTATGAATCGATCGGAATCTCGTACCGGGAGCGCAGACGCGGTGCAGAAACACATTTACAATAAGTAACGAAATATTAAAACATGTAATGAGACGGTCGTAAAGCATCGCGCTATTCTTCTCGCGAATATGAGAGCCTGGTACCCCGGACCGACGGTTGGGAGGTTCGTGAGCGGAAGCGCTTTATTTACAAGTTATGAGCTTTCGAGTTATGAAGTGCATTGAACTTTTGATTTGTCATTACTTAATGATAATGGTTACCTATACTGCACCGGAATAAGAAATGATACTGATATGGATAACGCTTTCACTATTTCTGGCATGAATTCAAACAGGTGTGTTTACCGATGTTAATGCATCAGTGTCAATGTAAGTGTCAGTGTAAGTGATAAATTATAGGTTAGATAAATTAATTTGTAAGGCGCCCTTGGGGTGATTTTCCCACAAAAACGGCGCTATAAAAGTTATCCATTTATTATTATTATTATTAGTGTCATAGGACTCGTTCAAATAGAGATATTGTTTTAAGGAAAGTTCAAAATGTATATATCGTCGCCGGAAAGGCAAAAGGGCTGAAGCAATTTTGGGAAATTTTACACTTTTTTACACCTTTAACGTTTTTATTGTTTTGCAATAAAGTTTATGAGTCTTCGGTGCCTGATTGGATTGTGAAATTTTTTTGATTTGATTCTCACTGAGTTACTTGAAGCGATAAAAAGCTAAAAAAATCCCGAACTTGTATCGCTTGAGTCAAACCTTCTCCCAACTGGTAAATATATTTTAGACGACTAAAAAACTGCAAAATCCTTGATCAAAACTGCATATTTAACTTATTTTTGACCAAAGTATCGCGCAAGCCTTACCGTGAACACCGTGTGATCACCGCACAAGAGTCCCAACTGTTCCCAACCGTCTGAAGCCAGTGCGACTTTGACATGTCCAATTGATGTATTTGTGAAGCTGACGGTAGTAAAGAAAGAAAAGAGGAAGGTTGGTAAGTACCTGTCTATTCAGATCTTGAAGAAACAATGTATGGAGAGAGAGCTAATTATTTTTACCCAACCGATACAAAGTTGCGATAGATCACTTTCTCCGGGTTTTTACGTCGTACATCATGAGAAAGAAAGAGACAACAAATATAATACTTTGCTTCTACGTACTGTCACAATGATCTTGGGCTCCTGGGTAACCGCGGGACTCCGCCCATTTTTTTACTATGCCACTAAACTTGACACAACTAAACGGTTTTTTAGGTTAGATGCTATATTTTTGTTGATATCAATACTGTGAAAAAGTGGTTTATACGAATAAACAAAAACATTATGTAGACATGTGATATGAATGGATGTATAAATCCCTAGCTTTGGTCTTAGCCACGCCTAGGTCCGCCGATTCAGGTAAAAATCATCAAAAACTGACTACACTGCTTTGGATTGATACCACTCTATATACTCTAAGATTCAGATCTAGTCACCAAATACGGTTAAAGACATTTCAAGCAACTTTTCGATTCTGAATGTTGGTCTTTCATCAAGGCGATGCTTAGAGTATCTATCACTCTGGAACGTGCCGCAAATTTACTACAAATTATTTTAATGTGAAATAACAATTATTAATCAAGTAAAATTTCTGGAGTCGTAGTCAAACATTTTCACCTCTTGATCAAGTCGAATTTCGTACTCATGGCACATACTTTTTATTGCGTGTTTTATGTTTGTACTTCTGAAAAACTTTCCGACCGAAACCGTCGTCAAAAATCATCATTCCTTCGATCGAACTTTGATTTTCGATTTTGAAGATGTACAAAAGAAAATAAGGATGCGAATTTACGACTTTTTCATTTGTTGGATGCGCCATATTTTTCCTCTCGATTTCATATTTTCCCCGACAAGTATCACGCGATTTTTGCAAAAATTTATCCCCGTCGAAATTGTCGGAGAGCTTTGAAAAGATTTATTGTTGAATGTCCTGCAAGGGTTTATTTACTCGATTGAAACGGCAAAACAAAGAAGTTTTGTTCCGTAATTTCAGATTGAATACAATACTGGAAAGCGTATCGATCGAAACATACGGGGAGTAGGAAACTGAAAAATCAAAGAATATGAGTAAGCTCGTGAAAACTTTCCATTCAAATACAAAACAATGAGTCGCATGGGAGAAAAATTGTAAAACTATGTTATTCGAACACCAATAGAATAAATCCTGTGCTCTCTTGTTATTCTTTCAAAACAACATTATGAATAGATTGAAAAAAGCTCTACTTGCGTACATATTGAATATTTTCCTAATAAATGTATACTTATTCTACAAATTGTAAGAACAAAAAATAACCCCTTATTCCATATCGTCACTGGAAAGGTAAAAAGGCTGGAGCGCCGTTTTGGGAAGCTTATACCAGAGCACTTTGAGGTAGTTTTTTTTACAAATAAAATTCATAAGTTTGCAGTACCTTGATGGTTTAAAGAAAAAAGTTGACTCAGGCCACTCAATGCTCTCACTGAGTTACCCGAAGAGACAAAACGCTAAAATAGTTCCAAACTTGTGTCGTTTGATTCAAGCTTTCTCTCAACTAACTAACTAACTAACTAACCATCACGCCGTTTCTCCGCAGGGGTAGGCAGAGAGGACAGACCGCCTTATAACTCTGTCTTGGCACACACTCCTTGCTTCATTTACATTCATACATCGTCTCATACATACTCTTCTGTCATTCTGACTCTTCACATGACCCAATTCAAGTATTTGATTAACTTGATCGTGCCATGTCTTTCTCGGGCGTCCTCGACTTCTTCTTCCATTCACTTTCGCATCGTATATTCTTTTCACACTCCTTTCTTCGTTCATTCGCTCTACATGCCCAAACCATCTAAGCGTCAGTTTCTTGATCCTATTAATTACGCTCACATCAGCCTTGCATTCTTTCCGGATATCCACATTTTTAATACGAGCATACAAGGTTTTACCGCACATACGTCTCAAAGATCTCATTTCCACAGCATTCAGTCTACTTTCATCCTTCCTCTGCCAGTTTCATGCCTCACTGCCATACATCAGGGTTGGTATAAGTACTCCATTGTGGACTGCTAGCTTCGCTTCTTTGGACAATTTCTTATTTGCGCCAACAGCGTTCAGTCCTCCATTAATGGAGTTTCCTGCATTCACCCTTCTTCCAATATCCTTATCAGCCTTTCCGTCTCTCGTAAACATACTTCCTAAATACACAAACTCATCCACTTGCTCCAAGTATTCATCATTCACAACTATATTGCACGCTGTTCTCGTACTCTCTCTTTCAAAACACCATGACTTTGGACTGTTTTACATTCATCATCAACTCATTTGCATACATACTTGGTTCATCCTAGACACGAGAAACTGTAGATCTTCCATACTGTCAGCAATCAGCACCGCATCGTCCGCATACAATAGGCAACATAATAAGCTTTCTCTTAAATATTATATATACATTTTAGATGGCTGAAGCGCCACAAAAGTCTTCAGAATCAAACGAAAGTCAGTGAATTTGATGCAGGAAAACGGATTGATCAAAATTGCATATTTAACTATTTTACCTACTTTTATATATCTTCTTTTATATTTTCTTCTATATTTTCTTTTTATTTTTAATTTTAAGTTAAATTATTTTTTCTATTGTTTTATCATGTAATTCAAAAAATGTCCTCCACGTCACAGGTGAACTCTTAGCGTGGAGGACAATATTTATAAATAAACATAATGTTAAGTAAATAAAAAAAAATTAAAAAACTTATTTTCGACCAGGGTATCGATAAGCCTTTTTGCCTTTCCAGTGACAAAATTATAAAAGCTCGTACAATGGTTTATTGACGTTATTCCTGAGGTATTTTTGAATAAATCAAACACCCAACTAAGAATTTACGAAAACTGCCAGTTTACAATTTACCTGACCTTCTGGGAATTTATAAGTCAGTGGTTATTACCCAGTTTCGCCCGAGTTTGGGTAGTTTTTTAAAGTAAGATTATTTCCTATACGAGGGATGGAAAGGTTGATAAGGATATCGAAAGAAGGGTGAATGACAGGAAACTTCATTAATGTAGGACTGAACGCTGTTGACGCAAGTAAAGAAAAAGTCCAAAGAAGCAAAGCTAGCAGTCCACAATGGAGTGCTTTTACCAACCCTGAAGTATGGCAGTGAGGCAGAGAAAGGATGAGAGTAGACTGCACGCTGTAGAAATGAGATCCCTCAGGCGAATGTGCGGTAAAACCATGCATGAGTGTTAAAAATGTGGATATCCGGAAATAGGATCAAGAAAGGGACGCTTAGATAGTTGGGGCTTGTAGGGCAAATGAACGAAGAAAGGAGTGTGAAAAGAATGTATGATGCGAAAGTGAATGGAAAAAGAAGTCGGGGGCGCCCGAGGAAGACATGGCACGATCGAGTGAATCAAATACGAGTAATAGATACTCTAAGTATCGCCCTGGTGAAAGAACACCATTCATAATTGAAACGTTGCTTGAAATGGCTTTAGCAGTGTTTGGTGACCAGCCAGGTACTTTCCAACCTTTCCCCTTCCTCATCTCCTTCTCCTCCTTACTACCTTCAGCCTCACAACATGCCCCTATTTGGGATGCCATGGTCTCACTGGCTCTAGATGGTTGGGAGCAGTTGGGACTCTTGTGCGGTATTCACGTAAAATAAGAAAAAGGAGAATTGTGTGCTAAGTTGTACAGTAGTCCATCCCTTCTACCTACCCCTGTAGAGAAACTTAGTAATGGTTAGTTATTTATTTATGAAGGTAAATAAATTACGTCCTCTTGTTTTCCAAGAATCAAAATGGTATTTCAAAACTCTGAAGCTCACTATTTTAACAACGAGTTGAACATATTTAATTTAACTCGCGAAAATTTTAGGACGCAAATTTTCAAGCGAATTTAATTTGAGTCACACAAACATTTTATTCCCTTTATAGTTGAGATTATCCAAAGAAGAACAACTTGGAAAAACGAAGCTTAAATTATCGAACAAGTCCTTTTCACCTTGAAGCAAAAAAACTTTCTACTCCGGAACACAAAACCTATTTCCGAATTTTTTTATGAACAGTAAGCTTATTTTTTAGTTTATTTTTAATATCGTCGGATAACCAGCCTTTCTTCGGCCGCCCTTAGCAGCGAGGTAGGAGCTTAGCGCCTCCCATTGGTCGAACTATTGTAAGGCCACAATAAAACACCGCCTTCCTACCAGGGGAACAAAGAAGGCTAGCGGTAGGAACGTAAGAGTCACGGCTAGGGTGGTTTTAATTGTCCTCATTTTTATTGTTTCTCTGAAAATAGGACATACATTCTCGATGCATTTTCCGCCTTTTTGTGCAGATTTCAGCACTGGATATTCGTAAACCAGCTACCCTTTTTAACCGGTATCTTTTTTCACATTTTTAAAATATATATTTTTCATAGTTAATACCGCACAAGAGTCCCAACTGCTCCCAACCGCCTAGACCCAGTGAGACTATGGCATTCCCGATTGGGGTATATTGTGAGGCTGAAGGTAGTAGGGACGGGAAAGGAGATGGGTAAGAGATAGGTTGGGAAGTACCTAGCTATTCAGTTCTGGTCACCAAATATGGTTTAACCCATTTCACTCTTTCACCATGGCGATACTTGAAGTATCTACCACTCTGGAACGTGCCACAAAAAAGCATAATATTATTTAAACGTGAAAGAACATTATTAAAATGTATTTGTGCATGCTATAATTAGAATCCGTGACCTCGGGAATCATAGTCGAGTGTTGTTTCCACTCGACCACTGAAGATTGATAAAACACTTCAATATCAACTTCAAATGTTCAAAAAATTGATTTATTTCAAATACCATTTAAACCAGTTAAATTTTCTAAAAACAATTTAATTATTACTGAGTACCTACTCAAATAATATTTTTATGAAAGCATGTATTCATCCATTAGCATACCTACCTGAAAATGGTAAAAAATATATACACCGTCTGTGTTTAGGTAAAAGGCGTTATTCCACATTTTATGCAAGCAAACTAAGGCCTAGTGGTTTGAACCACGTCAAATTTTACACTGTCGTTAATCGATGAGCAGCGCCACTATTTTTTTACCGCTACCACTTCGAATAATCGCTTATACAACAAGCGCCTTTCAGAAAACGATCAAACTATGATCAGGTGTCAAGCATGACCGTTATTTTATCACTAAAATTGACATGGCGCCGCCATACTTATCGGAACTGTGCATTCCAAGCGATACTAATGTGAGATAAGTAACTCTTCGATCTGCATCTTCAACGGCCATAGGTAGACTCACAGTACCTAAACGCAATCTCAACAACGAATTTTGAAGATCGAGCTTTTGTACCTTACCGTACCTTGTACCGTAGCAGACCCCACAGCTTGGAATAACCTCTCTTCACATTTTCAAAAGATCGACAGCGCAACTGAGTTCAGAGCAAAACTAAAGACTCACCATTTTAAATAATCAACATAAATTTGCTTCACTAGTATTTTGATCACTCAGTCGGAGTGCTATACTTAGTTTAATATTGCTTACTCAATTTTTTTCTACCCTAGGTCCGACAGCACAGGCAACAACCATTATATATTTTTTTAATGAACGTATGTTAGTTGTTGGTTTATATTAAGTTTTAGTTTAAATATTATGTTAATTATCCTATTAAGCACCCTTGAGGTGATGTTTCTGTCAAGAAAACGGCGCAATATAAATCAGCCAGTGGTTATTTTAATTATTAAGGCTTAAATTTCCTTGTAAAAAAATTGGAATAAAGCCTTTTATCTAAACACAGTCGAAATATAAACGCCCACAAAAACACTAGTATGAAGAAAAAATGTCGTACTCGCAAATACATGTAAGGCTCTTGCATAAATATGAACATTCAAATCGAATTCGTATATTTAACGCGAAAGGTTTCTTATCTCCCTGTAGCAGCTCCCCTTTACAGGGCAAAAAGGCCAGTAAAGAATTGTAAAGGAGAATCCGCGTATATTTAAACGGAGTTTTTATGAATCAGAAAATGTGGGTCATTTTCACTGTAATTCTGAAGTTTGAATACTCTTTTTTCAAATAGAAATTTCTGCAGTCTGCGGTTTGAGACTCCCGCATTTACATGGGAATTAATTCTTTGACGGGAGGATTTACGAGCGAATGTCGCAAAATATTATATTACAGAAAAAAATAAACAGAAAGTTTTTCGGATGAGTTTTGTGAATTCGTGTTTCTAGTTAAATAGTATGTTTGAGGGGTTGCGAAAGGGAGCTTGCGAAAACACGTGGAATACACAGAGGAATATTTAAAGGAATAAAGTTGTGTAATGGCTCAACCAGTTCGGCACATGTGCATCTTACCCATGTCACTAAACATTCTTACCAATCTCCTATTGTATCCTAATTGCATCCCTTAATGTCTCTCTGTCTAATAAATTATATCCTAACATCGCTTTCCAAAATTCTTTTTAACATGTATGTATTATGCCATAGATCACATGTTTGGACTCTGATACTTTTAAATTGACTATGCAGGTATAAAACCAGAGCTATTCTGTAAAAAAACCCACTACCATTATTTCACTACCATTCTTCACTTACTATACTCCTGTACAGTTGTAAACAATGTTAAGTTAAAGGTTTAAATATAATAATACATAAATTCTTCCATTAAAAAGGATAAAAGAGAGTGATTATATTTTATTCAACCTATATTATATCATATTTGTTTGTAAAGCGCCATTGGGGTGATATTTAAAAACAAATTATCCAAGTATTATTATTATTACTGTCGAAAAGTACCAGGATATTCATTTTTTTATGTGAACACCGAACAAAAGTCACAACTACTCCGAACCGTCTGGAGCCGTAAGATTATGGCATCCCCAACTGGAGATTGTTATAAGTATTGGAGAGGGGAATAAGATAGGGAAGAGGACGGTGGGAAAGTGCCGGGCTGTTCTGATCTATTGTATGTAAATAACGCACAAGAGTCAACTGTTCCCAACTGTCCAGAGTCTGTGGAAATATGGCGTTCCCATCTGGGTACTGGTATGAGGCTGAAGGTAATGATTTTTTTTGATTTTATGGATTCTTTCGTAATCCTCTACTAATTAGCTGGGGCTTATTCAAATACCCCTCATAATGACTATCTAACTAGTACTGCGGCTCATTAGGCCTTATTACTATCACCATCTGATGGTTTTATTTAATTGACTGAGTTTAATTTAACATTAGTGTTTTCTTAGGGAAAAGGTATTAACTGGATTAAACACCCTAAGCAAAGATAGCTGAAGGTAATAGAGAGCGGGAGGTGGTAGGGAAGAGAAAGGTGGTAAATTACCTGGCTTTTAAGGTTTGGTCACAAAACACGGCTAAAACCATTTCAATCGACGTTTCGTTTCTGATTGGAAGTTTGTTCAAGGCGATACTGGCAGCATATCTACCACTCTGATAATAATTAAGTTCGTGATAGACAGTAAAGTCAAGCAGGTCATTGAAAGAGGCGTGAATGAGAGTTGTTTAATAATTGTAACTAACTAACTAACTAACCATCACGCCGTTTCCCCGCAAGGGTAGGCAGAGAGGACGGACCGCCATACAACTCTGTCTTGGCACACACTTCTTGCTTCATTTACATTCATACATCGTCTCATACATACTCTTCTGTTATTCTGATTCTTCACACGACCCGATTCAAGTATTTGATTCACTTGATCGTGCCATGTCTTTCTCGGGCGTCCTCGACTTCTTCTTCCATTCACTTTCGCATCATATATTCTTTTCACACTCCTTTCTTCGTTCATTCGCTCTACATGCCCAAACCATCTAAGCGTCCCTTTCTTAATCCTATCCATTACGCTCACATCAGCCTTGCATTCTTTCCGGATATCCACATTTGTAATACGGTCATACATGGTTTTACCGCACATCCGTCTCAAAGATCTCATTTCCACAGCATTCAGTCTACTTTCATCCTTCCTCTGCCAGTTCCATGCCTCACTGCCATACATCAGGGTTGGTATAAGCACTCCATTGTGGACTGCTAGCTTCGCTTCTTTTGGACAATTTCTTATTTGCCCCAACAGCGTTCAGTCCTCCATTAATGGAGTTTCCTGCATTCACCCTTCTTTCAATATCCTTATCAGCCTTTCCGTCTCTTGTAAACATACTTCCTAAATACACGAACTCATCCACTTGCTCCAAGTATTCATCATTCACAACTATATTGCACGCTGTTCTCGTACTCTCTTTCAAACACCATCACTTTGACTTACTTACATTCATCATCAACTCATTTTGCATACATACTTGGTTCATCCTAGACACGAGAAACTGTAGATCTTCCATATTGTCAGCAATCAGCACCGCATCATCCGCATACAATAGGCAACATACTTTCACACTGTTCATTTTCGCGCCCAAGCCCACACCTTTCAATTCTTGCATACAATTGTCCATGTACAAATTGAAAAACCACGGTGGTGACATTACACAGCCTTGTTTTACACTTTGTGATGTTAAACCACTTAGTAAAATCACTGTTCACTCTAACACATGCAACGCTTCCCTCGTACAAGGACGCGATTGCCTGTATAAGATTTGTGCTAACTCCATACATGGATAATACCTTCCACAATTTTTCCCTATCAACTCGATCATACGCCTTTGCAAATCGACAAAAGCACAGAAAAGTTTCTGGTTTTTGCCAAAAACTTCTCTGTAAGCATCCGCAATGAGAAAAATTTGATCCATGCACCCCTTCCACTCATGAAAGCACCACCTTGATGTCCCAAATTTTGTCTTTTGTTTTCATTCTTACCCCTTTCAATCAATATTCTACCATACAGCTTTGCCAACTGAACTTAGTAAGCTTATAGCCCTATGGTTCCCACATTCCATGCGTGACCCTTTACCTTTGTACAGAGGCATGATCACAGCCCTTCTCCAATCTAATGGCGTGTAACCCTCCTCTAAACACTGGTTAAAAGTTTGCACAGCCATGTGAGAACTACACGGCTATCTCCTTTAAAGTATTCAGCAGCGAGATTGTCGAATCCAACAGCTTTACCATTCTTCATGCATTTAATCGATCTTTTTATTTCATCCATGCTGATTTCGACAACATTCACTTCATCATCATTCATACCTGATTCGACACTGGGAACACTGTCGCTTGGGGTGCTTTCAAAAACCCTTCTCGAAATATTTCATCCATCTTTTCTTTATTTCTTCCCCATTTGTCAACATTTTTCCATCTTTCGATTTTACAACTTTCACGCATCCGCTTTCTGGGCCGTTTCGGGACCTCTTGACCTCCTTCCAAAACAATTTAATGTTTTCTTGGAAGTGATTTGTCATTTTTTATTCCCTCTTCTTCTTCCAGGCGTTTCTTTCGTTCTTTCACTCCAACACTTACTCTTTTCTTTGCATTCCTTGTATGCTTTTCGCTCGATCCCTCTCCCGCGCTAGAAGCACTGCCAGTCGCTATCAGACATAACCATGCTTTCTTCTTCTCTGAGACCAGTGCTTTAATCTCGTCATCCCACCATGCGTCACCTTTCTTCCTACCTTGCGTTGTATTCCGCAAACCTCTCTGAAAAGCAGATTCGCATAGACTCACTTTTATATGGTTCCATGTTTCCTCTATGCTTAGACCATCCATTCCCTTCTCATTCAATCTTGTATCCATACATTTCTCATA
Source organism: Drusus annulatus (assembly GCA_022651775.1). NCBI lineage: Eukaryota > Metazoa > Arthropoda > Insecta > Trichoptera > Limnephilidae > Drusus > Drusus annulatus. The sequence continues at coordinate 1,218,298 of JAGWCC010000011.1, forward strand.
CTTACTTCTCACATTATCGTTTTGCAGTTTTTTTCTATTTTGACTCTTGTTGAGTCGACACCGTTTTCACTTTAGTTCGCCAGCCGCGAAAGAGGTTTAATCTAGAAACTACCAAGAAGTGGTCAGATTCAACCCTCAGCTCCTCTCTGTAAACTCTCGTGTCCACGGTATTGGCTTCAACCTAGAGTCAATACCACAAAATCGATAATTGACCTTTCATTTCCCTTTCCCACGTATATTGGTGGATACCTTTATGATCAAAGAAAGTATTCGATACAAACAGGTTCCACTCTAAACATACTTCGAGTATTCTTTTACCGTTATCATTCGTCCTTTTATCCCCAAACATACCTAAAAGCCGACTCAAACCCGTCTCGTCTGATTCCCCACCCACCCATTCAAGTCCCCTGCCATAATAATCCTTTTCATTCGTATTTTTAAGCCTCATTACATCATTCACACTAGTCCAAAAAGCATCTTTCACTTCCGTCGCATTCAGAATTGACAGGGAGCATAACCAATGACAAGAAACACCCTTGTCAACCCGATTTTGAACCGGATCCACATTATTCGCACTTACACATTCATACTGCAACATACATTTAGCCATTCTAGGAGACAGTAACGCTGCAACACCTTGACAAGTTCTCTCTGTTTCTGGTCGCCCGGACCAGATGACGAGCGTGTCATTATGTTGCACTGTACCGCTCTCTCTTTTTTCATACTCTCTGTTAGACAGAGTACATCCAAACATTTAGCCATCATTATATCACATAGTTCATTCATCTTCCTTTCCATTCCTCCTCTCACATCTCCACGCCAATTTCGACATTGTTCACGTTCCGTCTCTTCTTTGCGCCACCGAAGGGTTGGCGGTGTGATGGATATGCATGAACCTCATCGCCACCTGTTTCGGCCATGCCCTTCCTCTTAAACGTCACTACTTGACTAAGCTAAACATTACATTTAAAAAAATACACTATGACAATAACTATACACAAATAGATACAATAAAATAATATGTAATATTACACTTAATCTTAACGCCAATTAAACTGTCCAATGCTGTCCAAACTATAACTAGAAACTTCAAATTGTTTTAGTATAAAATTGTCTCACACAAATAGTTTAAACACAAACTGACAAAAAACAAAAACAAAAAAGGGTCCGGGTTCAGTCCGATATCCGATGTCGTCCTTCCAGGCGTAGTTATTTCATGGCTGACACTTGACTGCAATATCAATCTGTCAACCATGTGGCCGTTGGCAGCGAGCAGGGCGGGCAGGAGCGGTAAAAGAGGGGCGCAGGGGTGCAGGGTTCACAGATGATCTCTCTTGCGGGTGTTGAGGGTAAGCGAGGGGTGCAGCGGGGCGCGGGTGCGTCACATCTCCACATATTAACACTTTTACCGTACCGGCATGTCTTCACAGTTTTATAACTTATAACACACTTATATACGAAAATGACAAAGGAAGCGAAGTTGCCAGTTCACAATTCTCTGATACAAACCATGATGGCATGGAACTTGAACTTGAAAATGGAACTTGGAACAGCGCCCTTGAGGTGATTTTTCACAAAAACGGCGCTATGCAAATTATCCAAATATTAACTGTTGTAGGAAACAGTCTGGATACAAGCTTTAAAAACAAGATTTGACGGCCTCCGTGGTCGAGTGGTAAGACGGTTGACTACGAATCCAGAGGTCGCGGGTTCAAACCCGACGTGCGGCAAATAAATTTCATTCAATTAATATTATATGTAATAAAACTGAAATAATAACTTTGTATGGGATCAAAGATTTTATTCTAATTTTTATGACCGACCGGTTTCGTTTAACCTAAGCATCAGCAGGGTACAAAATTAAACTGATGATGCATAGGCTAAGCGAAACCATTCGGTCTTAATTTTTTAAATTAAATCTGTGGTCTAATACAAAGTTGTTATTTATTTTTCATTAAATACGTCAAACCACAAATCGCCCTGGTTAAAGACCACCATGCATAATCGAAACGTTGCTTGAAATGGCTTTAGCCGTGTTTTGTGACCAGATCTAAAATAGCCAGGTACTTCCCAACTTTCCTCTTCCCCATCTCCTTCCTCTCCACACTACCGTCAGCCTCACAACATACTCCTATTGGGGATGCCATAGTCTTTCTGGCTCCAGACGGTTGGGAGCAGTTGGGACTCTTGTGCGGTGTTAACTATTAAAAAAAAAAATACTGGGTTTTGTATGCCACAGAAATTCATACATGGTATGACATTACCCAACTGCATCAAACGATTCAGTCAAATCATATCCACCATCGGTATAACCGATATATTTGTAAACTGATTCGATGTTAATTTAATTTAATTTAATTACCAGCTATCCGGGCGTATATTATCAACTTAGTTTTTCCATGAATCTACGGTTAAACGTTGCCTGCCTCAAAAGCCAATGTCTGTTCTCAGAACAGGTAGTTCACGATGCATAAATGTTAATAAAGGTGTGTGTTGTATGGCGGTCCATCCTCGCTACCTACCCCTGCATCGAAATGGCGGGGTGGTTAGTTAGTTTTATGTGTTCAAGCTAAGTGAAGCCATTTTGTTTCGTATATTTGCATTGGCTATCAAAGTTTTCTCTCCTCATACAACTTTCCTCTACCATTTCACCCACACCGTCGGCAGTTTAAATTGTGGTTTTCGTGGAAAGTAAATTAACTCCGCGCTTTTTTCGGAATGTATGATAAGAATAAAAAGTGCAAAGGCATTTGTTCGGGGGTATTTTTCATATAGGAATACAACAATATTTCGGTTTGTCTCGGTGAAATCAACAATCTTATATGATTGTTAGCTTTTGTTGCAATTCAAACATCAGCGTGGCAAATCAAAATTACTTATATTTGTTGTTGTTGTATGTATCGAGTTTCAGTCGAGTAAATGTACAGTGTCGTGTGCGTGTGCAGCTGCACTGCGTCTAAATAAATAATGAACTCTAATATTTTCTGCATTATATTATGCATGTTGTAAACACATTAATTGTACAAATTCACTCATGAAATTTATACGTTTTATTCTGTTTGACGTTTTTTAAGTGTTTTGTTTGTGTTTCGAAAAAACAGATCAACGAAAAATATTAGTTAGAAAACCGGTAAAATTATAAAAGTGTGAAAAGTTGTTTTGCGATTTTGGAAGTGATATTCTTTACTAAAGGGCGATTTTTAAATTGGCCATATGTTGATAGCAGTTATGTGATGAACATTTGTTGGTTATGAAAAAACGTGGTTTAAATATTGTGAAACATTGTGTTGATATTTGTATACCAGAAAGAACTGTCATGTGATCACCGATCAGCTTTACCTTGGTAAGTGCATCATTCATATAGTTTGTTTTGTTCGTTTTTCTAATTTTATTTAGATTTATTCAAATTATTTTTTACACATCTAATAGGAAAAAAAATAATACATTTCACAATAGTAGAACGAAGCACATAAGGTTACTATAAACTAATATATATTTGTGTACATATGAATTGAAATCTTGGTACATATAAAAATCATAGGTTTTTATTTACATACTCAGCAAAAATCGTACGAAAAGTGCCAAGACCCGAGTATTTTTATTTTCTTCTTGAGCCATGATATGAAGCTTTAAAATATGAATGTGATTTGTCAAAAAAAAGACAATACGCTGATTTTTATAAAGTTCAATTACAAAAAACGTTAATAAAAAATAGTAAGACATAGACAAAGCCGGGTGATACTTATTATAACTATAATTACGTGCTTGAAGATTAATATAAAAATGTTTAATTTTAAATTCATAAGTTTATGGAAAAAACAAACGTTTTCATTATTTTTATTCGTAGCCCTTCACGCGAAGGGAGACAGACCAGAATTTACGTTGTGTTTAAAATTCAGATGAATAAAATTGTTATGTAATCAATTGATTAGGTAAAATCCCTGAGGCATATGTGTGGTAAAATCATATGTGACCGTGTTAAAAATATGGATATCCGTAAAGAATGCAAGGCTGATGTAAGCGTAATGAATAGTAATAATTTGGATACGCAGAGCCAATGCACGGAGAAAGGAGTGTAAATATAATATATGACCCGAAAGTGAATGGAATAACAAGTCGAGGGCGCTTGAAGAATCATGTTACGATCAAGTGAATCAAATTCTTGAGGCGGGCCATGTCAAGAGTCAGAAAAGTATGTGTGAGACAATGTATTAATGTGAATGAAGCAAGGAGTGTTTACCGAGACAGTTTTGAATAGAGGTCTGTAGTCTCTGCATACCCCTGCGGCGAAACGGCTTGATTGTTAGTTACTTAGTTTTTTTAATTTTCTTTTTGCGTAGCCCTAATTGGGGATGCTATAGTCCTACTGGCTCCAGACGGTTGGGAACAAGGATCTTTCGACAATATTCGATATCTGATCTATAAAAAAAATTAAAAATCTTTCCTTTCAGAACCTTCATTCCATTATAACAAAAATAAAAATCGTCACTATTTAACGTCGAGCTGTTCATTTTTAAAACCAATAAAACTTTAATATGTCAAAACTTTTAAATTGCTACCTGCGACGTTTTTAACCACTTAAAAGATTTCAATTAGAAAACTGTGTTCCTTCCTTGAAAACTTCCTGAAGCTCGTAGCCCCTTTTGGAGATAAATCTTACGGCAGCGATTTCTCAGCAACGGCACACGTTGGACCACATATTGGAAATCGGAAAAACTAGCAAGACTTGCATATGACCGCCCCCTAGAACTTTTGCTATTATTTTATTCTTTAAATTATGTTTTTCAAATTATAATTTGAAACATCAAAGTAATCGTAAGGAATCTCTTCCAACGGCGTGGAATCTTAAATATATCTAATTTCTCTTTACTTAGTACCTGAAATTTTCCTACCCACATTATACTCGCGTTCTATACAAATAACAACACAGGTAGATTATTGAAAAATGCTAAAGATGGTAATAATAAATTAAGTCATTCTGGCATTTGTAAACTATCTTGCAATAATTATACTTTGTATTATATGGGTAAGACATCTCATAATGTAAATATTAGAATTAGTAAACACTTGATGCTTAAAAAACAATAATTTTTCAGAGTTCGCAAATCACCTCATTGCTAGTGATTATACTTTTAATAGATTTACAGGGGTAAAAATTCTTCACCGTTGTAATAAAGGGAAAAACATAGAAGCATTATAAATTAGAAAATTATTAAAATAGTAAATTTGGTATTTTGATTAGACAAATTAATTTATTCTATAGTCTTATCCTAGATATATTTCCGGTAAACCGCTCTGTTATACCCATAATCCAATCAAATACCCCTTCTCCTCCACATTCCAACTCCTAAATATGTATATATATCTCAGTATTTTGTATTTTAGGTTAATTTTAATTTTGTCCTTATGGTGGAAAGGAGCTTCCGAAACCGGTCGACAAAATATTTAAAACAAAGTTTATCTGTTTTATTTACATCAAAGTAATCTTTATGCTTTCAAATACTGCTTAAACTTTGTGACTGGATATAAGTAACATGCATTTTTTGTTGTTTGTTTGTTGCTCATTGATTTTTCTGCTATTATATTTTCATTCTAAATTTTATGCACGTTTATGAATCACTAAAATATTCTACAGGATAACAACTAAGAGCATTATGTTAACGTCTGGTTAAATTACATTCTTAATCCCAGAGTGGTAGATACTCCAAAGTATCGCCCTTATGAAATTCCACCATTCAGATTCGAAACATTGCTTGAAATGATTTCAAACGTGTTTGGTGACCAGATCTGAATAGTCAGGTACTTCCCAACCTTCCTTTTACCCCTCTCCTTCCCACCCCACTACCTTTAGCCTCACAACGTATTCCAAATTGGGGATACCATAGTCTCACTGGTTCTAGACAGTTAGGACTCTTTTTGCGGTATTTACCATAAAAAAAATAAAAAATCAAGTTTAGTTTCGATTTTAAATAATGATCTCTCATCCGAGTGATACTGAGAGTATCGTATGCTCTGGAATGAGGACACGGAAAGCGGGAGGATAGGAAGTACCTGACTATTCAGATCTGGTCCCCAAACACGACTTAAGCCATTTCAAGCAACATTTGGAACGTGCCGCAAAAACAACATTAATTAAATGAAATTTATTTGCGCACGCCGGGGTCGAGCACATGACCTCTGGTGTCGTAGTCGAGCGTCTTACCACTAGACCACGGAGGCCGTCCATGGAGATCGTACAAAATAAACAATCGATTTAATACCGGTCGGTAGCTAAGTGGACGAACGCGTCGGATTCCCACCAGGGCGTTGTGCGTTGAATTCCTCTGCTGGCTAAGTCCTCCATTATTGCACAAGCAACATCTTCCGTTTCTTTTAATGGCAGTAGGAGTTTTTTCAAATATTGACAGGTTATTCGTAACCCAAAAATGTTTGTCTTTTTTTAAAAATAAAAAAATTGCTTTGTGATCAAAGCATGGATAAAAACTCGATTCATTTCGTTGGGGGCTTATTTTTTGCTTTTAACTTTTCTCAGTGTTTTATCTTTTGTCTTAACTTATTTTTATACCAACTATGTATTGCGATAAAACAAATACAGAAATCCGCTTTAATCCTTTCCCACTGCACACAATGCACTCAAAAACTTATTTATCCTCAAACAATCGAATAAACCGCACAGTCTATGACATAAACAAGGGCATACGCTCCAATACAAATAGTGCACCGCCAATTCCTTAAAATAACGAAAGTTCCACCGGACCTATGGATCGTCCCTCGTAACTTTTACGAGCGAAACTTTGGGCGGCACCCACATTTTATTTAATCAACGTGTTGGTTTAGCAAGGGTCCGTGTTATTTTTCGGGTCATTTGTCCCTTTATTACGGTTATGGGGGTTCGAGGGGGATGCAATGATTGTTTTTATTGCGTTTATTAGATTTTCGATATCTTTGTACGCATTCGCATTTTCTGGATACTTTGCTTTAATGTCCATCGTTAGACAAGGGGTGCAAGAAGTGCATGGAGTCTAGAGGGTAGATGTGGAAACATTTATATATCTACCGTTGCATTAAAATGGTCCAATCTAAAGAACAGTACGGAAAAACGACGCGATATAAGTGAAAATGTTATATTCCCTAGACTCAGGTTGAATACACCGAAGGATATGGAAAATAGTACATCATTAAAGATACATTTTCTCGAGGAAATTCGCTTCATTTTCCTCGCTTCATTATTCTTCGTGTTCGTGAAGTTTTATTCAAACTCTTTTTATTGTCTTGAAGTACGTAGTAAATTTCACGTAGTTTAAAATATCATGGCGTCAGCATTATATTTTATTTCAATTATAGGACATAAAAAAAGTTATGAAATTTCGGGAAATTTACTTTGAAAATGTTATCAAAATTGAATATCCAATATAATCCCGTACCGTAAAAAGCTGAATATCCAATATAATCGGGTGACACTCGATGCAATATTTGAGAAATACAAATAAAATACAAACACAAATAAAAATTTAAAAATACAAATAAAGTTTGAAGTGTGTCAAACAAATAAAAATGCATTATAATAGCTTTAAACTGCTTTATTTTTAGTTTAATTATCTTGTTTTAAGCTCTCGTAACCATCCATGACGGTCCCCGTTAAGCACCCATTCTCGGTCCTTTTCAGCTTTTGAACAAGCTTGACCAGCTGAAAAGCAATTAACGGCCTGCATGGTTGTGTGGTAGGACGCTCGATTACGAATCCAAAAGGTTGCGGGTTCAAGTTCGGCAGTCAATATATGTGCCATTCACATTAAATTCATATAAAATAATATGTAGTATATTTTCGGCGCGTTTCAGAGTGGAAGATGCTCTTAGACCACCATTCATAATTGAAACGTTGCTTGAAATGCTTTATCTGTGTTTGGTGACCAGATCTAAATAGCCGGGTATTTACCAAACTTCCTATTTCCCATCTCCTTTTCTTTCCCTCCCTAGTACCTTCAATTTCACAACATACCCCGATTGGGGATGCCATAGTCTCACTGGGTCTGGACAGTTGGGAGAAGTTGGTACTTTTGTGGTATTCACTATAAAAATAAATAAAAATAACGACATGACCGTTACAGCTTAGTAGTAACAATGACAGTTCAAATGTCAAAAATCTAAATAGCGTTGATTATCGACTGGGGAAAAAAGTTTGAAACAATTTTAAAGCTTTAGAATAGAATATACGATGCGTAAGTGAATGGCAGAAGAAGTCGGGGACGTCCGAGAAAGACATGGCACGATCGTGTGAATCAAATACCCGAATCGGACCACATGAAGAGTCAGAATAACAGAAGAGTATGTATGAGACGATGTATGAATGTGAACGAAGCAAGGAGTGTGTGCCAAGACAGAGCTGTGTGGCGGTCCGTCCTCTCTGCCTACTTCTGCGGTCAAACAGCGTGATGGTTAGTTAGTAAGTTGGTTAGTTAGAATAGAATCGTGTCGATAAAAAAAACATCTCATGTTTCAACAGCTTTTATTGTAGTTCACTCAAGGGGGTTTTCTCAGTAAAACAAAATCAAATGCTCCATGCAAGTAGCGAGGTAGTTCCGTAAAATGAACTGCCAACCCCTCTCCCCCATAGCTCCCTGAGCCCGTACAGCGGCAGCTAATTCCGCGGCAGAGAGTCTGCGGAGCTAATCGCGATTGTGCTTTATCGGGAAAAAAGCGGATTAAGTCTACACGGCTTAGGGCGTCTCGTGATTACTGCCAGATACTAACTACACGTGGTTTGAAATGTCTGGACCGCTTGATAATTTATTTTTTTAATGCATTTACTAAGTTGAAAACGTTTAGAAAAAAAAATTGAGTTCAAAAAAATATTAAGTACCTAAAATAATAAAAGACTAGTATTTTTAAAAATCAATTATTGGTGATTCATCCGAAGAAGTGAATTCAACACCGAATGGGTTTTCAGCTTTGGATGAATTTTTAATAATGGACTGTAAATCGATTAAACTAAAATACTACTTGATGGAAGTGTGAGTTATATATGTGGGTAGATTAAGGATTCATTAAGCCAATTCACTCACCGATGAAGTTATGGTTAGAGTTCTTCAAATCTTCTTGAAACACTTGTATTAATATGAATTATTTTTTAATTTACGAAACCAAATTTATTTTTTAAACTTGTTATTTTGGGAGCAACAATAAAACCGACGACGAAGAAGCAATAGCACCAACAAAACAACACGTTATTCACCAAAAACTTCTTCTTCTTTTTATAAATTTTAGTGTTGTTAAATAAGAAACCGAATACAAATTGGCGGGATAGTTAGGGGCTGGATGAAAAAACAAAAAAGGTGAGAGCCTAACAAATTGTCTATTTGAAATCCAACAATTGGAAAATTGTGAGATTTTCATTATATTTTTCAACAATTGAAATATCGAAGCCGGCGTTCGTTATCAATGATTTGATTTGTCATTGTTTTGAAAGATAAACGAATATTTCAAAATTGCATTACTCTTGATGAAATTGTAGTTATATGGTTATAAGAATAGTGACGTCAAAATTTAGGTACATTTGAGACGAAAATTTTCAAAAAAACTGTCAGTGGTATTTACTGCTTCGGAAACAAATTCAGATTTATGTTTTATTTTTACAGTATTTTTATAAATCGTGCTTTCTTTTAATTTGCGTAAGCATGTTGCGTTGACTGTTTAAACCATTATTTTTTTTAATTTCGCCTGCTTTATTCACTGAAAATAAAATTCGTAGAAGTGTTATCTATAATAAACCGATTAGATGTATATATAGCGATTACCGTACAAAAGTTTCAACTTCTTCCAATCGTCTGGAGCCAGCATCAATATAAATATATCTTCATAGGGGTATACTGTGAGGCTAAAGATGTTGGAGACGGGAAGGAGATAGGGAAAAGGAAGGTTGGGAAGTACCTAGCTATTCAGATCTGGTCACCAAACACGGTAAAAGCCATTTCAAGCAACGTTTCGATTCTGAATGGTGGTCTTTCACCTGGGCGATACTTGGAACGTGCCGCAAATATACTTTATTTTTATTTTTATTTTTATATGAATTAAACGTGTAATGATCCAAATTAATTAAATAAAAGTTATTGGCGCACACCGGGCTTGAACCCGCGACCTTTTGGATTCGTAGTCGTGCGTCTTACCACTCGACCATGGAGGCCGTCAAATATATACGATTGCAATATAAAATAACACATGTTAATTTAATTAAATTAATTTGTGCACCTCGTGATTTTAACCCACGACCTCGGAATTCATAGCCAAGTGACTTAACCACTTAAGACCATAGTACATAAGACTTCTTAACTCCTGGGCCTCAGACAGGCTGATTAAAATGTTCAAGAAATCATGAAGTGAGATATGCATTATTTTACTTGGGGCACTCATACAAGCCAACTTGTTGTCTAATTAAGGTTGTTTCTGTCTTGTTTGTACATTTTGTACACCGCAGGTTGACGGTCCTTGAATACAACCAGAGTCAGAAATAGCGGGGTGCTTGTCAACCGGGGTGGGCACCGGAAATCGTAATCCTGTTTGCAAAATGGCGTCTGCGGTGTTCCGGCGAGGAAATGGCGGCGGTCGCGCTAATCTGTGGACTTAAGTATTTACGTGCATGTTTGACCGGCGGATTTGTCTGCTATGATTTCCGCCAAACAAAGGGCGCAACTGTAAAACTGTTTGTTCGTCGCTGCCTTTGCGGGACGGGGCTCACCGCCGACTTGTTTTTCCTCCCCATCTGCCCGGCAGAGTGGTGCGCCGCTGCTGTTTACCTGCGGTTTCGTACGCAGGTACTGCCTTGGCTTCTCTCATCGATGGTACAACTTGCACGGACAATACCCAGAAGCTCGCCAGAAGCATGGTAGAACAAATGAGAGATGAGCCCTATCCCAAAAATCGTAGTTTTGTTTGGCTTGATCGTGCCATATCAGACCTCCGTGGTCAAGTGGTTAAAATCCTCTACTACGAATCTAGAGGTCACGGGTTTGAATCGCGGTGTGAATGCAAATTCATTAGTGTTATTTTAAAATACTTAATTCAAATTAATTTATAGAATATTTGCGGCACTTTCAAGGTGGCCGATATTCATAGTATTGCCCTGGTTAAAAACACTATTCCGAATCTAAATGTTGCTTGAAATGGCTTTAACCGTGTTTGCTGACCAAACCTGAATATCCAGATTCCTCTTACCTTCTTCCCCACTTCACTATCTTTAACCTCCCACTGGTTTCAGACGATTAGGAGCAGTCGGGACTTTTGTGCAGTATTTATAAAAAGGCGTCATCGACATTTTTCACCATTCATTTTCATGTGACATATTTTTTAAATTTTTTTTATTTATTTACAAAAGAAAAAAAGTTTACATATATATATATATATAGAAATTATATCAATGTTACACAATATGGATAGTTACTTAAATATATAAAAAAAAATAATACTGAAGAAAAGTAATTCGATTAAATAATAAAAGCATATATATATATTAAACATAATACATATTGTAATTTAGAGATATAAAGGTTGATAGTACATTTGATATGTTTATAACTTCTTTTTTTTTGTATTACTACGCCAAAGAAGAGAACTAGCTCTTGAGCTTGGCGTAGGAGTTTTTAAAAGAAATAGGATATTTTTAGAAAAATGTGTCTTTAATAGTCGTTGGAGGTTACATTGTTAATAATTCAACTTGGTAATTAGTTTCCAATAGAAACAAGTTATTGCTTTCTAGTTTAATAAATTGTTAGAAAAAAAAAGATTTTAGTTTTTTTTTGAAAGTTGGTGAATTTTTTATTTTTTTTATTTCGTCGGGAAGGCTATTAAAATTCTTTATCCCCTTGAAAAGATAGTTATTATGCATTTGTTGAGTGGAATAAAAAGGAATTTTTATGTTATATTTATACCTTAAAGATGAATTTACTTTTAGATTATGAGAAAGATTTTCTTTGATAGTTTGTAGTATTGACTGTTTCTTATAGATGTCCTCTATTTTAGGAACTTGAAAAATTTTGAAAAGTGTTTCTGTTGAGAATCTAGATGGCTTTTTTAGTATTACTTTAATAATCAATCTTTGAACCACCTTTACAGGATTAACAATGTTATCATATGCACCACCCCATCCGATAATTCCATAGTGGATTAAATTGTGGACTAATATAAACCAAACTTTTTAGAGTATTTCTTAATCTAATGAATATATAAATACATTTCCTGATTCGATTGACAAGTTCACATACATGTCTATTCCATTTCATGTGTTGGTCAACTATTACACCCAGGTATTTTATTTCCGTCGTTTTGTTTATAATGTTACATGTGTTGGTACAGGCAGTTTTTTTACAGTTTCTGTTGTGTATAATTATGTTAATGCTCGGAATATATTTGTATTAATTGAGAATGGAATATAAAAAGGTTTTTTTTACATTTATTGAAAGTAGGTTATTATCAAACCAATATTTTAGGATTTCCATGTCATTATTTGCATTTACATTTACAATATCCCAGTCACGACCCTTTATTATGATTATAGTGTCATCAGCGTATGATATAATATTTCCACTGAGTTTTTGTTTAAAAATATCATTAACATACATTATAAACAATAAAGGGCCTAAAACTGTACCTTGTGGTATACCAAAATCACTTGTAAGAGGTAGACTTAACGTTTGATTTATTTTTACTACTTGTGGTCTTTTTTGTAAATGGCTTTTTAGCCAGTTTAATGCTTTGTCATTAATACCTAGAGATTTTAATTTTATTATTAGTTTTTCATGAGATATGCTGTCAAATGCTTTTTGAAGATCAATGAATATACCAATACATTTTAAAGATTTGTCTAAACTATATTGTATAGCGTTAGATAATTTAGCGATAGCATCTTGCGTTTGTTCTCCATGAATCCAAATTGGTTTTCATGAATTACATTATTGATTTGAATGAATTTGGTAAGTCTTTTTAACAATTTTTCAAAGATTTTTGCGATATTCGAAATAATAGAAATTGACGGTAGTTGGTTGGTTCTTCACGTTTCAGATTCGAAAATAGGTATAATTACTGATTGTTTATATGTTGAAGGAAATACACCGTTTATAAAACTTGTATTGATTATATGAGTTAATTTCGATATTTGTGTTTTTATGCTTTTTAATGTTGTAGAAGTAATCCTGTCAAAACCTGGTGCAGAACCTTCTTTCATACCTGTAATGATTTGTTCGATTTCCTCGACTGTCGTATTGAAATTTCAATTTTACAACCTCACTGATTACTGTACAGTTGGGTTCTCTGGGATTAGGGTTAAGTTGTATTTTGCTAGCAAGGTTTTTACCAACATTTGCGAAGAAATCGTTGAATATGTTTGCAGCTTCCGAGGGTTTTTATTGACAGTTAATTTTTGAATTGGGATAATTTATGATGTTGATTTTTTTATTTTTGTGAGGTTTTTTGTCAATTATTTCGTTTATAATAGACCATGTTCTTTTACTATCATTTTCAGTTAGTTCAAGTTTATATCCTCCTAACATTTTTCCCGTTCATCCTCTCTTCGCATCCAAACCAGTCAAGCGTTTCTTTCGTAATCTTGTTCATTACGCTACATGAACTTTGTGTGATCAGATCTGAATAGCCAGGTACTTTCAACCTTCCTCTTCCTCATGTCCTCCCCTCCCTCATATCTTCAGCCTCACAACATACCTCCAATTGGGGATGCCATAGTCTCACTGGCTCTAGACAAAAAACATTTGTTCACAGCGTTTAGTCCACTTTTTTTCTTCCTCTGCTCATTTTACTACCACACATCAGGGTTGGTATCAGCACCCCATTATGGATCAGCAGTTTTTAATTTTTTTACTAGTGACTACCACATTTAGTTCTTTGTTACTAGAGTTTTTTGCATTCTCGAGTGAGTGGTTTCTCATTTTTCCTTCATTCCATAATCTTTCCACAAGCTACAATTAGACACTTCCATCAAGTAGAATACAGGTAATTTTTCGTTCAGTCAACTATTTTACAAACTCATCTGAAGCTGAAAACACATTTCGTGTTTAATCGCAGCTTCAACACCGCCCTATACAAATTATCCCAATATTATTATCGTTATTACTAAAACCAAAATTTAACTTTCTTGGCGATAAGAATAGGCAGTCTTGTCTACTCTCCAGACGGTCATTTCACGCACCGCAAAGACCCATTTTGCAAACTAATACAATGACGCCCCGTACACAATATAACGTAGTTTCGATTTTCATCGCGATACGATGCCTGTGTAAATTTAATTAGGGAATTGTTATACCGATATTCGGAAGCAAACAATACTCGGAAAATGCTGGCAGCATTATATTAATATGCTGATCGTGCTGATTGCAAAAATTTAATGCTAATAGGGACGCTTTTGTTATGTTGCTGAGATCTGTTACGCAATCTTTATTGGAAATTACTGAGGGGATACGCGAATTTAATCAGCATTACTGTTGTGGGGTTTAACTGTGAAAATAATGTACATGTAATGTAATTATGGTGTTATATATGTAATTATAGTGTTTTTTCTGTTTATAAATCTACGTTGTTTGTCTCTATCTACTCGTCTCAAGACCTTGGTGGTATTTCAATGTAATCCTACTTTTATTTTGAAATATGTATATATAGATACCGCACGAGAGTCCCAACTGCTCTCAACTCGTTTAGAGCCAGTGAGAATATGGCATCCCCAATTTGACGTAGTTATGCAGAAAGCGTCCAGCCCACAATTTTCCAAAAATCAGTTTAACATGTTTTCCTATAAATAAATACGAGATTTATATTTGCTGAAAACAGCTAAGCTCCAAATGAAATAGATTTTTGGTAATTATTTTTTTACTAACCCACATTGCTGATGTTTGACTTATATCGAAGTATAAAAACATTATAAAATGTTGGATAACAAAGGAAATACACTTTTTTTAAATAAACATTTTGATGAATTATAAATAATATTTATAATAATGCTCAAAAAAAATTGATTTTCACTTTATAAATGCCAATTACGCTAATTAATGTTTTTTATCGCCATATTTTCAAACGCCTTTTTCTCAATTTCATCTTTTTGGGGTTGAACGCTATCTGCATAACTGCTTCTAATTGGGGTATGTTGCGAGGTGGTAGTGGGGAATGAAAGTAGATGGGGAAGAGGAAGGTTGGGAAGGTTATTCAGATCTGGTCACTAAACATGGCTAAAGCCATTTAAAGCAACGTTAAGCGCTATATCACCTGGCCAAAAGCTCACATTTTCACTCCATGCCATTTGTAATGTTTTACATACGCATTGTCAACTTAAATCATTTATTTTTCAGTACGTACGTACGGATGTAGGCTTTTCAAATTTGGAACTGATGTTAATTGAAATTGTGAAATATTAAAAAGAATCTCTTAAAATCCCTACCTACCCAGTAAAGTACCTATCTATAGATATAAAAATATTAATTAAAATAATCCTAAAAAAAATTTTTTATAACATAAAAAACTTCTTTTCAAAGAATTTAAAGTCAGAAAATTAAAAAACCCTTTATTTTTACCACGCCACATTACAAATATATAAAGAAAAAAATTGAAATAAAGCCGAACCATTAAAAAATACAAAAAAATTATAGACAAAAATGCACATTACCAATCCCGATATGTAAAAAAACAATAGATCAGCAAAGTTATAAAAATCAAGGAATAAAATTCTTTAATAGTTTACCGGAAAAAATAAGATTGATTAATGATGATCTCAAAGAATTCAAAATAAAATTAAAAAACAATACTGAAAACTTAAAATAAATATTTTTGAAAAATCACAACAGCAAATTATTAGTAACTAAATAAATAACACCCCCTTATACACACAAGCACAGCTTTTTTATGAGGGTACACCTTTACATTTTATAATTTATATAATGAAAAAAGTGTATTTTAGCCGTCATTATTCTGAATTGAAATGGGCGGCTTAAATCTTATCCACAGGTAACAATAAACATAATAATAACAGGTGTAAAGAATAAATAAATTACAAATTCGTAAAAAGCATTTACTTTGTGGCTTGCCATATTTATAAATAAAACAGATAAACTTTGTTTACAACCACTTTTATTATTCAATATTAGGTCGACCGGTTTCAGAAGCATCCTTCCATCATCAGGACAATATATATATATATTTTAATATTGTCCTAATGATGGAAGAGTGATTTTACGGTTAGGATCAGTTGAGACTCTTGTGCGATATTAACTATAAAAAAATAAATACATACATATTGTATATAATATGAAAAATAACAAAATTTTACTTACTTTGTTAGTTTTACGAAGTAAACTATGCAACTATCAGTAGACGTATGCACAATCGAGTTGTAATATCTTCAGAATGTATATTTTATCCACAATAACATGTTTGCGATCTTGCATTGAAAAAACCCCATAAATAACATTTAACCCGATATTGGCAGAGTCTATTCATTTCAGTTCCATAGGAAACCTTAGCGCTCCCCACCCAACAAAGATAACAAAACTCGGCAAAGTTTATTGATAAATAATGCCCTTTCTTTAGAAAAACACGCCCTCCGAAATAAAACACAATTGATTTACTGCGAACCACCCACAAAACTGCAATAGGTACATAAAACCCACCCCCGTGAAACGAAAAAGAGGAATAGAACTCTACCGAAAGGCTGCTGGGATTTAATGGAGGATACAATAGATTGATGTATAAACTTTTTAAATTGATGAACACGTATTCCCGGAAATATAAAAAAAAAACGAATGGCTTATAGTTCTCTCCGCAATATGATACTCATTTATATCAGCCAATAATAATAATAATGAAAAAAATTCAACGATTTGTATAGGTCTCTCATCTAGAGTTGAAGCAAACACAGCACTCACACAGATGCATAGCATACATACAGTTTGTTTTAAACTTCAATAATTTTTTTACAATTTAATAATTATGTCACATTTCAGAGATCGAAGTCATTTATATACAAGTTTTTTCTTAACTATGTTGTTTTATTTCATTGTTATAAAAATACTGAATTCTCTTCTCTTAAAACACAGCTCTCAACAAAGAACTGAATTCAAAGGGGTATTAAAAAAAACGTTTGCAAGGTCAGTAACTCGTAATATTCCCCGATTTAGGACGTTCTCGAGCACAAGCATGGATGCTAATTACTGTTTCTTCAAAACAGATTATAATAATATTTTCAACAACACACGGTCGAACAGCATGAATAAGACACGCTGTAAGTGCACCATCAATATACTAGAAGAATCATCATAAACACTTGCTGTCCCTTTTCCACTAGTGACAATAAGTAGGCGTAAACAAGACAAAGGGCTCTTTCTTTATGACGTATCGTAAATACATACGGAACTGGAACGTATACATTCACAGTGTGTACATTTTTAAAATCGTTTAACTTATTATTACTTATTTAGTTTTACTTTATATGCCATTATGGGCTAATACATAATTGTACAATATATAATGTAAAATAATAGTGACAAAGAAACAACATTTGGTAAATGACAAGTACACTAGAACATAAATAAGTGACCGAGATATTACAATGGAATAAATTAACATCAGTATTTTTAAAAGAGGTATGTTATTACAGCCTTCTTGTAACTGGATTATTTGAACATTGATGTTTTTAAGTAATAACACGTTGACAGTTTGCGATTTTATTAATAAAATTATCAATGGTATCGTAGAAATGCCTGATTTACTGAACCTTATTTCTTTTCACATACCAATGAGAGCATCTCGGTCTAAAACTCTATTTTTTTATTTTTTTTTGATTTATTTGATTTTTTTGTTACATACATTTAAAAATTACAGAAATAATAAAATAATGTAGACATAACAAAAAAAAAATCCCACATAGGCAAAAGCCAGTGCGTGGGTATACTAATTCAAATCATAGTTATAGCTCTCTATAGTTACATTTTACAGTATAAGGTTTTTTTTTTTTTTTTTCTTTTTTTTTTTTTTTTTTTTAGTTTGACAATAATATCAAAACTGGGTCTTTCAGATACTCGATTGTACATAGATTGCATGTAGTTGGAAATGCATACGCAGAAGTGTCTGACGTATTTAACTGCACAGAATGTAGATACAAGAAGGCTATAATATCATTCATCTTTAATCAATAATAATTAAATGTAATCAAACACTATTCTTTCCAATTTTAACTATTCTTTATTTAGTTTGAAGAAATAATTTTCATTTTTTTTCACTGTTTAATGTAAACCTTTATATGTAAAAAGCCCACTCAGGCGAACACAATAATGATACAATTACTTAATGAAATAATTAAAATTAGTAAAACTCTCAGACAAAGGCTTATTTCCGATTTGAATATTATTTTTAAAAATGTTGGTGGTATTATAGACAGTCCTGATTTACTTAGCTTAATTACCTTCCATAAACTTAACAGAATAACTACATCAAAAATTATAAGTGTAACAATAATATCAGGACGAAGTCATTTAAATATTCGCTTTTACCTAGATTGCATGCAGTGGATAATTATACATATCTCTTATATCTTATTTTCTCTTTGTTTTATTAGGTTAAGTAATTAAGTATAAAGTGTACTTACCGTTAACTATCACAAAACTACGCATTATAAATTAACTGCTATTATTATTATTGTTATAACAAAGAAGGAACTGAAAAGAAGGAATTTTCATTAAAATTCATTCCCCAAATATTAATCGTAATAAAACCTCTTCACAAACTTCACTAAACTTTTTGTGGAAACTTTTGTTTCAAACTGGAAAACAATTTACAAAAATCGTAGGAATTTAATCGTTTCAAAATTGATTTCTTCAATAAATTTGGATAAAACGCAAAATTTCCATTTCATTGTTCGACACTTAATGATTTTGAAAATAAATTTTGTGTAACTTTTTCTTTTAGCATTTGTAAGTCAATAAAAAAGTTTTCTGCCAATTTGTAACAAAACAAGATGAAATATTAAAACAAGAGTTAACATTTAAAAAATGTTTTTTGCTTCACTACCCGGCTTTACCAGAGATTTAGACGTTTTATCCCTTTTGATAGAATGAAAAATATGATAGAAAAAAGTTGGGGTAATTTTTTTTTTCATTTGACTCATAGCACACAGTAAAAATGCCTTTGTTTTAGTACCGCATAAAAGTCCCAACGGCTCTAAATCGTCTAAAGCCAGTGAGACTATGGCATCCCCTATTGGGGTATTTTATGGGGCAGAAGGTGGTGGGAAAGGGAACAGGATGGGGAATAAGAAGGTCGGAAAGTACCTGGCTTTTCAGATCTGGTCACCAAACACGGCTAAAGCCATTTCAAGCAATGTTTTGATTCTGAATGACAGTATTTCACCCGGGGGATATTCAAAGTATCTACCACTCTCAAACGTGCCGCAAATATATCACACTATTTTTTATGAATTAAATGTATTACGACACATATAAATCAAATAATATTTATTTGAGCACGCCGGGTTTGAACCCGCAACCTCTGGATTGTCAATAACTACAACCACGACCACGAAGGCTTTCTAAAAACTAAATTAAAGTCCAACTTTAATTACTTTCACTCACTCAAATACTAAATTAAAGTCTATCTTTAATTACTTGCGTTGACACATGAAAAAACTCTGCAAGAAATAATATTTACAAATTCCATGATACCAGTGCACACCTTTCAAGAGTTTTTTTTTTGCTTTGGGCAAACGCAAAGATGTCTACATTTCAATTTTTGAGGTATTAAAGTACCAATGCGACAAAAGAGAGTCCAAATATAATACTTGCACTTTGATATTATTCAATTATCCTTTTGGCTATTTACTTTTTAAAGGCACAATTAAATTCTTCCGATTTTTCTCTTCACAAACATCCGGTCCTTTTGAAGGGCGAAATATCCTGCTGAAAAAATGTTCTGCCATTTTTTAGGGGCTAGGGTCCGTCAGGGGATTGTAGCAGAACGGAGGGACAGGAGGGTGGATTAGGGAGAAGGAAGGAAAGTGGATAGTCGGAAAGTGCAAGAGGACAGTTAGGGGTGGCTTGATTAATACACAACGTGTATTAATTAATCAATGTTGCTTTGTACTCTTCCATGGTGTTTGATAAAGGATGGATTTTCATAGACATATCAATATTGTTTTGGTTACAAAATCTATATTATCAAATCACAGATTTTATCGAAAGCCTTTAATTTTACGGATTTAACTTGTTTATATTTATGAATATAAAATATTTTAATCCAGCTTAAATCAGACGAAATTTTGCAGAGAGCGTCCAACCTTAAAAAATGAATCTCAGAGAAAGGCGTTTAAAAATATGACCATAAAAAAGCATTAATATGCGTAATCGGCATTTTTAAAGTGAATCAGTGTTTTTTTTTTTATGAGCATTATTATAAATAGGTAATTCATAATACATATCGATGTTTTTATTTAAAAAAATGTATTTAGGATGTTATCTTAAATTTTATAATATTTTAAACTTCAATTTAAGTAAAACGTCTGAAATGTGCGTTAATAAAAAATGTAATTACCAAAAATCTATTGCGTTTGGAGCTTGGATGTTTTTTTTATCTATAGGAAAACATTTAATACTTGATTTTAGCAAAATTGTGCATTGGACGATTTTCTGCATAACTACGTCCAACTATGTATCTACCTTTTTTCATAATAATATTTGGATAATTTGTATAGCGTCGTTTTTGTGAAAAATCACCTCAAGGGTGCCGTATGTGAGAGTTAACTAGCCGGTGAAACTATGTACTATTTGTATATATATATAGTATATGAATACATTTTTTAGTTAATATTGTTAGACTGAAGGAAGTTGTGTGACAAGTGATGAACGGAAAGGGGGTGGTTGTGAAAGTAACTGCCTATTTACATATGGTCACCAAACACTGCGAATGCCATTTCACGTAAAGTTTCGATGTTCTCAGTGGTGATATCTAATCAGGTTTATATTGTGAGCATGTTTTAATGAAACTTTTAATCTGGCTTATTTAATCCAATTTCTCAGGAACTTTCGTCTAAAAATTGCACTATGTTCTCTACAGCAAAATTGCATATCTTGTATGAATCTAAGCGTTGTTTGAAATGGATTTAGTCATTTCAAGCAACGTTTGTCATCGTTAGTGCTTGGTGACCAGATCTGAATAGGCAGGTTCTTCACAATTTTCCTCTTCCTCATCTCCTTCCATTCCTCACTACCTTCAGCCTCACAACATACCCCAATAGGGGATGCCATAGTTCTACTGTCTTTAGACGACTGGGAGCAGTTGGGACTCTAGTGTGGTATTAACTATAAAATAAATTTTAAAAAGATGTATTTTGTGCTGATATAATTTACGATTATTTTTAATTCTTACTTAATATAATATTGTATTATTATATAATATTCTATTCTACTATAATATAATATTGTTTAGCTTAGCTAATGGTGAAATGCTCTTTGTAGTTTCTTTTCACTTTCCACACAAAATTCTTATTGCGTAAAATATATGAAAATAAGTAAATAAATAATGAAAAATGACTTTGTATAAGACCACAGATTTACTATTTTTTTATGAAAGACCGGTTTTGCTTAGTCTAAGCATCACAGGGTACGAAATTAAACTAAACAAAAAATACATAGTGTGTAGTTATATTTATTCGTTTTGCCTCTTTCATTTCATATTATATGTATTTTTCTCTTCGTTCCTTAGTTATAATTTAAATGTTTTTCTTTTGTTTCCTTATTGTTCTCTTATTTTATTTTACATTGTGTTCTCCCTCTGTATGTATGAGTATATATATAACCACACACTTTGTATTGTTTTTGTATAATTTTGTACCCTGACGATGCATAGGCTAAGCTAAACTGGTAGGTCAAAAGAATAAAATTAAAATCTGTGATTTTATACAGGGTTATAATTTCATTTTCATTAAATATGCTCAAACCACATAGTAATTGCTTTCTATAAAAAAATAATAAACCATATGATACAATTCTAAACGTTTTCACGTATTGAAATGTCTCGGTGAGTTGCGAAAATGGAATAATCATCAATACGAAATATTCATTGCCCATTGTTTCAAAAAGATTTTAGTTATGTAATGTGACAAAAACTAAAATACATAATTGGTGGAAACCCTGTCCGAGATGTCAGCGCAGGGGTGGCGCAGATTTATTTCTCATATCATATTTCACCGGCTGTGCCTTGATCCGGATTAGGGTAAACAAGATTCTTCATTCTTGGCTCGGTCCCTCCCCACCTCCCCTTGCTTCTATTGTGGAAGGACAACTTGCCTCAATTAAGGTATAAATGTTTCCAGAATGTGGAAATCACAGGACAACCCATAAGTAAAAAACGCAAACTGTGAGAATATAAGTTACTCCGAAATCACGGTGATTGAAAAAGATGTAGATGAGTTTGAATATTTGGAAAGTATGTTTACGAGAGACGGAAAGGCTGATAAGGACATTGAAAGAAGGGTTAATGCAGGAAACTTTAATTAACAGAAGACTGAACCGTGTTGGCGCTAATAAAAAAAATGTCTAAAGAAGCAAAGCTAACCGTCCACAGTGGAGTGCTTATACTAACCCTGATGTACCATATAACTATGAGGAATAGAACTGGCAGAGGAAGTATGACAGTAGACTGAATGCTGTAGAAATGAGATCCCTGAGGACTGTGTGCGGTTAAACCATGAATGACCGTGTTAAAAATGTGGATAACCGGAAATAATGCAAGACTGATGTAAACGTGATGAGTAAGAGTAAGAAAGGGTCGCTTAGATAATTTGAGCATGTAGATAAAATGAAAAAAAAAGAATGCGAGATGAATGTGTGACGTGAAAATGTAGAAAAATAGAAACGTGTAATAGTAGAAGAATACGAGGACGCCCGAGGAAGATATGTGACGATCGAGTGAATCAAATACTTAAGTCAGGCCATGTCGAAAGTCAGAATAACAGAAAGCCATGTGTATGAATTTGATTGAAAGAAAAAGTATGTGCCAAGACAGAGTTTGTATGGTAGTCCATCCTGAGAGTCCAAGCAAATAGGTTATTATAGATTATTATAGGTTATTGTGATGGTTAATTATTTAGTTTATTTTACTACGAGTATATAAATACTTCCAATAGTTTTACTCCCTCTTTTCCAAACTACAGTTGATCAATGTTAATTAAATATCCACGGTCTTACGTACGCGGTACGCCATGATACATTTATCAATAACTTCACTAATATTGAGAACAATCCAACATCTATTATGAAATTTCACCCTCCTACCCTGTCTTAATGTAGGATCCCCTAACACGTTAGTAATATGTAAGACAGAGGGTTGGTCGGACAAGGCGTAATATCTCTACTGGCTGCTGCTCTCTACGAGATAAGGCATCTGCGGAACATCGGAGGGGGGGAGGTGTGACGATTCTAATAAAGCAAACTTCTGCTGTTGTAGTGATGGCGGAATAAATATATAGAGGCTGCGTTACGTTGGTCAGTATGAGTCATTTATTAGACAGTCATTCAAAATGGCTTATTCCTTAGTTGGTACAGCTCAGTCACATAGTGTTAGGTTCAAATTATTTCACACTATACAAAGTAATGTATGCTCTAATAAGCACTGATTAAGCTTTTTCTAACGCGTATTGAATAATAATAATAATTTTGGATAATTTGTAAAGCGCCGTTTTTGTGAAAAATCACCTCAAGGGCGCTGTGCAAATTTTAATTTCTACTAAATATTAATTCCTAGTTTATATAAATATACAGCAACATACTTACCTGGCAAGTCACTTCTGGCAGGATACAATCACTATATCATAATAACTTAAAAAAATATATTTTTATTGTTTAGGGCATGAGAGCAAATTAAAAATATAGGTGTGTTCAAAATTTTCGTGGTGAGGAACAAATAATGATGAAAATCTTCTAATGAATTTAAGGAATAAGAGTCTAAAAAGTTTTCTTGGTTCGATCAGAAATTCTATTGGGCTTGTCACAACTTGATTATGGATATGATTTTCTAAAAAAAGAGTTTTGAATTTGGCTCTGAACTCTGTCGAGTCTTATCACTCTCAGATCGTGTGGTAGTCCATTCTAGGCTTTAGGACCTGACACTGCGAAGGCGTGCTCTCCGAACTTAGTGTCTGGTGGGCGTTTTAGTTCCTTCAACCTTCCGATAGCCAATGACATTGCCGATCTAAGGGTTGACTGTCGCGAGTTGGAATCTTTAGTAATACATAATTTCGATAAATAAGTCAGAGCCATTCCGTTAATTGATTTGAATACCATTCAGCAAAGGTTAAACTGGAATTTTTCGGGACATTTAAGCCAGTGAAATTTTTTGAGGTGCTCTGAGATATGGGAATATTTTGATACGCCGGTGATAAGTCTTGGCGCGGCGTTGAAGATTAGTTGTAGTTTGTTAATTTTATATATTCGTAAAAAGCATTAACTTTGTGGCTTGCCATATTTATAAATAGAACATATATACTTTTTTTTTAACCACCAAAAAAGTGGTTAAAAACAAAGTATATATGTTCTATTTATTGTTAATTTTATATTTGGGAAGACTAGCGTATATTCCGTTGCAGTAATCTAAACGCGAATATTTTGTATCAAACTCACTATTGTGTATAATAAAATAATACTACTCAACTCCTCCAAATACTGAATGTAAATAATGTTGCTGCTTTCGCATATTGCCAATTCTGCTGTGGATCAAATGAAAGTGTTTTGTTTTACTCTTACTTTAACTGGATTTCAAACGTATTTCAGTTAAATACTAGCATTGAAAATCCAAGTACGTTGTGTACATCACATACAATATTTTGTAATACTTCTAATATTTGTTCTTTCTCTTTCTTTACTGTAGTACATACTGTCTCACTCTATTATTTTTTTGTACCTATGTATACCTGGTAACTCATTATTATTCTTTAATTGTTATATTTGCCTTGACAAATTTTTGCTTTAAACGAAACTAGTTAGTTTTAAAACATAATAAATTCGTGGTTTGAAACAAAATGTTTTTTTTTCAATAAGAAATTTTTTAACTGGCTATCATTAGAAATTCTAATAATACTATACAAAAGTTTATTTTTTTTTACATAATTTAAATTAAATCTAAAAATTCTGACCGTTATTTTTGTGACGACAGTATCAATATGTGGATTAAGGGTCAGCACCCAAAAATAAACACTTTTTGGCTTTCTAATACAAGCAATACTACAAATAATTTAACTGTTAATTATATACAGGTAGTAAGATAAATATCTGGGGTTTTCAGTGAATACAAGTTTTAAACAGTAATTCTTTAAATTCTATTTGAAATGTATACTGGAATTTTAAGTAAAACGTTAAAAAATGCCTTCCCTGGTTATCAAACTACACATTTTACTGATATTTTGGTACGTTTTTCATAGAATTAAAAATATTCCAGTTGAAAATTTCCATTTACTGGAAACTTTTGATATTTTCCTAACTATTCGTGTAGAATTTACAAATGAATCATTTGTAGTATTGCTTGTATTAGAAAGCTAAAAAGTGACGTTTAGCGCCAATTTTGAGTGCTGAGGCTTAAACAAGAGTTTTAATGCAAGACAGATGAGAGTAATAAAAAAAATACAGTTTAGGCTTTGATGGGTGGTATTTAAATCAATTAACGAAATTGCTCTGGTTTATTTATCGGTACTGTGTATTCCTGAAGATTTCAATTCACGACAGAACTAAAGTGTACTTCAGACAATAAGTTCGGAGAGCGTGCTGCAGGAGTGTCAGGTCCTAAAGCCTGAAATAGACTGCCCCATAATCTGAGAGTAATAAAATACTCGACACAGCTCAGAGCCAATTAAAACTCATCTTTTCTGAAAATCATATTCATAAATAACAGAATTTCCCTAATTAGCTAAGCTAACCCACATCTAAACACATCAGCACAATGATATATTTTCATGCAATGATCCGCGATCCTCAATCCTCGATCTACTGTTAAACAAAAAGTTCTAAACTTTTTCACAGCCCGCGATAAATTTAAATAACTAATATACAAATATCAATTAGGTAATTTTAGCTACAGCTTAGAGTATTTATGTAGTTTTATGGTATATTAAGCCATAGCTTTTAAGTTTTATAAAGCGCTCTTAAGGTGATATTTCACAGAAATGGCGCTACATAAATTATCCACGTATTATTACTATCAGTTGGTGATGTTTTATTTATTTCATAGAAAGTAATCACTTTGTGGTTTTACATATTTAAAGAAAAGGAAAAAACTTTCTATAAAGACCAGTTGTTTAATGTTGGACCCTGATGATGTTTAGACTAAGTGAAATCAGTCGGTCTTAAAATATATATATATATATCCATCGTCTTTAAATAAAGTTTTTTTTCTACGTTTAATAATCTATTTCTTACCATCCGAAAACATAAAAGGGATGAGTGCTCATGTCAAAATATTGAACTTGTTACAGAATATGTTTATTTGGGCTTAACTATTATATTTGACTTTTTAATTTTTTTATTCGGTTCCACGAATACTTTAAGAATGGTATATTTATCATTAGCGGAATCTCTAATATGATATGGATTAACTACATGGGGACATTCAACAAAAACAAATCTTAATTTAGTTCAAAATTAACAATAATCAATAGGTTAAATTACTCTTAAACAAAGCTGTAAATATAAACAAAGACACGATGTACGAGTATGTAAACCATTTTTTTACAATTCTTTAAATTTATTTTCTGTTTGTACTATATTATGGCTGAAAATTGTGTGTCAGCATACATCACAATCGGAATATAACTAAATAGTGGTACATGCTCACAACACAAGACTAACTATGAACGATGGTCTTATAATTCCCAGATATTTGAATAAATATGGTCAAAGAACCTTAGAATACTTTGTTTTCAAAATTAACCACTTGTTACCGGTGCCAATAAAAAATTGTGAAATTATTTTGTGAAGGAGATGTTTGCTGAAAGCGTGGCTACGTAGAAATGATTTTTTGAACTAATCTTTTATTTATCTATTTTTACTCTTTTTTTGCAACCAACTTCATTTTTTTTTTTATTGTGTATTTATTTTTTATAATTTTATGCTTATTTTTCTTATGATGTAATGTATTCACCCATCCTGTGTTTTTTTAAAGAGTGTTAATTATAATATTATTTAAAAAAAGTCAGTCCTGAGCAACGATATGATTATTTTTTGTACAAAATGAGCATTTTTTTTCTTAATAATAACAGTAGGTATAATATAAATTGAATAAATGTACAATGTATAGTTTCTAGTTGATGATAATTACCTCCCCTAATTGAGAAAAATCTCGTTCTTACCGTGAACACCTCATCCTTTCCAGTTGAGCAATCCTCTGAAGCGAACTTGCGCTGCTCTACCCTCTGCAGGGTACAGTTTGGAAAAGCAATAAAACCAGCTCGCACAATACAATTTCGATACCGTGTTTGCTCTTTCCGGCGCTGGTCTTTGTGATTTTTGGCAAACGTAAGTGTACGCGTGGGAGCGATACCATTGCAAACTTCTGCCATTCGGGCTATTCCGAATTGCCAATAGTGGCTATGATCGGAATAGAGATGTTCCGCTTGTTCGGAGGGTATAATAAAGATTGCGTATGGCGAACTGGGTCTCTGTGTCAGTACTTTTCTTCTCTCAACTTTGTCCTTATTTCAATGGGCATGTAGAGCGAATGAGCGAAGAAAGGAGTGTGAAAAGAATATATGACGCGAAAAGGAATGGAAGAAAGAAGTCGAAGACCCCCGAAGAAAAACATGACATAATCAATTTAGATACTCGCTTGTACCTAGATTGCATACAGTGGGTGATTCCTTTGCTGAATTAGTAGATATATTCAACTGCACTGAATCCAGTTACAAGAAGGCTATAATAGCATACCTCTTTCAAAAATATTACTGTTAATTTATTGCATTATAATATTTCTTTTAACTTACTTATGTTTTTGGGTGCTAATCACTTACTCTATGTTATTTTTATGTCACTATTATTTTATGTTATTTATTAGACTGTTATGTAAAAGCCCATAAGGGCGTATATAATTAAATAAATAAGTTAATCAAAAATCGACCGTTCGGTAGCTGAGTGGACAAACGCGTCAGATTCCCACCTGGGCGTCGTGGATTTAATTATTCTGCTGGTTAAGTCCTCCATTATTGCACAAGCAACATTTTCCGCTTATTATGATGGCAGTAGGAGTTTTTTTTAATATTATCAGGTTATTCGTAACACGGAAATGTTTAAAAAAATACTCAAGTTGGGCCATGTGAAGAGTCAGAATAATAGAAGAGTGTGTATGAGACGAAGTATAAATAGGAATGAAGCGAGGAGTGTGTGCCAAGACAGAGTTGTATGGTGGAACGTCCTCTCTGCATACCCCTGCGGAAAACGGCGTGATAGTTAGTTAGTTTCTTTAAATTTTATTTTTGCTTAGCCTTAATTGGGGATGCTATAGTCCTACTGGCTCCAGACGGTTGGGAGCAGGGATCTTTCGACAATACACGAATAACATGATGGTTAGTAAGTTAGTTAGTTTTTAAATTGTTTCATTAAAACGGACACTCCTAGTTTTGTCTCATGACGGCCTGCGTTGTCGATTGGTAAGACGCTCGACTACGAATCCAGTGGTCGCGGGTTCAAACCCGGCGTGCGCAAATACATTTATTCAATCAATATGTGTCATAACATATTTAATTCATATAAAATAATATATTTTATATTAGCGGCACGTTTCGGGGTGGTAGATCCTATAAGTATCGCTCTGGTGAAAGACCAATATTCAGAATTGAAACGTTGCTTGAAATGGCTTCAGTCGTGTTTGGTGACCAGAATTTAATAGCCAGGTACTTAAAAACCT
The DNA here is from genome assembly GCA_022651775.1 of Drusus annulatus. NCBI lineage: Eukaryota > Metazoa > Arthropoda > Insecta > Trichoptera > Limnephilidae > Drusus > Drusus annulatus. The sequence continues at coordinate 1,247,215 of JAGWCC010000011.1, forward strand.
TGAAATTTCCCATCTCTTTCCTTTCTCCACTACCTTTCAAATTTTTGTTTCATTTCGTCTTCATAAAATTTTTACTACTTCTCCCATCGCGATATCCCTGAGAAAATAATAGATTCGAATCAACAAGGAACTGAGGGTAGCCCAAATGAACTTCCGGTCCGGACCGAAATTGTTCAGTAGCCAATTCTATAACAATAAACATTTTCCAGGCAAGTGACGCATTAGCGCAACACAGATATAAATAAACCCCGAGGCAAATGGGCGAGCATATCAACTGAATACGTTATCATAAATATTTACGAATTGCCGTAAACTTGCAGCTTTGGAAACGTATTAACGAAAAGTGCTAGTGTTTAATTTCAAAATTATAATTCGACAGGTTCTTACCTTCGTATTTTTTATCCAGTTACTACTCATCTCGCCATTTTGCTATAAGATTCCCTTACTCAACAACACTGTTAAAAAAAAATTGACAATCAAGAAACAGAAGAGTTATGTGAAAAACGTGTTTCATTCGTTGGTGTCTCGCTTTGGTCGTCGTTTAGTTGTTTGTTCTTCAAGTAAAATTGAGTTAAGTATTGTGATTTGTTGTGTAAGAAGAATCAAGAACTTAAACATCAACATATTCGGTGAGTGAATTGGTTTCCTAACTTCCTTCACTCCATAATCTATCCAAATCCATAATTAAACACTTACTACTGTATGGTTTTATCATTTAACGGTCCACTATTTTCAAAATTCATCTGAAGCTGAAAACACATTCAGTGTTTTATAGCAGCTTCTCGGATCCAACAGCTAGTCTCGTATATTTTGATAAAGGTTATTACATTAACACGCATTTACTGCGCTCGACAACTTAACAAAGCAAAATATTTAAGAATAATTGTAAACTTCTTCTGATGCCCTCTGGTATCTAAGGTTGGCTTTCATTAGCAAAATCTTCAGCTTGCAAACTAAGCAGCCTGAAACAACTCAAACTAAGCGCCTATATTTTGAAGTCATGAGATGCAGTGTCTTTACATACCATATTTTCCATTAATATTCTCCTGGACCATCAGTATACTAACTAACTAACCATCACACCGTTTCCCCGCAGGGGAGGGCAAAGAGGACGGACCGCCATACAACTCTGTCTTGGCATACACTCCTTGCTTCGCTCACATTCACACACTGTCTCATACATACTCTTCTGTTATTCTGATATTAAGTATGCTAGTATCGTATATTTTGCTCCTCATAATTCGACCAGCATGTTGGAATTTTCTTATCTAGTGCAACTATGCTCTTTTTACAATTTGATTAAAGATCTTATAAACTAGTTAGTAACCTGAGGATTTCACGAAAGTCGCGGGTTCACACCCAACGTACGGATATTCATTAAATAATAATTTTCATAACACATTTCAATTCAAATAATATCACACATATTATATTTGCGGCACGTTCCAGAGTGTTAGATACTTTAAGTATCGCCCTGGTGGAAGAGCACCGTTCAGAATCGAAACGTTACTTGAAATGGCTTTAGCCACGTATGGTGGCCAGATTTGAATAACCAGGTACTTCCCGACTTTTCTCTTCTCCATCTCCTTCCCTCCTCACTACCTTCAGCCTCACAACATACCCCATCTGGAGATGCCGTAGTCTCACTAGCTCTAGACGGCTGGGAATAGTTGGGACTCTTGTGCGGTATTCAAAACGGTGATACATGACGATGTATGAATGCAAATAAAGCAAAGCGCCTGTGGCAGAACAGAGTTGCGTAGGGATTAATTCTCTCTGCCTACCCTTTTTAGTTAATCGGTTAGATAATACATAAACGTATTTAAATTCTCTGATGCAATTTCGTGTGAGTAACATGATCGTTAGCAATAAAACGATAATGGTATTAGTGAAAAAATCGTATTTAGATGTACCTTACTAAATGAGTAATTCAATTGAATAAATACGCAACATCTATTCATGCTAAAACAATAAGTTGTATCAATAGTTCAAGAGTTTTTAGAAGACGCTTGGTTACGTAATTTAAAGTATAAATAGTGTATTTAAACAAAAGTATTTACTGGAAACCTAAAACAATTTTGTAACTACTTATAAAAAAATTGCAGATAAATCATTTATAGTTTTGCTTGTATTAGAATACTACAAAGTAACGGTTAGCGTCATTCTTGAGTGCTAGATAAAACGTTTAAAAATGCCTTTGCACCTCTTACTGACATTTTGAAATGTTTTTCATAGAATTTAATAAATCACAGTAAAAAGATTGTATTCCCTGGGCAACCCCAGATATTTTTCTAACTACCCATAGAAAAATTTCAGATTAATAATTTGTAGTATTGCTTATATTATAATGCTACAAAGTAACGTTTAGCATCATTTTTTTACTGCTGACCACCCTTAATAACAAAATACCGAGTATACACAACGATTTCCATCCTAAAAAATCGTCAAAAATGTCACAAAAAACTACAATCTCCGTATTTACCTCCACTTGATAATAATAATTTGATGTTTCGAGAGTTAACATATTTTAATTTATTCCGATTCTCACTGTTTCCCGATAGGAAATAACTTGTTTAATTATTAACCAAATTAATATTTGTGTTTGTTGTATGTGTGTAGACACAATGAGTTAGTTCAACTCGGAATAGTCTCCCTATTAAAATAGACAATAAATAACTCAACATTATCTTCGCGCGGAGGGTAAATGCAGAGTAGTTAAATATTAAATCAGCGTTATTCATTTGAGATACATACTAGAATAAATCATGTTTAACTTTTGAGGGTCCCACTTATCGTGTTGGCCAATTTACGAACAAGGGATACTATTTTGATAAACATTTAGAGATTCGGACAATTGTAACTTATAGTGGTGAAGGTGGGTAAATGCGTTAGAACATAGTTTATTTTTGACAGCCAATTACTATATCTAAATTTGCAGGCTTTATGAGAAAAAAAAAGTGATTAAATAAATTTTTTTATGGTCGTACAAAGCAATCTTCTTGTGGACTCTAATAATAAGGCTAAATAAAGCTAACTTAAAATACAAGAAAAAACATTTTAATGTGGACCGGTTTCTGACCCCACCCCCTCCCACCCTCCCTCCAGTCCACATGATAGTAATACTCAAGAATTACGCTAACCGTTAATTTGTAGCATCCTAATATAAGCAATACTTCAAATGATGTATCTGAATTTTTCTATACGAAAAATATCTGAGGTTTCCAGTGAATACAGTCTTTTTACTGTAATCTATTAAATTCTATGAAAAACATGCCAAAATGTCAGTAAAATGTGCAGTTTGAAAACCAGCAAATGCTTGCTGTTTAAGAACTGTATTCACTGGAAAACTTTGACATGTTAAAACTTTAACTACCCGTATAGAATTAATAGAAAAATAATTTGTAGTTAGGCTTGTACTAAAAAGCTAAAAAGTGTGTATTTTTGGGTGCTGACCCTTTAAATTATGTTGTAAATTTTCAATGCAAATTAATTTCTTTACTTAAAAGACCTTATTAGATCTTTTTAAAAATACTTGTCAGTAATTCTACTATGATATGTGACGACACTCTCAGTTGTTTTATTTACTCTAAAAATGTTTTATTTCGGAGTCAGTCTTACATTTAATTGAAACAATTTTATAGACACACCGTAATTTCACTGTGATTTCACTATGATTTCACTGTGATTTCACTGTGATTTCACTGTAATGATAAAGATACTACCTCTTACAAATTATTTATTCTCGAGTTATTTTTCATGTTACAAACAATTTTGTCAGAATCTAACCGGACATCGAAAAACCACATAAATTATCAACTGGTTACAAAAGGGTTTCCGGTTCAAGTTTGAATCCACCACGTCGTTTTTTCGAGAGAATGGTCAAGACATTTTTTAAAATTTTTAAATTGAATTCACCTTGGAATCACCTTATTGCATGTGCTTCCTATGAAGTACAAATATTTGAGTACAAGTTGATGTCAGTTCCGTATTCATCCAAATACTTAGCTGGCACCAAAAACTATTAAGAGATATATAAGAGTGTAAGTCAGTGGAATCTGCCTTCAATCAATTTTTAAAATAACTAGATTACCGGTTAGTAGACGAGTGACAAAAGCGTCGGGTTCCCAACCAGGCGTCGCGAGTTCGATTCGTTAGCTAAATCCTCCATCATTGTATGAGTAAAATTTTACGCTCATTATGACGTATGTTCGACGGCCTCCGTGGTCGAGTAAGGCGCTTGACTACGAGCTCAGAGGTTGCGGGCTCAAACCCGGCGTGCTCAAATAAATTTTATGTCACTAATATGTGTCATAAGGTCATAATACACTTTATTCGTATCAAATAAAATATAATTTATTTGCGGTCCGTTCCGGAGTGGTAGATACTCATAGTATCGCCCTGGTCAAAGACCACAATTCAGAATCGAAATGTTGCTTGAAATGGCTCTAGCCGTGTTTGGTGACCAGATCTGAATAGCCAGGTACTTCCCAATCTCCCTCTTCCCTATATCCTTTCCCTTCTCACTACTTTCAGCCTCACTGTGATCTGGTTTGGGTGCAGTCGGGTCACGGAGAAATTGAGATAAAAAATTCACGGATTACGAATAACCTGAAAATATTTTAATGCCTCCTAAATGTTTTTCAGTGAATATCGTACAAGACTGAAAGGGTACCCGAGTACCCTCATGTGATGTATATGAAATTTGAAGCTTCTCCATATTTATTAATAATTTTATCTTATTTTTAATGATAAATATGTTGTACTGTTGTGTTCAAAGTACATCACTTGTATCTTTAATACTATTTTTAATCACCTACTGAATTGAAACCCCAAGAAAAGGCTGGGTGAAATTCCTATCCACTCCCCTAAGTCTTGAACTGAATTTAAATGTATTACGTCATAACAGTGGTCCAGCAAACTTCAGCAAATTATGTACTGTAAAAGAAACCTTCATGTCAATTTAAAAAAGGTGTACCTTTTTTCAGTCACATAAAGGGTTAATCAAAGATTTTCATTCTACGCGAAGGCAAATTTTGAAATAATTTTGAAATTCCTTCGATTTGACGTCGACTTCTGACACCCCAACTTTCCCGCCACTGACTGTCCAATATCGTCCCATTAGATTCGGGATTCATTAGCGCCCGCCGTCCTAATGGGCCAACTCTCTGTGGTCTGCGGCCGGCCCTGATTTATGGACGGATTAATTCGTATGCATCCCTTATGTATTATTATTCGCAACTGCGGGTGGACAAATGATAAGGCTTTCAAAATAGTTTTAATTACGTTTTGTGTAGTAACAATACGTTTTTACCTACCCAATTAAATTAAACTCAAAATATCACGTGAAGAATATTTAATTTGAAACTGAACGCACGTACAAAATGGAGTAATGTACGTAGTTTTAGTTAGTTTTTTTTTTATAAATTACTAAATATCTTTTTAATGAAAATGAAATAACAACTTTGTAAAAGTCCACAAATTTAATTTATTTTTTTTATGATCGACTGGTTTTGCTAAGCCTAAGCACCACAAAGGTACACAATCAAAATAAAATATGTGCTCTTAAACAAAGTTATTATTTCATTTTCATTAAACATGTCAAACGACAAAGTGATTGCTTTCTACGAAAATATAAAATATCTTTATTTTATGCGCTTTATTTACATATTTTATTATAATTATTTTGACGTCGTAAAGGAAAAAGGGCTGAAGCGCCATTTCTGGAAATTAACACCAGATAATATATAAGTCTACAGTACCTGATTGGATTTTGATAAAATAACGTTAACTCGAGTAATGCTAACATTGAGTTACCTAAAGCGGTAACAGGCTGAAAGCTAGTCCCAAACTTGTGTCGTTTGAGTCAACCCTTCTTCCAAATCATAAGTCTATTTTATATTGCTGAAGGGCCACAAAAGTCTTCAGAATCAAAAGAGAGTCAGAGCTTTCGATGCAGAAAAAAAAAACTGATTAATACTGCATATATAACAATTTTTTTACCAAAGCGTCGCTTAAGCCTTAATGCCTTTCCAGTATCGATATATATATATATACATTACTGTAATATACTATGCTTAATAATTAGTTGTGGATTTAACTTTTATTTAGGAGATCAACATTCGTATAGGGAAAGGTTTCCAATGAGGTCATTCTACAAATAAATTTAAGTAAGTAATAAAAAAGAACAAAGCTGCAAAGTTTTTAGTTTTACTTTTATTTATTTTATATTAGTGGTACATTAAAGTTTACAAAGTATCTTAGTTATTTCATTTTCTTTTTTATTTTACAATATTTGAACTTATATAGAGGTTCTACTTATTATTTTGATTTATATGTATTTTAAATAGTTCTTGCAGGCTATTATGAATTTATTAATTGCCATCATTTTGATGATTTCCGGTAGCCCATTACAAGATTTCATCCCTTTATAAAATAAGCTTTTTTGTGTATTGGCTTTATAATTTTCTGGTAGTCTGATTTAATTTAAATTAAAGGGATATTTGAGATTCTCATCTGATTTCAATAAGACAATCAAATAACCTATAAATCTTGTAAGAATATCATTGTTTTTAATTGTTTTACATAAAATCGCACGATAGTCTCAACTGGCAGAGGATTATGGAACTTTGACTTTCTAAAAATTGAGATACACTGTAGGAATGATGTAATTTGATAGTAGAAGAGTAGAGGAAGTGGAAAGTCGAAAAGTTCCATCAAGAAACATGTGCAGTTTGACGCCAGGAATCTCGTTAGTTTCTGAGTTTATAAGATAGTAATTTTTTATTGATAATGCATAAAATTTTCAAATTAGTTTCAATTTTCGATTACAGAAAAATGACGACTCTTCACTTTTCCTCAAATCACAGGCAGACCCATTAATTTATTTGACAACAAAATAATTTATTAATTCGGTAATGAAAATCTCATAAATTCTCTGATGATTTATCAGCGTGGTTATAAATTCTAAATGGTAACGTTATATCGAATTTATTCAAGTATGATATTAAACGTAAGCATACAATGCTGAATGCACTGTTGGTGTAACAGAAATGCAGTCCATTATATTTGTTCTGACAGTGATAATGCTACTCTAAGACTTACCTCAACGCGTTGCCAAGTATGACATAGCAATCATTTCTCTGTTTCCATTTCCTTTCGTAACTAAAACTCTGTCTATCCAAAACAACGTCAGGTAAGAATTATAATATTTTGATTATTTAAATTTAAAATTTTTTTTTTACAAAAAGTTCTGATATGTTATTAATTTACGAGTGACAGCTGTTTTGCTTTCCTAAAGCATTTTAAAACTGTGGAGAAGTCAAGAAAAAACGAACTATTTATTTAATTCCTAGATATGTATATAAATTGAAAAACTTTTAATAAATTTTATTCTTATTTATATATCCGAGTAAATTATCGAATATTATTAATGATCAGTAGCGTGGAAAGTTTTCTTATTTAATTATCTCACTTTATTGTTTGAATTTGATTAAAAGTTAATAAATGAGGGCCATTGATGTTTTCTAATTCATTTTAGGACAGCGGGGCTTTTTTCTGTATAATGATGCAATAAAAAAATCTCCAAAGAAGCGAAGCTAGCAGTCCACAATAGAGTTCTTATATCAACCTTGATATTTGGCAGTGAAGCATGGAACTGGCAGAAGAAAGATAAAAGTAAACTGAATGCTGTGGAAATGAGATCCCTGAGGCGAATGTGCGGTAAAATCATGTACAACCGTGTTAAAAATGTAGATATCCAGAAATAATGCAAGGCTGATGTAAGCGTAATTAATAGGATCAAGAAAGGGACGCTTAGATGGTTTGGGCATTTAGAGCAATTGAACGAAAAAGGAGTATTAAAAAAATATAAGATAAGAAAGTGAATGGAAGAGGAAGTCGGGGATTCTCGAGAAAGACATGGCACTATCAAGTGAATCTAATACTTGAATCGGGCCATGTGAAGAGTCTAAATAACAGAAGAGTATGTACGAGACGATGTATGTGTGAATGAAGGGAAAAGTGTGTGCCAAGACAGAGTTATATAATGGTCCGTCTTCTCTGCCTACCCTTGCGGCGAAACGGCGTGATTGGTAGTTAGTTCATGATGCAATATTTGGGTACCCGGATTTATTTTAGATACGTTCAAAAGGTCTTTATAGGCTAATTAGTTGTGTATACAAACCCTATCGGGCATTTTAAGTCATTTAATTTATGATTTCGTTCAATGTTTCTCGAAGGTCATATATTTATATTCATTTTTCTCCTTGATAGCACTATTTAAAAAATAGCGAGACTATGTCTGAAACTCGTGAAAAAAATACTAGACAAATTCACGTATAATGATATTTTTTGTAAAATATCATATCAAACTGTAAAAAGTTTAAAAAAATATTTAAAGCAATATTTGAACTATCTTGAAAATGGTTATTCTATTATACTTAAATTACCCGAGGCGTTTTAAAACAAAGGAAAATTTCTATTAATTTACAGATGTCGTGGGCTGTGGAAAGAATAAACCGTTGGCAGTGAATATTTTTAACGTCGGAGAAAATATTTATTTATACACAAAATGTAATAATAAAGTATTTTGTTTAGCTATCATTTTCATAAATACGTTTTTTTTTAATTATATTATATCGACTAGCCATTCCAACATAAATATTAAAATGAATAATCTAAATACTGACCACACTTTAATACAACAGCTAAGTTTAATTTAAAGAAGGTACACAGGTTAAAAATAATATTGTTTATTTTTAAGTAAATTCTTACAGTACGGCTCAAAAACATAATTCAGTGTTGATCTTTTGAGAAATCTGAAAACACAGTAGAAAAAATCGAGAAACGTAGATGTATCATGGAAAATTAAATTATCTATAATAGAGTCGATAGCGTCCATTCCAAACACAAATAGTATGGATACGAAAGATTTAATTTAAGATGCACCATTCTGATGATACCAGTACAATCTTAGTAAAAAAAAAACGTAATACTGTAAGAAAATGGTATTATCAAATCATTACAATGGAATTTCACCAAGAATTGACATTTTCAAAATAAGACAAAATCAAAAGGTGTGGCATATATTCACAAAGCCGGAAATTTTTTATTTTGTTTTTATTATGAAAATATGCCTTACAAAACATGCCAATTTGTCATTGTTTTAAGGCAACTTTGTCAAAATTTGGTCATTAGAAATTCTTAGTGAGGGAATGAAAGTTGTTTTTTTTTTTTAAATCTCATTTCAGCTTTTTTAACCATGTGATGAAATGTAAAAAGTGTTTTAACATGGTGTTTTATTCTGAAATTTAAAAACACAAACGTAAAATTTGAAATTTGGGTTATTACGCAAATTTCTTGTTAGTGATTCAGTATTAGTGTGTTGTAGTGACAAAACGGTTAAATCCATTTCAAGCGAAGGGTTTCATTTTCAACTTCCAAACCAGCGGTATCTCAGCAGAGCTATCCTGAGAGTAACTACGATTCTGAATATTGAATATGTCGTTATTTAAGGTGTGTCCAGTGGTAAAGTTCACGGGAGGTGATTCTACATGATGGTACAAGTTAAAAAAAGTTTTTTTAATACAAAAAGTCACACCTACTAACAATCTGCAGTGTAAAGTCAAACTTACCATATAATTAGCGGCAACGTTGCTATGTACTACTTACACACTGCAACATTTAGATGTAAGATGTGCTCTCCTAACTAACTATTACGCAGTTTCTCCGCAGGGGTAGGTAGAAATAATGGATGGCTACACAACTCTGTCGTGGCACACTCCTTGCTATATTTTCTTAGTCATACCTGTTAATCTGACTTTTCACATGGCCCGACTGAAGTATTTGCTTCACTTGATCGTGTCATGTCTTACCATTCACTTTCACGTCATCTCTCCTTCTCACACTCCTTTTCAGTTTATCTGCTCTACATGCCCAAACCACGGAAGCGTCACTTTTTCTATTCCTATTCATTACGCTTCACACATCAGACTGCATTATTTTGGATATCCACATTTTTAACACGGTCATCCATGGTTTTAACCACTAACGTCTCAGGGATCTCATCTCTACAGTCCTCCATTAATGGAGTTGCCTGCATTCACCCTTCGTTCAATATCCTTATCAGCCTTTCCATCTCCCGTAAACATGCTTCCTAAATACAGAAACCCACCATCTTGCTCCAAGTATTTATAATTTTCTAACTGTATTACATGATGTTCTCGTATTCACTTTTTCAAACACCATGATTTTGGACTTACTTACATTCATCATATGATATTATCAGTAACAACAAAAATTATAGCTATGTTATTAATATTAGCATTATATGCAGCAAATATGAGTCAGAACCTGTGAAAAACCGGTATAATCCAAGCATAAAATCTCAGAAATAACTTAGGCATCAAGTTCAAAGCGATTAAACACTTACCACGAACTTTCAAAATGGCCAGAATTCAACAAAGCGACGGTTAATGCATGGTTTACATAACTTCCCCATTCGACCATTCTAACCCTTTAACTGGAAGTACAGATAGTCAGATAGTCAGTGGCCAAAACCTCTGAAAAATATTTCCATGAAAATTGTTTCTAATTAAATATAGGAAAGGAAGGGGAAGTGAAGCACAAAGTGCTCATATCAAAGGGTTATTACGCAAAAATATTGCTATGAAAAACATCAAAGGCTTCCTCGAAACAATTATTTAGTAAAGGGGTTTGTTGTACCTATGCAGGGAGGGGAGGATTCAGTAATAATTCCTCTAATTATGTTTGTGCTCTCATGTTGAATAATTTTTTTTGTGCTAAGATTGAAAGAGTACAAAAAATATTGAAACTTGGAAATTTAAAAAAAATGAGTAAATTTTATGTAAGAACTAAGTTTAAAGTGTATTTATTAATTTCATTTTAATAGTAATGGATATATTATCTTGCTTAAAATCTTTTAAAATAAACTTTTGAAAAACGTAGAAAAAACTGCAAGGCGTTTTAGCAATTTTTTCAAAGCTCCATAGGACTCAGCATGAAAACGACGCAGGAAGCAGAAAATAGTTTGGTTGACTAAAGATTCCAAAAAGAAAAAATTGTACAAATTTCAGGATGCATTTCATGAGAACTTTTTGGAGAGTTTTCATAGCTGCATAAAACATCTCGTATTCTTTGATCCATTTTTTTTCAAAAGTAAAAAATCGAAGAACACACAAAAACGTGACTTACCTTTCCAGTTGTCAAAAACAAACCACTAATTGAAAATGGCTGATAATGCTAACATATGATAAACATATGTGTACCAATATAACAACAATAAAAAATCGATAATCGAATGTACACAGGCCGCGAAAATTCTAAATTCACCTTTTCTTTTGAACAGGCCATGTATTTCAGCTTTACATTATTAATTGTTATTTATTTAATGTCAAAAATATTGATCAATTATTAAAAATTGTGCTTAGGGATATTTTTAGTAAAACATAATAAATTATTTGTCTTAAAACTAATACCTTGATGATTTCCGAATTTCATTAGTTATTACTAGTTATTTGTCTCGTAAAATCTGAAAAATTATGAGTATTAAAACTAATAAATATTTTTAAATAATATTTATAATCTAAGACACAAATATGAAACAGAACAAAACGAGAAACTAAAAAGAACAATGGTCGTGACCGGGACTCAAACTCCGAACCTTTTACTCTATCCGGGAGTAACACTCTGCCAATTAAGCCATCAAGACCTCATTAGAAAATTGATTTTTTAAACTTTAAATTTCATACTTCTAGTAGAAATTATTAATATTTGAATTTTCTTTCGTTTTTAGGCTGCCATCTTTTGATGATATTCAAAGTTCTACCTAAACACATATTGAATATCTAGATGGTGTCTTGGATAAATATCCATTTTTTTAATACGGGAGATTTTTCGACTTCTTACCAAGTCGAGATAAAATATAAAAAATGGAATTGACTTTGTTCTTTTTAGTTTCTGTTTTCTTTTGTTTATTTCACATTAGTGTTTAAGATTATTTAAATATTTAATAAGAAATAAGCATTAATGCTTAAAAGTTAATTCCAACTTTAACTTTTAAATATGTTTATGGTTCCCGTTTGTTATAAGTTACAAGCTTATAACTGTCACAATGTAATTAGTACTTACTATTTTTTTTTCCATATGGGTGGTGCAAGTCTGGGTGTTGTGATGTTGTTACATTTCTTACCTTCTTCCGCCATATTTCATAATCTATTCTCTTTTACTATTTGGCTAATATATCTTTGTAAAAAAACATGACATGTTTATTTCACGGTTGTCGTATGGTTTTATTAAATTATTGTTCATAAATTATTCCCATTATTTGGAGCCGTTCTTTTACGGAACGATCCTCTCACCTATACAGTAAATCAGGTTTTCCTTTAAAGAGCGAAAATAATTCAGGTATTTGTTAAACGAATTGCACAGCGGAGTGTTATTTGAAATTAAACGAATAAATCAAACTTATTTTCAGGTCTTACGGGTGTGTTTCATGATTATTTTGTTCAGCTCTTGAATATATTAGGACATTATTTGTGTATTTACGAGACGCGCGATGATGGATTTTTGAGTAGCTGAAAAAATCATCTTATTATTCTCGAGCTATTTATAAATACAGAGAAACTGAAATATAAAAATTACAAAGTTATTTAGAAGTTGAAAGAAATGGTAAATAAATTACTTAAGAGATAAACATAAGTATCTTAGTATTTTTTTTTCTATATTCTTAAAATTAAAACTTGAAAATATTTTTTTTATTTTTGTGATAAAAGACGATGGAAAAAATTAAGTGAGAGAAGAATATTCTGCGCGAAAGTGAATGTAAGAAGAAGTCAGAGACGCCCGAGGAATATATTGAGTCGGGCCATGTCAAAAGTCAGAATAATAGAAGAGTTTGTATGAGACGATGTGTGAATGTGAATGAAGCAAGAAGTGTGTGCCAAGACAGAGTTGTATGGGGGTCCATCCTTTGTGCCTACATACTAAGCGCCCTTGAGGTGATTTTTCCATGTAAACGGCGCTTTAAAAGTTATCCATTTATTACAGTTATTAGGTCGGTAGCTGAGTGGACAAACGCGTCGTTTCCCACCCGGGGGTCGTGCGTTCAATTTCTCTGCCGGCTAAGTCCTCCATCATTGCACAAGCAACATCTTCCGCTTCTTATGATGGCAGTAGGAGTTTTTCAAATATTGTCAGGTTATTCGTAACCCGGGAATGTTTGTCTTTGTTTAAAAAAATAATAATTTTACGAGTAATTTAACTAGTAATAGTAATTTATTAGTAATTTACTCCCGGATAGAGTAGAGGTTCCGAGTTCGAGTCTCGGTCGCGACTGTTATATTTTTTCTGTGTCAAATTTACGTTGATGATTATTAATATTATTTAAATTATTAACATGTATTTAAATAGTTTTAAACAACACCAGTAATACTTATTTAACAAGTAGCATACAAATTATACAGATACACCTCCGTTTCACCGTCAAAATTCTGAACACTCAGTCAGGATTTTATACTCGTAGCGTAGTGGATACATTTGGCAGTTCCATAGTGAAACGGTAAATGGGTAAATGGAAAGAGAAAACAATAGAAATGAGATGAATAGTATAGTCCGCTGACTTCCGCTGTCATTTTGGTACAATAATAACACTCAATATAGTGTGGTCTACGACAATGCTTTCAAACTGTGGAAATGAAAAAAAATTATGCCCTTGAATTGTTTCTGCAGAAATTTGAACAACTCTGAGTATGAAGCGCACTTGAGATTATTTTTTTTTGTCTAAACCAAGACAACTTTTCAAACTCTCATTCCTTAAATTCATTAGAAGATTTCAACCATTATCTGTTCTCCTCACTACAAAAAATTAAAAAATACCTCCGATATACCATATTTTAAATTTGTTCTTATGCCCTAAAAATGAAAAAAATAATAGAAAAAAAAATAATAAAAAACATATATAATAAAAGTTATTAGCGCACGCCGGGTTTGAACCCGCGACCTTTGGAAAGTCTTTTTTCATCCTTCCTATGGCAGTATCATTCCTCACTGCCATACATCAGAGATGCTAGACGATAATTTGAGTAAACTATATTTTATAACAATCGTAACGCGGATTGAATTTGATTTGTATTGAATTCGAGTAAACTATATTTATGATAACCGTAACGTGGAGATATAAATATCCCTATAATTGTGAAACCCTGTTCTAGAGGATGTTCATTGTTCATCCCTTGAAAGGTCCGTCTCTCGGCCAAGACCCAGGACCAGGGATGGATCCCAATGAAAATAGGAATTTGTTTGTCTGCAGTCTGAAGAAATACAACAATGAATTTGCTTTGCTGGCTTCATTTGTCATTTCTATTAAAAGGTTTAAACCTATTAGCAGAGAGATAGTTCTTCCTGTCACTATTGTTGGTGGCTGGAGGGACAGAATGAATGACGTGTTATAGATACTTACAGGTCGACTGATTTTCGACGCTAGGTATTGAAGGTTGTATAAACGATATGTAAAACATTTAAAACGGACAGATTTAAAAAAAAAATCAAAATTTAATCGAAGATCTGGGCTCTGCTTCCCTAACATAACTGTATTTCTTTATCCATTTCAATGTCATAATTCCTAATGTATATATTTTTTACGAAATACATTAAATTGAACATTTAAGATAACTGAATTTATAAATATGTTAAATCTTTCATCATGGAGTATTTAACGAATAGAAAATAGATAATGAAAATGAAATAATAACGTTGTATAAGACAACAACAAAATTCATAAGGGTACATAATTAAACATTAATTTAATCAAGTTTGTACCCTGCTGATGCTTGGGCTAACTGAAATCGGTCGGTCATAAATATTCAAATTAAATCTGTGGAAACCTTATCATAGAAAGAACTGCATGTCATGTGTTCTTATTTTGTCAAAGCGTTCAATTGAATCAACAGCTCAATGCAACAGCCTCCGTGGTCGAGTAGTAAGACGCTCGACTACGAATCCAGAGGTCGCGGATTCAAACCCGACGTGCTAAAATAACTTCGATTCAATCAAAATGTGTCACAACACACAACACATTTCATTTATATTAAAATCATATAAACGAGTATTATAGTATTTTGCGACACGTTCTAAAGTGGTAGATATAAGTATCGCCCTGATGAAAGACCACCATTCAAAATCGAAACGTTGCTTGAAAGAAATTTAGCCGTGTTTGGTGACCAGATCTGAATAGCCAGGTACTCTTCAACTTTCTTACTACCCATCTTTTTTTTTCCCTTTCCCACGTTCTTTAGTCTCACGACATACTCTAATTGGGGATGCCATAGTCCTGCTTGCTCCAGACGGTTGGGAGTAGTTGGGACTATGGGAATGTATACCGAAAAAATATAACCAACTAACCATCACGCCGTTTCTCCGCAGAAGTAGGCCGAGAAGATGGATTGCCATACCACTCTATTTTGGCACACACACCTTTATTCACATTCATATAAATCGTCTTATACATACTCTTCTATTATTTTGACTGTTGACATGGCCTGATTCAAGTATTCGATTCAATTGATCGTGTCATGTCTTCCTCGGGCGTCCCCGACTTCTTCCATTCACTACCAAATCATAAAAAAGCACTATCTCTAGTCATGTTTCCAAAACCAACTAGGAACCTCCCTGTGAAAATTCTAGGAGTTAAGGTTATATTTACACGTGTGTGGCTTTGGTAAAATATGGAATGTCTTTGCGGGAACCACTAAAACATAGTGCGGAGAGAAAGTTTACTAATTTTACGAATATCCAAAAGTTTAGCCAGAATATAAACCGCACAGCTTTAGAGAATGCATGACTTAAGTTTCAAATAATTGTTATTTGTTTGATAAATGGTTTTGAAACGATTTTTAGGTCACTCGTACCTTCAAGCCTAATATTAACAGTGAACTTATATAGCGCAGTTTTATGATATTTCACCTCAAGTGCGCTTCATAATAAAGTAACTAAGCTAATATAATAAGGAGAATTAATAAATAATATGTATACAAATTAAACCTATCTAAAATCATGAGTCATGTGAGAAAATGGTTCAGATATGGGTTTAACCTCAGATCAATAATATACTAGGAGAGATAGCTTTGCGAAACAGTGTAGTCAGGATTGTTGATTTTTTCCTGACTGGGACGTGGCTAGGGTTTTTGTGGGCACACTTTTTTACTTCCATTCATAGCACATGTCGACATAATGTTTTGTTTATTTGTATTACCACTTTTTCACAGTATTGTTATCAACAAAAATATTGGATATAACCTTAAAAACTGTTGAGTTGTTTCGCATAATGTAAGTGGTAATAAATGTAGTGGGCGGAATCGCCGGAGACGCGGGAGACGGAAAACATACTTATATACCTAAAAGTGGTGCGATATTATGTGAAAACCTGTCTTGTCTCTTTTTCTCTCACGGTTTACGACGTAAAAACCCGGAGAAAGTGTTTTATCATATTATGATTATTTTGTAAAACTATTAATCTCTCTCTCTACATTTATTCTTACTCCAAGGGTATAACATTTCACGTGTTCATCAACAGATTGAAAAAACAATTTACTAGAAACCAAGAGTGTAAAAATCCAGATGAAATGTTTCAATTCATATTTACAATTTTTTTAAAGCAAAGAATATAAATTATACTAAGGACAGTTAACAAAATAACAATAAATATTTTCTTAGAAAGCAATCAATTTGTGGTTCGACATATTTAAAGAAAAAAATATAATTGTATCA
The DNA here is from genome assembly GCA_022651775.1 of Drusus annulatus. NCBI lineage: Eukaryota > Metazoa > Arthropoda > Insecta > Trichoptera > Limnephilidae > Drusus > Drusus annulatus. The sequence continues at coordinate 1,263,997 of JAGWCC010000011.1, forward strand.
GACCACGGATATTATTTTAATTTTTTTGACCGACCGGTTTCGCATTACCATTCGCAGTACAAAATTAAATTATCGGTTATAATCAGTTTAATGTTGTACCTTGATGATGCTCAGGCTAAGCGAAACCGGTCGGTCATAAAAATAAAAATAATACGTCTTTTACAAAGATATTTTTTCTTTCTTTAAATAAAATATTTTTGACCATGAGTGACTAACTAACTTACTAACCATCAAGCCGTTTCTCCGCAGGGGTAGGCAGAGAGGACGGACCGCCATATAACTCTGTCTTGGCACACACTCCTTGCTTTATTCACATTCATACATCGTCTGATACATACTCTTCTGTTATTCTGACATTCCACATGACCCGATTCAAGTATTTGATTTACTTGACCGTGCCATGTCTTTCTTGGGCGTCCTTGACTTCTTTTTTGCATTCACTTTCGCATCATGTATTCTTTTCACACTCCTTTCTTCGTTTATTCGCTCTACTTGCCCAAACCATATAAAGCGTCCCTTTCTTGATCCTATTCATTACGCTCCTAGCATTCTTTCCGGATATCTACATTTTTAAAATGGTCATACATGGTTTTACCGCACATACGTCTCAAGAATCTCATTTCCACAGCATTCAGTCTACTTTCATCATATCTCTGCCAGTTCCACACCTCACTGCCACACATCAGGGTTGGTATAAGCACTCCATTGCGGACTGCTAGCTTCGCTTCTTTGGACGCCAACAGCTTTCAGTCTTCCATTAATGGAGTTTCCTGCATTCACCCTTCTTTCAATATCCTTATCAGCCTTTCCGTCTCTCATAAACATACTTCTTAAATACACTTTTTCACAAAATGTCAAAAACCTTTAGTTTTAAGTAATTTCCTGGATTTACCAGCGCCTTTGTCTTTTTTTTGTAGATCAATCCAGTATAAATATTTGTAGTTCTTCCTTTTGATCGTTTTTTTTTCTGTGATGGCCATATTTTCAATGAGGTTCTGTTATAAATTACTACTGTTTAACGATTTCCCATTACAAATTTCTCATCATGGTGTGCTTTCAGGAAAATTTATTTGATTCCTTATTTCATAATGGATCGTTTTACCTTTGACGCAACGCACCGCGCCGTTTTGGGTAATTTGTTTTTACTGTTGTTTATTCCCTCCCTTCAATTGCACCCCGAGGCATTGTTAGATCCTAAATCGAATATAGTACATCACCTGCGTTCGAAACAAGTAACGAGATACATCAGGTACTGGGAAGTATTTGTCAGAAATGGATGAAAAAAAATAGGGTGGTACCGCGTAAAAACAGAGATTTTACCATACAATATATAAGGGAGGCTGACGGGCCGTGGGGGTTAGAACTATATCTCATGTCAGTTGTCGGTTTGAATGTTTATCGTGATAAATTGTATTATTCTGAAAATCAACTAAATACCCTTGTCTAGGATATTTGGTTAGCCTTTCATATTGAAACGATTTTTTTTTAGAGTACCTACCCCAAATTCGTTGCAATGTAAAAATTTGCATTTGCGGACATCAATCGACATCACTTAAGTATAAGTTATGTTTTAATATTGGACCAGCAGTAATCAGTAAGCACTAGTAATCAATAATTACTAATAATCAATAATCACTAGTAATCGGCCGGTTAGTAGCTGAGTGGATAAACGCGTCGGATTCCCACCCGGGCGTCGTGAGTTCAATTCTTCTGCTAGCTAAGTCCTTCATCATTGCACAAGAAACGTATTCCGCTTATTATGATAATAGTAGGATTTTTTCAAATGTTGTCAGGTTATTCGTAATCCGGGAATTTTTGTCTTTTATTTAAAAAAAGTTTTTTTAAATATCATTAATCACTAGTTATCCGTAATCAGTGGTAATCCGTAATCAATAGTTATTAATTACCACCAATTATCAATAATCGCTAGTAATCAGTAATCACTAGTAATCAATAATCACTAACAATCAGAAGTAATCAGAAATCATTTATAATCACTAGTAATCAATAATCACTAACAATCAGAAGTAATCAGAAATCATTTATAATCACTAGTAATCATTAATCTCTAGTAATCAGTAATCACTTGTATTCCGTAATCACTAGTAATCAATAATCACCAGTAATCATTAGTAATCAGTAATCACTAGTGATCAAAAATACTAGTAATCTGTATTTAATAAGTTCTACCTACCAGTAAAATCAATGTTTGAACCATTGAGATTTGTATATCTCAATGGTTTGAACAGTAATTTTACTTGTATCAGCTTGTATTAGTCGAATATTGAAGGTTTTTTTTAGTTCAACGTCCTACACCAAATTGTGTTACCATTTCAATCCTAACCTTGTGTGGCGAGTGCGACAGCGACCCCAACAAAGACTCCTATGATTCCTGGAAGCGTTTTAGGTCCGTCATTGTCGAGTTGTTCATTTTACGACGCTGGTCATGCTGTAGTAAAATAATGCTATTCTTGCCACGAAGACAGCGTGGCGACAAACACCTTTACGGAGTCATCAATGACACCGAATATAATTCTCAACATTTTTATGACGCCCTTAAGCTCGCTTTAAAGAGATGGCCTTAAAACTTTTATTGTTGTCATTCATTACCTACTTAAAGATTCACTTTCTTTAACGTAAGTCGAAAGAAAGCTTTGATCTAAAAAATACGTTTTAAAGGTGGCCAGTAAGCATTAGTCTGATACATTTTTTTATAGTTTCAATTAGTTTCGGATCTGTTCTTCGCGTTTTAGAATTGTAAGCTTCTACAGAACAAGGAAAATAACAAAATATCAACTGTATTCTTGGAGTAAGAATATATAAATATATTCATATGGTCATATGGAGCTCTCTTCATATATTACCTTTTTACATATTTTGAAATATCTTCTTTGTTGTAAAATATTTTTCTGTTTTTTTAGTACTTGTTATATTTACATTGTTTGCATTTTTTAAATCGTCAACTCATAATACTTTAATATTAATTAGTACTCAATATAATTTCCTTTTCTTTGCTTTAAAAAAAAAATGTAAATGTGAATTCATACGTTTCATCTGGATTTTTAGACCCTTAGCTTTTAGAAATTTGTTTTTTTCTCAATCTGTTGGTGTACACATGCACTGTTTACCCTTGGAGTAAGAATATATTTGGAGAGAGATCTCAATATTTTTACCCAACCTATACAAATTTGTGATAAATTACTTTCTCCGGTTTTTACGTTGTAAACCGTGAGAGAGGAAGAGACAAAATAAGTTTTCAGATAATATCGCACCACTTTTAGGTATGTAAGCGTGTTTTTCGTCTCCCGCGTCTCCGGCGACTCCAACGACTCCGCCCAATACATTTCGTTATGTTATATAACTCAACTATTTTCGAGGTTATATCCTATATTTTGGTTAATAACAATACTTTAAAAAGGTAGTTATATAAATAAACAAGACATTATGTCAACACGTCATCAGAGTGGTAGATACTCTAAGTATCGCCCTGGTGAAAGACCACCATTCAGAATTGAAACGTTGCTTGAAATGGCTTTAGCCGTGTTTGGTGACCAGATCTGAATAGCCAGGTACTTCCCAACCTTCCTCTTCCCAATCTCCTTCCCCTCCCCAGTACCTTCAGCCTCACAACATACCCTATTTGGGGATGCCATAGTCTCACTGGCTCTAGACGGTTGAGAGCAGTTGAGACTCTTGTGCGGTATTCATATAAAAAAATAAAAAATGTGCTTTAAATGGATGTAAAAAGGTGTGTCCATGAAAACTCTTGCCACGCTCGAGTCAGGAAAAAATCAACAACCCTTACGACACTGTTTCGCAAAGTTATTCCTTATTATTTTTATCTTAAGACTGTATTGGTTGCATATTTATAAACCAGAATATTTGAACCCCTCATAAAAAACCGAACAGTACAATGAAATCCAAATAATGATTTTTTTTTCTAACAAATGATAACGTAGGTAATACGAACGACATTGAAAATAGATCTGATGTCTTTGTGGCAGATTTCAAAATCATTTATTTTTATTTAAAATACAAAATTCATAGATAACTAACGTTTCCCGAGGGGAACAAACTGCATGACAAATGTGCCGAGAGCGTTGTATTAATATATCCGGACCGCAGAATGGGGAGAGTCAAATGTACGACCCGTCAAAAGCATTATGTTGGGCGATCTTCTGCGCCATGCAACGTGTCATCCACCTAATGAGACATTAATTGCTTGAGACTCGAAACCCAAACACGATTCTGCGATCCTGGTATTTATATTATTATCATTTCGTTTTGTGAAGGCGTATTTAGAAGTTTACGCTATTTTGTCGTGATTTTATATTAAAACGTCCAATACTACGTCAATTATTCATAATAATTAATAAATCAAGACTAAATTTCTAAATTACTATTGTTTGCAACCCGAGTCATTGCCAATATTCAAGCAGGCAGAATTTTTGCATAACAATAATAATAACAGTCAACTTAAATAGCGCAGTTTTGTGATATTTCACCTCAAGTGCGCTTCATACTAAATTAATTATGCTAATAAGACTAACTAACAATGAGAAAATAATTTATAATATGTATACAAATTAAAACTATCTAAAATTATGATCATTATCATAAATCATGAGGGAAAAAGATTCAAATATGGGTATAACAGTGCATTTGTACATCAACAGATTTAAAAAAAAAAACAATTTACCAGAGGCTAAGGGTATAAGAATTCAGATGAAACGTATGAACTCATATTAACATATATGTCAAATCAAAAAAAAAGGAAATTAGATTGAAGACAGTTAATATGTTGGTATTTAAAACATTAATATTCAAGTATTATAAGTAAAAGATTCTAAAAATGCAAACAGTTTAAATATAACAAGTAACAAAAGAACAGTAAATATTTTATGACAAAGAGTATACGAGTATGGTTTTCAGTTGATTGTGAGAACATTGAGTTGTAATGATAGAAGTTAGGAGAAAACCGAAACAATGCAAATTAGGGACGTTTTTAAAGAAATTATATTTTAATAAGTTACTTTTGTATGTAGGATTTTTAAACAATTTGGTTTTTAAAACCCGTTTGAACTCCGCTATGTTCTGTATGTTGGCAAGTTTTGGGGGAAGCTTATTCCAGATGACTGGAACACATATTACAAAAGCGATGCAATGTCTCTTTTTCGTAGCGTGAACAGAGTTTTCGATCAAGTTAGGCGGTAAGTAAAGCAGTGGTTTAATTGATAATAAAGATGGGTACTAACAGATGTCACTGACTGTTATTGGCATTTGTTCTGTAAAAGCACTGCCTAGACACTAACAAAGACAAACGAGCCACTTGAATGTGCACACAGCTCACAGCATACATGTATTCATATTTTGAGTAGTCTTGATAGAATAATCTACTCTGATGTTGGCGGTATTTGGGCATATGTAGTTACTGCTTTTGACACGTTATAGAAGGACGGTCGGTGAGGCGCTCGCGGCTGAAACTGAAGCTGAAGCTGAACTTCGCGCGTATTTTTGAAAATGTAGATTTATTTTTGCCATAATTTTATTTTACTGAATTCAATATAATTCATAATTTTGTGCAAGTATTGCCGGGTAGGCAGTGTTTATGTGCCTATATGGAGTGCACGCCTTTGACTATTTTGTGGAATGCTTCGTCCGCTAGGTTCTGGGACCTTTTTGTAGCTTGAAATGTTAATTTACAATCAAATTTCAATTCCATAAGCTTCAAATAAAGCAATTGAATCAATACCACCATTTATATGGTTAAGTTAAGGCGGTTTTTTGGTAGCATCTCATCATGTGTAGTGAAACCTCTGAACTATGCAGGATTTATTCGTATAGTGAATCCTATGAACTATGCTGGATTTCTTCAGCGTACAGTATTGAACTCTCTCGATTTCCATATCCAATTTGCAGAATAGTGGTGAACGCTAGATGGCAAAGTTTGAATACAAACTTTCATAGTGGGCAACAACAACTTATCAAGCTAATGGTAGAAATTCTTCACAAACTCCTATTACGTTTGCTTGGCAGGCTTACACCTACTTACTACTAATTACAATAAGCTGAGTATTGTATAATATATTTGAGAATTAATTAATTAACCCCAATCCTTGTCAGATATTGACACTTTCAATAATTTACCTAAGCACGATGTTTTGTGTACCTTTGGTCTATTTATTTATTTGTAAACTAACGGAATATTGTCAAATTACAAATAATACACAACGCAAAATGGGAAATAAGACCAATAGAAAAACAATAGCACATACATAATATTGTAATAAAGCAATGACAGAAATAGAACAGAATATACGAGTACATAAGAAAGAAAAATTCAAATCAAAGCCAAGGTCAAGTAAAAGTTTTGGTGAAGTTGTAAAGAATTAAAAATATCATTTAGACTGGTACCAAAAGTTTCAAGACCATGGCTTGAGTTAACAAGTCTCGAATCTCTGGACAGTGGAGAATGATAACCATAATTAGTAGAGTGATGATTGAGTTTCTTAGTCTACGGCAAGGAATGTTGAACTGGGTGAGTTGCAGCAAAGAAAGTGAGTCAATTATACACTTAATAATTTTGAAAATGCAAATTAAATCAAAGTCTTTCCTAATGAAGAAATTTTCAATGTTTGTTCGATTGTATAAATAATCGCCTCTTTCTCACCCTAATCTCCATGCAATTTCACGTGAGAAACGATGCTGTGCGTATTCAATATGATGAATATGAAAGGTATAGAAAGGGGACCAAATTACACTGGCGCATTCTAGATGATGGCGAACTTATAAGCAGTAAAGAGTTTTTAGGGTGCATTATTACAGATAGCATATTCATAATAATGATGTGACCCAGTTGCAGTTTAACTCATTATTACGATTATTGACGTTGAACTCGTAATTGCCAAGTAAACAACATGCTTTATACCACTGTCGCTTTGGTGACAAGTTAAATTGAATAGCATCGCTGTAGGTAGAATACCTTTTTATTCTCATTTTCATCGACGGCCGGCTATCTAAAAATATTGAAGAGGATGTTTTAATCCGTGAAAAGATTTCGATGACAGCGAACATGTACGAAAATCTTAATAATAATGTTGAACCATATAGCATTGACGTAAATGATCTGTTTGAAAATAAACCTGGTAGTTTTATTTTATTAGTGGTCACCACACTTAGTTATATGTTTATATTTTAGATGCAAACTTGTAATTGAATTATTACAATGTATGTAGATAAACTTATACATAAAATCGACTTCGAAACACGCAGATTTTTTATCAAAGTAACTTTTGCGAGGGTTTCAAATAAGTACTCGTATATTCTATCGAGTGTTTTACAAACTTCCGGATAGTGTCCTTTACGTATAACCTATTGAATGATCCGTTACATTGAGAATCTCCTTTTCTTACCCTTTTCCGAAACGTTTTTATAATTCTATATTTCAAAGCTTTTGAGGAAAATTGCTTCTTGAAAAATATCAAGGCAATTCTTTCACTTTTCAATAAAGCACATGCAATATCGTGAACACTCTGAAACACGTCATGTTTTTGTGTGAATACCAAATGAAATTCCCAACTGTCTGGAGCCAATGGGACTTTTTCCTCCTCGACCAATGGGTATGTTGTGAAGCTTAAGGGAGTAGGGAAGGGAGGGAGATAGAAAAGAGGGCGATCGGTATGTACCTGGCTATTTTTTTTTACAGTGAATACCTCACAAGAGTCCCAACTGCTCCTGACCATCCTAGAGCCAGTGAGACTATGTCATTCCCAATTGGAGTATTTAGTGGGGCTGAATGTGGTGGGGAGGGGAAGGAGATGGGAAAGAGGAAGGTCAGAAAGTACTTAGCTGTTCAGATCTGGTCACCAACACGGCTAAAGCCATTATACTTAGTGTATCTACCACTTTGCTATTCGGAGCTGGTCACTAAATACGGCTTAAGCCATTTCAAACAACGTTTTTAAATTAACTTTACATCATTTTGCATGAATCATAGGTTAATAAAACATTTAAATTAGCTAAGAAAATAATTTCGGACGCAAGGTTTTAAACCAAACACCTATAAGATGCTTAATCGCGGATCTTAACCGCTTCACCACGGAGGGCGTCAAATCGGATCTATTTTGTATACCACCAGGCTACTGAGGCCGCCTATGTTTTGAATGCCTTAAGGATCTGCACTCAAGAATAATGCTAACCGTCACCTTGTAGCATTCTAATAAAACCAATACTACAAATGATTTCTCTGTTCATTTTTTATAGGTAGTTAGAAAAATGTCTGAGGTTTCCAGTGAACTCAATTTTTTAACTGTTATCGTTTAAGGTCTATGAAAAACATACTAAAATATCAGTAAAAGGGGCAGTTTAACAACCAGCGAGGGCATTTTTTAACGTATTACCTAAAATTCTTTTACATTTTATAAAGAATTTAAAAGATTACTGTTAAAGAATTGTATTCACTGGAAACTTTAGACATTTTTTTAATTACCCGCATAGAATTAACATGTAAATAATTTGTAGTTTTGATTGTACTAGAAAGCCAAAAAGTGTGTAGTTTTGTGTGCTAGTAATCTTAAACAGATATTCATCCGAATTATGCGATAATAGCATAATGTCGATCGCATATCTAATTTTATTACCACTGACACGGGTAACCAGATACCGGGTGCCAGGTTAACAGCTGTACGAGGAGGTCACAGATTGAAGGTAGAATATTCGATGACGTGAATTCCACCGTGTCTTCTCGATGCATTCTGCTTCAGTCTGTCGGAATTCAGTGCAAACCAATAATCCTAGGGGGCGCTTTACAAACCTACTCAAAGGCAGGAACTATCCGTTTTTATGATATAGTTTCTTTTAGTCAAAGATAAATAAATATGGTAATAATGTTTTCAATTGAGATTTCAATCAGTGTCTTTAGAACGGGTAATACACTATATCGTCGTCAACGGAAAAAAATACCTTCCATGTGGTGAACTTCACAGAAATGAGTTGAATACGACATTGAGTAGAGTTTCAATTTGTACTTCATGTTTCAGTGTTTTTACTGGTGAAAATACATTATTGCATCTAAAACTACAAAGCTTATTTTTGATGTCTCAAAAAACCGTCTGTAACTATTAAAAATCAGTTTTTAATTTTCTCCTGAACACTTACGTTTTCGACACATGGGAGGTATTTTCGCGTTGACGACGATATGTAATATTTTCATGTTTTTCTTTTTTATAGCAAAATCCTCAATGTGAAAGGTAGTTTTTGTGGTGTTTCAATTTTTTTTTCAATTTTTTTAGTTAATACCGCACAAGAGTCTCAACTGCTCCCAACCGTCTAGAGCCAGTGAGACTGTGGCATAACAGATTGTGATATGTTGTGAGGCTGGAGGTAGTGGGGAGGGGAACAGGAAGGTTGAGAAGTACCTGGATATTCAGATCTGGTCACCGAACACGGTTAATGCCATTTCAAGCAACGTTTCGATTCTGAATGGTGGTCTTTCACCAGGGCGATACTTAGGGTATCTACCACTCTGAAACGTGCCGCAAATATACTTTGTATTATTTAATACGAATTGAATGCGGTATGACACGTAATAATCAAATAAAATTTGATTTTTATGTGTCCTAACACATGAAATTTGATATGTTGTCAAAAGTGTGGAGAAGAAAAAAGACGGGGAAGAGGAAGACACATTTTTACCTGGTTATACAGATCTACGATCATACAGATACTAAACACGGCTAAACTCATTTCAAGCAACTAAACTTTAAATTAAAAAAAAATAAAGATATACAATCACTCCGGGTTTTGAATAACTTGAAAATATTTCTTTTTTAAATCCTACTGCCATCGTAATAAGCGGAAGATGTTGCTTGTGCAATGATGGAAGACTTAGCTAGTAGATGAATTAAACCCACGACGCCCGGGTGAGAATCCGACGCGTTTGTCCACTCAGCTACTAACCAGTATAACCGGTTTCTAAATGTTAAACTTTTACCAGAGCCATACTGAGAGTATCTACTACTCTGGAGTCTGGAATTATACACAAAACATGTATTAGTTAATTAGTATTCCATGCTGGCATTAGCTCCCTTGATATAATTAAGTAAATTAACATCTTCTTCAGCTCTAAAATTAATCTAAGATATAACATTGATTCACATCCAGCATAATATTTAAAATCTCTTTTATGACCTCACTGTTTCCCAGCCTCTCAAATACCTAATCTAAAAAATTAATCTACATTTATCTCCCCTTCTGTTTTGTGTCGTTTAAACTCGGAACTCATTAAAATATTGAACAAAATCTACTTTAAAAGTACCGCACCGATTTCGTACCAATAATCAAACCTACATAGGTTTGTAACCTACGAATATATATGTTTAAATGTGGGAATAAGGTTGTTACAATTTGACAGTATTTTTTTGCCTGGCATGATAAAGATGTTCCTGTGCTATTTCTGACGATACTGACAGATTCATTTTATTCATTGGATAAATATTATAAATTTTTGGTAGCAGTCTAAATGATTTTTGTCATTCTTTACGACTCTACCAAAACTTTGACTAGACCATGACATGAATTTTCTCTCTTAGTATTGTTCTATTTTTGTCATCGCTTCATTTATTATTATGTATGTGCTATTCCTGTTCTGTTGCTCTTTTTTCCATTTCGTAAATTTTTTAAGTCTTTTTTGTAATAGGACTTTAGTCCGTTAAGTTATAAATAAATAAAAGTAGTATATATGCAATTGGTGAGAATAATAATTTCTGCAGTTAGTGCGAATCATAAGACTAAATAAAACAGATGACAATTACGGAGTTATAATGAAATTATTATTACTGACTCTACCATTATTTGTATTAGTTAACGTTTTTGGTAAAATCAGTGTACATTTTAAGTACAGTTACATGTTTTTTAAACATATTTTTATAGAGAATAACACACAAGAGTCCCAACTGCTCCCAACCGTCTAGAGCCAGTGGGACTATGGCATCCCCAATTGGGGTATGTTGTTGGGATGAAGGTAGTAGGGAGGGGAAGGAGATGGGGAAGAGAAAGGTTGGGAAGTACCTGGTTATTCAAATTTGATCACCAAACACGGCTAAAGCCATTTCAAGCAACGTTTCGATTTTGAGAGGTGGTCTTTCACCAGGGTGATACTCAGAGTATCTACCACTTTGTAACGTGCCACAAATATACTAAGTATTATTTTACATTAATGAAATGCGGTATGACACATATTAATTAAATCAAAATTATTTGCGGACGCCACCTCTGGATTCGTAGTCGAGCGTTTGACCACTCGGCCACGGAGGCCGTCAACTAATAACAGTTATATAAATACGTTTGTTTCAAACATTTTGCTCGGTGAAGAGTCGTATGGACGTATTATTTTGGGGCTTTTTGAAGTGTAGCAATATGCCTTAGATGAATAAAATAATGTAGATACGTTACTGAGACAACGCGCCTGGTTGCACTAAACCAAGTCAACGAGACATACCTTCGAAACACGCTTCATATAGCTATCTCTTCCGCGCACACATATTCTTTTGAATGGTTATCCTTTTCATATATTTCCAGAATGGTAGATACTCTTAGTATCGCCCTGGTGAAAGACCCACCATTCAGAATTGAAACGTTGCTTGAAATGGTTTTAGCCGTGTTTGGTGTCCAGATCAGAATAGCCAGGTACTTCCCAACCTTTCCCTTCGTCATTTCCTTCCCCTCCCTCACTACGTTTAGCCACACAACATACCCCAATTAGGGATGCCATAGTCTCACTGGCTCTAGACGGTTGGGAGCAGTTAAGACACTTGCGCGGTATCTACGTAAAAAAAATACGCGGGTGAAACATTTAGTCGTAAAACATTGGTGTTGGTGGTGCGACATTTTTCGTAAGATTTGTATGAATATGACGTGTCTTGTATTTTATGTCTATGCCCCAAACGATAGTGAAGTTTTCCAATAGGGATTAGCAAATAGCAACATAGTTTATTGTTTTTATATTGAAAATTGTGTATTTCAAAGAAAGGTATTTAATTTCAAACATTATTGAAATATTTAGTACATTAATTTCAACACACCTTATTAAATCACGATAGCAGGGAAGTCAATATTTGTCAGAATGGTTTGTAATTTCGTTTTCAATCGAACGATCGCTCCTGTGGTGACGGTCCCATTAATGCTTTGGAAATGCAATAGAAAATACCGCTGGAATCGAGTTAATTAATTCTGCAAACTGATTCATTGGAAATTTGTGGTGCGGCGGAAACTCAGGTCGGTTGTCCGTCCATTCATTATTGTGAAAGTGCACTTAATAATAATTATTCCAAAGAGTCGTAGTCTTTCAAAAAGATTCTCAGAAAAACAAGAGTGGGGGTGAATGCTTACAGGAGCGAACGCAGAGCTATTTTTCAAATGAAAACTATGATTTTCAAAAAAAATAGTCACCTTTTGGTGGTGCCTTTTTATGATAGGAATTTGATGGCTATGTAACTGACAAAGGAAAACAATCTGCATTTTCTCAGGACATTTGATGCTTAAAATTTATGAGGAAAACATTTTTTTATAAGGGAATTAATTCCTATTAGTCACTACCCTGAGCCAGAAGTTTGAAAGTTTATCAAATACATATATGTATATATATTTATTTTTTAAGAAAGACAAACATTTCAGGATAACGAATAACTTGACAATATTTAAAAAAAAAACTCCTACTGCCATCATCATAAACGGAAGATGTTGCTAATGCAATGATGGACAACTTAGCTAACAGAATAATTGAACCCACGACGCCTGGGCGGGAATCCGACGCGTTTGTTTCACTCAGCTACTAACCGGTCTATTCAATTCTACTAAACACAGTTGTATAAAATTATTAGTTTTTATTTTATTTTGCGTGATTCATTTGTTGCATTAACCGATAAAGTAAAGAAAAGTAATATTGGAAAAATAAATAAACAACACATTGATGGTAAAATTGAAAAATAAAGTTATAAAATAAATTATCAATTCATTTTGTTTTTAAGAAACACTAAGTCAAACGAATTAAAACTATTAACATAGATGAAGTTAAGTAAAACTATTTAAAAAACAATAAATCATAAAAAAATATAACCAAAGTGGTAAATACTAACCAAATAAAAGAAAGAAACACAACATAATAATAATAAAATAATCAAAATAGCTTCAAAAATTATACCACACACCGGGGGAAAGGGAGTTTATTTTTATTAACCTTATGATTTCCACTTTCTTGGCTGTATTTTCAGTTTATTTTTTATTATTTAATATTTAAAAATATGGGTTATTTTTTTTAGCTTCTTCTCTTGTAATTTGAAACATAAATATATGTATTTTTTTTTTAATTTCCATAGTTTATGATAATAATAGTATAAAAGGGCGAGAATCATTTTGTTAAGCTTGAAATTACATTGAAAAAATGGTGTGTAAATTGTATAAAAAATAAGAAACCCGCCGCTTGGAAATATTTTACTGCTTCAGAAAACAAATTTTTGGTTTTGCAATTAAGGCTGAACAACAAAACTCACTAAAAAAATAGGAGTTGAGGCAAGTTTATTTCTTGTGAGACAAAATGTCGAAAACATTATTAGGCTCTGGCGCCTGAAAATATTGTATACATGTTAAAAGTGTCCCTTAAGGAAAATGCTAAATTTTGGTAAATAATGTAAAACTGCTATATTCTCAATATTATTCCGAGAAAAATGAGATCAGGGATCTTGGAGGTTGCGCGGATGTTCGGAGAAGAAGAAATATCGCAGCGGTGGATGTCGGATGCACCCCTTTTGGGAAATCACCAGCATTCTTGTGTACTCTCCTCCCCCCGTGTACCACCCTCCGCCCCCTGGGAGGGGTGAATTATGCCGCAGGACTGAGAGATAGACTGAAGATATTTTCTGAAAAATTGACATCCGAGTCTGCGAGAATATGCAACGTTTGAAAGACAAAGTGCAAAATTGTAAATAGAAAGACTGCGCAATATGTTCTCAAAATATAGAAACAGAGTGGTACTATAAGTATCGCCCTGGTGAATGACCGCCATTCAGAAACAAAACGTTGCTTGACATGGCTTTAAATCGTGTTTGGTGCCTACATCTGAATAGCCAAGTACTTCCTAACCTTCTTCTAATCCATCTCGCTTCGCACGTCACCAGCTTCAGCCTCACAACATACCCCATTGGGGATACCATAGTCTCACTGGATCCCTAGGCGGTTGGGAACAGTTGGGACTCTTGTACGAAACTTACTTAAACATTTAATAAAAAGTATGCAAAAAGAACATTGCTTTAACCGAGCTCGTGTAAACAAAGGGCATATCTCTCAAATTCGCAGGCAAAAGCTTGAAATGAAAAAGTTATAAGGAAATTGACTTTTTCCTAAGATTGATAATTTTTTTCCAATATTATATTATTTACATTCACGACACGCCACATTTATTTTATATATATTTAGAAGATTCGAATTACCGCCGTTTTGAGTAAAACGGTGATGTATTGAAAACTGTTAGGTATGTAGGAATTTGGATGAAGAACACGAAACTAAGAATCCAACAAATCATAATTTTAAAATCCAACATCACACGTCTGTCTACCTCCATCGGCTCAACGTATTCAAACCGTTAAGTTCCCTTTATCAATGTTGTTCATAACGCTTATACCGGCTTTGCATTTTTGTCTGATCTTCTCGTAATTTAACCATAAATTCGTTTCAGGGATTTCAATTCTATTTTGCAATTGTCATATTTATCGCAAGGAGTTCTCAATAATGTTAATTGAATCTGTTTTTTATAGGTCACTGTGCTCATTTGACATAAGATTATAATCTTCTTTTTTGCTTACATTTCTTCAAAACCTTGTCAAACAATGCTTATTTGTAATTTGCATAACAATAATTAATTACATTTGAATTATGGCGTGGGTCAGAAGGATATAATTCAAATTAAGAATGTGAGTAAATTATTTAAAATTTAATTATTTAAACTAAATTTATTGTTTAATGGCTGCATTACAATCAACATTTTGATCTGACATAGAAAAATCTTTTTTAAATACTCTATTTCTTTGATATTTTTTTTTTGTTTAAATGCATTCTTATCTATGGGAGTGCCAAACAAAATGAATGCCCGTATTCTGGTAGCAAAAGGGTTTGAATAATTAGATTATTAAGCTTATACAACTAATTGGAAGAAAATAATCATCCCTGTAATCTTAAATCAATAAATAAACAGAAACCGAATACTTACATAAAATAAAATAAAATAATCAATATGTAATAATCATAATATTTCGTAAATGATTTTTAAAATTTTAGAAATACATCAATCTTATTTAATTAAACTGCTCTTAACCGTCTGTATCCTGTGAGACTATGACATCTCCAATCGGGGTATGTTGTGAGGCTAAAGGTATTGGAGAAGGAAAGGATATAGGGAAGAGGATGTTTGAGAAGTACCTGGCTATTCAAATCTGATCACCAAATATGGTTGAAAGCAATTTCAAGCAACGTTCCGATTCTGAATGGTAGTTTTTCACCATGGCGATACTTAGAGTGTCTACCACTCTGGACCGTGCGACAAATATATTCTAAATTATTTTTGAATCATTTAAATGAGTTATGACATATATTAATAACAAACATTTTATTTAAGACGCACTATTAAAAATTATACTTTGATTGCTTAAATAATTTTGCAATGAAACAAAAATAATTTTGTTGTGATTTTAAAATAATCGAAAAAATCTAGTCATCAGGTTAGTAAATTTGATTGTTCAATCATTTCTAATTCCGCTAAATTTAAATGTTGATGTTTTAGTAAAACAATTAATAACACAAATAATAGAGTCATCTGCCTACGACAATGATTGATGGGTGGACCTCCTAACCTCAAATCAGTCGCGGTGTGGAAAAAAACTTCGAACGATTCATTAGGAGTATTTTTTAATTCAAAGCTGTTACGATAGCCATTTTGGGAGTTATTTCGTATGAATTGCTGTAAAATATTACAAAATTTAAATATATTTTATGAATCACTAATTGTTTTTCTAACTTGCTTGAATAGTAAAACAATACATTTCTTGGTATATTATTCCCAAAGGGTTAAAAAAAAACTAATTTTAAAATTCCGAAAATTATTGATTTCATATTAGAGTCCATTCTGTTCAATATAAAATGACACAAATGAAGCTAGTACGTAGCGCATTGGAGTAAATTGGACTACGCAATCGAATTCGCATAAAAATCAAGAAGTTTTTTTCGAAGTGATAAATTTGTTGTTTTAAGACAAGTGCTCTTATGAATATTTGCATAAAAAAACTACTAATCCACCAAGTTAATTACATTTATAATTGTAAATCATATCAAACCACGGCTATCAGGGTTGTCGCCCAATGCTTTTTGTTCTCAAATCCGCTCCAGGGGAGGCTGCATCGTACATACCGTTGCGATAGTGGGCGGGGGGAGTGAGTGGGTGGTTCTAGCAGATGGGTGAAGGAGCATGATTCATCCCGGCCGCCGCAGATACCAGGGAGAGGGAGACAGGAGGCGGCGGGGGTGGCGGGCTAATCAATCCGCATGGATGACGCCGCGGTCCGCGGGGAGGGACTCCCCTGCGCTGCATACAGAAATACGGAGATGAGTGATGATCAATTATGATAAATGACAACAATGTTGACTTACCGTGGCATTGCGGCTCGCAGTTGGAGATTTTTTAGAGCGTGACTCTGTTGCCGTAGTGAATCTACTGACGTTTTCTCGGAACCTTTATAATTCTTAGTGAAATTAATGCAAAGCCATATTTATTTTTTATTTGCTATAGTGAATACCGCACAAGAGTCGAGCCATTTGAATATGTCGAATGAAGCAAGGAGTGTGTGCCAAGACAGAGTTGTATGGCGGTCCATCCTCTTTACCACCTACCCCCACGGAGAAACGGCGTGATGGTTATTTAGGTAGTTAGTTACTTCTCAAGTCTCTGGTGACGACGGTTAGTCAAGATATTGTGAAATTAAAATACATAAAACAACGAACAATCAAAAGTAACGCAAGTAATAAAGGTTATATCCCATAAAGCTCTTTTTTAAAGCTCAGAACCCAAAATGGCGCTACACGTAACTTTGCAGCATTCTAATACAACTAATACTGCACATGATTTATCAGTCAATTCTACATGGATAGTTAGAAAAATGTCAAAGGTATGAATAAAAAAATTAAGCTTTTATCTTTCAAAATCAGGGGAAAACATACTAAAATTTCAGTGGAAAGTGCAATTTGAAAACCAACGCAGCCATTTTCGAATGTTTTACCTAAAGTTTCAGTATGAATTTCATATAGAATTTGAAAGATAAAACAATTGTATTCACTTAAAACCTTAGACATTTCCCTAACTACCTGTATAGAATTAACGGATAAATCATTTGTAGTATTACTTGTATTAGAAAGCCAAAAAGTGTGTTAAATTATCACCGAACCAAGTCATATTATATGTTCTTAGCAATCTTCTTTTTTATTGAATACCATTCCTTTTAAAATACAGAAAAAGCGAGCTTAATAAAGTTCGATTCTCTTTCCACCTGGCCTACGTTTATCGAAGCCTAACACTTGGGACGTGATCTTGATACCAACCAGGTGCCAGGTACCAGGGCAGCAGAAAGGATAAAGGGATTGCGCGTATCGAAAGGTGGTAGGTGGTTGTTGGTTATAGCTGACAAATTGACAGGGGTTTCACCAGCCCCTCCTCGGGGGGCATTGATTTATTGAATGCTTACCACAACACTTACCTTATTTGTTAAAAACAACGTAATATGACGTGGTGTTCTTCCGTTACCTGCTTATAACTGTAGCGCCATGTTTATAATGATATGCATAGTTGTGAAGGCCTGAGTAGTCGAGTGGTAAGACGCTCGACTACGAATCCAGAGGTCGCGGATTCAAACCCGGCGTGCGCAAATAATTTTAATAAAATTAATATGTGTTAACTAACAAACTAAAACTAACTAACCATCACGCCGTTTCCCCGCAGGGATATGCAGAGAGGACGGACCGCCATATAACTCTGTCTCGGCACACACTCCTTGTTCATTCACATTCATACATCGTCTCATACATACTCTTCTGTTATTCTGACTCTTCACATGACCCGATTCAAGTATTTGATTTACTTGATCGTACCATGTCTTTCTCGGGCGTCCTCGACTTCTTCTTCCATATAAAATAAAATACATTATATTTGCGGCACGCTCCAGAGTGGTAGATACCGCGCCTTGGTATCGCCCTGGTGAAAGACCACCATTCGGAATCGAAAAGTTTCTTAAAATGACTTTAGCCGTGTTTGGTAACCAGATCTGAGTAGCCAGGAACTTTTCAACCTTCCTCCTCCCCATCTCCTTCACCTTCCCACTACCTTCAACCTCACAACATACTCCATTTGGGGATGCCAGGTCTTACTGGGTCTAGACAGTCGGGAGCAGTTGGGACTCTTGTGCAATCACTTGGCTGTGAGATATTACACATGAAATAAAATTATCAATTCACTTTAAAACACCACACATATTAGAAGATTTTTGTTTCCTACCGGTTTGTGCATACCTGAACATTCATATAGCAATTTTATACTATCAATTGATTGCTGTTTCGTTTTTCAAAAAGTTTAATTGTTTTGTACAAGTTTGTTTCCAACAAATAAATCATAAAAGTATTGTGATTATTTACTGATTTTTCGGAGATATTTGGATGAGGGCATTTATTTAGGTATTTGAATTATTCAAAATCAATATTGTTGGATTCGAGGCCAACATAAAACACCGGATGTGTTTCCAGCTTCAGATGAATTTGTAAAATAGTGGACTGTAAACGATAAACTATACTATTTGATGGATGTGGAAAAATTATTGAAATGAATTTTACACCACACTTATTTTAGTCTTCTTAATCACAAAACACCACACTTATTTAATTTTATTTGGAGAACAACAATAAACCGAAGAACAAGCCTAAAAACCAACGATCAACACGTTTTTTCACATTAAAACTCTTCTGTTTGATTGTCAATTGTTTCGAACACAGTGTTGTTGAATACGAAATTCAATATTGTAAAGTGGTTGGATGGGTAGGAACTTGGATGAGAACCATGATGGTAAGAATCTTACAAATTATCACTTTTAAATCCAACAAGTATATTAATTGTTTATTTTACATCTAAATAATATTAATGTTACACCTCCTCATAACTGGTATAAACCACTCGTAATGATCAGATTAAATTTCTGGTTAAGGGTTGTGATTTCATCGAAAACTTGTCAAAGCCAATAGCGAAATGTAATATCAATCAATCTCCAGCCGACCAAACCAGACTGTCCGCAATTATTTGAAATGTCGATTGAAACGAATTATGGTATTATCCTTCTCAGTATCTTTACCGAATAAACATTCTAAATAATACAATTAAATACGAGTACTTAGAAGTAAATAATACACTAGTCTTAGTTTCCTGACAGCATGCTTTCATGTCTAACCGGTTTTCTATGAAAGCATCACTTTCGTTGGTCTATTAAATTAATCAGATCATTGGAGACACAAAATGAAGAATTTCTTCTTATCCCTTCTCTTACGGAAGATTCAATCATGGGCAAACACTATCTATCAAATACAACTTTGCTCGTGATGATGGATCCAGTCAAGTAGCCTAACATGTGTGTCTTTGATCATAGTGCCTGTTGAAGAAGTCTTCTTGGTAATTATTTTTAAGAACTAGGACATTCGCAAAGATAGAAACTTTATTCATCCAGGAATATGAACAAAAGATGATAGAAGTTAGTAATAAAATCAACCTTTCAATAATAACCGTGGTTGGTGGTGGTTTTCGGTAATTCTAAAGGTTTTATATTTTTGTATGAAATATTCCATTGGAACTGTTTGTCGATACGTGCGTGTAGAATTCCGCTCGTATGGTCTGATTTACAAAGGGGCTTATATTAAGTGGCGCGCCGTTCAAAGTGTAGTAATATTATAAACCACGTTTGTCTTGTTTGTCTTGTTTGTCTTGTTTGTCTTGTTTGTCTTGTTTGTCTTGTTTGTCTTGTTTGTCTTGTTTGTCTTGTTTGTCTTGTTTGTCTTGTTTGTCTTGCTTGTCTTGCTTGTCTTGTTTGTCTTGTTTGTCTTGCTTGTCTTGTTTGTCTTGCTTGTCTTGTTTGTCTTGTTTGTCTTGCTTGTCTTGCTTGTCTTGCTTGTCTTGTTTGTCTTGTTTGTCTTGTTTTGTCTTGCTTGTCTTGCTTGTCTTGCTTGTCTTGCTTGTCTTGCTTGTCTTGCTTGTCTTGCTTGTCTTGCTTGTCTTGTTTGTCTTGCTTGTCTTGCTTGTCTTGCTTGTCTTGCTTGTCTTGCTTGTCTTGTTTGTCTTGTTTGTCTTGTTTGTCTTGTTTGTCTTGTTTGTCTTGTTTGTCTTGTTTGTCTTGTTTGTCTTGTTTGTCTTGTTTGTCTTGTTTGTCTTGTTTGTCTTGTTTGTCTTGTTTGTCTTGTTTGTCTTGTTTGTCTTGTTTGTCGTTGCTACTGTTTGTTAGTTCACTGCACATGTTTATTTTGTATAAAACCGCTGATGCCTGCAGTAATAGGTCAATATATGATAAATTCAAAACAAACCCAACATCAAGAAAAGTTTAATTGTTGCCGTTGTAAATCTAAAAAAGAGTTTCATTGGTTTGGTTATTTTGTTGAATCATTTGAGTCAAAAGAGGATCCTAAATAAATGATATTTCTTTCAGTTATAGAACACAGATTAAAAGGTATGTGCATGAAATACCTAATACTATGAATTCAATTTATATATGAATTATATTATTTACAACGTTTTTTTTTAAAGAAAGATAAACATTCCCGACTTAAGAATAACCAGACAATATTTAAAAAAAAAACTGCTACTGCCATCGTAATAAGCGGAAGATGTTGCTTGTGCAATGATGGAGGACTTAATTAAAATTAAATAATTATGTATTTATACATATAAATATATATATATATGTTAAAAAAAAAATCATACGTATAAATCAGCTAAAATTATAAGTTATTACAATAAAATGATTGTGTCCTGCCAGATAAATATGTTGCTGTATATTTATATAAACTAGGAATTATTAATAACTAGAAATTAAGATTTGTACAGCGCCCTTGAGGTGATTTTTCACAAAAACGGCGCTATACAAATTATCCAATATAATTATTATTAAAAGTTAGCAAAGGAATTAAGCCCATAACGCCTGGTTTGTCCACTCGGTTCAAACCGGCTTTGCACACATTCAATCGTCTATTTATGGAAGATATGGCGCCTATCGATTAGCAATTTAATTAAGTACATTAGCTTATGATGTTCTTACTTGATTTGAGTGAGTAGATATCTACATGTATGTTTCAATCGTTTGCCCTTCGCTTGTACAGTTTGCCCGTAGATCTGTTCTCCTCAAACTGCAAGGCAATAATCGTTCTTGATCCGTTTAACGCTGGTTTGAAAGGCACCGAATACTCCCAGCGCCGCCTGAAAAGAATGGCCTCAAAAGAAATCGATCTCGCGAGGAATTCTATTATCCCCCATCCCCAAATACCGACTACTTTACGTCTCTCCGACTATTATGCGAAATTCAGGGTGCAGTTGTTCGGAATGTTTATGTGCCTTGTTCTCTTTATGTACATTCAATCTTGCTTCCTCTGCGTTTCAATGCCTGGACCTCTAAGGTCGGCGGAAGGTAGATGCTTTAGGATACAAGGATATTAGACCAAATTTATTGGGGTGAGATTTATGATGTGTCGTATTTCTTCGATAATTAATGCGCATCGGCGAATTTTGATGAGCGTTAAGGGTAGCAACTTCGATAATGAAATCAATAGGTTTATTTAATTCTAAATTTGTGATAAATTTGCGCCTGAGTGTAAGCACATAATTCCGTAATCAAATTTGAAAAACAAAATTCGGTTTTACTCTGCTCGTATATTTTCTGTTATAAAAACACATCGCCTATTCAATTGATCCTGCACAAATATACTCATTCGTAGAAATGCTGAATTGACGAGTTTGTTGGCATAAAGCATGAGCCTGGCTTAACGAAAACCTGGATACATTTCAAAAAAAGCATTTAATTTATTGTTTACCCCTTCAATTGAATTATTAAAATATATTTATTAACAATTCATTTAATTTTTTTCTAACATTATAAACTCAAAATTTTAAAGCTATATTAAAGATGTAAATAAATGTATAAGACCAGTTGGTGGCTAAGAGGACAATGCGTCGGATTCCCACCCAGGCGTCGTGGGTTCGATTCCTTTGCTAGCTAAGTCCTCCATCATTGCACAAGCAACATCTTCGACTTATTATGATGGTAGATGATAGTAGGAGTTTTTAAAATATTGTCAAGTTATTCGTAACCTAAAAATATTTGACTTTTCTTTTTAAAGAAAAAAAAAAGTTTAAATAATATCAATAATCTAAAATACGATTACAAAACAATAAAAAGCCAGAAACTAAAGAAAACAATGGTCATGACCGAGGCTCGAATTCGGAATCTCTACTCTATATGGAAGTAATCTTATCCTTTAGTATCATCTACTCCCTATATCCTTTTTGTTATTTTTTTATTTCTGCCTTTTTTCTGTTTCATATGCATGTTTTAAATGATTGGTGTTACTTAAATATTAAACAATAAATTAAAAATTAATGCTTTAAGATTATTTTTGTTTTTTTTTTAAGTACTTAAGGATTCACAACAAACATAGTACAACGCATATATTTAGACAAGAGAGAGAAAAAAAAGCGATAAAAATTATGAACAAGACTAATAAAGTATTAAAATTTAAAAATAAACATGGATAAATAATAAACAGTGATAAAACGAGCAATAATAAAGCTTACTGTTTAAATGCAGTTTCAAAATTAATTAGAAAAATGCTATAAATATATTTTATCAACCCTGTGAAAAAATTATGCCACCGGTCACAAATCGTGAAATAAAATGCATTCTAAAAAAACTTTAAACACCTCAGCTTTAACATGACACCCTTAACAATGGGACCCCAAAGGTATTTAGGGGCTGTAAGAACCCCATTAGTCCGTCAATCAACCCCTGGCAGGATACAAAATTAAGGTGAGATCCTCCGGTAATCCCCATAGAATCTTATCATCCCGTGAATCCATTGAATTTATGTTGTGTTAAAAACAAACTTTTACCTGATTTGTTTACCAACAGATGGCGGACGAGTGTTGGTTCAGCATCCAATATGCAATATTGTTTGTTTGGTTTATTGGTGCAATATTATTCTACACCGGAAAAAGTAATCCCGTAACAATGCATGGTTCAGAGAATCCAATACTTTTTGTGTAATAATACCCGGTGGATGGATGTTAAAACATCTATACCATTCTGATCAGTAGTTATGTATCCTGAATTGTTTTGGGCAGTAACAAAAAATGTATGTGCAGTTAAATCGTGTAATAATTTGTTACTGTTACAAAGGGAATTTTAAGGAGATTTATAAAAATGACGGTTTTTAAAATGGTTTCGGTAGCTCAATTGGCAGAGGCGCTACTCCCGGACAGAGTAGAGATTCCGATTTCAGGTCTTGGTCGCGACCAAATAATATTATTTTCTGTGTCTTCTTCTGATGTTTTAATTGAAATTATCAAATTTTAAAATATTTTTTGTATTCCCTACCTACCTACTAAAGTAACTAGATTTAATGTATTTTAGCAGACATTATTGTGTATCACAGATGGGTGGATTAAAGAAACAAGCATTTTTTTCTTTGCAAGTCAAGTTACATCCTATGATTTTTCACGTATAACTAGTGTTATAATATTTTCATGTGATTTTCATATTCCCGATTTAGAATTCTGCATATGGGCTTGGTTTACCGTCGTAAGGAGATCTTCGCAACAATCTTCGGCCCTTCGTTTTATGGTACTTTTTTATAATTAACGATATAAGTAATGTTCTTATTTTGTTCATGTCGAATTTTCTCCTATTTCAAGAAAAAAGAGCCAACGTTTCCTACAACCTTGCACTGCCAATCATTACGATATATATTTATGTCTCTACACTCTTGTTAAGAGGTGAATCTTTATTTTGATGTTAAGATCGATTCTCACTGATCAACACCAGTTAATAGTTGAGTGCACAAACGCGTCGGACTCCCACCCTGGCGTCATGGGTTCAATTCCTCTGCTAGCTTAGTCCCCCTTCATCGCACAAGCAACATCTTCCGCTTATTATGATGGTAGTAGGAGTTTTTCAAATATTGGCAAGTTCTTTGTAACCCGTGAATAATTTTTTTTCTTAAAAAAAAAACATATATTGAAGAGATATTATAGACTACAGTGACAAACACCCAGGCTAAATGGACGTAGTAATGCAGAAAGCATCCAACCCCAAATAGATGAAATTTTATCAGAAAAGGGCGTTTGAAAATATGACAATAAAAGAGCGTTAATTTGCGTAATCGGCATTTTTAATGTGAATCAGGGTGTGTTTTTCATTGTGATCATTATTATAAATAGGTTATTTATAATCTATCAATGTTTTTATTTAAAAAATAGATATTTCTTGTGTAATGTTACATTTTATAATGTTTAACTTCAATTTGAGTAAAATATCTGCAATGTACGTTAGTAAAAAAAATATTTACCAAAACTATATTGCATTTGGAGCTTGAATGTTTTCAGCAGATATAAATCTTGTATTTATCTCTAGAAAAAAATGTAAAACTCAAATTTTGGAAAATTGTAGGTAAGACGCTTTTTGCATAACGACGTCCAAATAACGTTTGTTTTGAAGTTTCTTGGAAGACGTACAATTTTTCAACAATGTACTGCCCTTGACGTAAAATATGAATAAAATAAAATTGTCGCGTGTAACAAAATGAATAATATATACCTATCTATTTAAGGATCTAAATTTCCAAGATTTAAATCATGTTTAAAATAAACATGCCTACGTACACATTGTGGTATTCAAAGAAAAATACGTTATTATTTCTTCACAAAATTAAGCTGAATGTGGAATAAATTCAAGTGAATATTTAACCCAACACTCGTAAAGTAATTCATAAAACAAGCCTCTAAAATCTCCCTCACATTTCGTCGGCAGAATATTATTTTCAAAAATAGCAAATACCGTAATGGAAAGGAGATTGCACCCCCAGGCAATAATTTCAAAGAAAAACAATTTTCAAAGACAAAAAGATAATAATCCCCTTCCCATGTAACATTGTATTAATACACGGCAGCTCGAACCACAAAAAATAATCGTTATTTTTATTAAAACTTTTAACCGACGAGGGTGTAGGCTTTGTTGGAAAAAAATGCTATCATGTGAAAAATTAATATTAAACTAAACAAATTATTTTTTTTCCTTTTATTGTTTAAAAAAATACCACACAAGAGAACTGTCTGTAGACAACGGGACTAAGGCATCCTCAATCCAAGTTTTCGAGGCCAAAGAGTAGAGGAGAGGGGAAGAAAAAAGGTTGGAAAGTACCTGGATATTTATAACTTTTCACTAAATACAACTTTTTAATATCAAGGAACGTGTTGATTCTGAATGGTGGTTTACTAGGGCGATACTTAGAATATCTACCACTCTGGAAAGGGCCCCAATAACACTACATGTTATTATAATTAAATAATGAAAAACATTTTATTTGCGCACGCCGGGTCTCGAACCCGTAACTTTTGGGGTCGTAGCCAAGAATACTGACTGGTTCACGGAGGTCAGCATTTTAAAAAAGTAAATTATAATGCTAATATATTTTAATTTTTTTTAATTATAAAAAAAATAATACACAACACGAAATGGGAAAAAGAGCAATATAGAAATAATAGCACATGCATAATTTTATAAAGAAGTAATGACAAAAATAGGTCAAAAATATAAATTAGAACGAACATTCAAGTCAAAGCCAAGGTCAAGTCAAGGTTTTGATAGAGTCGTAAAGAATGACAAAAATCATTTAGACTGGTAAATAACATTTCAAGATTAAATAAAAACAAATTTATAACTTTATCCCACTATTTTATTTTTTGACTGGACCGGTTTCAGTCTATAACGGCCATCTTCAGACTAGTACAGGTTGTTCTTATTCTATGGCTTATATACTATTTTTGGGATGTCAGGGGTAGTAAACCATGATTTTACTTTAATTATATTTATCAGTATTGGTGCATGATTTTACTAGTTACAAGTTACTTTTAGTTTACTATTATCTATCTGGTATGAATTTTTATTTAAGATGGGTTACAGTTGTATTTCTCTAAGTATGATTTTACGATGTATTTATATAATGTAAGGTTGGTGAATACTGATTATTAATGAGTTTGAGAGTGAGTGAAACTTATTATTTTATCTACTTATGGTATATACGTGTTATATGCTGAAACCGGTCCAGTCAAAAAATAAAAAAAAGTGGAATAAGGTTTTAAGTTTGTTTTTATTTAATCTTTAAAATGGAATTCCACCATGAATTAACAGTTACAAAATTAGAAACAATAAAAAGTGCAAACATTTCAAGACCATGGCATTAGTTAACAACTCATTCTGGAATGTGAAAAATGATAACGTGATACCCATTATTATTAGAGTGATTTTGATTAACAGCAATTCATTGTTTCTGAGTCTACGGCAATGGTACAAAAAATACTCATTTCGGGTTTTATTTATGTGGAGACATCGAGATAAAAATATATTTATTAATTTAATTAAAAAATTATAAGGTGACATTTCAGTTTTCATTTAATTGTTGTGATTATATAAATTTGGGTAGGTCGAAAGGTATTTTATTTAATAACGATTTTTATTCATTTTTGATTTAGTTTTTTTTAACAAAGCCTAAGCGCGATTTGCAAGATTTTTTACGTGTTTATTTTTTTTTTTAAATAGCTAAAATAACAAAATTCGCTTTGCCGAAAAGCTCATTTACATTGACGGTTGCTAGAATGATTCATTTGACTAACTATAATGTAGCTTCCCCGCCATTCAACTCTGTCTTTAGCTTCTTGCTTCATTAAATACTCTTTTATTATTCTGACTCTTCACACGACCCGCTTAAGAACTTGATTCACTTGATCTTGCCATATCTTTTTCGGGCATCCCCGACTTCTTCTACCATTTACATTGGCGTCATATTTTAATGGCGGGCGTGAAATATCACCTCAAGCGCGCTTTACAAAACTTTAAAGTTACGGCTAAATTTACCACAAACTATCCAAATACCTAAAGCTTTAGCTAAAATTACCTTATTGATATTAACATATTACTTTTTAACATTTTTGGCGGGCTGTGAAAAAATGTCGAACTTTTTGTTTAGCAGTATATCGATGAGGATTGAGGATCGCGAATAATTTCATGAAAAGATATTATTGTACTGGTGAGTTTAAATGCCAAAAGAGTTAGCTTAGCAGAGTAAATTAAGGCAATTCTGCCATTCTTAGTTTATGCTTCTTTTGTTTACACTCGTTTCTTCGTTTATCCGCTCTACGTGTTCAAATCGCATAAGCGTCCCTTAAGGTAAACCGCTCTGTGATATTCCCTGAAAGTCCTGGAGCAAATTGTCAAAGCGGAAATATAAAAAAAAAAGAATTTTCTTTTGCCTCAAAGTATCTAATAATGAAAATAAAATTTACAAAGAATTTTTAATTTCCGCCCTTTTCCTGGCTCCGACCATCGAACCCTCCGCTGGATCACAGGGTGTCATTCCATTTTTTTTATTTCGATCCTGGCCAATCGCAACCTTTGAATTTGATATCAAATTCAATAAAGGATTTTGTAAAAAAAGCCCCGCTGAACAATAATAAATAAATTACCTTTCGATATTCAGTCTGGGGGATGCAACATTACTTCGTAAAAAATCGAATTAGGGGCGCTCATTTTTTTAAATGAACTTCGCAAAAGAGTCCTAACTGCCCGGAAACAGTGGGACTATGGCATTTCCAATTGGGGTATGTTGTGAGGCTAAAGGTCATGGGATTTTTATTTATTTATTTTATTTAGTGAATACCGCACAAGAATCCCAACTGCTCACAACTATCTAGAGCCAGGGAGACTACGGCATCCCCAATGGGGATATGTTTTGATTCTGAAGGTAGAGGGAGAGGGGTAGGAGATGGTGAAGAAGAAGGTTTGGAAAAATCTAGCCATTCAGATTTGGTCACAAATGGCTAAAGCCATTTTAATCATGCAACGTTTTGATTCTGAATGGTGGTCTTTCGCGAGGGCGATACTTAAGAGTATTTACCACTCTGGAACGTGCCGCAAATATACTTTGTATTAGTTTATGTTAATGTGAATTAAATATGTTATGATACATATTAATTAAATAAAAGCGATTTGCGTACGCTGGGTTTGAACGCGCGACCTTTAGATTCGTAGTCGAGCGTCTTACCACTCGACCAATAGAGGCCGTCAGGAGGCCGTGGCTATTGAGATTCGGTCTCCAAGAATAGCAAAAGAAACGTTCCGATACTAAATGGCGGTCTTTACCAGGGCAATACTGAATAATAACCTAATATTATAGGGGATGTTTGAACTGTGGATGGGACTTACCTTTACACAACACTACAAATTACTTAACAATACGAATGCTGCTAAACATCGGTGCATCGAATACTAAAATGAGTTTTAAATACTGATATCTTTTTTTGTTGTACCATTCATAATTACAAATAAAATTTAACACTATGGAAAAATCTAAGAATTTCGAACAGAATATTGTTTAGATCAATTTTATATCGAGACAAAAATAATTTTGCATTTTCAGAATAATAAAATATAATAAGCCGTTCAACTTCTAAAATCTGTTAAGTGACTCAAACAAAATAGAAGCCCTCATTCCCCCGAAAACCTTTATTTATTAACATTGTTTTGAATTTAAAACAGGGACCTCTTAAGCCTTTCTTCTTCGCAAAACTCGTATCCAACTCATTGTCACCAGTTAAGACACCCCGCTAAATCCAGAATCACAGGGCCGTAAGCGCCCTCCCAAGGCTCCACGAGAGGAAATTGTTTTTCTAATTTAATATTGTCCCCGGTTAATACGAAAGTAAAGTAAGAAGTGATATTGTTTTTGGTATATTGAGATGAGTTACTAAGTGAGTGGGCTAAAAGGTTAATAGCTTATAAAGAGGGTGCTTTATGAAAACTAATTTCTTCTTTCTATATTCAGACACCGTCTTAATTAAAAGAGGGAAAATTATGGACTAAATGCTCCCATCACTTGGTTGGTCCTTTTTTCACGGAAACAGAGTTGAAGTGTCTTTGTTGAATACGATTTATACTCGCGTATACAATTATAATTGATTTGTACAATCTTCGACTTTTGACCTGCTTTTTTAACACACGTGTATTTAAAAATCTTCTTCTTCTTTTTAAAATAGGTAATGACTATTTCCTGGTGAATTTTTATTTTTGTTCAACATTTTTGACTCTTTTATGTTAATTTTATTTATTTTCGGTAAATACTGGTTTCTTTGCTGGGATAGGCAGAGAGAGCAGACACCCACACAACTCTGTTTTGGCACACACTCCTTGCTTCGTTTACATTCACACATCGTCGCATACATGCTCATTCTGACTGTTCACATTACCCGATTTAAGTATTTGATTCCATGTCTTCTTCAGGCGTCCCCGACTACGTTTTCCATTCACTTTCGCGTCATATATCATTTTTACACTGTTTTTTGTCGATTTGCTCTACATGCGCAAAACCATCTAAGTGTCCCTTTCTTGCTAATGTTCGCTACGCTTACATCAGCTTTGCGTTTTTTTCCGGATATCCACATTTTTTAAACGGTCATCCGTGGTATTAAAGCTCGGGTAATATATTTGTTTGTATACATGATTCATGGCATGGCATGGTTTCTGCTGCGGCAGTATTTCTCAGGCACTAATAAGCAGTAGCATGCCAAGAGGTATGGACAATCAATTAAGTGGTTTATAATTTTAAAGTCTATTTTCGTGAGACCAGCATCCCGCAAAGTCTGTTAGCTTAGATAATTTGTCTCTTCTAGTAGTTCCATGTTATGCATGGGCATAGGGTATGTTCCGTGTCTTCAATCAAAGTCTTGAAGGCATGTTTTGAATGAAGCTTTTATTCAAAATTTTCATGAACGCAACAAAGCGAATTTTCCGGAAAAAAATCATTCAAGCTGAAGTGCCGTCCTCATCCTTACCTTATGAAATATGAAAGGTAGATTTCATGCCATTGTATTTTTTCAAACATTAACTTCACACCATGTCATCTTTGGGAATGCTGTTTGAAGGGAATCTTGAAAAATATATATATTTACACTTATTTAATAAGGGTTCAACCACTTCAGATGAGAAAAAACTGTTTTCAACATATTTTGACGAAATAACTAATAATAACTTGTCACTTGCACTAGTGTTTTGCAAAATCTAAAATGATCAGTTTTGACGGACGGGATCAGAAAAAATTATTTTTATAAGAATACAGCACAAGAGAAACTTCTGGAAAAAGAATCCTCTTTACATTAAAACTTCTGGAGAGTGAAGCCTTTGGAAAGTGATACCTCTGTAAAAAATACATGGAAAATATCATATAAAAAAGAAAAATCTCTGGAAAGTGAACCCTCAAAAAAGAAAAATTTCTGGAAAATTAATTCTCTAGTATGAGTTTTTCTTAAATGATAGGCCTCTGTAAAGACAGTCATTGGCTTCATAAAGGGAATGCTAAATTTAACAAACATTTTTAGAGTCATTGTGTACATAATAATAACTGATTTTTAAAGCATTCATCTATGAAGATTAAAAAGCTTTAAATGAAGATTATTTACATGTTTTCATTGCCAGATCTGTATTATCAGGTATATACACCAATTTTTTTCTATTCAAACCATATTTTCTCTCTAGATTTCAATCTGTATTTGAAAAAAAAAAGTTTTACACCTTGAAGAGCTTACTATATTAAAAAAACTAATTAAGGTTTCAAGCTTTACCCAACTGAAACATTATAAACAAATCTTTATGAGAAAACTTAAAATAACAAAAAACCTTTCTTCATAATTTTTTAAAGACCGAAACTATTCAGTGTGGCTGAAAAATTTGCAAAACTCTTAGTTTTATTAACAAAAAATCCTCATTTAATTTAAGAAATATCTCAAATTTGTCCAGAGGCGCCTTATTATTTTTATTTAAAACATCCGAAACTTGAGCAAATTGTTTGTTCAAAGAAAATAAGAAATGAAAATGATTATGGAGTTTTGTTACTCCGACTCTTCTCGGCTTGATAATATTTTTTTTAGAAAGAAACAAAATTATAATTGTAGTAGAGAGAAAGGATATTATTCTTAGAAACCTAAAGCCTGGATTTTAATAAAAGGTTGATCAAATAATGAATGCTCAATTGGAATGAAATTAAAGTTACGAATCACAGTACTACTCCATGCCATAGATGCACTGGCTCTGGGCGGTTGGTACCCCTGTGCGGTATTTAAATAAAAATGATTTACAAAAACGTTGCAATAAACTTTAGGGTTGCCTGCAATTAAATAAAATTTCTATACGGGAATATAACTTAAGTATTATAAATTAGAATTGACTTAAAAGCTTGTATGCTAATTATTTTTATATTAAATTTTTTGGAAATAACATCAAAAATCGTCAACGTAAATAAAAAAATAAAAATATAAGATGGCAGCCAAATCGGAAAAAAATATTGGAAAAAGAATGATAATAATAATTGAAAATTAAGAATGATATGGATTGAAAATTCCGATTTCTCATAAGGTTTCGGTAGCTCAATCGGCAGAAGCGTTACTCCCGGATAGAGTAGAGGTTCCGAGCTCGAGTCTCGGTCGTTTTTTTTCTGTTTCGTGTTTACCTTGAAGATTATTGATATTATTTCAATAATTAATATAAATATAGTATTCTTTATTTATCTCCTCGCTGGACTCTGAACCCACAACCTTCACAACTTATATTAGAAATAAAAAAAACTTTCAATTGTACTAACCAGAATATAACAATTACGAGCGAAACTTCTCACATTTAGTGCCTAACCATTATGGTGTACTTAACTATAATGTGCGTAACGAATGCCTACCGACGTAGGTATATAAGATTTACAAAGAAATTAAATTCGTTTAATTCATTTTTAATATCTATCGCCGCAGGATCAAAGATATACTGCAAGGGCAATTTAAAAACCATCATCTAGAAATAAAACAACTGCCTCCTCAAACCATTGATTCCTGATCATTATTTAATCATCTGAGGCGCTAAACGTTTAGCCAAGAGCAGTTTTTATAAATATTATTTCAGAAAATAATTATTTTTGGTTAGGACGCTTTGGACATAGAATATTTCTGAAAACTCGTAAAAATATAATTGCTGATAAATACTTGGTACTGATTCACCTAAATAGTTCTATAATTTAATGTTCTACGTCAGGCGTGTCCAATTAGTGGGTCGTGAGCTGTATGCGGCCCTGGTTTTGCAGATGAACAGTCAGCCGTGTTGCGGTCCAGTTAATCGTAATGGTTACTATGTATATGTTTTACATATTAGCTTCTACATTTGTCAAGAACTACTTTTAACGATAAAGCACCTAAATAGTATGGTTATGATTTAAATAAATTAACAGGTACTTTGGGAACTTATTGAGAATTGCAAACCATTCTTGTTGAACCAGGAATTTAACCGTAAAAAAAGCTATTTAAACATCGCAACGACTTACGTTAAATTTAGTAATTAAAAAAATAATTAAAGGTATTTATTTTCTCTCACGAATATTATCTTTTCTATCAAGTAATTAAATGTGCAGTAATTATTTAATGTATGATATTTCATATTCCTTCGAAGTTATCAAAAAAAAAGCAAAAAACCATTGATTAAAATGATATGATTAACCTAACGACATAACCAACGATCACGCCTTTCTCCGGAGGGGGGGTAAGCAGGGAGGATGAACCGCTACACGACTCTGTCTTGACACACAATTTTTCATATCGTATCATAGATACTCTTCTATCATTCTGATTTTAAATTTTAGATATAGCGCCTTTCAGGTGATTTTTCACAAAAACGGCGCTATGCAAATTATCCAAAAATTATGACCCGACGCAAGTACTTGATTTACTTGATAATTTTTTTAATTAAATATTATGCAAGAAAAACATTATTTTATGAAAATGAAATAATAACTTTGTACAAGACTACGGATTTTATTTTAATTTATATGACCGACCGGTTTCGCTAAGCCTTAGCATCATCAGAGTACGAAATTAAACTAAACAAAAAATATAAAGTGTGCGGTTATATACATGATGATAAATATTATAAATCAAGTGCGACAATATACAGTTTTAATTTAGTAACTAAACTAAGTTGGGGGGAGTAAGGTGGAAGAGAACATGGGAATGGGATAAAGGGAAGAAGGACGGGAGCAGCTGGGAGGTTAGTTGATCTAGTTTGGGTGCAGTCGGGTAATGGATTTTTGTTTAATGTCACGTATAGTCGAGTTATTTGCTATTTCCATGAAAAACGCTTTTTCACAGTTTATTGTAATAAATTATCAAAGTTCTATAGCGCCGATTAGTAATTAAATCCCCCAAAGGGTGCTATATATTGGTTCTTGTAGGTAGCCTTTCCAAAACAAGTGTGTTTTTTAATTATTTTTAAAGTTTTCATTAACAGTTTCTGACCCCAGACTAAATTTACCTCTTCTGTTTGACGCATCAGATTTGGCCGACCTGAGCGTGACTTGTCTCTGAGTAAGATTGTCTCTCACTCAGAGATCAGTTTAGTATGATAGTGGTGGCCCATCGAGTGCTTTATACACAATAAGACAAATTTTAAACTAAACTCATTCTGTAACTCGAATCCAGTGAAGGCAATCAAGCAGATATATGACAATATTTGGTCACATCACACATTAGACAAGCTGCTGTGTTGAACACCTCTTGCATTATGTTCAAATGTGCATTAGTCAGAACAGCATACAAACTAGCCGAGTCTGAAAACTACAAGAGCATTTATCAAAGTCTCAGCGGAATCTGTAAACTATTGGCTTTGCAGCTGTCATAAGGCACAGATGCATTTTATTGCTGGAAAGGCAAAAGGGCTTAAGCGATACTTTGATAAAAATATGAGATAAATTTTCAGTTTTTTTGTGCATCGAATGCTCTTAGTCTCTTTTGATTCTGAAGGCTTTTTGTTTTATTTGTTTTTGTATTTTTATTTAGATGTATGCAAATATTTTTTCTCACACATCTAGTAAGAAAAACATTTATACATTTCACAATAATAGAACAAAGCACATAAGGTTCTATACAGCATATACAAATTGAAATCTTAGTAATCTTAAGAATCATAGGTTTTTTTTAACATATTCAGCACAAATCCTACGAAAAGTGTTAAGACTTAACCTATCTAAAATATATTTACCATTTGGGAGGGCTTGACTCGAGCGACACAAGCTTGGGACGTTTTGGACATCACTTCAGGTAACTCAGTGAGAGCATTGAGTTACACCAGGAAACTTTTTTTTTCATGATCCACGTACTGAAGACTTATGAATTTAATTTATAAAAAAACTTTTAAAAACTTTTTAAAGTGGTTTGGTATAAGCTTCTTTAAACGGCGCCTCAGCTCTTTTTGCCTTTCCGGCGAAGACATCATATTTGATATTCGTAAAAAGCATTAACTTTGTGGCTTGCCATATTTATAAAAAAAAATAAATAAATTTTGTTTATAACCACCTCTTTATTATTTAATATAACGTCTACCGGTTTCGAAAGTACCCTTTCATCGTCAGGACAATATTAAAAAAAATTGTTTTTAATATTGTCCTGACGATGAAAGGGTACTTTCGAAACCGGTAGACGTTATATTAAATAATGAAGTGGTTATAAACAAAATGTATGTGTTTTATTTACATCATATTTGTTTTATATATCTGAATATATCATACTTGTCTGACGCCTAGATTTGTAAATTTGTACCTGTAACCCGCGAGGTCGAGGGTATTTCGATGTAGACGTAAAATCTGACTCAATACATCTTAACAAAAAACTTGACAGACCTGCAATGGTTTTATTGATTTATTTATGACTCTTCGTTTAACGATTTACGACTTGTCAATTAAAAAATATACAAGCAATAAAATGTCATTAAGTTAAGTTCCATAACAGGTATATTACCTAATACCACTGAATTGAAAATACCTAGAAGTGTGAATGAAAACTGATGTTGCCGATTAAAACAAGACCTTTCAACTCCTAGGCCCTTCACAGACGAATAAAATTGATAACATATTCACAAAAAAAAAACGATTAACAACATGTTTGATCAATTTCACCAGAAGTGAGATATAATTGACCTTACTTCGGGTACTTTTATCGATTTATATATTTAGAACCTAATTCTTATTTATCTGACTAGATGGCTTGAATTATCATTGTTAAAAATAAATAATATTAAAATTTAAAACCATAAACAATTTCATTTGTGGGTACGTATGTAGATACGTAGGTGTGTGAACTTTTCAAATTTGGAACTGATGTTATTTTTTTTTAAATGTAAATACCGCACAAGAGTCTCAACTGCTCCCAACCGTCTAGAGCCAGTGAGACTATGACTCCCCATATAGGGGAACGTTGTGAGTCTGAAGGTAGTGGGGATAGGAAGGAGATGAGGAAAGGGAAGGTTAGGAGGTACCTGGCTATTCAGATCTCGTCACCAAACACGGCTCATTTCAAGCAACGTTTCGATTCTGAATGGTGGCCTTTCACCAGGGCGATTCTTAGGGTATCTACCACTCTGAAACGTGCCGCAAATAAACTTTATTTTATTTTATATCAATTAAATTGGTTATGACACATATTAATTAAATACAATTTATAAATAAAACACATAAACTTTGTTTATAACCACTTTATAATTTAATATTATGTCTACCGGTTTCGGATGTACCCTTCCATCATCAGGACGATACATATTTTATTTTTTGAATTTTTAATATAATCCTGATGGTGGAAGGGTACTTCCGAAACCGGTAGACATACTGTTAAATAATAAAGTGGTTTTAAACAAAGTTTATCTGTTTTATTTATAAATATGGCAAGACACAAAGTAAATGCTTTTTACAAATATGAAATACAATTTATTTGCGCAGTTGAGCGTCTTACAACTCGACCATGCAGGCTGTCTAAATGAAATTATTAAATTTAAAAAACAATCTTTTCAAATCTCTACCTACCTAATAAAGTACCTACCAATAATGTATTTTATCAGACATTTTTCTACATTTGAAATGGGTGGATTAAAGCGACTAATATTTTTTCTCGGTACATTCCGTGATTTTTCACAAGCAACATCTAGCTGTCTTATCTTTTTTGTTGGGCATAATTTCTGTACCACTCTGTATCTGTACCTACAATTAGCAATTACAATCATCTTTAAATGTTGAAATCAACTGACGATAAGTGGCGAATCGCTTCAGGATCAAAAGCAGAAAACAATTAAATATCGTTTATCATTTAAAATATTTTAATCGACAGTTGATACGACCGTTTCGTGTATCTCAAGTCTATTTAAGAAGAAAAAATAGTAAGGAATTTGAAACCTATTATCTAAGAGTAGGTAATATTAATGCTTGATAATGTTAGACCTTAATGTGTTTTATATATATCGTGAGTAACGAGTTGGGGGATTTTTTAAATTTTATTATGTATAGATTTAATTAATTAATTAAATTATTTATATAACAACCGGTTAGTAGCTGAGTGTACAGACGCGTCGGATATCAATCAATGAAATATTACTATTATTTATATTCAATTTAATACTTCTTAAAAAAAAAAGAGAAATTAATGACATTGTTTCAATTACTTTTTTTATTTTTTATATGAATACCGCAAAAGAGTCTCAACTGCTCCCAACCGTCTATAGCCAGTTAGACTATGGCATCCCCAATAGGGGTATGTTGTGAGGCTGAAGGTAGTAGGGAGAGGAAGGAGATGAGTAAGGGGAAGGTTGGGAAGTACCTGGCTATTCAGATCTGGTCACCAAACACGGCTAAAGCCATTTCAAGCAAGGTTTCAATTCTGAATGGTGGTCTTTCACCAAGGCGATACTTAAAGTATCTACCACTCTGGAACGTGCCGCAAATATACTTTGTTTTATTTTATATCAATCAAATATGTTATGACACATTTTAATTAATTGAAAATTATTTGTGCACGCCTAGAACCCGCGACCTCTGGATTTGCGCACGCCGGGTTCGAACCCGCGACCTCTGGAATGATATTAAATCAAAAGCTCAGGGACTTAAAGTTAATTCTAGTTAAAATCTCAATATTTACATGTGTTAGGCGGTTAAGATGTTCATTATAACCAATGAACAATGCAAAAAGAAATTAGAAATCGATAAACAAATATATTAAGGTTTTATTTTCGTGGAAAGCAATCACTTTGTGGTTTGACATATTTAATGAAAATGAAATAATAACTTTGTATAAGATCACAGATTTTGATTTTAGATAACACCTCGGTGATGATATTATTCATAAAAACGGTCATGGCAACAGCTTTAATAATTTAGGAGGACTAGAAATAAAGAAAACCATTAAAATGAATAGTCATATTCTTAGTAACTAGTTGAATTTGTCCAGTAGTCAAATATTAGGTATGTTTCGTGTAAGCTCATATGATTTCTCATTATTCTTTAGTCACCTTCTCAGTTTTTTCACTTTTAAAGTACACTGAATGCTGTGGAAATGAAATCCTGTGTATGTATGTGCGGTAAAACCATGTATGACCGTATTAAAAATGTGGATATCCGGAAAGAATGCAAGGCTGATGTGAGCGTTATAAATAGCATAAATAAGAAAGGGACGCTTAGATGGTTTGGGCATGAAGAGTGAATGAACGAAGAAAGGAGTGTGAAAAGAATATATGATGCGGAAGTGAATGGAAGAAGAATTCGAGGACGCCCGAGAAAGACATGGCACGATCAAGTAAATCAAATCCTGAATCGGGTCATGTGAAGAATCAGAATAACGGAAGAGTATGTATGAGACGATGTATGAATGTGAATGAAGCAAGGAGTGTGTGCCAAGACAGAATCATATGGCGGTCTGTCTTCTCTGCCTATCCCGGGAAAACGGCGTGATGGTTAGTTAGTTAGTTAGTTACCTTCTCAGTTGACGTTTTGCCTCTTTCATTTCATAATTATTATCTGTTTCTTTCACTATATTCCTTTGTTATAATATAAATGTTATTTTATTGTTGTCTCACTGTCCTTTTAATTTTTTTATATTGTGTTCTCTCTCTGCATGTTTATATAACCCCACACTATGTATTTTTTGTTTAGTTTAATGTTGTACCATATTATGCTTAGACTAAGCGAAACCGGTCAGTCATAAAAATTAAATTGACATCTATGGTCTTATACAAAGTCATTATTGAGGTTAGTTTGGCAGAGTTGTTTTAGAGTTTTTTTTTAAATTTATAGTTTAAATCCTCGATAGGCAATAGACGATAGCAATACTTTTACGCGAATTTTGCAGGTAGCAAGAAGGGAAGCTTAAAAACAACAAAATCCTAGATTAATAGCTATGTACATTCCAAGTTTGGATAATATGTTTCATTTGGAGAGGGCTTGACTCGAGCGACACAAGTTTGAGACTGTTTTAGCTTTTTGTCGCTTCGGGTAACTCAGTGAGAGCATTACGTTACATCACTTAACTTTTTTTTCAAAATCCAACCTGGTAATGAAGACTTTTTAATGTAAGACAAAAAAAAAGTATTCTGGTGTAAACTTCCCAAATTTACGCTTCAGTCCTTTTGCCTTCCTGCCTATTGATTCTGGGCTTATGTGCTGATACAAATTTAATCTCCTTTCCATCCCTCAGAAATATAGTAATTATTTATTTAATAGTATGGCTAAATATCATTGTGGTAAAGGACCACCAATCACAATCAAAACGTTGTTTTAAATGGCTTTAGCCGTGTTTGGTGACTAGATCTGAATAGGCAAGTAATTTCCAACCTTATTTTTTCTCCATCTCTTCCCCTTCTCACTACCTTCAGCCTCATACCTTATACCAAATTGAGGATGCCATATTTCCACTGGCTCCAACTAACCTAACCTAACCCAACCTTAAATAATAATAATAAAAAACGATGATAAACACGATTATTAGTGCAGCTTGGACTAGAACTCGGGACCTTCCGCTGTCCGGGCAAGTGCTCTACCACATATTTTGTTTTTTTTTTTAATTATCAACACTGTTTCTACTTTTTGATTACATCAGCATTTTTTATTATAACTTTGTTCTGCCTCAACATATCAACGTTAGTACATAAGCTAAAATAACCGACCAAAAACCACAAGATTCAAACCGTTGTTAATTTTATACCAAGATACAATGAATCCCATTAAAAAATATCTTGCGGAGGAAGAGACAATAAAATCATTTAATGTTCTTTTTAACGGCGTCTTTTTATTTGAGCCTTTTATTATCTTATTTTATCTTTGATTGCTTGACTTTTAGAGCAACGATTTATTGTTCTCCTTCGTTGCAATGCAAATAAAAATTACACCATTCCTCGTAAATAATTTTGATTCTTGAAACGATATTGATTATAGTTGTACTTATTAACACAGGGTATTAAAAAATGTTACTAAAAACACTAAAATCTTTAAATTACAATATTGCTAAAAGGTTAAAAGGTTGATATTTATTTAAAGGGGTAGGATAAAAAATTGTTTTATTATTAACTATATCGTCGCCGGAAAGGCAAAAAGGCTAAAACGTCATTTCGCAAAGCTTACACCAGAGCACTCTAAAAGTATTTTTGTTTTACAATAAAATTCAAAATTCAGTCCCTGGTTTGATTTTGAAAAAAAAAAATAACTCAGTTAAAAACGCAATGCTCTTACTGAGTTTTCTGAAGCGGCAAAAAGCTAAAAAAATACAAACTTGTGTCGCTTGGGTCAAGCCTTCTCCTAAATGGTAAATATATTTAAGATGGCTGAAGGGGCACAAAAGTCTTCAGAATCAAACAAAGAATCCGAGCATTCGATGCAGAAAAAAAAACTGATCAAAACTGCATATTTAAATATTTTTTGACCAAAGTGTCGCTTAAGCCCTTTTGCCTTTCCAGCGACGATATATTATCTCAACCAAATCAGCTACTTATTTTTTTTTGCTGTTTTTTAAGTAAACTGAACTTATGTGAACAAGTTTAATTTGTTCAATCAATTACTTATTTTAAAAATAAATCACAAATGTTCTAAGGTGTAAAAATAAAAGGCGTTATGGTCAATTTTTCGAAGCTTTTACATTATTACAAAAATATGTTTTTTTTTAAATATTCGCGGCTTTTAGCTGAAGTCAAGTCAATATCATTGATAGTATCTTAAACGTGGTAGAGTCAAAAAGTTTAGCCCAATCAGATTGAACAAAGGAATATTACAAAGATACAATAAAATATATGCAATTGTTGCTTTAGAAAACATTTCTGATAAAAATTGAACAATGGTCACAAACCATCCAAGTAACCTTTTCTTAATCTTGTTCACAAGGCTGAATTATTTCTAGATCTCCTACATTCGTAATTCGGTCAGGCATGGTTTTAGCACAAAAACTTCTCAGGGATCTCATTTCTACAGAATTTTGTCTACTTTTATATTTCCAGTGTCAGTTCTATGCCTCACTATCATATATCAAGTTTGGTATCAGCTCTCCATTTGTGGACTGCTACCCTTGTTCTATCGACAACTTTTTTTTTTATCACTACTTCATTTTTACAAGCTTACATTTTGCATTTTTGCAAGTTTTTGCAAATTCAGAATTGAAACCGTTGCTTGCAATTACATTACCCGCCATTGGAAACAAGATGTTAATAGCCAGGTGTTTCATGTTACATTCCTCTTCACCGTCTCACTTTCCTCCCTTCTACCATAACTTCCACAACATATTCAATTGGGAATGCCATATTCTCACTGACTCTGAAATAATTGACACCATAGTACGGAATTCACAATAAAACGTAGAAAATAAGCAAATAAGTGCTCTAATTGTAGCCTTCTCAAAATAATTATCAAAACTTAAAAGGAACTTAATTAAAAAATAATTGTATTATACATGAATCGAAGAATATCGCAATTTTTAAGTCCCAATCATCTGAATATATGGGTCTATGGCCATATATATGTTGTGAGATTGAAGGTAGTGGGAAGGGGAAGGATATGGGAAAAAGGAAGGTTGGGAAGTACCTCGCTATTCAGATCTGGTCACTAAACACGGTTAAAGCCGTTTCTACCACTCTACATTCAGCTCTCCGTCAGTAAAGTTCTAAATATAATAAAAATAATAACAACAGGGAACTCATATAGCGCAGTTTTATGATATTTCGATCAAGTGCGCTTCATACTAAATTAATTATGTTAATAAGACTAACTAACAATGAGGAAATATTAAATAATATGTTTTCAAATTAAAACTATCCAAAATCATGATCGTTGTCATAAATCATGAGAGATAATGGTTCAGATATGGGTGTA
Organism: Drusus annulatus; assembly: GCA_022651775.1. Lineage (NCBI taxonomy): Eukaryota > Metazoa > Arthropoda > Insecta > Trichoptera > Limnephilidae > Drusus > Drusus annulatus. Next base: position 1,305,568 of record JAGWCC010000011.1, read on the forward strand.
ACAGTGCATGTGTACATCAACAAATAAAAAATAAAAAACAATTTACCAGAAGCTAAGGTTATTAAAAATCTAGATGAAACATATGAATTCATAGTAACATATTTGTTATATCAAAGAAAAGGAAATTAGATCAACGACAGTTTATATGTTGGTATTTAAAAATATTAATATTCAAGTATTATGAGTAAACGATTCTAAAACTGCAGTGTCAAATAGAACAATAAATATTTCATGACAGTGAGTACATGGGTTTCAGTACACAGTAAGGATATTAAGTTGTAAGGATACAAGTAAAGAGAAAACCGAATCAAAGCAAATTAAGGACGTTTTTAAAGAAACATAATTTGAATAAGTTACGTTTTGTATGTAGGATTTTTAAACATGTTGGTTCTTAAGACCAGTTTGAACTCTGCTAGGTTCTGTATGTTTATCTTATTTTATTAACGCCTTAAAGGCGTTTACATAAAATGCATTTCAGTTAAATCAATGAATACAATAAAAGGGTAGAATATAACATTAAAGCAAGAATATAAAAAAGTAAGCATTTAAAATGCAAATATAGCATAGGTTTTACAATTAGTTATATTAACATAGTATATTTCACAAAATAGCGTAATACGTAAATAATACATAGCATGATAAATTTTAAAGAAGTTAGTAAGTACAATTAGTTGTATTATTATAGAAGATTTGAAAAAAGAATATTGTACATGGCATAATAACAACAACAAAAATGAATGATAATAACAATAGGATAACCATAAAATTAGTAAGTAGGTACCTGACGTGTTTTAGTCTTTCTTGTTATTTTTAGCCAAATAAGTAGGATATTTCACAAATTACTTCTTTAAAATTACACTAAAATTACGGTTGTTGTGTATAGCTTAAGTGAATAAACTCTAAATAATTTTAAAGTGACTAGTTTCGACGTAATTTCGATTTTTAATAAAAAATATTTTAATCTTTAAATACCAGTGTTTTAAATGCAGTGCCATAGCCTAGAATGGTCACTTGCTTTGACCCTTGTCCAGATGTGTCCCTTCGACCGCCGGCCCGGGAACCAGCAGGGGGGGCGGGGGAGTGCCGATCTCGACCGACTGTTCCCGAACGCGAGCGAACCAGGCATCCAACAAATCACCCAAGTGACACCCTTACGACAACCAGATGACATTTGCCCACGTTGGTCTAAATCTGTTGGGGGGCCGCATTCCATCTTACATAAACACTACAATTTAACAAGATCTGTACAGCGCCCTTGAGGTGATTTTTCACAAAAACGGCGCTATAAAAATCTTCCAAATATTATTTTCATTATTATTACAGCAAAATGCGAAGTATTTTTATTTTCACATAACAATTATAACTATACGAGGTATAATAATATTAATCATTGTGTGTCTAAAAACAACCCCATTAATATATGCGTACTTTGATTCTACTGATATTGTATATGTTCCATGTTTTTCTTCATATATGTGTACATTTTGATTTAGATTTATGCGTTTTACAACTGAAACTCTACATTTGATATGTTTTACAGTTTTGCAATAACGTTTTTATGAGCTCTGAATTTCCACCTACCTACTACGAAATCTTTACGGGCCATCCCAAATCCAAATAGCGCAGCATCATAACCAATAACGTCTGATATATTAAGCTCGTGAACGATTTGGTTTTGATCCCCATATTTATTATTGAAGAATCCATGCTCCGTACAAGTCATCCACCAAAAACACTTTTATGGGCCCAGCTTTTATGGTGGGGCTCGGAGAAGCCTCAACATTGCAGAATTATTTATGCTGCGAGACCAGCAATAAAATAACTGCCATGAAGCGAATTAAGATAAATTAGACATATAATCTAGACTATTTTTATCGCGGGGTTTTTAATCTAGACTATTTAGTATGCCGAAGATAGTTGGAAAATAATGTGTAAACGCTATCAGTGTTTTTCTCACGGCTTAAAGAAACATGTCGTCGCTATAAAAGGCAAAAAGGCTTAAGTTGGTCAAAAAATGAGTTGAATTTGCAGTCTTAATCAGTTTTAATGATGAATGTAAGTAAGTCCAAAGTCATGGTGTTTGAAAGAAAGAGTACGCAAACAGCTTGCAATATAGTTGTGAATAGCAAATACTTCGAGCAAGCGGATGAGTTTGTGTATTTAGGAAGTTTTTTTTTAAAAAAAAATTTTTATATTAGTTACTTTGTACATTTAAGTTTACAAGTATCTAATTATTTCATTTTCTTTTTGACTAATAATATTTAAACACTACTTATTTTTTTGGTTTATATGCATTTTAAATAATTTTTACAGGCTTTTTTAAATTTATTGAAAGGCATAATTTTGATGGTTTCCGGCAGCGCATTATACGATTTCATTCCTTTATATAGTAAGCTGTTTTGGGTGTTGGCTTTATTCTTTTCTGGTAGTCTAATTTCTTTGCATGCCTTTGTATTATACTTGTGAATATCAATTTACGAGAGACGGAAAGGCTGATAAGGATATTGAAAGAAAGGTGAATGCAGGAAACTCCATTAATGGAGGACTGAACGCTGTTGATGCAAATAAGAAAATTTCCAAAGAAGCGAAGCTGGCAGTCCACAATGAAGTGCTTATACCAACGCTGTTGTATGGTAGTGAGGCATGGAACTGGCAGAGGAAGGATGAAAGTAGACTTAATGCTGTGGAAATGAGATCCCTTAGACCTATGTGCGGTAAAAACATGTATGACCGTATTAAAAATGTGGATATCCGGAAATAATGCAAGGCTGATGTGAGGGTAATGAAAAGGATAAAAAGGGACGCTCAGATGGTTTGGGCATGTAGAGCGAATGAACGAAGAAAGGAGTGTGAAAATAATATATGATGCGAAAGTGAATGGAAAAAGAAGTCGACGACGCCCGAGAAAAACATGGCACGATCAAGTAAATCAAATACTTGAATCGAGTCATGTAAAAAGACAGAATAACAGAAGAGTATGTATGAGACGATGTATGAATGTGAATGAAGCAAGGAGTGTGTGCCAAGACAGTGTTATATGGCGTTGGCGGGGAAATGGCGTGATGGTTAGTTAGTGTTTAGTTGGTTAGTGAGTTTTCTTTTCTGCATCGAATGCTCTGACTCTCGTTTGATTCTGAAGACTTTTGTGGGCCTTCAGCCATCTAAAATATATATATACCGTTTGGGAGAAGGCTTGACTCAAGCGACATGAGATTGAAACTTTTTTTAGCTTTTCATCCCTTCTAGTAAATCAGTGAGAGCATTTAGGTACCAGCGTTAACTTTTTTTTTCTAAATTCAAAGAACTGAAAACTTATGAATTTTATTGTTAAGCTAAAAAATCTTTATCGTGCTCTTGCGTAAACTTACCAAAATGGCGATTCAGCCGTTTTGCCTTTCCGGCAACAATATTGGTATTAACATTGGAACATTTTTCAAAAACAGTTAAAAAAAAATTCTTTATTAGTATTAAGACTAGTAATTCAGATTGTACTCTTAAAAAATGCTTTATTTTAATAAGTTTTTTTTTTTTATTGAATACCGCACAAGACTCGCAACTGCTCCCAACCGTCTAAAGTCAGTGAGACTATAGGATCCCCAATCGAAGTATGTTGCGAAGTTGAAGTTAGTGGGGAGAGGAAGTAAATGGGGAAGAGAAATGTTGGGAAGTACCTAGCTATTCAGATCTGGTCACCAAACACGGCTAAAGCCATATCAAGCAACGTTTCAATTCTGAACTGTGGTCTTTCACCAGGGCGATACTTAGAGTAGCTAACACTCTGGAACGTGCCGCAAATATACTATGTATTATAGGAATTAAATGTGTTATGGCACATAAATAAAAAAGTTAAAAGAAGGCTATAATAACATACCTCTTTCTAAAATACTAGTGTTAATTTTCTTGGGCGTAATCAAATCGTCGCATCAAATGTTTTTGGGCGCATTGTTATTTTTTATGTCATTGTTATTTTTTATGTCACTGTTATTTTATTTTATACCTATGTTATGTAAAAAGCCCATGAGGGCGTATATAAATAAATAAATAAATAAATAAATAAATAAATAAATAAATAAATAAATAAATAAATAAATAAATAAATAAATAAATAAATAAATAAATAAATAAATAAATAAATAAATAAATAAATAAATAAATAAATAAATAAATAAATAAATAAATAAATAAATAAATAAATAAATAAATAAATAAATAAATAAATAAATAAATAAATAAATAAATAAATAAATAAATAAATAAATAAATAAATAAATAAATAAATAAATAAATAAATAAATAAATAAATAAATAAATAAATAAATAAATAAATAAATAAATAAATAAATAAATAAAAATAAATAATAAAATAAATAAAATAAATAAATAAATTTAATTTTATTTATTTGCGCACGCCAGGTTTGAACCCGTGACCTCTGGATTCATAGTCGAGCGTTTTACCCCTTGACCACGCAAACCGTCGCATAAGTTCTTAATGGTTTTTTTTTTTCAAATCACAAACGTATTAGAAATATATTTGTGTTGTTGAATAAGTCCTGAATACTTAAATTGGTCAATCAGTGGGAAGTTCAAAAAACGAACATTTCTGATCGAATTCTTTTAAATTTTAAATAAAAGTAATTTTGTTTTGACACCACTTTATCAGATACATATACCAACCGGTTTTGGCTCTACCTGAACCTTTTCAGGGCTGAACAAATATGCATTAAATCAAAACAGAATTATAATGCTTGGGGAAAACATAAATGGGCACATCAACTTAGGTGGGGGTTAAGTACGGGAGAGGTGGTAGGAGCAGGGGTAGGGGGGTGGAAGGGGAACAAATTCAAAATCGGGCTGCTGGATAAATCTAGTTGCTTACTAAGTAGGTTGCTTTTATTTATTTTTAGGGTTTTTTTTTATTTCGAGAGCTTCTAAATTATTTAGGCGTAGACCTATCCAGAAGTACATCTATTCCAGAAGATTTGAGAAAAGAGTGATCCATCTCAATTAGGCGTAAAGCGAATTCAGAGTAACCCACTCCATTCAGGCACTTCAGATGTTCAGTCACCCTTGTGTTGACATTTCTTGCAGTTTTACCTACATAGAATGCTGGGCAATCGTTACATCGAAGTTTATAAATACCTGAATGGCTTAGGTTATCTTCTGTATCCTTAGAGTTAATTAAGAGTTTACCCAAATTGTTATAAGTATAAAAAGCGGCTTTAATTTCGAATGGAAATTTAGACAAACTTAAAGAGGAAAAGTTATATTATTTATAAATAGAACACATACACTTTGTTTATAACCACTTTATTATTTAATATTATGTCTACCGGTTTCGGAAGTACCCTTCCATCATCAGGACAATATTAAAATTAACCTGAAATACAAAATGCTGAGATATATATACATATTTAGGAGTTGGAGTGAGAAGGAGAAGGGGTAATTGAGGGGATTATGGGAATAACCGAGCGGTTTATTGGAAAAATATCTAGGATAGGACTATAAGATAAATTAATTTGATTTTTTTTAATATTGCATTTACTGTTTAATGATTTTCTAATTTCTAGTGCTTATCTAATTTTTTAATTAGTTATATTATTTGTTTATTATTTATCGAATTCTTTTATTTGCGAAAAAATCAGTAACTTCCGTGCAAACATGTTGTTTTTTGTTCGTTTTTATCTGTGTTATTTTTTGGTTAAAGAATATTCAGTGTCAAATTCAAAAAAAGAACATCCTGATCGAATTCTTCTGTTTTCGAACAAATTAGCAAATTCCGTGTAAAGACCGGCCACGTAAGGCAATATGTTGCATCTGGTGGAGCGCGTAAGTGGCCACCTACTATAAATTACTTCTGAGGAATGTTACCTTCACATTTAGGCTTTATCGCTTTTCAGTATGCTAACAGCCGTCCGCACGCTGCTAATACTACAAAAACGGCGATTCAAGAGCTCATTCATTTATTCCTCATCCGCCATATTCTCCAGCACTTTTACTTCCAACATATTTTTCATTACAATCTCGGCGAGATTTTTACTTGATAAAAATGCTCTACAAAATCAGCTTGACAATTTCTTGGAACGTTGTTATTAAATAATGCATTAAATCAATATTCCGACGGGTTGCAAAAATATTTATTGTCTAAAATAAATATATCTCATTAAAATAATCGTGGACCCAGTTCTATTTTTTTAAAGAAAGACAACCATTCCCGGGTTACAAATAAACTGACACTATTTGAAAAGCTCCTTCTGCCATCACAATAAGCGGAAGATGTTGCTTGTGCAATGATGGAGGACCTCAGAGCAATAAAACACAGTAAAGCAAAAAAAGAGAAAACTGTAGAGAGAGTTTTTTAAGAGGATTGCCGGACTCGGCTAGATCTTGGCGTGGCTAGGACAAGTGCTAGGGTATTTATACATCCATTCATAGCACATGTCAACACAATGTTTTTGTTTATTCGTATAACCACTTTTTCAAAGCATTGTTAAAAAAAATATTTAACATGTAACCTAATAAACCGTTGAGTTATGTCAATATATTTCGCGTATCATAACGTGTGGGCGGAGTCCACGGAGACGCGGGACATGGAAAACTTTCTAACAATACTTTAAAGCGGTGTGATAATTCGGGAAAATTTGTTGTCTCTTTCTTTCTCATGGTGTACGACGTAAAAACCAGGAAAAAGTGATTTTTCCCAAATCTAACAAACGCAACGGATTCCCATCCGGGCGTCGCGGGTTCAATTCCTCTGTTAGCAAGTCCTCCGTCATTGCACAAGCAACATCTTCCACTTATTATGATGGCAGTAGGAGTTTTTCAAATATTGTTATCGTAACCCGGGAATGTTTATCTTTCTTTTGAGGAAAATAAATTAATTTTCAAATAGAAATAAATAAAGAATCCTAATGGTTTGAATAATTTTTTTAATCAAAATATTTTTAAGTTATGATAATGGAATTCCACCACAAAAAAAAACAGTTTTTTAATTTTTTTTTTAATATTCTAGTCTATTCAAGTCTTTTGAAACCTTTTACTGAGGTAGGCAAAAAAGGAAGAAAAAATATAGAATTATTATCGAAATTAAAATAATAAAGAAAACATCAATGATTTTTAAGAAAATTTTCGTGAAATATTTTATTTTTCGTAGGCATGTATGACGGAAATGAAGTAACATTTATCTCTACAATTGAAACCTTAAAAGTTGACTAAATTAATACCATGGGAAATATAAAACACTTTCACTCCAAAGAAGTTTTTTTTTCTAATTTATTTTCTACGAACGATGTCGAATCTATGTTTAATTTCAAGTATTTTAATTTGTTCGTGTCTCAGTGGAATTAACCGAGAATATGGAATAAAGGATAATCCATCAACACCAGCATTATATTATATTTTATAAAGTCCCCTTGTTTTACTCCAACTATTTATAATTTTACCTTTTCATATGCTATGTTTTTTAATTTACGGAAATTTGACACCAACTGAATATTTAAAAAAAAATAATTGATCGATCTTTTTCACTATGGACTACATCAGCATCTTGAGAGAGACTACTTTCCAAATAGTTCTGTTTAACGGGATTGATTGATGGATAACGTCTTTAAAAATCCAGCAAAGCTATCGATTTCACTCGGTTACGATTTTACGTTACATAAAAGTGAGACCACAAAATTATTACCGAACTCCTTCGTCATCTCGAACTATATACCCCAACATGTTAATAGAGTACTGGTAATGTAGATTTCTTTTCTCTCGGCGGCATCATACCACAAACAGCAATGTGTCAAGCTTTCAATGTTACATTGACCAGTACGGTTATTGAAGTTCAATTTTATTATTATTTTTGACGATACGACAAGCTATTATTATTAACGACGTATATCTATTATAGCTATTATTATTAACTATATTAATAAATAACTATTATAATTAACTAGTATTAACGACGAAGTAATTTGAAAACAAAATTTAACTATACAACCATTGTAAACCAAAATTAAATGATACGAAAAGATAGAACCAACATTTTCTTAATAGTTTTGTATTAAGGTTCAGCACTCAAGAATGACGCTAAACGTTACTTTGTAGCATTCCAATACATGCAATACTATAAATATTTTATCTGCATATTTTCTATGGGTACTTACGAAAATGTCTGAGGTTTCCATTGAATACAATTTTTTTAACTGTAATCCTTTAAATTCTATGAAAAACATACCAAAATGTCAGTAAAAGGTGCCGTTTGAAAACCAGCAAAGGCATTTTTGAACGTTTTACTTAAAATTCTAGCATTAATTTCATAGTGAATTTTAAATATTACTATTTAAGAATTGTATTTACTGGAAACCTTAGACATTTTTCTAACTACGCATATAGAATTAACATAAAAATAATTTTTAGTTTTGTTTATACTAGAAAGCCAAAAAGTGTGTATTTTTGGGTGCTGACCCTTAACATAAGGTTCCGTGGGATTCATAATACATACGACAAAATAATAAGAAGTAAACACTGACATTTTGTTACACTAATTCCATCTTATTCCATCCCTAACCTGGGTGAGTGGGCTTAAATAAAAGATTGCTATAAGTGCACAAAACACAGTCTTAAAAAAAAAATCACTTTAAGTACTTGTATGTAAACATACTCGTATTTACAAAAAAAACCTTACAGGAGCAAAAGACAGTCCGCTCACCGGATAGAAAAGATTATGTCCCCATTAATGCACCTCTAACCACAGTTGACACAGGAAGAGAGGCAAATATTCCTTACACTATTCAAAATTTCTACAACACGATGTACATGTGCAGATGAAACTAAGGAAGGTGCGGTAACATAGATCGAAACATTGTGTGAAGTAAGTTTCAAAGCCTTACGTTATTATCATAAGACAAAAACAACGATTTTAACAAAATAGAAAAAATAAATAAACAATCAACTGGTTTTCGTGAATTTTTCTAAAAGAAAAAACCTAATTTATCCTTGCATCTCAAAAACGTAAATTATGTTACTTCAATAATACAAAACTTGACGATTTTTTTTTTATTTTTAATATAGACAAACATTCCCGGATTACAAATAACCTTACAATACAAGCGCACTTGAGGTGAAATATCACAAAACTGCGCTATATAAGTTAACTGTTATTATTATTATCTGAAAACTCCTACTGCCATTACAATAAGCGGAAGATGTTGCTTGTGCAATTCTGTAGGACTTGACATGCAGAATAATTGAATCCACGACTTCCGGATGGGAATCTGACGCGTTTGTCCACTCAGCTACTAACCGGTCGAAACATCAATGCATTTACTAACGTATAGATAGAAATGGTTGGTATGTGAAATTTATTTTTAAAAACATGGCAATATATTGAAAATCCTGCGCACTTATGCACTAACGCAATATATCATGACATAAATCATTTTACCATACCAATGAATCTATATTTCGCAACATGGTCACGATATAAATGGGGAAGCGTGTCGGTGCATAAGCCTCTCGGAAACCGCAACCATTCCCACCCTCCCGCATCCTTCGCCCTCATAAATCTTTCATCATTAAACAAAACTACCCCTGTTTGCAGGTACCATGGGGTATTAATGACTCGAAGCCCGGCGATACCCATACACAATATTACACTTGCAACTTCCCTTAAGCCATGTATCTATTTCAATGGTGTATCCTGTGCTTGTGTACATATTCATTTTATACACACAGCGATTGAATTTTATGCCCTTGCCACGGTATATATTGGACAAGGTATATTCATGTAATGTCACTTTTCAGTATACTAGGTTGGTTTTGGTTTAAATTTGAAAGTATTTTCCAAGGATATTTAAAAATCAAATACAGTGTGATCTTTGACTGTGGGCCAAGAGGTCACGGGTTCAAATTCAAACGATGGGCCGTTTCACCGCAGGGGTAGGCAGAGAGGATGAACCGCCATACAACTTTGTCTTGGCATACACTCCTTACTTCATTCACATTCATTCATCGTCTCATAGATACTCTTCTGTTATTCTGACTCTTCACATGGCCCGACTCCAGTTTTTTATTCACTTGATCGTGCCATGTCTTCCTCGGGGTTTCCCCAACTTCTTTTTCCATTCCATATCATATATTCTTTTTAAACTCATTTTTTCGTTCATTCGCTCTATTTCCCAAACCATATAAGCGTCCTTTTCTTGATTCTATTTATTCCTCTTACATCAGCCTTGTATTCTATCGGATATCAACATTTTTAACACGGTCATTCATGGCCTCAGGGATCTCATTTCTACAGCATTCAGTTTACTTTCATCCTTCCTCTGCTAGTTCCATGCCTCACTGCCATACATCAGGGTTGGTATAAGCACTCCATTGTGGACTGCTAGCTTCGCTTCTATGAACACTGTTTTATTTGCACCAACAGCGTTCAGTCCTCCGTTAATGAAGTTTCCCGCATTCACCCTTCTTTCAATTGTTGTTCACTCGCTGTGTAAGCATCAACACGTTAGCTAGAAACGAAAGTGCTGCCATCTTTAATATGCAAAGAGAACTATCCATTTATAAGATAGAATGTTATTGATTGCTAGTGATCGTTAATTTCTCTTCTAACAATCAATTGCTACAGGTGATTAAATTTTTACTCCAAACGAGCAGTCGGCGCATTTAGCTTCCGATTGCCGTTCCGTTATCATAGATTGCCATGTCATTAGAAATCGTATCGGATATAGTTTGTCCCCGTCTAGGAGCTTACTACCGGTTTAATGCGCATTTAATGACCTCCCGGGCCATTGGCTCCCGTGCGTCGAGGGGACAAGCGGCCAGCGGCCAGCGGCCAGCAGTGGGTTGGGTTGGATTGGATTGGGTTGGAGCGGGCTGGGTTGACCTGTGGTCAGAAGCGTGCGAAGGGTTAAATCAGCGGATTGGTCGGATGTTGGATTAATCAATGAATCCCGTGAAAACTGCATCAAACAGGAAAATTATGTTTAACATTCCCATTTACTATTTAAAAGAAAAGTATTATTTTATTTCAACTGCATATTTGTAACACGACATTTTTTTTCATAATTCCTTCAAATGTTGGCAGTTTGTGTCTTTTTACCATCGGCATTATATTAGGAAATTAATAATATACGAGTATAATCATATTTGGTGAAAATTAAATAATAACTTTGTATAAGACCACAAATGTTATTTTAAATTTCATGACCGACAGGTTTCGCTTAGCCTAAACATTATCAGAGCACAAAATTAAACTAAACAAAAAATACAAAGTGTGTTGTTATTTATACATACAGAAAGAGAACACAATATAAAGTTATAATTAAAAAAAAACAGGTAGAAAAGTTTTTGTTTTCTTATTATTCTCTTTATTTTATTTAACATTATATTCTCCCTCAGTACTTGTATGTATGAATATATATAATCAAACACTTTTTATCTTTTGTTTAGTTTAATTTTGTACCCTGATGATTCTTAGGCTAAGCTCAACTCGGTAAAATAAAAATTAAAATAAAATCTGTGGTCACATACAAAGTTATTATTTAATTTTCATTAAATATGTCACACCATAAAGTGATTACTTTCTAAGAAAATATAATTATATTTTGATTATTTTTATAGCCCGTTTTCTTTTAAAAAAATACCCCAAGGCTGATGTACAAGTCATTATTTACTATACATATACTCGTACATATATTAAATTATTTTTAGTAAAGAAAAAACACAACCGTTATAAATAAAGGTTTTGACTGTCCAACTAGCATCTTTGGGGCAGCGCACGAATACCGCGTTGAAAAAACTGGCCATCTTTTGAAGCGATCCACGAATCGATTCAGTTTTTTACTTCTTCATAAGACCGGAAGTGCTGGTCAGCCAGGTCGTGTGCCCTTAATCGAAACGAGTGATAGTCAGAGGGAGCAACTTTTGTAGAATACGGCGGAAAGGGTAGGACTTTCCATTTCAACGTTTCCGAGTATGTATTGACCACTTTCGCAACATGTGGTCGAGCTTTGTCATGCTACAAAATCACTTTACCAAATCTAAGAAAAGTATTATTTTATCAGCATTATTGTTCTTTCCGTTCTATTCAGTTAAACTACAATTACGTAGTGTGGCAACAGGATTTTAAATACATTAGAAATACAAAATAAAATATAAATACAATGAAAATACGGATTATCTTAATATTTAAATTATACATATTATTAAAATTCACACATCTAAAGAAACTGATGGACTATTACTCCATACCATGTACTGTGCAGCATAATAAAGTACAAAACATATATTTAGTACACATATAGGCACCTAATATAAGGTATTTCAACCTGGGAGTCATTTTTTCAACATATATCGGACTCTTGTTAACAATTCACAAGTGTTTATTTATATGATATTGCTAGGTAACATATTGAACATTTAGAGCACGTTATAACTCCAGAGTTCGTTGTTCGTTGTTCGTATTTTTTATTACATTTTTACAATCATGCCATCATTTCTTGTGAACCTCGTATTGTGTTTATGTTCCACTTTCCTCTAATATTAGTCCGATATATGCTGAATCAATATTTGATACCATAATAAGGCCTGTACCGGCAAGATATTTACATTATGATACAACAGTGAAATGTTTCGTCTCTTCGAGAATATGTGTTTTAACTATAGAATTTTAGACTGATCGTAAATAATTTTAATAATTTATTAATTATTGTTATGCATTATTAATTATTCGGCTATAAATTGTAAGGAGGGCCTTCTATATCTTTTCAAAGTCTGGATTCATTCATTATTGCACTCGGTATATGAGACTTGATACGGTCTGCCACCCTCGATGGTTAATCGAAGCTAATTCGACTTTGTGATTAATATATACCAGGAGTGCAGCGAGCGAGAGGGATGTTTTGTTTGCCCCCAGACCACCCCCTGTCCCGGGTAGCTGCTCCCACTACATTGAGCTGATACTGCAAATGCGTTATGTGTGAGCCATAACTTTTCATGGGCGCCTGGTAAGTGTTTCGGGCTAGACGCATTAAATTTTGATCAGGCTTGTATTACAACACACCGTTGGCTTTGAGGGTTGATATTGCCATCAATGATATTACGGAATGATTAATCGGCGAATGATTGAGGAGATTATAGAATTACTCGGTGATGTTGGGACGTGACTGACCATCAAGGTCCCTATTAACTTTGGGTACACTGTTACGTTAAGTCATAATATGGTTCAAAACATTTGGTAACTATCACGACTTGTTTAGTATAAAAAAACGCTATTGACAAATTTTGAAAAATATATTAAGGAATGAAGATTACAATGATGACGGCGAGGACGAGTGGTAGGACGCTCGACTACAAATCCAGAGGTCACGGGTTAAAACTCGGCGATCGCAAATAAATTAAATTAAATATATTTGTCAAAACACATTTAATTTATGTAAAATAAAATGAAAGTTTTCTTTTACTTTTTTATACGTTCCAGAGTGGTAGATACTCTAAGTATCGCCCTGGTGAAAAACCACCATTCAGAATTGAAACGTTGCTTAAATTGACTTTAGCCGTGTTTGTGACCAGATCGAGACTGAGAGCCAGTGAGACTATGGCATCCACAATTAGGGTATGTTGTTATTCTGTAGGTAGTTAGGAGTGGAAGGCTAGAAAGTACCTGGCTATTCAGATCTGGTCACCAAACAAGCATTCTGAATGGTTTTATTTCATCAGGGCAGATACTATATATATACAAGAAGACTATAACATCATATTTCTTTAATCAAAGATCGTTTTCATGTATTCAAATATCATTTTCTATCACTTTATAACCATTCCTTATTTTGTTTGTTCATATAATTCTCATTTTTTCACTGTCAATTGCAAATCTTTTAATCTAAAAGCCCTCTCAGGCGTATACTCGTACAATAAAATAAATAAATAAACTATATGTTATTTTATATTATTAAAATGTCTTATGACACAATTAAATAAATAAAATATATTTGAACACGCCGGATTTGAATCCGCCACCTCTGGATTCGTAGTCGAGCGTCTTACCAATCGACCACGGAGGCCTTCAATTAAATAAATTTACTGACAATGATATTTAAACGCAGTTTAAAATTAATTTAATCAATTCTAATGTAACATTAGCATTTAGTTTTCATTTCTTTCATTTTTTCTCATTTGGAAATAATCTATTGTGTTATATTATTTATTACAATGTGTTTTAATCATTTTTATACATATTTTTACTAATAACTCATTCAAACCTGGTCCGATTAAATGCATTTGTACCTTAAATTGTGGGTAAATATTTTGATAAAAGATCACAGTAAAGCATATAAGCCTCAACAAAATATCTTTCGCTTAGCTTTTTTTGCAAACAACGGGTCTGTGTACACTCACCACCAGAGTCGAGGTGTTAAAGTAGCGCCTCTACTAAAAACATTGTGCATCACTGAACTAGGCTTATAAATTCTAGTTTATTGAGTAATTTAAACAATGAAATTTACGTTACAACAGAGGTTTTGGTTTTGAAGTCAATATCGAATTACGGTTTGTTAAAAAACACAAAGTTTAATGTCAAATGGTTGAGGGTTCGCTGCGGTGCGGTCGTAAGTTAATTATACGTAAATGAAATAAACCACAGCGGTGTAATTGCAATGTATGCATTTCCCATTGAAACTAATGGAGAAATAATGTTTCGATATTTACCGTCAGTTCTGCTAGTCTTTAGCTGCATCGTATTTTATCGTCGCCACTGTGTGGTTGGTTTTCGTTTCATATTAAATTGTATTCAGTGGAGTCAGGGCCGGTTTCATGTCATCTAGCGCCCTGTGCAGTGAGTACTGAGTGCGCTTTTTAAATTTTACCGAAGTATCACGTGGTTGAAAAATAAACCGCACAAAATATTACTTCAAACGGATTCTTAAAAATTAAAATAAGCGGAAAGTCACTGGTACAACTTCATTGGGAAAAAAATATATACCATCTCTAACGGTTCATTTCGACTGTTGTATGAAAAAAAACAGGCACGGTGATTGGTTATAGACTTTGCTTCAAAACAACAAAACTCCCCTCCACTCGATAGAAACACAGACTTTATGCACAAATAACCATTGCAATTCGTAAATAAAAAATCCGTAACAAAAAGCTACTCCCCAAACATTTTCACTAGTCGTTCAATGCACAGCGATGCTGCCAGCGAAATAAAAAATAAAAACAATTATCCCATGATGTGGGTAATTTTTAAATGATTTAGGGAATATTTTAAGTAAATTTAAATGAGACCTTTATTTTCACGGCGCCTTTTCAAAGATGGCGCCTATTTTTTTTGCACAGTATGAACGTATGGTGGATCCGGCGCTGAGTGGAGTAAAGCTAATTATATTAACTAATACAACCAACGGAAAACCCCTGTCTATTTCTATAAAGATTGTGCGGTGTGAGGATTTTTATTACTATTTGCTTTGCTAGGGGATTCATTTATATAGCGTTAAAAGCAAAATAGAATATCATTAATTTAACTGAATTATTCGTACGAACGATCGGTACAAATAGCTAGATCCACTAGGCATAGTGTACTTGTTAATGATAATACCTACATACTATCTTTAAGACGAAATAGCAATCCAAAAACGGGAGGTTTACCCATGATATTTTAAAATTATTTTTATATGAATACCGCACAAGAGTCTCAACTGCTCCCAACCGTCTAGAGCCAGGAGACTATGTCATCCCCAAATAGGGTATGTTGTGAGGTTGAAGGTAGTGAGGAGGGGAAGGAGATTGGGGAAAAGGAATGTTGGGAAGTACCAGGGTATCCAGATCTGGTCACCAAACACGGCTAAACCCATTTTAAGCAACGTTTAGATTCTGAATGGTGGTCTTTCACCAGGGTGGTACTTAGAGTATCTACCACTCTGAAACGTGGCGCAGACATACTTTTTTATTATTTCTATATGAATTAAATTTGTTATGAAACACATTAATTAAATAAAAGTTATTGGCGCACGCCGGGTTTGAACCCGCGACCTTTGGATTCGTAGTCGAGCGTCTTACCTTTCGACCATGGAGGCCGTAGATACCCATTTAAAATAATCTTGATCAATCTGTATCAAGGATATCAAATGTTTTACAAAGATGGATTCAGAATATGAGTTATTCATATTTTATAGAATGATAAAAACTGACCTTTTTTCATTATTTAATTTTTTTTTTTTTTGCGACAAGATATAAGATAATTATTAGAATCTTTTGCACAGTGTATTACAAAATAAACATATGAACTGTTCTACACCAAAAATAACAAGGTTCTTGTGTTTTTTGAGGGAATTTCGCTCAAATAATATAAAAAAAGTGTTTAGTTTTTACAATACAGCAGAGGAAAATACTAAGTATTTGTGTAAAATTAGTTATAGTTATAAATGTTAGTTCACAATGATAACACATGGTTTGTAGAATAATAATTTAAATAAATAAGTTAAATTAAAAATAAAAAAGTTATTATTCTCAACGTAAAATAATTTCCAAATCGTTTTTCAGAAATAAAGTAAACGGTAATGACCAGAAATTATTTTTCAGTGGGATGAATTAGTTACTTCCCTAGATATTCTTTGAAAAACATTTGAGATTATATTAAAACGTTTATCATAATTAATTAAAATAAACACCTCGGGCAGAATACCCTTCAAGGCCTGCTACAGAAAACTCGACCCTACGACCTTCATATACGCCCATCGTTTTTTATCCCGCTTTTTTATTAGAACGTTTATGGCTCATACGCCGCCAGAGAGTCGACGCGTCGACGGGTGAAGACGATGACTCTGCACCTATCGCCAGCGTGCGAATTTTTATTAATTTTAACGCATCCCCAATTGGGGAATATTTTGAAGCAGAAGGTAGTGGAAAAGAAGGAGATAGGGGAAAGAAAGATTTAAAAATATATATAGTGAATACCGCACAAGAGTCCGAACTGCTCCCAACCGTCTAGAGCCAGTGAGACTATGGCATCTCCAATTGGGATATTTTGTGATGCTGAAGGTAGTGGGGAGGGGAAAGAGATGGGAAGAAGAGGGTTGGGAAGTACTTTGGAATAACCTTGGCTAGTACCTGGTCATTCGCCAAAAGCGCGCCCGACACGTGTACACGGTTGACATTCAATACATGAGAACGGGTCGCTTTAACGACTCGTTCTTATGTTCAACAGCTCGGCTATGGAATGATTTGATTTCAACATGGGCCTCTTCAAGACCCAAGTTCACGCCTTTCTTTCCTTAAAAAGACCCTCCACACAGCATCTCAAAAGATGACATAGTCCCTAAGAGAACATTATATCCTTCAAGGCCTCCTATGTGGAGTTTTTGTAATTTTTTTTTAATGTTTCAGTTCTGGTCACCAAAGACGGTTAAAGCCATTCAAATCAACGTTCCATTTCAAAATGTTAATATTTAATCAGGGCGATTTTTAGAGTACCACTCTGGAACGTGCCGCAAATATACTAAATATTATTTTAGATGAATTAAAATGCGAAATAGCACTCAGTGATAAAATTTAATTTATTTTACGCACACTGGGACATGAACCCGAATCCTTGGATTCGTAGAACACCTGAATCAATCGATCACGGAGGCCGTGGGAGATTAAATTTAGAATCCAATGTATAAATGTATATACTCTAGTATAAATCTCTCAATTTCATACTGAATTTAGTGTAGGTATCGTGCATTTCAATTCTTCAACTCTTATATTAATGTATACAACAATGGGGGTGCAAGCCTCTGCCTCGTTGGATGCAGCGCTCATCTATCACGTCTCGCACCACAACCATCAACCCCCCTCTCTGCAACCTCTCCCACCCTGCTACCCTTTTAGTTACAGAGGTTGTATTCCTAAATCACCTAGTTAAGCCTTTAGCTGGAAGGCAACGAACCCGACAATTTATTTCAAAATAAGTCCGAATTTAAAAAAATGTACCAACTTAATTTGTAATTGAATCATTTAGACACATGGCAAAACATACTCGATAAAGTTCAATATTTAGTAAACTTATATACACTTTTAGTAACCATTTTTTGTTAAAAAATTAAGGGTTTTAATGTCTATAGTATTCTGTTTATATTGGTCATTATTTTGCAAATTTAGAACCGTTATGTATGTCAACACAAAAACCATTAGTTTAAGGAAGACAAACATATTTATAATATATTCATTATAATCTAAAAGATTTTATTTTAGAGAACGAATGGGGATTGATCGATTGATGTAGAAAAAGCAAGTATCCACTAGGCATAATATTATTGGTGATGACAATAAGAACAAACTAGAATATATATAAACATATGGATATGTAAAAATCAGCTAAATTTTAAGTTATTATGAAATAGTGATTGTGTCCTGCCAGAAGTGATCTGACAGGTAAGTTTGTTGCTGCATATTAATATTAAAATTTGTACAGCGCCCTTGAGGTGATTTTTTACAAAAACCGCGCTATACAAATTATGTGAATATTATTATACTATCTTTGAGGCAATGCGGATATCTGGAAAGAATGAAAGGCATCAGGTAAGCGCAAGGAATAGGATTAAGAAAGGGACGCTTAGATGGTTTGGGCACGCAAAAATGAATCGAAAAAGAAGTCGGGGTCGCCCGAGGAGGACTTGACATGATTGAGTGAATCAAATACTTAGGCCAGGCGCGCACGGGTGACTTTTGTCACGGCAACAGTTTTGTCACCATCTCCAAATCTATTGGAGAGTATGGAGGTTCGCGCACGCAGCGACGTGACATTAGGGTGACTTTTTAGTTCCACTGGCCGGCGACTTTGTGTCTGTAGAGAGTACTTTTGTTTGTGCGCTCGCGCACAAGTGACAAAATGTCAATCGGTGACCCATCCGCCTGTTCGAAATCCATTGCCGGAAGGAAAGAGTGACGGGTGACAGTCGTTCACCGTGCTCGATTGGAATACAGTGACAGTGACGAAACTGTTGCCACGTCAAGAGTCAGAATAACAGAAGAGTATGTATGAGACGATGTTTGAATGTGAATGAAGTAATTGTGTACCAAAACAGAGTGGTATGGCGATCCATCTTGTGCAAAAAAATCCGTTGACCTAGAAATTCCAGTAAGAAAACTGCCTTAATTTCATTCCATTAGAGCCTAGTTTTAGAAAGATTTTTCTGTTTCAGCACCAACGTCTGCCCCTCTTTAGTTAACAAATAAATTTCGGCATTGATCTCCGGGCACAGTCTATAATAACACGTTTCACTATTTTACACGTTAATTATTTCTTGAGTAGGTCTCAAATTCACTCTTATTATACAACATACAACATACAGCAAAGAGCAAAGCTAAAGCTTCTCGTAAACTGTGTGCAGCAACATTATCCGGTGGATACTTCTAGATTCCGTGTAAAAAGCAAGTCGTGAAATAATCCTCTAGTGTAATAACATTGCCCCGCTCCTAGATAAGTGTTTTGCAATATTCTTATTAAATGTATATTGCAGGATATTACCGGACGATTTGATCGGCTCTCACGGGCTTTGGTTGGCGTTCGTCTCGCTCGACCGGGTGATTCCGGACACTAGAAAAAAATATCCACACTATGAATAAAAAAATCTTATTCCAGTTTTGAAATGCAATAGTAATTTTATTAAGCTGCGTTCTTTGAAATATATAATAAATTTATAGTTATTGTTAAATGCACGAGGGGGCATTATGATTGGTATTGAGTTTTTATTAATATTATAATACATTTTCTATATACGACAAAATAGTTGCCTACGCACAAAGACGTAACACTAATTTAAGAACAAATCACCCTTATTTATTTACTTATAATGGGTTTTAACCTTGGAATAATAATATATGTAGAGAGAGCTAATTCTTTTTACCCAACTTATACAAATTTGGAATAAATCACCTTCTCCGGGTTTTTCCGTCGTGCGCCATGAGAAAGAGGGACAACAAAAATGTCCCAAATTATCACACCGCTTTAAAGTATTGTTAGAATGTTTCTTCGTGTCCCACGTCTCCGTTGACTCCCCCCACACGTTTTAATATGCGATATAAATGGACATAACTCAACGTTTTCTTAGGTTATATGCTATATTTTTGTTTATAACAATTCTGTGAAAAAGTGGTAATACGAATAAATAAAAACATTATGTCGACATGTGCTATGAATGGATGTAAAAATACCCTAGCCCTGGTCTTAGCCACGCCCAGGTCTAGCCGAGTCAGGCAAAACTCATAAAACTGACTTCAGCAGCGCTCCCTCTTATATATTATTGCTCTGAGGTTTTAACAGTCTGTGTAATCCAGTTATAAAAACTCAGTGTACAAATGTAAACAAAAATAGTACAAATACAAAGGATACATTAAATATAAAATCACACAAACTCTGTCAATGAAAAATAATAAAAAAAGATAAACATAGAGACACTCTAGAAAGAAATCAGTGAGTGACGTTCCAAAAAAATTAAAGAAGACTTCAAAATAAATCAAATATTCATTAACATTCGTCCATGTTCTATTAATTGGGTAAAAAACAAAAACCCTTTATTTACACTTAGGTGAAGTAAATACATAGAAAAAAACATAAATTTCACTAAGTGTTTGTATAAGTAAGGCGAGAATTTACGCTGATGATAAGCGCAGATCCGACGTCTCTACCTTACGACTCTCGAGCGCTGAGCCGAAAATGACCTAAAGCAAAAGGTGGGCTAAAAACAAATGTTGTTCTGCCCGATGTGTTTATTTTAACCAATTCTGATAAAACAAATTACTATGTAATATTTTCCCAGGAATATCTCAGAAAGTAACTAATTCATGGCACAGAGAAATAAAATCTGGTCCTTGGTGCTTTTTTAAAATAGTATAATATTTTGCGCATTCCGGGTTTCAAACCCTAGTCCTCTAGATGGAGAGCCAGAATGTGAAGCGCTCGGTTACGTAAGTCGCTATAAAATTTTAAAACAACGTAAATATTTCGAAGATATATTATCGATTAATACTTTCTGATCATCTGGTTGAAACTTAAATATACGTTAAATGTTTCTTTTCCTCCACTAAAGAGCCGCTATCGAGTTATTGTTGAGTGAGGCTAAACTATATGGAAACCTTAATTTGATGATAGGTATTACGGCCCAAGAAGTTTCCTTCAGCCTACGATATTTTATTTTATATATAAGTATCAATTGATAAGATTTTTTTTTCATACTTGAAAATCTGCCTTTTTTCATCTAAATAGTTGTCACTTTTTTTTTTTATTTCGACATGTAACAAGTTGAACGATTTGGGAATTGAATGCCCTTTAACCCGGCGCCAACGACGTAAAAAAATTACCTGAACGATGACACCGGGTCAGCATTAATTTATTTTTGAATTAAACTTTTATTAACTTTCCAGCTTCACTCCTACCTTTACTCATAAAGATCTTCCACAAAGCATGAACACATTTGCACAATTAACTTTGAAAACCCTATTGCGTATTTTTCAATTAAGGTAAAGTTTAATTAATATTAATAGGAATCAATAATTTTATACAATTTAAAAGAGAGCATACAAGATCGTCAGCAGCTTCATCATCCAGAGATATGGAACTAGTGACATGTTCGCAGTACAGAATCAACTCTGAATCCAGTTTTGAAAAACCAGCTTCTTCTCAACCTTCCTCTACCCCATCTCATTTCCTTCCTTACTACTTTCAGCCTCACAACATACCCTAATTAGGCATACGGTAGTCTCACTGGCTCTAGACGTTTGGGAGCAGTTAGAACTCTTTGCGGTACTAACTATATAAAAATAACAATCAAATGCTCTGGACATATGTAAATTGGGCATGCATAACAAGTACGTTGTCGTCGATGGAAAGGCAAAGCGACACTTTTTTTCAAAAATGAGTAAAATATGCAGATTCGCTCAGTTATTTTTTCTGCATCGAATGCTTTGACTCTCATTTGATTCTGAAGATTTTTGTGGCCCTTTAGCCATCTAAAACATATTTACCATTTGGGAGAAAGCTCGACCCAAGTGACACAAGTTTGAAACTTTTTAAGCTTTTTGTCGCTTCAGGTACCGTGAGAGCATTGATTAACTTTTTTCTTAAATCCAACCAGGTACTGAAGATTTATGAATTTAATTAGACATTTTATTTGAAAAAATTTCAAATGCTCCGGTGTAAACTTACCCAAAATGGCTCTTCAGCCTTTTTCCTTTCGGCGACGATTTGCTAATCCTTTATTCCGGGTAGAAAGGGGGTTTAAGGCTGTCTATCTTCAGCTAAACAAAAGTTAAATGTAAGTTGGGCGTAAAAAAAAACCGCTTAAAATCACCTCGGGTCAATATGACCCATCGTCATTGGCACCAGGTTAATTCATCTCCGTAAAAAGTAAGTGAAGTAAATGCCGTGTTTGTATATGCCTACTAAACAAGCTTTATAACAGTTTCACTTGGTGGTCAACGCAACCCATGGTTTGGGGGCTCATCAAAACAGCGAAAAAACCAAACCTAACCGTAGTTGTTCGTTGCGGTTGTTCTTGAATCGGCAGTGGGAAGTCACACCTGCCTTCTTCAGGCTGTAGTACCAGCAGCCGCAACTACCTGCCCGTTCCAGCCTGCTGCTTCAACTAAAGACCATTAAAGACATCCTCCGACCGACGCGGGACGTGCCCGACTATTTCAATCATCCGCACAAATCGAACACGTAAACATTTCTCATCGCGGTAATCTACCGGCCGATATTATTATTTATCAATTGGAACCAAGTTGGGAGGAACAGATCCAAGCCACAATAAAGATACATTAAACTTTAGAACACATCCGACGAACAGCACCACAAAATTTAAGGCTGTAAATGAACTTTACCTTTCAACCCTTAATTTTTTTATTAATAAAAGCTTGAGCAAAAAAAAACGGTTTGACGGAGAAATCTGACAATATTTGCTTTACATCTTTCTGTGGTAATACGCTCGACTAAGAATTCAAAGGTCACAGGTTCAAATCCAGCATGCGCAAATTATTTTTTATTCAATTAATACGTGTCATAACACATTTTATTTCTTATAAATTTATATAGGTATACTCGTATTCAATTCTATATTTGCGGCACGTTCCAGAGCGGTAAATACTCTAAGGATCACCCTGGTGAAAGACTACCGTTCAGAATCGAAACGTCGCTTGAAATGGCTTTAGCCGTGCTTGGTAACTAGATTGGAATAACCAGGTACTTCCCAACCTTCCTCTTCCCCATATCCTTCCCTTCTCCACCACCTTTAGCCTCAAAAGATACCCCCTTTGGAGATGCTATAGTCTCGCTAACTCTAGACAGTTGGCACTCTTGTACAGTATTCACTATAAAAAATATGTATTAAAAATGTATTTTTTAAATATGTACAACCATTTTCAGCTCGCAATGTAATTTCCGATCATATGCTATGGAGTCTACGATATATCTACAAAACCGTAGCATTTAATATAAAACTCCAAATTCTTTGTACGATATTTACTTTATAGTGAAAACGATTTTAAAAGAATTGCTTTAGAATATAAGGCATATACGAGTATGGTACTAACTAATGATTACTGATAGAAAGTTCCTTTATTTGTGAAAATTAATAGCTTCGCGGCTTGTAATAATAATTTATAATCTTAGAAATACTATCATCATTTCATAAAATCCAATTAGTATTTCAGAAAACGGTTTGTTTACCAATGAAAACATCGATTATCTCATTTTCCTGATTTTCAACTCCATTACACTGTACTAACACTCTATTAACTTAACCTATTAAGGGGTGCTTTTATTTCTCAAAATTACTGCAAAAAACGAATCAATATCACATAAATAACCCAACTTACAGATAGTCAAATTGACATGCAAAGCATTTTTTTTTTGCTTTATATCTTAACAAAATATGGCTTGGATGTTTCTTGCAAAGTTGCATCCAATTTGTGTTCGATAAATGGCTTCCTTCTGCAGATTTTACGAACCGCATTGGCGCATCAGAAGACATTCCAAGAAAAGTGACAAGAGGAATTGAAATTCATAAAGTAACCTCTGCTCTCTCTGATAAGGCAGTATAATTCGATATGCATATTTTTTATGGGAAACCGTAAAAGAATTCTATAATTCCGAACCATTGAGACGGAAGATGGGAAGCGGCTGACTATTATTCAGATCTAGTCATTAAAAATAACTAAACTATTATCATCGTTTCGATTTCCAATAGTGGTTTTTTCCAGAGCTATCCTGTCGGACTCCGTGGTCGATTGGTAAGACTCTTGATTACGACTCCAGAGGTCGCTGGATAAAGCCCGACGTGCGCAAATAAATTTTATTCAATTAATATGTGTCATAACACATTTCATTAATATAAAATAATTTATAGTATATTTGCTGCACGTTTCAGAGTAGTAAATACATTAAGTATCATCCTGGTGAAAGAACACCATTCAGAATTAAAACGTTGCTTAAAATGGCTTTGACCGCGTTTTGTGACCAGATCTGAATAGCCAGGTATTTCCCAACCTTCCTCTACCCCATTGCTTTCCTTTTCCCACTACCTTGGCCCTCACAACATACCTCAACTGGGGGTGCCATAGTCTTACTGGCTCTAAATGGCTGAGAGCAGGCGGGACTCTTGTACGGTGTTCATTATAAAAAAATATATTTAAAAAAAGCATGAATATAAATTCAATGAATCATGGATTCAATCTGCACTGAATATAGTCACAAGAAGGCTATAATACCATACCTCTCTTAAAAATACTAATGTCAAATTGTTCCACTGTGGTATATCTAGTTACTTAGTAAGGTTTTTGTCAGTTAATCATTTTCTCCGTGGTATTTCTGATCACCATTATACAAGATTATCTATTTCACGAATATTTAAAAGCCCATTAGGGCGTAAATAATAAAGTACATAAATAAATAAATATGCAATACATATAAGTCTTTGTGAATCTCAATCATGAATATTGAGTTATTGAAAGAATATTAAACACTGGACATATTACCGACATAACATATTTTTCATTTGTGTAACAGTTCTGTAATGACCCAACACGTCCTTTTCCACAAAACATCATAATAATAACACAAGAACTCGTATGAAAATAATATGTGCTTTACTTTTGCAGCTTATGCAGCTTTGGCCTTTTGCGGCCGCCGGGGTGATGATTGCAACGGGCCTTCACCGCATCCGGCCGTGGCTTTGGGAGGTGCTACCTACTACCTACTACCTAGTGCCTAGTGCCTACCCAGCAAGACTGTCCACCGAACTAGTGGTGACTTCTAAGGTAGGAGCTTTTAAATATACTTTATAACAATTTTTCCCGTCGTTGTCACATCGTTTGGCTACAATTTATACTGGAAAAGAATTTATCATATCAAAAGAGTGAGTGGAGTTCGGTACAGAGACGTAGTATTTATTTTATATTTTAAACAAGAACAAATGAAAAGAGACTTGAAAGGGTTTTCCCTTATAACTTTAAAATTTCAAACAAAACAAACTGAAAGGCCGATGGCGCACAATTCAACGAACGCTCACAGATATTTCGTACTTCGAACTCAAAGACCACACTGAGGGGGAACAACACGCAATCGGTATCAGGTCTTAAGACTAGGTTCTGGATCTCTGAATAAGTACTCAAAGACCTCACTGAAAGGGAACAACGCGCAATCAGTAATCAGGCCTTAAGACTTGTTCTGGCTCTCTGCTGTTTCAAGGACGAGCAGCGCCTTTTATAGGCCGGCGGGTAGCGGCCTTCAGCACGTAGTGGAAGTAGTAGATGAAATTCCCAGAATTGCGTCGGCAATTGCCCAATTGGAGTCCAGCCCTGGATCTACACAGCTTAACATTGCTAAAGAGGGACAGTGCTTTAGACGGGTGCGAGAAAGTATTTGGGGCCACGCGTCTTATCGCGTTACAACTTGTAATTATTATGGTTTTGTTGACTTTTAAAAAAACTTGAAACTAGTGGCGTTTTCTCCAAGGAAATAATATTGCTTCGACTTTCTAACGGGCCTAAAAAATAATTCGTATAAGACATACTACATAAAATTCATCATCAATATTCTTAATTAATTTTTGGGACGAAACTTCCATTCACTTTTCGGTATGCGGAACACGCTACAACCATACTTTTTCGAATTACACCAAACCTTTTTGGGTGACATTATTTGTGTGGCATTTAGACGAAAAAGATATCCGCAAAATTTTATTAACTTCTTAAATAATAGATTATTAAAGATGAGGAACGTAGTGGTCCAAAGCGAAGGGTTCTCAGCCAGGTATCGCGGGTTCAATCCTCAGTTAGATAAGTCATCCATCATTGCATAAGCAACATTCTCCGCTTTTACTGATGGAAGTAAGAGAAAATGAAATATTATCATGTTATTTGTAACATGATGATCTTTACTTCAACTTAAAACAGCTGAAAAAAGAGTTCTTATAGCTTTACCCCTTGCTTTACTGCATTCATTTGTTTTTTACAGTATTTGAAAACCTATCAAATAATAGTATTTTTATGAAACTGATTAAATATTGGTGCAAGTTACTAGTTATTGTGTAGGTTTGGATGTCAAATATTTGAGATCAAACTAAAAAAGACGAATTCTGTGATACATACCTATGAAAACTGTTTTTTTGGTCCTTTTGTTCTTCGGTTGAAGCATCTATTAACTGCACATAAAGCCATATAGTGTTTTTGAAGATTGCACTAAATTCTCTTAAGTTATGATATTTTTACGCACATTTTATTCTCGAATCGACTGACATAAGTCATAAGTGTGAAGTTCGTCGACATCATGAACTGATTACACGGCGTTTGGCCCGCCCCAAATTGTATCTTTTTTACAGAAATTATTTGTCTCTTTTTCTCATACGTTTATAGAACCGAGCATAAATGGAGAACTGTGTTTTGCGAGTATGTCAAGGATTTGATTCATATTAGGACGGTCTCTCTATATTTTTACTCTAATGATTGAACAGTATGTGATGATGCTTTTGAATTGGTCGGATTGTCCTTAGTCGTTAGTGTGGTATTAGAAGGTATTCTATTATTTCGATGTGTTACGCAGTTACAAATATTGATTAGACTTGAATAACCAGTGAAATGTTACCATTTGGTACTGATTTGTGAATTTCATTATGATGTGACAAAAATCTTTAAAACGCACTTTGAGTTCGGTCAATATTGTTGGCAAATAATAATTGTTTATCAAAATACACTTTAAAAGGTACTGTTTTCATGTTCCCTGTACAATGTTAGCTACACCAAAGTCCGTATCTTATAGTATGAACATTTGCTTCTTTTATTACTTTGAAATAAATAGTTGTATCTTGTTTTTCTCTCAGAGGGCATAATATGTTCTTTTTAATCTATGTTGTATTTTCACTAGCCTCAATAACAATAAGAAACTGCTTTAGGCCAGAACACTCTTCGTTCCTCGTTTTTTGGTATTTGTTAATTTGTGTTGTTCCGTGCACAGAGTCAGTGGCACAACAGTCAGGGGCATTTAGAATAATTTTATGGTAGCTTTATTAAAAAAAAATAGGCAATTTTGACGTGAAAACCGATAGAGGGATTCATCTGGTCCATAAACAGTTCGAGAAATCGGTGGGTGCCTTCGACTGTCAGAGATCATAACGTATTTAGACAACAGTACGTTCAAAGTGAATCGATGGTCGTTCTAAAGGCCTATTTCGGAAGGGTTTCACCAAGGCCACTTGTTATCAGTGCAGAGAGCAAATGGCCGAGCTTTCGGTGCTTTGGTCAAACTGGTCGTAGAGCACATCTGAAATTATTTGTGTGGAACCTAAATTATACGAATTTAATGTCCCGCGGCTGCTAAAATTATTTTAAAAGTTTTATTCAGTTAACGACCTAAATACAAGTTGATTGTGATTGAGTTTTTTTAAAGTGTATTAACCTTAAAACCTACGACGAAAAAATGTTAAGTACATTGATGTTTTCACATAAAATGATGAACAACTAGTTACCAAAATATTTTTCTGACAACATTATCTAAAACGTGACAGGACATGAACAAAAATGGATTAAAAAAAAGAATAAAACCAATAAATAAAATAGTGTAATTTATAAAGAGATGAAATGTTATAATGCGCTGCCGGAAACCATCAAAATTATACCAATTAACAAATTTAAAATAGCCTGTCAAAACCACTTAAAATTCATCAGTTATATCAAGTAGTATATAAGTTATGACATTATTATTAAGTCAAAAAGACTATTCATTATAATTAGATACTTTGTAAACTTTAATGTACAAGTAACTTATTTAAAATAAAATGAATAAAACTAAATAAAGTACGAAAAGCTCTTCTATTCTTCGGAAACGGGTTAGAATTTACTTTTGACCTCTAAAGCGATGATAATTTTAGTTATTTTGGGTCAAAACACGCATTGATTTTGGGACGTAGGAATTCGTTAAATGTTTTCTTTCACATGAGTCAAGACCATGAATAAGTTAAACATTGTAATCATTTTGATTTATTTCTTCAAATTTTCCTTAAAGCTTGACCGGTTAGTACTTGAGAAGACTAACGCGTCGGATTCCCACCCGAGCATCGTGGGTTCAATTCTTCTGCTAGCTAAGTCCTCCATCGTTGCACAAGCAACATTTCCGCTTGTTATGATTGAAGTAAGGAGTTTTTCAAATATTTTTAGGTTATTCGTAACCCGAGAATGTTTGCATTTCTTTAAAAAAAAATGAAAATCAATTATTTTCACGTGAATCTTATAAAACTAAATAAAACACGTAACCTTTTTTTATAACCACTTTATCATTTAATATTACGTCTACCGGTTTTGGAAGTACCCTTTCATCATCAGGACAATATTAAAATGGGGTACTTTCGAAACTGGTAGACGTAATATTAAATAAAAAAGTGGTTATAAACAAAGTTTATGTGTTTTATTTATAAATATTGCAAGCCACAAAATAAATGCTCTTTACCGATACGGAATATCTTATAAAACTACTTTAAAAATACAAAAAAATATTTTTTTACCAATTAAAAAAAGTAATTAATCCTCAAAAATTCACATGGCGTGGTAGGAAAAGTTTAATTTATATTGAAAACTATTTTATTTCAAGCGTCTGATCCAAAATAGGTGTTATTATATGTGTCATGAGATTTAATGTCAATAATAAGATAATCTTTCTATGTAGGTAAGAACTTTGAAATCCTAGTTTTATCGTGAGAATCAATTTAAGATTAGTTTCTAAACAAAATACCATCATCACCGAGTATAAAATTTGAAAAAAAAAACACGGGAATGCGCATCTCTATCAAATATTTCACACCATAAATATGTAGGCAGGTATGGAAATTCAACCACTTCTCGACTCCTAAGCGATGAGCACACCTAACCTACCCACCTACTGAACACGACCAATCACGCAAGCCTCATTATTTCATTTACTTTTAAATGCAGAGATTTAAATTTAGGACTACCTTTGTCAGAAGGATAATGATGCTCGTGAACACACGAATATAAAATTGCTAATTCTACGTAAAACTTGCCCATCATTTTTTAAAGATATTCTATTTAAGTGTTAGGACTACCAATTTCAGAATCAACCATTAGGAATAGGTGGAATGTTAATGTTTTTCGGTGTAATGACGTCATGTTGAATGTACGAATCAATAATATAATCAATCAATAAAAAAACAAATTAATTTGTCTATGCAAAATCAAGAGGAATTTTCCATTTGTATTTTTTTTTATAGTTAATACCGCTCTCAACCGTCTAGAGTCAGTGAGACTATGGCATCCCTAATTGGGCTATGTTGTGAAGCTGAAGTTAGCGGGGAGGGGAAGGAAAAGAGATGGGAAAAAGGAAGGTCGAGAAGAACCAAGCCATTTCAAGTAACGTTTCGATTCTGAATGGCGGTCTTTCACCAGGCGGATACTAATATCTACCACTCTGGAACGTGCCGAAAAATACTATATTAAATATGATTTTAACATGAATGAAATGTGTTGTGGCACATATTGATTAAACCAAAGTTATTTTAGCACGTCGGCTTAAACCCGCGACCTCTGGATTCGTAGTCGAGCGTGTTACTACTCGACCATGGAGGCCGTCGTATTAAGCTGTTGATTCAATTGAACGCTTTTACAAAATAAGAGTATATGACATGCAGTTCTTTCTATGATGAGGTTTCTACGATTCTCTTCATCAGCGTCCTGCCTTAAAAGCTTCTAAGCTTTCGGGGCCAAGCAGCATACAACTCTGCAACGGAGGTTGTCTCGCGGAGGTGTTAGGTCGGTTATGTTTGCTTTCAAGAGACCTAGATTACAGTATTGTTAATTCAAGAGACCTAGATTACAGTATTGTTAAATAATGGTGATTATAAACCTGCCACTAGCTAGGTACAATATAATAATTTGTTCATTATACGGTGTCTGGAAACTCGCGGTACAAGCAGCATACTGGTAAATCTACATAACAATTTGAGTCGATTTTGTTAAATTTCATTTTAGAGTAATTCAAGTCCAAAGTTGGATTTTTTTGGTCAAATTCAAAATATTCGCTCACATAATGGGTTTATCAACAATTGTTTATTTAAAGGAATGAAATAATAACTTTGTATTAGACCGAGGATATTATTTTATTTTTTATGACCGACGGGTTTCACTTAGCATAATTATCATCAAGGTACACAATAACGATTTTGTGCCCTGATGATGCTTAGGCTAAGCGAAATCCGTCAGTTATAAAAAATAAAATAATATCCGTGGTCTCATAAAAAATTATTTTTTCATTTCTTTAAATATGTCAAACAACTAAGTAATTGCTTTCTACGAAAATATAACTATTTAGTGCCATTTTTGGGAATGCTGTGAGGAGGGTTTTTTAAGGAAAGGAAGGAGTGAACCTGGGTCTCAAAGAGGCCCATGTTGTAGGAGAGAGAAAACACAGAGGCTAGTAAATCATTCCCAAGCCGAGCTGTTGAACACAAGAACGAGTCGTAGAAGCGACCCGTTCTCATGTGTCGAATGTCAACCGTGTATAAATATTGGGTGCGCGTTTGTCGAGTTTCCCGGCTGTGCACCGGTGCCAAAGGAATCAATGACGCAAGTTCCTCGGAGCATCTTCCATTGAAACAGTTTCTTAAACTTAGAATTGTCGAAAAAAACGTTTTTTTTTTGTTGTAGTTGTAAAACTGCTGAAATCGAAAAAAAAAAGTTTGCTGGGTTATCTACATGCAACATATTTCATCACATTGTTCTTTTGTACCGTAAGTTTGTGGACACCATGTATGATATTCTTTGAACGAAGGACTGATTCTTAAAACAACGTGTGAACTTCAAATTTTAAGCCTTGATAATAATGGGCTTGAGTGCGATAAATCTTTTACCTTGCTTGATTTAGGGTTCTAACGATTTAGGGGTTACAAATTATTACGTCATGAATTTTTTTTATAAGACAATACATGAGTGTTGTTGAAAAAAATATTAAACACTCGACTTTTCGATAGTCAAATATGTAGAATTAGAAACTTACTTAGATATTTTACAGCCAGGCTGAAGGAGTAAACTCTGTTTTTAACCGTCATTTAAATCAAACATGATTGGTAGACATTGTTAGAGCCTTGTTATTGCTTTGTGAATGAGATTATTTAAAAAGTAAAGATCGATACTTCAACATTTAATCTACAAATTAAATCACTCAAAAAATATACATTAAGTTGATGCCAGTTTTTAACACCTATTTGGTGTTAAACATCATTATCAATGCTGGAAGTAGATATTTCTCCCAATATTGGTCCTATTCTAAAAAAATTCTAAAAAAACCTCAATTAGATCCCGAAGACTTAAATAACTATCGCCCCGTGTCAAACCTTCATTTCATTTCAAAAGTCCTAGAGAAAATTGTGATTCGGCAGATTACCGCCCATTTATCAAAAAACGAGCTTTTATCGAAACACCAGTCAGCGTACAGAAAGTTCCACTCTACAGAGACTGGGTTATTGCGCGTGTTGTCGGATCTGATACTTGCAAATGAATCAGGTAAGGTAGCTCTGCTGTCTCTACTTGATCTGAGTGCGGCATTTGATACTATTGACCATAACTTCCTTGTCAATAGATTGGAAAATACATTCGGACTTGGCGGTGAAATCAAACAGTGGATAAAATCTTACCTTTGCGATCGAACCCAATCTGTGCAAGTAGGTGGTAAGACCTCTCCATTTGTAACCCTCACTTCTGGAGTCCCTCAGGGTTCAGTGCTGGGACCCCTACTTTACATTTTGTTCATCAATGATGTTCCAAAAATTATCGAATCATTCGGACTTCTTTCCCACTGCTATGCTGACGATCAGCAAATCTATTTCTATTGTGCACCGAATGAGATAGACAAACTAAAAGATACCACTACCAAATGTATCTCCGCCATCACAGACTGGATGTCTTCGAATAAACTAAGACTAAATCCATCCAAAACAGAATTTCTCTGGACAGCAACAAAAAAACGCCAGTCAATAATAGATAAATCTCCTCTCATAACTTCTGGCTGTAGCATCATCCCTAAAAATAGCGTAAAACTCTTAGGTGTCACTCTAGATGCCGATCTCTCACTAAAATCCCAAATAAATAAAACAGTGAGTGCAGGTTTCTTTCACCTGCGTCAAATTAAATCGATAAGAAGAAATATTACGTCTAATGCCACAAAGATGTTGGTAAATTCTTACGTTGTGTCACGACTCGACTATTGCAATGGCATATATGCAAATCTCCCCAAAATACATACTGACAGACTTCAGTCAGTTTTTAACGCTGCAGCAAGGCTGATAACTGGCGTTTCCAAATATTCCCATATATCGCAACATCTTAAGAACCTTCATTGGCTTAAATGTCCTGAACGGATCCAATTCAAACTATGCTGGATGATCTTTAAGGCGAAACATGACATGGCGCCACCTTACTTGTCGGAACTGTGCATTCCAAGCGATACTAACACGAGACAAGTTACTCTTCGATCAGCATCTTCAACGGCCATAGGAAGACTCACTGTACCTAAACGCAATCCCAACACCAACTTCGGAGAGCGAGCTTTTGCCGTAGCAGGCCCCACAGCTTGGAATAACCTCCCTTCACATTTGCGAAAGATTGACAGCTCAATTGAGTTCAGAGCAAAACTAAAGACTCATCTTTTTAAATTATCATTCCCACTATAACGTAAATTTCCTTAACTAGAGTTTTGATCACTAAGTCCGAGTGCTATACATAGTTTATATATATAGTTAAATATTACTTACTTCATTTTTTTTATACCCTACGTCCGACAACACGGGCAACAACCATTATAAATATGTGCTAATTTTAATATGTTAGTTGTTAGTCACTATTTATAAGAATTAGGCATAAGTTAATATTAAGCCTTAGTTGTAATATTATGTTAATTATGATGTAAAGCGCCCTTGAGGTGATATCTCTGTCACGAAAACGGCGCTATATAAATCAGCCAATTATTATTATATTATTATTATTATGGTTTGATAAGAAACTCAATTTATCAAGCATATGGAAACTATTTCTAATAAAGCTTTGAAAATGTTAGGCTTTATTTTAGGAGTATCTAGTGACTTCAATAATATCAAAACATTGTAAATGTCAGTTGTAAGGAGTCATGTTGAGTATAATTCCACAGTTTTATCTCCAAACTATGATGTTCGTTCAAACACGATTGAAAGAATCCAACATAAATATTAGAATGGGTAACTCTAGAGAATGCCTGGATTACGATTACTAACTGACCTAATTGTATTCTGTAAATTTAATAAAACTGCCTGAACCTGAAAAATATTTACGATTTAACGTGCATGTTTAAAATTATTGACTCAATGTTTTATACCCCTGAATTGTTATATTTAATTGCATTTCATGTACCTGGCAGGACAGTTATAAGACAGTACCTACCATATTATTGTGACAATTCTATTTCAAAATCACAATATTTTACTCCTATGAGACGAATTCAACATCTGATACACAAATACTCCGATATTGTTGATATATTTAGTACGTCAATATCACAATATAAGCGTACCTTAGTACAGTTTTTATTCATCTAGTACAGCTTATTTATTTGACGAAACAATTTATCTTTATATGTACCTATATGTGCTTTTCAATACTATGTTAACTTTCTTGTACAATACTTTTTTTAATAATTTCTTCGTAGGTCTTGCTCTATATTACTATGGTTTTATTGAATATAGCAACATGTGTAATGTTATATATCGATCGTTAATTTCAACGGTTAAATTTAATGGCTAAAGGTATAATTAATCTTCTGAATGGTAAACGTACTTACCAAATGTGTAATTTAACATTACATTCACATTCATAATCATTATTTATATTGAAAAAATAAGTGTTCGAGAAGTCTAATAAGACGGAAAGTGGATTATAATTTGGGTTCCAGCATAATTTTCATATAAAAAAAAGAGTGTGAATATTTTAAGGTAATAACAATCTTTAATCATTCAAATTTATTCATTTTTACTTCCTGGAAATAACAGGGTGTACAAACATTCTTTAGAAGATATCTTGGTTTG
The DNA here is from genome assembly GCA_022651775.1 of Drusus annulatus. Taxonomy (NCBI): domain Eukaryota; kingdom Metazoa; phylum Arthropoda; class Insecta; order Trichoptera; family Limnephilidae; genus Drusus; species Drusus annulatus. Next base: position 1,340,142 of record JAGWCC010000011.1, read on the forward strand.
GTTAAATGTGCAGGGCTATAACTGCATTCCTCGCATACTGCGTACTCCCAATATGATGAAATGCACTCAGTTAAATAATAATAACTTACGGCGAATATCAAATCGAAGGCGAAATTGATTTTCATGATTCTAAAAAAGGGATCTTTAAATTATGTTATTTATTAGTAACAAATATTATTTCCTTTTCTTTGCATTAACAAGCCTGTTTAAATTCATACATTCTTTTCATCTGGATTTTTTACACCTTTAGCTTCTGGTAAATTGTTTTTTGATATACACATGGACTTATAAATGTTATACCCATTTCTAAAGATCGTTTCATGATTTATGATAACGATCATGATTTTAGATAGTCTTAATTTGCACACACATCTGTTATATACTATTTTCTCGTTGTTATATTAGGTTAGATAATTTAGTTTAAAGTGCACTTGAAGTGAACAATGGTGTCAATTCACTGTTATTATTTTGGAATTATTACGATTGGAATTTTTGCAGTTTTTTTTTTTATCTCCATAGCTGACGTTTGTTTTTTTAGGGAAACAAAAATACGATTCAGAATCTTGAATCCCTCATCAATATTCCTCGGGAAAAAAGGATGTATCAACCATCGACCCTTATCACTAGGGAAAAAAATATTCCAAAAGTATTCAGTTTGCAAATCAATGAAAAACAATTAGTTCTCTAGTCGTCCATAATGAAAGAAAGTTGGGTTTTTTTATGCAAACGTTCTATCAGTATGTAAGTAATTTAACCGAATTGGTAGCAGCTTTATAATTTTACACTAGCACATTAGTTTAGACGTCTTAAATACTATTCACCTCTTCTAAAGCAAAACAACTGTCACTATAACGTCACCTATCTATTCTTCTATGTTATTTTTCACCCTACTAAAAGTAAAATATACTTTTTAGGGACCAGATCTGAATAGCCAGGTACTTCCTGACCTTCCTCTCTCCCATCTTCTCCCCCTCCCCATTACCTATAGCCTCACGACATACCCCAATATTAGGGATGCCATACTCCCACTAGCTTCAGACAGTTAAGAGCGGTTGGGACTCTGGTTTGTTATTCACAAACACTTCCGTTCAAAAGAAGGTTCTAGTGTCACCCAGAACGAGAGTTTTTGCGATATCTTTAGTAAAAATAACTGAAATATTATGAATATATTTCTCTCTAGTTATTACCAAGAATCTACTATCTAAGATTGTGTTACATAATATTAAATGATTTATTTCAGTAAAACAGAACTGTGGGTGTAATACTCCGCCTGTCATATTGATTATATATATGAGTTATATTATAACAATGAAAGAGATAACATTAAAAATAACATAAAATAATAATTATCGAAGGCAGCAAACACTTTGTAGCTTGACATTATAATTTTAAATAAAAAATAATTTTGTTTTAAGCCACTTTATTTATACACATATAACAATTCGACCGGTTTCGGTTAGACTTAACCTTCATCAGGAACGTATAAGTATAAACTGATTGAACGTATAAGTATGATTGAACGTATAAGTATGATATGAACGTATAAGTATGACTGTTTATACTTATACGTTCCTGATGAAGGTTAAGTCTAACCGAAACCGGTCGAATTGTTATATGTGTATAAATAAAGTGGCTTAAAACAAAATTATTTTTTATTTAAAATTAAAATAATAATGTTTATAATAATAAAAGATCATAATGAAATTTTAAAAAATATGCAAAAAAAGATATTTTGCGGTGGCTCAAAGGAAACTCTCCATCTAGCATAATTAATAAGCAAGATTAAATAGAGTAACTACATCACCCCCTTCCGATCGTACGTTTGATTTTTTACTATCAGGTATGGAAAGATTTAAAAATATATAAAAAATGTATTACATATTTGCATCAAATATATTTTTAAAAAAATGAAATAATAAGATTTAAGACAATGTATAGCTTAAGCATCGGCAGTAAAAAAAAATAATTAAAATGTGTTGTCTTACACAAACTTATTATTTAATTTTTATTAAATATGTCAAACCACAAAGTGATTGCTTTCTGCGAAAACATTTTTTTAATTATTTGATGTTAGTTTGAGAACACGAAATTATTTCTCAAATTTATGAACATTTTAAAAAGAGTTAGCTCATCCAGTCAAGATCAGATATTTCAAAGGAACCAGGTTCACTGGAAGAAATTCGATATTATTCTTTACCCCTGATCCTCGAACAACATAACTCCAACCCGTGGCAATAAATCAACAGGAAGGCTCTCCTAATTGCGCCTCAATCAAAAATTTAAAACGAACGATTTATAGGGGTTGGACTCTGGGCTCGGACAATCTTGTAGCTAAATTGTTACAAGAAATAGCCTGATGAGTTTCATATCGGGCGTACCATTACAATTATCCCTGTAAAGAGCTGTGCTTTCATGCGAAGGTTCAAGTGGCTTAATTTATTAAGGCTACATTGTATTCGGATATTTTAAACTTAACAATAATTTACTGTATACTGAAAACTATATACTCATTATCATAAAATATTAATTATTCTTTTGTTACTTGTTATATTTACACTGCTTGCATTTTTAAAATCGTTTTTAATACTTGAATAATAATGTTAAATACTAACATGTTAACTGTCCTCAATCTAATTTCCTTTTATTTGCCTTAATAAATTTGTTAATATAAATTCATAATTTTCTTCTGAATTTTTAGACCCTTAGCTTCTAGTAAATTGTTTTCTTAATCGGTTGATGTACACGTGCACTGTTACACCCATATCTAAACCTTTTTCTTCCATGACTTATGATAGCGATAGTTTTAATCTGTATTCATATTATATTTTATTTTCTATTTGTTAGTTAGTCTTATTAGCTTATTTAATTAAGTATAAAGCGTACTTGAGGTGAAATATCGCAAAACTGCGCTATATAAGTTCGCTGTTATTATTAAATATTTTTTAACTCAAAGTAATAGTTGTGACCTAAACATCCAGACTACAAAAGCTGTACAAATTTCTTCTTACAGCTTAATAATAATAACAGCGAACTTATTTAGCGCAGTTTTGTGATATTTCACCTCAAGTGTGCTTGAGAGTTATTAGCAGGAAAAACAAATAGATTTTTTACTAATATGAATGTAATCAGATCAATATTTAGTTTAATTTAATTATTGTAGTCAAACTAATAATAGGTTTGGTTTAATTTGATTGGAAACTGGCAGAGGAAGGATGAAAGTAGACCGAATGCTGTAGAAATGAGATCCCTGAGACGAATGTGCGGTATAACCTTGTGTAACCGTGTTAAAAATGTGGATATCCGGAAAGAATGCAAGGCTGATGTAAGCGTAATGAATAGGATTGAGAAAGGGACGTTTAGATAATTTGGACATGTAGAGCGGATGAACGAAGAAAAAAAAAAAAAATAATATACGAAATGTGAAAGTGAATAGAAAAAGAAGTCGGGAAAGCCCGAGGAAGACATGGCACCATCAAGTGAATCGAAAACTTGAATCGGGCCATAAATTCATGAGAAACATTAAAAATTATTTCATGTTTAATGACAAAAGGGTCCCAACTGTCCAGAGCCAGTGGGACTATAGCATGCCCGATTAGGGTATGTTTTGATACTGAAGGGAGTAGAGAAGGGAAAGAGGTGTACAAGAAGAAGATTGGGAAGTAGCTATATATTCAGAGCTGGTCATCAAACACGGACAGTCTGAATAAATCATTTCGGATAATAATAATAATAATACCAAATGTACAATTTTAATAGCGCCGTTTTGTGGGAAAATCACCTCAAGGGCACTTGCTGATCCTTCATATTATTTAGTCAACCTAACAAGACTCTCCATGTAACCGGAATATGTTAAAAATATTTTGACTTCAACATCCATGCCGATATAATTTATGGAAGCGAATAAGTTGGTTATGTATGTGAATGATGCACAGACCGCTCTTCATGATAGATGGGCCCACGTGAAGGATACGGTCTGCCCCTTTACATCATGGCCGACATGTTGAATTCGAATGCTAGGATTTTCATGAATAATATTTTCCCAGTAAATTTTCCCAACGGGCCATTCCTTTTACGAGTACAGATTTTTTTGAATCCTTTCTCGTGCGAATCAATTTCTGGCGACTTTGAAATTTTTCGATTCGATTCGATCCGGCAGAATTGTGAATTTATCAATGTAAACTGACTGAAGTAGTCGAGTACGTCCGAGAAAGACATGAAACAATCAAGTGAAATAATCCCAACTGCTCCCAATAAGATTGAGGTATGTTGTAAGGCTGAAGATAGTAAGGAGGAAAAGGAGATGAGGAAGAGGAAGGTTAGAAAGGACCTGGCTAACGATATTTGATTAACAAACACGGCTAAAGCCATTTCAAGCAACGTTTTGATTATGAATGGTGGCCTTTTACCAGAGTGATCCTTAAAGTATCTACTACTCTGGAAATTGCGGCAAATATATCTATCTATTATTTTATATCAATTTAATGTGTTATGACACATATTAATTAAATAAAATTTATTTTCGCAAGCTGGGTTTGAACCCGTGACCTCTGGATTCGCAGTCGAGCGTCTTACCACTCGACCACGGAGGCCGTCAAAAGGTGAAAATATGTTTTCCGACCTGCAGTCAACAAGTCAAAGGTTACCTAGATGATAGACAATCTCCTATAGGATTGACCACCAGAAGAACAAAATACCATTACATGTTTGCTTTGTGACCATATAGCGCGACTAAATAAGTTTTGGAGAACAGGCAGAAAGATTATTGAGAAAATGATGACCGTTATTCAAAGCCATTCAAAGTCGAAAGTACAGATTAGAACGCGTGGTACATTTTATAATTCAATCTATACAAAGAGTCGCATAAAAAGCGAGTTGTAAAACTGATATCAAACAGGTCAGCTATTCCGAAACAGTGGTCGGCCAAATCGTTTTATAAAACCATAAAGCCGTATGGAAATATTCGATAGAACGTAATAAAAGGTGGTTGTAAAAATCGGATTAAATCTTGTACGTAACACCCAATCACAATCGGAAAGCAGTTTAAATCTTCTTCGCAAAAGGGGGTAAATCGCCACAAGGACTTATTTATATATTAAGGTTGTTTTCTAGGCGTTTTGATTTGGTGGCTTCGCTGAAATATTGACGTTTTATCCAGTGGCGACCGTGAAGTAGCCTTTTGGTACCACATAGCGTCGGAATGCCCGAAACCCTCATTACGTCTCTAAACTCCACTTCAGATCGAAAATCAATTGTAACGACCCCTGGATATTCTATTAGATATCTAAAAACCAATGACCACCAGCGAAATATAAAGAGATCGAGAACATTTTGTTGGCCCACAATTTAAGAATTGAAAATTGATTTTACCTAAAAACTAAATAAATCTGGGTTTTATTTTATTTATTTTTAAGAAAATTAGGATTCAGCAAAAATACACATTTTTGGCTTTCTAGTACAAGTAAAACTTTAAATTCTATACGGGTAGTTAGAAAAGAGTTTTCAGTGAATACAATTTTTTATACAGCAATGTTTTGAATTCTTTATGAAATGCATTCTAGAACTTTAGGTAAAACGTTAAAAAATGCCTTTGCTGGTTTTTTTCATAGGATTTACACTATTGCAGTTAAAAAAAATTATTCACAGGAAAACTCAGACATTTTTCACACAAAATATGCAGATAAATCAATTGTTGTATTGCTTATATTAGAATGCAACAAAGTTACGTTTAGAGTCATTATTGACATAGTGTGACAATATATAGTTTTATTTCAGTAACTTAACTAAGTAAATGAAGGGAGGGGAAGATGAAAAGGAACATGGGAATGGCAATGAGATAAAGGGAAGAAGAACAAGAGTAGATGGAAGGTTAGTTTCAGTGATCTAGTTTGGGTGCAGTCAGGCCTTGGATTTAAGTTTGACGTCACATATAGTCGAGTTAAAAATGACGATGTGGTAATAATTTAAGTTGAATTAATTTGTTAGTATTTAAATAAAAAAAGTTTTGTTTCGAATTGGTATTTCAACGATTTTCATAAATAATATGGTGTTTATCGGGATTATTTGTGAAATGTTCAGATTTTCCCTGTTTGGCAATCCACAATATGCGATGCGAAAGTGAATGAAAGAAGAAGTCGGGGACGCCCAAGGAAGACATTGTACGATCAAGTGAACCAAATACTTGAATTGGGCTATGTGAAGAGTCAAAAAAACAGAAGAGTATGTATGAATGAGAATGAAGCAAGGAGTCTGTGCCAAGACAGAGTTGAACGGCGGTCGGTCTCTCTGCCTACGCCTTCGGAGAAACGGTGTGATGTTTAGTTAGTTAGGCAACCTACAAGATGTGTATATTTAAAACATTGAAATAATGGATGTGACTATCATATTTTTTTATATGGATATCGTATGCCTTTAGCATTTGTGTTAGTTACATTGTAATTAGGATTCAATAACAATGTAGCCGAAATATTTAATACCTATGAAACCCTTACTTATATTAATAATGTCCATTTTAACGATGAAAGCAAGTAGCATCTTACTTGCTAACTTTTTTTTTAATTAAAGAAAACGATGCATATATTGTTTCGTTAAGTGTTTAAAAAAAGATATTAGACCAGAATTAAACCACTTATCGTAGCGGCGTCGGGTTTGTGACCACATGTGATCATACTATAAACTTCTCTGTCAAAAATAAGCCAGCCAAAAAATAATCTTTGATCTTCAAAGTGTAAAGTTAAATCTTCAAGCTTAGCATTAATGGGACTTGGACGAATTTAGTGGAAATCGATAAATGATGTCTTTGAACGACCTAGAGATAAAGCATGTTTTTGACAATCTAGACTAGACTCTAATCTAAAGGTAGAAAGAGGGTGCAAGATCGATATTATGAGAAGGATTGGCAGTGGAAATCAGGCATTTGTAGTATGATAAAATTTATTTGGTTAATGTTAACACTTAGATAATTTTCGTAGCGTATTTTTGTGAAATATTATCTAATGGGCGCTTAGCAAAATAGTTAAAAAATACCATATTTAAAAACTCTAATCAACTCTCCAGCTATATAAAGATGATAACAAATGATTTTTTAATGAAAAAACAGCATAAGGTTTTTTGGTGTATTCAAAATCGATCGTATGACTAAAAGCTCACATTGGCAAGGGCAAATATAAAACATTAATAATATTTCCCCGACATTAACCTGAATGCGGGTTTAACGACCTTTAACGACCGATAAATTTTATATTAATTCTAGCAAAAGCCATAAAAGTAATAGAAAAACTATGCACAAAAGGTTTAGAGCCTCTGGAAGCATATGACTGAATCTACGGTTATTACATTTTTTCACATCGATTTGCTTGAATGGTTTTCACAACTGGAATTACGAAAATTGAAAAAAACTACCCCTTTTATTGATGTATTGTAACTACCGGTTATCGCTGCGGTTATCTTCTCATAAAATTTGAGAATGTTCGGATCGAAGTTATTAAATTTTCATATTTTAGACATAAAAGTATCTGCATTGAAATCTTTAAGAAGCATCGCCTTATACATTTTCGATGCCTTATCACAATATCAAACATTTTTATTCAAAAGTAAGATCTAGTTTTCTGGTGGTTAATTTGCGGTGGAACTTCATTTTAATGATTTTAATAATACCAATTTTTTTACTTTATTCCACTATTTTTTTAAAATTTAAGACCTAACCGGTTTCGACTTATGACGGGCTTATGAACCATCTGAAGATGTCCGTCATAAGGTGAAACCGATCAGGTGTAAAAAAAAAATGGGATAAATTTAAAAATTTGGTATTATTAATATCATTAAAAGTAATATCTATTCTGCACATCAATAAATTAAAAATTTATATTTAGCCTTTACCTTTATGGTGGTTTGGGCATGTAGAACGAAAAAAAGAGTCTGAAAATAATATCCCATGTGAAAGTGAATGGAAGTAGAAGTTTGGGACGCCTGAGGAAGACATGATACGATCAGGTAAATCAAATACTTGAATCGGGCCATGTGAAGAGTTAGGATAACAGAAGAGTATGTATGAGATGATGTATGAATGCGAATGAAGCAAGGAGTTGGTGCCAAGACAGAGTTGTATGACAATCAGTCGTCTCTGTCTAGACCTGCGAGGAAATGGCGTAATGGTTAAATAGTTAGCTTACCTTTAAGATACTGAGAAGGGAGTTATTCCAACTTTCTTATAAAACCACATAGGTCTTTCAAGCTTTCGATTAGTCAAGCGTCGACTCTAGGCCCGTTTAAGCTTTTTTATATTTTTTTATCAGATGAAGAGCATAGCAACATGACCCTCATGCTTGTTGACCGGCAATCGGCGTTGAACGGGGACTGGTCAAATGTTAAAAATACAAATTGACGCAAATATTAATATAAGAGTATATATTCTTAATTTTTGTTTTTTTAAACTTTGATTTTAGTTTTCAAACATAATAGTTAATACAAAATAGAGATAGTATTACATTATATTGTAAAGTGTTGATATATATTAATAAATATTTTTTAATCTAAATTTTCATTTAAAAGATGTACTTTCATAAAAAAAGCTGTGCTTGTGTGTATGGAGGGTGTTATTTATTTAGTTACTAAGAAACTATTCTAATGATTTTTTTAAACATATATTTATTTAAGTTTTCGGTGTATTTTTTAATATATATTAATATTTTTGAATTTTTCTTAATCATTAAATTGTGACGATTGTTATGAGCTGAAACCAGTCAGGTCTAAGTAAAAAATAAGGGAATAAAGTTCAAAATTTTGTATTGCTAAATCAATAGATAAATTGTTAAATAAAAGGAATGCTTGAATCGGTGAGTCCAATTTGATTCACAATTTGGAGAAAGTTTTTAAAAATAAAAAATAAAACTTTATGATAATGTCTCTTAAGTGAGTTTTTAATGTGGCTAGTAAAAATAGATGGTCAACTTTATATAGCGCAGTTAAGCGGTTAAATCGTCTTAAGGGCAATTTCCATTGGTTATTGTAAGTTGGTAGACTTTCAATACAAAACACGCTGATATATAAAGCGGTGTAACTTTTCAATGAAGCTGCATCTACCTTAGATATATTTGGATGCACACACATAGAGTCCTGTCACTATCTCTTGGTGTACGTACAAGATTGACCGTTAGGTACCTAAGGACCCACATACTTTTAAATAAATTAATTACTGCACACATTTTTACACTTGCCATGTTCAATATTGATAGATCTTTTACCTGTTTACTATTGTATTTTTTCATTCATCAGGTTTTTTTTAAATTTACATTGAAATTATGTTTTAATTTTGCTCTCTTAAGATATTGGTGAATAACTGTATAAGGAGATGTATAAATAAAAAGGTGTGTATTAATTATTGAAATAATATCAATTATCTCCAACGTAAATATGATACAGAAAAAAATAACGGTTGCGACTGAGACTCGAACTCGGAACCTCTACTCTATCCGGGAGTAACGCTTCTGCCAATTGAGCCACCAAGACCTTATAAGAAATCGGCAATTTTAATCGATCTCATTATTCATTTGAAAATTATTGATGTATATTGTTTTCAATTTTTCTTCTGATTTGGCTACCATCTTTGTATGGTAAGAATAATTGTAATTTATCGTTATTTTTTAATCACCTTTTCGATTGATGTTTTGTATCTTTCAATGCATATTATCTGTTTCCTTCTCTCTATTCATTTGTTTAAATTAAAATGTTATTCTATTGTTTTCTCATTGTTTTGTTATTTTATTTTATTTATATAACCGCGCAATGTGTATTTTTATTTAGCTTAATTTTGTACCTTGATGATTTTCAGGCTAAGCGAAAAAAGGTCAGTGATAAAAATTAAATTAATATTTGTGGTATTTTACAAAGTTGTTTTTTCATTTCCTTAAAAATGATAAGCATAAAAGCTTCAAAGTTAATTCTAATTTGAAAAACCATTCAATTTCTTTTAAGGTTTATCTAAACTTTTTGTTTCAATGCTCTATCCTTAGCTTCGCTAAATTCATGCGATATGGTTTAACCAGTCCATTCAACGCACCAGACTTGGCCGACTAGATTATAAAAGCTTTATAAACTCTCCGAAACTAACTATTGCGGGTATCTCGATAGATTCATCTCTTAAATAACATTGTTTTATTTTTAAGTAGCCAGGAAAAAAAAGATAATTTTTCAATTCGTGGTATTTCCCCGCATTACATAAATTATGCACTGCGACAGCCCTGTCTCGCGGGATAATTTGTCAGGTGGACAGAAGCAAGTTTGGAGACGTATCATTATGGCAACCCTAATTCACAGAGGACAAATAATTGGGTTTTTATGCCGGGCAACACTACTACCAAATTGGAAAATAATGACAGGCTTTTTGTTAATAACAAAGCACGGTAAATGTTTAAACTCCGAACGGTCTCAGCTTGTGAACAATTTTAAGGATCGTACTATTTAGTTTTGGATCTTCTTTCCGCCCCTTTAGAAGTATGTTATGGGCGTATCTGTGTGCCCCGAGTAAGTTCAATTTTACCTTCCTTCCGGTGAAGTCGGCGGCCTTCGAGGTCGAGCGGTTGAGATGCTCGACGGTGAATCCAAAGGTCATGGGTTCAAATCTCGGCGTGCTTAAATAAATGTAATTTGTATTAATATTTTTTTTATTATGGTCTTAAAGTTTATTTAACTCCATTTTAATTTTTAGGTTTTCTTAAATTTTATTTAAACAATAATTATTATTATTTTTAATTTAAAAAAAAAACAATTTTCAGTTAAAAGCTCTGCGATATTAATATTTTTACGCGTGACAGCTGTTTCGCCTTCTGAGGGCAAACAGACAGGCAGACAGTTTGATAATGCCCTCAGAATATAGATATATATATATATATATATATATATATATATATATATATATATATATATATATATATATATAAATATATATCGCATTATTGAAATCTACTGACGATTACTCAAAACTGTTTTATGATAAAATCAATGCTTGCGATGTAAAGAGAGTTTATGGTGTAAAAAATAGGTTTTTTGTTGATTTTATGGATTCTTTCGTAATCCTCTAACTAGCTAGAGCTTTTACAAATACCCCTCATATGATCTCTCTACCTAATACTACGGCTCACAGGCCTTATTACTATCACTATGGTTTCATTTATTTGATTAAATTTCAGTTTGCATCAATGAGTTCTTAGGGGAAAGGTCTTAACTGAATAAAAAAACCCTAAGCAAGAAAAAGATGAAAAGGATGTACAATTAGTTCTTAACTTTTTAACGAAATTATTGATGTATTTGCTGCCGAAAATCGTTTTTAGTTTGAACGGAGATTTTAAGGATTTTTTTAGTTTTTGTGGCGCACTGCACGGATTGCTGAATAATCTTCATACGAAAATTGAAATTTAATAAAAAAATGTTTTCGACTACAGCATCGATATTTACGTTTATTTCAATCTTTACACTCTAGCACGCTAAAACATCACGAGCCGCCACTGGCAACGAGAGGAAAAGTGCAATGCCCCGTATTGTTCGCGTACTCGATTATCCGAAATTACGCGCTAAACAGGTTGGTGAAATTGCGGAAGCCTCAACCTTAATGGCCGCTTTCACCAATATTACCAATGAAATCGGGAATCGTTTCTTATTTACTCATTGTGAATGTATTCTTAAGTTGGGGTGTTTCAAATAACATCCCATTTGATGACCGTAAAGTCGTCAATCAGTGCCATTTTTATTTTTCGATATTTGATTTTTTTCGATTCTTATCCCTTTTTAATTTCGATCAAAATATGACAGGCTGACAAGCACGATAACATGACCCTTATAAATTACAGTTGATCAAAATTTGATCAAAAGCTGAAACCGGCCAAGAATCGGCGTTTCGGAAATCAATTTAATTTCAAAAATTAAAAAGGTCGGTCTGTTTCGAAGACACCTCTATCTTAACAAACTAATTTCCAACATATTTAGAGTACAAATGTTAGGTGGTTCATTGTTTTACCGGTATTTCAATGAAAGATGCTCCGTGAAACTTGCGTCATTGATCCCTTTGACACTAGTGCACAGCCGGAAAACATGCCAAACGCGCAACCAACATGTGCAGACAGTTAACATAAGCCCCATGAGAAAGGGTCGCTTACACGACTTGTTTTTGTGTTCAACAGCTCGGCTATAGAATGATTTGCCAGTTTCCTTATTTCCTCGCTCCTACAAGATAGGATTTTTTAAGATTCAGGTTCACTCCTTCCTTCCCATAAAAAGACCTTCCACACAGCATTCTCAAAGATGACACAGGCCCCGAAAGAAACTATTTCCCTCAGGGCCTTCTGTGCGAAAAAAATAAAATGATTGTCATCAAATTTAACAGAGTTTCAAACAATCCAACTTTAAATATCTTTCAAATTTAATTAGCCTAATACACGTAAGAATCAATTGTCTAAGAAACAGTTTCAAGACTTTGTCTAAGTCCTAGAATCTTAATGATAATGGTTTACTGATTTTTAGAAACAAAATCACAGTTGTTCATAAAACAGTATAATTTCGGTTGTGATGTGAGCACGTAACATTCTTAAATTCAAAAATGAATCATTCTTATTTTTACTACATATAATGAATTTATGCTATCACTCTGACAAAAAATGGTGGTGTAATGGTCAGCATAATTGTCTTCCATACAGTTGAACGGCCATTAATTCACAGCCACGTCATATTAAAAAAAAAAAAAACAAAATTATTAAAAAATGAATATATTTATATTCCGTCTGAAAAGAAAGGCGAAAGCCTTCAACTTAAAAGATCCTACAATTAAAATATACCGAGATTTTTCACGGGTCTGCACTACTATGGAATAAAATCATAAATAAATAATTTACACTGAGCCTTCTTAAATCCAACATTCAAACGTTTTCAGCTTCGGTGCATCTTTTTCCTTCGATTATAAACAAAATGGAATCAGAAATTCGGCATTGAAATACAAACGCAGTAATAGCTTTTGAGCCAAATCATCTAAACAATTTCAAAACATCTAAAATTGTCCTGAGGCAAATTACATTAGACTCCACCCTCAATCAAAACCTGTTAGCTTCTAGCAAGATAAAGACCGTTAGTAAAAAGGGTAGAGGACTTCAGATCACAGATATATTTAAGGTTTTGTTTTTTTTGCTACGTGGTATCATGCTGCTTGCAGTTTTCGCTTTTAAAGCCTCCGAAATGTAGGGTTTGGGTCCGTTTTGTTGTAATTTAGCCCCGGGGGTCATAATGTAATAAGGAGTTTAAATTTAAGAACATAATAACTTTGGGGTTGGAAACGCTTTTTCTCATTTTTTGCCGTTAAACTGTTCCGAAGTTTACTTAAAAATTATATGTGAAGTTATTCATTTCGCGTGCAGCGGACAGGCGCAAGGCGCTTCTAAAACTGGCCACAATTTTTTGTTCAACCAAACGCAACAAATATTTTTACTTTTTTACTTGATCAGAGATTTTCAAAGGTCGCAGGGTCGACACCCAGTGTGGAAAAATAAAAAAATAAATACTTATAATGTATTACAACTATTCAAAATCGAAACGTTGCTTGAAAGTGACTTAGCTGTGTTTAGTAGTCAAATTTAAATAGTTTGAAACGTTAAAACAATTTTATCCTCATTCTCCTTCTCTTCCCCACTATTTGCAGCCTTACAAAATGTTCTTATAATGGACATACCGTACTTCCACTTGCTTCGGACAATTACAAATATTTAGTAGCACATTGAAAATTAAAGACATGCAGTAAAATATTTTGGTCCAACTTATAAAACTAAACAGCAATAATGGACATTTTAATGAACTAATACAAATATTTGGATAATTTGTACATCGCCGTTTTCGTGAAAAAATCACCAAAAGGGCACTGTACAAATCTTTATTCCTAGGTTACGTCTTATTACAAACGACTTTTATTATAATCTATGATATATCGTCTCTGGAAAAACAAAATGGCTTAAGCGACACTTTGGTCAAAAATGAATTAAATATGCAATTTTTTTTTTTGATTCTGAAGACTTTTGTGGTCTTTCAACCATCTAAAATATATATTCCATTTGGGAGAAGGCTTGACTCAAGCGACACAAGTTTGGGGCTGTTTTAGCTTTGTGTCGCTTCAGGTAACTCAGTGAGAGCATTGAGTTACCAAAGTTTGCTTTTTTTTTCAAAATCCAACCAGGTAGTAAAGAATTATGAATTTTATTGAAAATCAAAAAAAACTTCGAAGTGCTCCGGTGTTAACTTCCCGAAATGGCTTCAACCCTTTTGCCTTATTATTATTAAAAAGCCACACTCTTAAATATTTATATTTTTTACATTTAACATTAAATGTTTTTAATAATCGTTTTGTTGTTGGTTATAATGCCAATAACATACCCTGCATCCTTGTACTGCATTGGATTTCAAGATCTGAAAACAATTTTCGTTTCTTGATTTTAATAATAACAATTTTTTAAACTTTATTCCACTATTTTTTATTTAAGGCCTGACCGGTTTCATTTTATGACGGGCATCTTCAGACTGGTCCCGTCATAAGGTGAAACCGGTCAGGTCTGAAATAAAAAAAAGTGGAATAAATTAAAAAAATTGGTATTATTAAAATAATTAAAATGGAGTACCACCATGAATTATCACTTTCAAAATTAGAAATAATATTTCGTTCATCTCTTCCGACCCCCAGTTAAAGAACCTCCCGAATGCACCAATGCGTGCAAACCTAGCCCAACATGAGGTGCGTGTGGATGTTCCTGGCAAGATTATTATTACAACAATGACGACTTGTACATATTCTTTACCTCCATTACAGAGACCTTCTTTTGCTTTCTGCGTACCTGTTACCTGTTATCTGGTCCACACAAAGGGACCGATTATTCTATAGCGGTTAAAAGGACGGAGTACAAAACAACTATTTTACTGAACTAAAGAGAAGTAAGTATAAAAAATATATTCGTAGTACACAAAAGAATTCACCTATTTAATTTCTTGCCTTGAAAAAAGTAGGTGGATACTATGTTTCAAAGAAAAAATTGTTATATAAAGATGTTTCAAATTACTTTGGAGAAAATATAATGATAAGGTATAAAAATCCCTCGGAGATTATAATTATTAATTATATAATCATAATTATTATTAACTAGAAACTAACTAACTAGAAACGAGATGACAAGTAATGTTAGGAAATTAATATTTATGAAAGTTTTTGTAATTTATTTAATCAAATTACTCGAAAGTTGACGATCGGTGGAATGTTTATTGTGTGGATTTTGTATTTTTTTAGTCTAATAAGTATTTTGTATTGATTTGAAAATATAATATTTGAAAAAAACAGTAACGAATAGTCCGATTATCGGCATTTATCTTTTAATTAAAATATCGTTTTAAAATTTAGCTTTCAGTTACCAATAAATTACATACGATGTATCGTAGACAACGTATTCAAACGACCTAGCGAGTAATTTGGATCGGATGTTAATTGAAATTATTAAATTTAAAAAAACAAAAAAACAAATCTCTGCCTATCTAAAAAAAGTACCAACCTATTAAGTATTACAGCAGACATTGGTCTTTATTTGAAATGGGTGGATTAAAGCAACTGATATTTTTCTTGGCAAGTCAAATTACATTACGTGATTTTTCTCAGGTAACATGCTAGTAATACTTTATTTTTCCAACACGTTTAAATGTTTCTCTGAAGGGTTGGCAGATAGGACGGACCGCCATACAACTCTGTCTTGGCAAACACTCCTTGCTTCATTCACATTCATACATCATATCTACATACTCTTTTGTTATTCTGACTCTTCGCATGGACCGAATTAGCTATTTGATTCACTGATGGTCCCATGTCTTCCTCAGGCACCCCCGACTTCTTCCATTCACTTTTTTCCCACTCTTTCTTCGTTCATTCGCTCTACATGCCCAAACCATCTAATAGTCTCTTTCTTGATTCTATTCACTACGATTATATCAGCCTTGCATTCTTTCCGGGTATCTATATTTTTAACACGGTCAGATTTGATTTTACTGCACATACGTCTCAGGGATATCATTTCTACAACTGTCAGTCTACTTTCATCCTTCCTCTGCCAGTTCCATGTCTCACTGTCATACATCAGGGTTAGTATAGGCACTTCATTGTGGTCCGCTAGCCTCTCTTCTTATATGTCAGCAGACATTATTCTATATTATTTGAAATGGGTGGATTAAAGCAAGTGATATTTTTTCTTGGCAAGTCAAGTTACATCCCGTGATTGTTTTCGGATAGTATAATAATAATAATAATAACAGTGAACTTATATAGCGCAGTTTTGCGATACTTCACCTCAAGTGCGCTTCATATTATATCAATTATCCTAATAAGACTAACTAACAAGGAGAAAATCATGTACAATATTTATTCAAATTTAAACTATCTAAAATCATGATTGCTATTATAAATCATGAGAGAAAAAAAATCAGAAATGGGTAAAACAGTGCATGTGTAGGTACATCAACAGATTGAAAAAAAACGATTTACCAGAAGCTAAGGGAATAAAAATTCATGAATTATGAAACGTATGAATTCATATTAACATATTTGTCAAATCAAAGAAGAGAAAATAAGATTGAGGACAGTTAATATGTTGGTACTCAAAACATTAATATTCAAGTATTACAAGTAAACGATTTTAAAAATGCAAACAGTGTAAATATAACAAATAACAAATGAACAAAAATATTTTATGACAATAAGTATATGGTTTTCAGTAGATAGTGAGTAAATTATAATGATAGAAGTAAGGAGAAAACCGAAACAAAGCAAATTAAGGACGTTTTTAAAGAAATGAACAAGGGTAACAACTGGTGATGTATCAATTACGATTATCTTCTTTGTCACCTTAATTTATTGAGATTATCTATCTGAACGGAGAATAATTACCAACTTGATTTGCTTATTCAAAGTTACAAATTCAATGATTGATAGCCCTGAATTATTAAACTTGATTTCATTTCGTGTTCCTAGCAAGGCAGTTATAAGGCAGTACCTACCGTACTATTGTAGCAATTCTGCTTCAACCTCGCAATTCAGCACGCCTCTGCGACGAATGCAACAGCTGGTAAACACATACTCCGATGTAGCTAATATATTTAACACGTCAATATCAAACTATAAGTCTAATTTAGTACAGTTGTTGTCATCTGGCAGAGCTAGTTAATAGTTGGACCTGTTATTTAATTTGTTTTTTTCCTTTTCTTTTACAACATTTTTAAACCTGTTATTTATTAAATATTATTAGTTATTTTCATCTACAATACTTTGTATCTGCTATTCAGTACTCTTTTTTAATTTACAATATTTTTTGCACTAATGAGGTTATTGTTTTTTTTTAATAAAAATGTTAACATTTGTACAAAAGCCTATAACGGGCGTAAATAAATAAAATCCTACGTACATACTTAGCTGTGTGTTGTAGGTTCCACGTAAATCCCAATCATTCACCTGTCACAGGGTAACTGTACCTTATCAAACTGATTCAATTATTATACGTATAATTGTTATTCCGCCGATCGGTTATCAAATTTAGCGTATTCGCAGCTCCGGATATGGGAGAATAATTCGAATACTAATATGTATTGGGGTAAGGCAGAGTTTTGCATAAATTAACAAATTAATTATCCAAACATATAATGTTATCAGCCGAGTTTCAGGAATCGATTTATTTAGGAACTAGCTTTGGGTTTCATGTTGTTAGTACCTATTCGTTACAAACTGTGTTCGTACAAAAAACTATCAATTTTTTAAGGATTTTTTTGCAGATACTGTCAGAATCATCCTGGTCACAGTCGCTATATGACATGCTGCAAATATACAATATATTATTTTATTGTAATATTTAAAAAAAAAAACACATATAAATTGAACTAAATTTACTAACGCATTGCTAAATTATAAGTATAGTTAGAGTGGTAGATACTCTAATAATATAGTAATAATTATAACTACTTAAATATAGATTACAGTAACAAAAAAAAACAAATAAAATCGATACATTGGAAACAGTACATACATAATAAACACAGTAAAATAAAAATGATGACTTAGTGTTGGTGTAAATTAGTTTTACTATTATTATTCTCATAATCGGCCTAAATAATCAACCTGTGTTGAGGCAGTCATTTTTGCAGGTTGTGTTACTTTGATTTAATATATTGTTATTGTTTCTTGCTAAGGTGAATTTATTATTGATATATAAATAGTAAGTTACAATAGTACATAAAAATAAATAATTATTTGTTCTGTAGTCGGTTCAATCAATAACATCGAATTTGTTGTAAAAGATCTGTCATTGCTATTAATAAGTACTTTAAGTATCACCTTTGTGAAATACCACCATTCAGAATTGAGAGAATTGCTATAAAATTCTTTAGTCGTCTTTGGTGATCAGATCTGAATAGCCAGATACTTTCTAACCTTTCTCTTCCCCATCTCCTTCCTCTCCCCACTACCTTCAGCCTCACAAAATAATCCGATTGGGGATGCCATAGTTTCACTGGCTTCAGACGGTTGGAAGCTGTTGGGACTATTCTGCAGTATTCACTTTTTTATACCTGTCTGTTTGAAGGTATTTCAATAAAATGTGCTCCTAATGAGTAGCGTAAATGACTTACGGAGGAGATGCAGCAAATGCGTAATCTAAACTTGTACACGCTTGCCCATATTTACCGAATGAGAACGATACATTTTGAACACTTGTATTTCCTTCTTTATTAACTAACAAGTTTACGTCTTCATTTTTTTTAAGAGTCTCCGCACAGCATTTTGAGAAGTGACATAAACCTCTTGCGTGGATTTAAACCACATTTTTTTTTTTTACAAATAGCACCCATAACCTAAGAATCTTATATTAAAATAAGATTTATTTACCATTTCTTTGTAATATATATTTGGTACTTTCAATAGTTGCCTTCCTCTAATATTCGTTGTCTATCTTTCATTACTGTAGTATATAATGTATCACTCTTTTATGTGTTATACTTACTTATATAATATTCCTGATAACTCTGTATTATTTTTTAGTTATTATTTCTTCGTCAAGGCACATATGTTCATTGACGAAGCTTGATTAAAGCGAAACCGGTCGGCGTTAAAACATATTAAATTCGTAGTTTAAAATAAAGTGTTCTTTTATTTTAATTCAATGTCAAACAACAAAGTAATTGGTTTTATGAAAAAAAAAAATTAAAAAGAATTTTATTTTTAGAATGGATACTGTACGCCTTAAGGTTGTGCTAAGGTTGAATACTCCCTTCTCAATAAATAAATACGATTTATCACTTTAAACTGGCAAAAAAACTTACCACTTTAAAAGCCTATTCTTATCTCTAAAACCTTAGTGCCCAAGTATGTAATTTAAATCTCCAGTAAGGGTTTTTTAATAGCAAATTGTTATTCATTCAAATTAGACGGCTAGCCTGCTGCCAATAATAATTACTTCAATAGTTCACTGGCTTGCCAATAAAGATCCTAGCCAGACTATATCATTATTTTGTTTATTTAAAGCAGCTGAAAATATTTAAGCTCGAAATGGTTTTTAGATCATCATTTATTCAAAGATCACCTTAAATAATCACTCTATGATAAGACTGTATTTTAGTTATTTATCATTATTTAAATATTACATTTTTTTTATTTCAAGGCTTTTTTAAATATATCTAGAAAGTGTATTAATACACAATACTCATAAATACAAAGCAATTGATTCTGAGAAATATAAATTGCAATAAATGCAAAGTATCGACAGTAAAAAATAAAACAATTCAAACATAATATTTCATCAAAATGATGTTTAAAAAAAAAAAAAATTCAACCAAGGAATAATTACACAAATAGCATGGATGCTTGTCGTTTGAACGAAGATTTATTTGGGGGTTATGGGATAAGGACATGGATTTTTTTTAGATAGTAGAGTTACGAACAAATGGTACTGAAATTTGACGAAATCCGTCATAAAAAAGCCTAGGTTCTTAAAATAACACGGAAAACGATTGAAATTAAATTGGCTGGGTTAGGTTAGGTTAGGTTAGGTTAGGTTAGGTTAGGTTAGGTTAAGAATATGTATTAAATTTTGCGTTAAAAATGGAATAAAGTGCTCCAACGCCCATAAAATGTTGACTGTGGCATTTGGCGAGTCTACTTTGTCTCGAAAAAGTTTTTATAAGTGGTACAAGCGCTTTACAGAAGGCCGAGAAGATGTTAATGACGACAAGGGTCCTGGAGTTGTGGAAAAACAAATCATGGATTTTATTCTTTGATCCATTTTTTTCAAAAGTAAAAAATCGAAGAACACACAAAAACGTGACTAACCTTTCCAGTTGTCAAAAACAAACCACTAATCCAAAATGACTGATAATGCTAACATATGATAAACATACGTGTACCAACATAACAATTAAAAAATTAATATTATCAACTATTATTTGTTATGACTAACTTTTTTCTAAGTGCGATTGCAAATGGAAAAAGTATCCAAATTTGCAAATCCAGCAATCATTTTTGCATTTAAAAACACCACTTGAGTTATAATTATACTCGCAATCCACCTTTTTCGTGTTTCAATTTCTTTCAAATGCCAATAAAAAGTGATTGTAGATTTAATTAACGAAAGCACGAAGAACGCCGGACTGTATTGGGATCGTTTTGTAGGTCACAAATTATTGATTCATCTTTTATAACTCTCCAAACCATATCGAAGGGGCGGGGAACAACGTTGAAGGATTTATAACAGTAATCAATAACACTAGAATATATTTAATAATATACAGATGGATGCACGCTTTTGTAGACGGTTCACAGATGCCATTTTTTCATGGATTATAAGATCATATAACTGTAAAAGAAACATGAAATAACATCACAACAACGAAGTTTTTATTTTGATAAATAATATAAATAATCTAAAATACAAATATGAAACAGAAAAAAGCCAGAAACTAAAAAGAACAATGGTCTTGACCGAGACTCGAACTCAGAATCGCTACTCTATCCGGGAGTAACACATTAAACCATCAAGACCTCATTAGAAAGCAGTATTTTTAAACGATCTTATACTTTTATTGAAAATTATTAATATTTGAATGTTTTTCCGATTTTAGGCTGCGATCTTCTGATGATTGTCAAAATTCTATCCGAACACGTTGAATATCTAGGTTTTAGGTGGTGTCTTAAATAAAAATATGACTTTAGCCGTGTTGGTGACCAGATTTGAAAAGCCAGGTGCTAAACAACCTTCCTTTTCCCCATATCATTCCCTTATCCACTCCCTTTGACCTCACAACATACCTCAATTGAGAATACCATAGTCTCACTGGCTTCAAACAGTTGCGACTCTTGTGCAGTATTTACTATTAATAATAATAATCATTTTAAATTCTGCTACGTCGTAGTGATGATTTTATGAGAGAGCGTAAATCATTTACAAAATAATTTCAAGAAACCCATGACAGTACTCCCTCCCTAAGCACGAGAATTTTCTCGATTGGGGAGGTAATTATCATTAACTAGAAACTAGACATTGTATATAAACTGAATTAATATTATACTTACTGTTAGTATTAAGTAAAAATGTTTATTTTTGTACAATTGATTAAATAAAAGATATAAAAAAGCTCTGTTTCCTTACACATCCTTTGAATCTTTTATCATTGAGGATATGAAAATATATTTAGAGCTAGACGGGTTGATTAATAGCTCATGATTTTACGTTATCCCTTTTGTCAGTAAATCACCGGATTTTTTATTCATCCGCATATTTAGAACTATAAACCTCCGATTAGACATTCTTGTAAAATTTCATACCGAGGTTTAGGCCCTCATTTAGCTTAATGCGTCGGCCTCTTTGGCCCCGAGGTAGAGCGCTCGCCTTGGGACACGAGGTCAGGGATTAGGTTTCCGTCAGGTGCAAATAAACTAAACCTTCAGTAAATGCTTATATTTTTACAATTCAAATAACAAACTGCAAGTTGATCTGACTTTTTCTTTAAATATTAACTACAGAAATAATCTACAAACAACAAATACCGTGCACAAAGTTTTTAATCAGGGTAGGCACTAAGAACAGGGGATTAATTAATAATAGAGATAGGTACCAACCAATATCACTGATGCTATTGGATTTGCTCTGTAAAAGCACTACCTTGAAGTAACAATATATGGAGAGAGAGCTTATTCTTTCTACCCAACCTATACAAATTTGGTATAAATCACTTTCTCCGGGTTTTTACGTCATGCACCATGAGAAAGAAAGAGACAACAAAATCTCCCAAATTATCATACCGCTTTAAAGTATTGTTAGAATGTTCTTCGTGTCCCGTGTCTCCGTTGACTCCGCCCACACATTCTGATACGCGAAATATATTAACATAACTCAACGGTTTATTAGGTATGAAAAAGTAATTGTACGAATAAACAAAAACATTATATCGACATGTACTATGAATAGATACCCTAGCCTTAGTTCTAGCCACGCCCAGGTCTAGCCGAGTCCGGTAAACCTCACAAAAACTGACTACAGCAGCACTCTCTCTTCTATATATTGGTCTGAGGTTAAAACTTTCATAGATACTAACACGCCACTTGAACGGGAAACAACTCACAGCATAAATATTTTGTGTAGTCTAGTGAACATAGAATAATCTACTCTGACGTTGGCGGTGTTTGAGAATATCGTCGCTGGAAAGACAAAGGGGCTAAATCGACACTTTGTTCAAAAATGAGTTAAATGTGCAGTTTTGATCAGCTTTTTTCTGCATCGAATATTTTGACTCTTATTTGATTCTCATGTGTTATTTTAAACTATTATGTATTATATTTGCGGCATGTTTCAGAGTGGTTAGTGATAATCTCAGTATCGCTCTTATAAATGAGTACCTAGATTTTGACTGTTTTTAAATGGGAAATGTTCCCAGTTGGACAGACGAATAATTTTTAAAATATTAGCATCTGTAATACTTCTCATACTAAATAATCAAAAAGTGTAAAGATAAGTAGGCATTAGTAGAACATGTCGTCGCCGGAATGGAAAAAGGGCTGAAATGCCATTTTAGGAAGTTTACACCAGAGCACTTTAATTTTTATTTTACAATTAAATTCTTCTAAAAGTCTTCAGTACCTGGTAAGATTTTGAAAAAAAAAGTTAACACAGGTAACTCAATGCTGTCACTGAGTTCCCTAAAGCGACAAAAAGCTTTAAAAAGTCCCAAAATTGTGTCGCTTGAGTCAAGTCTTCTCTCAAATGGTAAATAAATTTTAGATGGCTGAAGCTCCACACAAGTATTCAGAATCTTTCGATGCAGGAAAAAAACTGATCAAAACTGCATATTTAACTTTTAATATATATTTTTGATTCCCCATGGACGTGCCATTACTATATTCTTAGAAAGCAAAAGTTTGACCTGAGAACGTTGCACGCGCATGACTCAAGTAACTCTGAGTAAAAACGGAGATTATTATTTTGTCACCCGAGGCTACGGGAATATATAACGAACGGATCACGACTCCGTGCAATCTCATGCAAAAGTTCCCACTGATTGGTTGTATCATGCTAGCCTATGGGCTCTAGATATGCAAATATTGACTTTATTCTTAAATGCCGAATAAATCTTTTGAATTCCAGAGAAAGTACTGCAGAAGAAATTCGATTATTTCGAATGTATTATATATAGTTGATAGAGTAACCGTGTAATTTTAACGTTCTGCAAACACAAGGTCGTCATCGACCTGCATGGTCGAGTGGTTAGACGCTCGACAACAAATCCAGATGTTGCAGGTTCAAACCCGGCGTGCGCAAATAAATGTTATTTATATATGTCACAACACATTTAATTCATTTAGAATAATATATTGTATATTTACTCCACCTGGTATTTACTCCAAGAATCGACCAGGTAAAAGACCACCATTCAGAATCGAAACGTCGCTTGGAATGGCTTAAGCCGTGTTTGGCGACCAGATCTGAATAGCCAGGTACTTCCCAACGTGTCTCCTCCCAATCTTCCTCCCCTCTCCACTACCTTCAACCTCACAACATACCACAGTTGGGGATGCCATAGTCGCACTGACCTAGACGTTTGGGAGCAGTTGAGACTCTTGTGCGGTATTTGCTATAAAAAAGTAAGCATTGTTACACTCGTAAATGTTGCTAATTTATTTTCTAACATCATATCACTTTAGATAGGTATTCGCGTGTTATTGAATTATGCGGATTTGATTTGTAGCCGAGTGTCTTACCCCTCGACCACAGAGGCTGTCATCCTACTGAACCATCATACCATCCTATTATTCCACCATTGAAATAAATTAAGCAAGATTCGGAAAAGCCTAAAATGATTGTACCTGCATCAAACAAGCCTTTCTTTGCGAAGTAGCAAATTGACAAAGCTTTTTTTTGTTTAAGGTGAAAAAAGAAATCCGTCGAAATGAGTTTCATTGTTTTTCGCCGAACAAAGCAAAGTTACATTTTCCTTTGAGTGCTGAGTTGACGAACGGCAGGTTTTTGTCAAGTGTTGGTACAAAAACATAAATTGCCCAAAAGTTTCACTGATTGTTTCCGCTAAGTCAATTTATTTTTTGGAATAGACAAACTGAAACGTGTTCCCTCCCTGCCCTAAAACAAATACAAGACTTTAGTTTCTTTGTAAAATAAATATAGAGGACTCGTTAGATATAAGAGGAAGATGTCTCCTTGAGCGTCAAAAAATGGACACTTGGGTCAGAGAATTAGTGTTTTCAAAAATGAACTAAAATATTGCCACGAGATCGTGGACCAAAATATATATTTTTTTAAATCGTGTGACTTTAATTAAAGGCTTACGTTTAAAAAAAAATGATTTCAATAATCAACAACACAAATATGAAACAGAAAAAGGCAGAAAATCAAAAAAGACAATGGTCACAACCTAGTAAAATAAATATTTGAAAAAAAAAAAATAAGCTTAATGATTTAAAGTTTATTCCAATTTTAATAAATACCTGTCTTTTTTGTATTCTGATTTGACTTTTAAATTAACAATTTTTTTATTTTTATAAAATGGCCATCTTGAAAAAGCACTACTTTTATTAACACGCTCTCAAAACTTTCGACATTCACATTTACGTAATCAACGTATAGTTTCCAATTGTTAGTAGCCCTCCAAAGTTGGTTGATTGTGGAACCGTGGAGCTGTGGAACTCGCCATTGGGAAGAATAAGAAATGGATTCTGTGGAATCTATCTGAAAAAAAGTTATCCTTTTCTCGTGTTGTGGGGAAAGTTTCTTGATAAAGACGTGATCCGGTATTAGTACATAACTCCCACCGAGGCGAGGAATTGTTCCAAAATTTGGGAGGAAGCGTTTCACAGAGTGGTAAACGGAATGTTCTGGCGAAAAGGGTATCGATAAAATTGGTGTTTTTCCAATAGCTTTATTGCTGTCAATGGAAAACTCAAATGATCCTTTGTGTTTTAAGCTATGTGAATCACAATGCTTCTTTACGGATTTTGTTACCACATATTATAATATATTCTTTCTCAATAGTGTAGCAACACCATTGCTTTGATACATTTTTGTTAGTTATTTATATTTGAAAACTTTTTACTTTATTTATTCATATATTTCTTTATGCACATGCACTTATTCTGTTAGTTTCATATAAAAAAAGCCCATCTAGGCATTAATAAATAGAAAAACCAAAATTATGAATATTTATATCAAACGCATTTCCGAGAATTACATATCTATTTTTGTATATAATTCAATTGAATGAAATGAAATGAAATTGTTATTTAGTCACACTAGTTGTTTTAGTGATAGCTTTTTCAGCGTTTAAGGCCATTATCAAACTTTGATAGACAGTTTGACAATGGCCTTAAATGCCGTAACAGCTGTCATTACATCCGAACTAAATAATGATAATATTAAATTCAATTCAATTGAATCATATACAAAAATTGAGTTCCACGAATTGAGCACAAACACTATAAATAAATTAGATAAGTACTTTCAATACATCTCTGTTGGAGGACCCCCATTCAAAATAGAAACGTTGCTTGAAATTGCTTGAGCTATGTTTATTGAGCAGATCCGAATGCCAAGTATTCGTCTTATCCTTCCCAACTCACTCTATCTTCAATATTTCTCAAATGGAGGTGTTTTTGATCCACTGGCACTGTACAATAAAATCTATTGTGTAGTAACACATTAATAAAATATTAAATTTAATTTGACCCTCATATTTTTGATTGTCGGAATTAAATGTTTGTGTTTGATTTTACGCGCATAACAATATTTTAGAACAATTGATTATTTGAATATTTATACGTAGGAGGCAGTAATTAAATTTATGGAACCGAAAACAAAAATATTTTCACTTGAGTGGTGCTTCACGTGATAGCTCAAGGTTTCTTCTGTTAGTAATAATAATAATAATAAAATGGATAACTTTTATAGTGCCGTTTTTGTGGGAAAATCACCTCAAATAAATTGTGAATAATTCTGGGTGCGAAAGGAAAAAAGGAATGAGTCGAAAATTGCAGGTTTCCAGGAGAGCCGAAGCAAAATTTAGAATTTTCTTTTTTTTTAAATTTAGTCGTGTCGTATGTCATATGTGTTTTTTTTAATAATCGCTCAATTGATAATGCCCTCAGAAGGCGAAACAGCTGTCACGCGTAAAAATAATGACATCGCAGAGCTTTTAACTGAAAATTGTTTTTTTTTTAATCTAAAATATAATAATTATTGTTTAAATAAAATTAAAAAACTAAAAAAAAAAAAAATCGCACAATATTTTATTTTCTGAATCAACTTATTTTTCCTAGCTAGATATGTATTTAAGGAACAATTATGCACACCTAAATTAAAAGTTGATTATTTAAAAATATTCTGTTCCTACCTTTCGCTCACAGAATTGTTCCATTTTTTTCCATAGTAAATCGATTGAATATCTATTCAATACTAACTAACTAACCATCACGCCGTTTCCCAGAGGTAGGTAGAGAGGACGGACACCCTACAACTCTGTCTTAACACACACTCCTTGCTTCATTCACATTTATACATCGTCTCATACATACTCTTCTGTTATTCTGACTGTTCACAGGACCCAATTCAAGTATTTGATTCACTTGATCATACCATCTCTTCCTCGGGCGTCCCCGACTTCTTCTTCCATTCACTTTCCTGTCATATATTCTTGTCAGACTCCTTTCTTTGTTCATTCGCTCTACATGCCCAAACCATCTAAGCGCCCCTTTCTTGATTCTGTTCATTACGCTTACATCAGCCTTGCATTCTTTCCATATATTTACATGTTTAACACGGTTATACGTGTTAATATATATATCAAAACAATACTGTTTAAATCTGATTCAGAATATTTTTTTAAAAATCGACAAATTTTGAGGTCCACTTCTTATACTGAATGTTAAATAAATCACTCACAAAAAGTAGAAAGTCAAAAGGCGTTAGTGTAGACAATATTTATTCAAGAATCTTAATTAAAAAGCTTAGAAGCTTAATTAATCCGAGACTTTGTTCTGTGTCCATGCGCGGGTAAAACAGTGGTATTTAATTCATTTCCCGCGAACCGGAAGCAACTAACTTAGGCAATAAAGATTCCAGCCACTTCCTCCGGCCAAAAGCATTGATAAACTTCAGCGTTTCGCCGGGCGAAACAATTTGCGGAAATTCGCCGGTTGTTCTGATGATTCAATCAGACAAACTAAAGTTCGCGGCGCCCGGGATCATCAGACCTGACGGTTTGGCGCACTAATGTGTGTTGAAAAACACCGCTCGGCTGCGGAACTGAGTCGCAAACAAAGCCTTCGGGTGAAGGGAGTTTATTGGAGGTTTTAATGGGGTAAGCCAAAATCTATTGTGAAACTAGCTTTTTTTGTTTGTTTGCAAAAACAGTTGTATACAAATACATTGCGAAAGCAATAAAAAAACACGCAAAAATAGTAATCATTATTATACAAAGATTAAGGTAAAATAGTACATAGTAAAGTTAAAATTGTATCGCTAGTTCTTGCTTAAAATTGTTGTAGGTCATTTATTTATTTATAAACTAACGTACTATTGTCCAATTACAAAGAAAAACATAACACGAAATGGGAAAAGAGAGAAACAACAGCACATAAATAATTTTAAATGAAGCAATTACAAATATAGGACCAAATATACATAAGAAAGGTCATTCAAATCAAAGCCAAGGTCAGGTCAAGAATGATAAAAATCATTTAGACTGGTACCGAAAAATTCAAGACCATGGCTTGAGTTGACAAGTTTCGACATTCTGGACAGTGGAGAATGATACACATAATTAGTAGAGTGATGATTGAGGAACAGCAATCATTGTTTCTGAATATATGGTAAGGAATGTTGAACTGCATGAGTTGCAATAAAGAAGGTGAGTCAATTATACAATTAATAGTTTTGAAAATGAAAACTAATTCAAAGTTTTTCCTACGCTTTTAAAATGAAGAAATTTTCAATGATTGTTCTTTGAAATATGTTATTTGAAAAATATACACATTTCCTGCGAGGTAGTCAATCAACCTAGTAAGTCTTCTTAGTTAGTTCTGCACCTTGGGAAGAAACAGAAACCTGTGTTAGCGGCCTCGCGTGAAATTAAAAAGGGGAACCTAATTCTATTAAACTGATCCTAATGTCATATAAAAGATGTCCTTGAATATTTTCATTCGTTGGTGGATTTAAATAAGGATATTTTCTTCTTCACAGTACTGAATCGTTTGACAAATTTCCTGTCCGAGCGGTAAAACTCTTTGGAACCAGATTCAGAGGTCACGGGTTCGAAACCAAAAAAAAAAAAATTGACTGTGCTTTTTCACTTAACACATAATTTAAAAAAAGCTTTCTTATATTTGTAGCACGTTCAAAAGTGGTAGATACACTTAGTATTGCCCTGGCAAAATACAAGCATTCAGAATCGTAATATTACTTGAAATGGCTTTAGCCATGTTTGTTATATATATTATTCAAATTCCATACTCCATATTCCCTTGCTTCCCTGCAATCCCTTCAGCCTCACAGCATACTTCGATTGGGGATACCATAGTTCTATTAGCAGCTCCGTGAAGTTGAAGTTTAGAATCTTGTGTGATTTTTCTCGAGGCGAGCATCTGCTTGGCGATGACGAATTCGGGTCCTAATCATTGGCATATAGCATAGGCACTTGAAAACTTTGGCGCAGGTTCTTCTAATGAGATTCATGAAAAATAATTACTAATTTTAATGTTTTGAAGTTTATTTTGTATTGCTATATTTGAATATATATATTTTTTTTAAGTAATAAAAATTGATAAAAAAAATAAATCATAACAGCAAAACTACACACTTTAAGTAAATCATTTACATGCTTTCCTCACACTCCAGATCGATCTTCATTTTCATTTTATTGTCTTAGTAGATAGTTGATGTTTGTATCACTTTACCGTATCAGTATGTAGAAATAAATGTAACAACAAAACCCTCTTGATTTCCTAACTATCTAAACATCATGCCGTTCCCCCGCAAGGACAGGCAGAGAGGACGGACCGCCTTAAAGATCTGTCTTGGCACACACTCCTTGCTTCAATCACATTATACATCGTCTCATAGATACTCTTCTGTTATTCTGAGTTTTGATATGGCCTGACTCAAGTATTTGATTCACTTGACCGTGCCATGTCTTTCTCGGGCGTCTTCGACTTCTTTTACTATTAACTTTCGCGTCATATATTCTTCTCACACACCTTTCTTTGCTCATCCGCTCTACGTGTCCAAACCATCTAAGTATCGCTTTCTTAACTTATCATTACGCTTATATCAGCCCTGCATTATTTTCGGATATCCACATTTTTAACACGGTTATGCATGATTTTATCGCGCATACGCCGCCGGGATCTCATCTTTACGGCATTCAGTTTACTTTCGTTTTCCCTCTGCCAGTTCCATGCCTCACTGTTATACATCAGGGTTGGTATAAGCACTCCATTGTGGACTGCTAGATTGCAGCCTTTCTGTCTCTCGTAAACATACTTCCTAAATACACATCCACTTTGAATTTTAATATCTTAGTATTACGTTAGAATTAAAAACCTGAGAAAATTGCTTATTTTATCATGTGTACAATTATTTACAATTTAAAATATCAAGTATCTCAACCGTGTTAAGTACAGAACATTGTACTTACTTTGAGTTTTGGTCATATCTTATGAAGTCGGGGGTCAGTTCTGAAGGCAATCATTCCCTCGGCACTCCTTACGAGTTACGACTTGGTAACATCGTTAGGGAAGTACATATAGTGGAAAGCCCAACTAGAGCTTTTGCCACCTGGGTTTCGTAAAAGTTAATTTCTACGCAAATAACTTAACTCGGTTTCCTTCTTCGGGAAAAATGTTTCCCGTTTAATTACAAAACTTTTATTGTTGACAGGGTTCTGTAAAAGACGTTTACATATTATTAATAAAAGTAATTTAATATGGTGCTGTAAAATACGACTGTATTTTTCTTTGAAATTCTTGTATCTTGTAGAAACCACGAAAGGAATAAAAATAAGTAATTCAATTTTGAGAAAACAAAGAAAATTCTGTGAATTTAGAATTTGTGAAAAATCTCTTTATCTGAAGCAGCAACAATGCTCGAATTGTGAGTTCTGGCGACGTAAAAATTACAAAGTTTTTTGTCAATTTTGTGAATTTAACACATTCATTGCTGACACCGATGACCGGTATGCGCACAACGCGCCACAGATCATTTTCAAAAATCCAAGCAACCTTGTAATTTTTATAACTCACTTGTTCACAGTATCTTAGAATATGGAGTATTTATCGGGAACCCGCATTACACGACATACATAACAAGAGTTGGATAAATTCAGAAAAAAATCTTACGTATCTTGTCCCATCGATCTGGTGATCATCTTTTATTAAATAGCTCGACATCAGCAGAGACTCATTGTTTTTTTAATTAGATAGCTTGCACAAAAGAGGAAAAATAATAGACTAAATAATGTCCTTTAAAATTGTTAGTAACCTTGTTTATAGCGATTTAGTGAGTAAAATTACGTTTGGATCTTAGAGTAACAATATAAAGAGACCGTACTAATTTGTGACAAATCGTTGACAAACTCGCAAAATATAGCTCTCTCTTTATGCTCGGTTCTATACGCATATGAGAAAAAGAGACAAACAATTGTTGAAACCAATACACGATTTGGGGCGTGCTGAATACCATGTCCGCAATATTTGATCTGTACGAGCTTCATTCTGGTTTGGAGTGTCAGGCGAACGGACTGTCAAAAGTGCGTAAATAGTTAAAAAC
Source organism: Drusus annulatus (assembly GCA_022651775.1). Lineage (NCBI taxonomy): Eukaryota > Metazoa > Arthropoda > Insecta > Trichoptera > Limnephilidae > Drusus > Drusus annulatus. The sequence continues at coordinate 1,371,500 of JAGWCC010000011.1, forward strand.
TTGAGTTATTTTTTGTCCGATATCTAGCAAAACATCATGGCCATATGTGCTATACTTGGTTGCTTCAATCGAAGTACAAAAGGACCAAAAACAAACAGTTTTCACACGTATGTACCATAAAAATCGTCTTTTTTAGTTAGATCTCAAATATTTAACATTCTAACCTACAAAACAACTAGTAACTTACACCAATATGTAATTAATCTTTGGACTATTCGTTCCAATATAATACACTTCCGTTTGAAATGAGTTTTAGTGGATTCGTAATATTTTTAACTTAGAGATATTTACTAGCTGTCACATAAGAAACCATTACAAGGGGGAATACCCATATTGTAATTTCGGTTACGTCCCCAGATTCAGGGCTATGCCAAAATTGGAATATTATTATTTATTTAATTATTTTTTAGATTTCCAAAGGATGAAAAAAAAAGACGAGAAAAATCTAATTTCTTTTTTTCTTTGATTTAACAAATATGTTAATATGAATTCATACGTTTCATCTGGATTTTTTTATACCCTTAGCTTCTAGTTAATTGTTTTTTTAAATCTATTGATGTGCACATGCACTATTGTACCCATTTCTGAACCTGTTCTCTGATGATTTATGATAACGATATGCATCTAGATAGTTTTAATTTTGTATACATATTATATATTATTTTCTCCTTGTTAGTTAGAATTATTAGCTTAATTAATTAAGTATGAAGCGCACTTGACGTGAAATATCACAAAACTGTGCTATATAAGTTCACTGTTATTATTATCTGCATTCGAAATTTCCTTACAAAATAACGCGGGACGGAAAACATCCCTACAATACTTAAAAGCGGTGTCATGTTTTGTGAATTTTTTGTGTCTCTTTCTCTCTCATGGTGTACGACGTAAAAACGCAGAGAAAGTGATTTATCGCAAATTTATATAGGTAAAAAAAATTGATCTCTCCATATATTCTTACTCCAAGGTTAAGAAAATGATTTAACATCTGTTATCACCGTACATTTTTTTATTTTACTTTTGTTTGTAAACTATTTTGTTGATGGAACTGAAGTTCATTTTATAATATGTATTATAAAATGTTCTGTACTAATAATTTAATTCGTTTATATTTTTATCTATAAATAAGATTTTAATAATCTTATTGATTAATGTATATTTGAATAAACAAAAAAATATACAACATTCATTCTTTTTAATGATTTACAACTACCTACTCACAACAAAATACCTAATTTACTTAATTTGTGACAACCCTGTTAGTGATTTTACTCCGAGTTTAGGCCACACCCTTTGGTCATTGCTTGGTCAAAAAGTGCGGACAAAATTTCGCAAAGTTAGGTCTCTAGGTTACTCTAAGGTTTGGATATATTTTGGACAAATGTCCACGTAAATAACACGGGATATTTTAATTTTGTGTCAAGAACGTCTCGTTTAAACAATGTTATTGGCAAATTTCACAACATCGATATCTTCTCAAATTCACTCAATTCCTTTAAAAATACGTTACAAACAGCTATAGCTGATGACTTTTTTACATAAATATAATATGCATAGTTAAATTGATTTACTTAAAAATATATGTTGTGTGCATCAGGTGTCAATTACATAGGCACAATGTTGCGCGTAGTGCAGCGTTTGTGTATTATACTTTGTTAATTACAATATTATTACGTATGCTTCGAAAACATTAATTTGAAATATTTATACTCATATTTATATTTGATGAATGAACTTGCTTAACCTCACTGATTTATCATCAAGACGCACAGTGAGCGATTTAATATTTCTCTTTAAAATAGCGAATGGCAGATTGGACGCCCCGGATCTAACGAGCCTTATTACCTTGCGAGTACCTACCCGTGATACACGGCAGGCGGCTCTATATTATGTTTCCACGTCTACAAACAATTATTTTGATAATTCGCCCATTCAAAGGCTGCATAGACTTGGTAATAAATATGGTTCAATAGATGTTTACCGTTACAACACTGTTTCCAAATTAAAATCTAGCTTACTTGAATGTTTTCAATAGAACTCAAAGGTTATTGTTACTTATAGTTATAATTATAAAACCTACGCTATATTTATATACTTGCAGTTAAATACTAACTTTTCTCTTAATGTTATATTCTACCCATCTATTGTACTCCTTTATTTAAATAAATGTATTTATGTAAAAGCCTTAAAGGCGTTAATAAAATAAAATAAAAATAAAAATAAAACATGTTTCTGTAAATATTTTGTTTGTATTCCTATTGAAATAAAATAAATTAAAATAATTGATTTCTGAATTGAGCTATGATAATAAAAATAATAAAAGTTTAATTTCAGAAGGTATACAGGAGTAGTCCATTGCAATACATTTCATGATCGATAATAATCCACAAAATAAAAGTTAAAGTTATAACACATAAAAACACAATAATAAACAAAAACATAAATTTATAAAAAATGTCCATGGAGGATATTAGGTCTCATGTCTACAGAATGCCATCAAGAGGGATTCTATTCAGGCAGAATTAAGCTATGTAGCTTTGAATATTCGTTTAACAGTGGAAACATAAAATATTACCGTGTAATTTTGTTACGCGTCTACTAATACGAATCTCGAGCTTAGCGAGTACTAAAGCTACGTTATTATACATTAGATTAAGAAAGCTCCTTTCCTCTTATTATTAATATTTTATAAAATCTTTTTGACAGCAAAGACGTTTTTGTAAATCCTTCAATTAGATTTTTTTCAAATAGTTAATACTGTCGCTGGAAAGACAAAAGGGCTGAAGCGACACTTTGGTCAAAAATGAGTTAAACGTGCAGTTTTGTTCAGTTTTTTTTTCTGCATCGAAGGCTCTGACTCACGTTAGATTCTGAAAAAGTTGGTGGCCCTTTGGCCATATAAAATATATTTACCATTTGGGAAAGGCTTGACTCAAGTAATACAAGTTTGGGCCTTTTTTAGCTTTCGTCGCTTCAGGTAACTCAGCGAAAGCATTTCGTTACCTGAGTTAAATAGACAATAATAATTAATAATAATCCAGCCAGGTACTAAAGACTAATGAATTTTATTGTAAAACTTGAAAGTGCTCTGGTTTAAACATCCCAAAATGGCGCTTCAGCCCCTTTGTCTTTTTTTTCTTTCGGGGATTTTTATTTTCTTTCTGGGGACGATATTTTATATTCATGAGCAATCAATGAATACCCAATTATATTTTTGACATTTTAAAAGCAAATAATTTATAAATACAAGATACAGATTTTATGAAAACCTTTTACTTCTTCTGTATAACTTCTTGAAGTCTATTCGACCAAACTCATCAAATCCAACAAGATAAAAAAACCCATAGGTTAGCCTCTCTGCCTACGGGTCTCTGACGTCAATTATATAAAAAAGAATTTGATCAAAACCAGTACTCAATTCGCCATTTTCAATTTGCCATTTTCAATTCGCTTTCAAGTTAAGTCATCACTTAAGAAGTTATTCTAGAACAGATTGAATCCGTCAAACGTATTGATTGGTGAGTCCCATTACTAACTTGTTTCATACACACTTAGGTTCAGTAGGGTGGGCTGTCAACGCATGAACAATTTTAGTTTTTGATATATCGTTTTATCAGAGCTTATAAATATTGGATTTCAACGTAACAATTCGATGTCTTTCGCCCAATTCTCTACCTATCTTATCGTTTCGCTATTTGGTTTCCGTATTTAACAACACTTTGCTCGAAACAATTGAATATCAAACAGAAGAGTTTTATGTGAAAAAAAGTGTTGCTTGTTGGTTTCTCGCTTGTTCGTCGGTTTGTTCTCCAAATAATGTAAAATAACTGTGGTGTTTTGTGAATAAGAAGACTTAAATCAGTATGGTGTATTTGTTTCGTTAGTAATACAATTTTTCTAAGAAAACTTTAAGAACTTTCAACTTCAACTTTATCGGTGAGTGAATGGTTTCCCATTTCTCCTTCATTCCAAATTATTTCCACAAGCTACAATTAGAGACTTTCAACAAGCAATACTGAACCTAAAAAAACATTTGGTTCTTTATTGCAGCTTCGGATCCAAAAAGTTGAGTATAATTATTTAAATTATATCCTCACTATTATTTTCAAATACGGTATTTTTATTTTCTTTTGACGAAAATTTAAAGTTTATTTTATATTTTATTCTCATCAATCTGCATCAATTTTAGACATCTTCTGTTGTACATATATACAGTTCAACGAATTTCTCTTAACATGTGTACAATAGTTAACGTTATACCAGCAAACATAAATTACCCTCTGTTGTACCACATTAATATATATTTTGTATGTTTCTCTTATTATACTTATGTAACACCACTTCTTACGTTAGACGTAGGTTTATTATTTGTTTAGATATACAGTGTTGAGGATCACGTCAATGAGGAGAAACTCTTTCAAGAATCAAAAAGATTTTTTAACCTCTCCTCACTTACGTAAAATATGTATGAACGTGTATTTACAGAGGCGTGCACTCCATAAAGGCACATACGCACTGACTACCCTGCCGTACTCGCATAAAAATTTGTAAAATTTTCGATAAAAAATATGAATTTAAAGCAAAAAATGAATCTACACTTTAAAAATACGCGCGAAATTAAACTAATTGCACCGCCGCGAGCCCCCCACCGATATGCTCAAACGCCGCCAACGCCATAGTAAATTATTATATATTCACTAGACTATACAAAATATGTATGCTGTGAGCTGTTGTGCATTCGAAGGGCTCATTTGTGTTAATATATTTGTTAGTATCTAAGGTAGTGTTTTTACAGGTCAAATCCAATAGCAATCAGTGAAATTTGTTAGTACCTATTTATATTATGAATTAATCCACTGCTTTTCCTACTGCCCACCCTGGTGAAAAACTATGTACACGCCACTGCGTTTATAAGACATATAATGTGCGCCCGTACGTCTGTAAGATATACCTGATACACGTATGTACTAACTGTAAGCTACATCAAGTTTAGTTATTTATCCATGTAGGTTCGCTGACTTTGCTCAACTAATGGGCAAGTTCGTGTGGAGTTAAGGACATTTTTAAGACCGCGTATATCCGAGAGAGCTTTTCAGGATGTTTGAAAGTGGCTAACAGCTAACGTGGATGAAATTAGTAAACTTCCCTCGGATAATATGTGTGCACTATCAGATTGAATTTCCGACGCACGAAAGCACATTTTTTCTGTTAAATTGCAAAACTTTTCCTTTGGCGAAATCTCCATTTAGATGGGGAATTTAATTGCTTCCACTAGGTTCCATTGTAAACCTACATCATTTTGTGAACTGATTAGAAATAGGTTACTTAGTTGTTAAATAATTTGTGTTTATCAAACATTGAAGTTGTTAGTTTCCAGTCACTAGTTTTGCGATTTTAGTTATAATATTAATGATATATAATTGATAACTTGTACAGTGCAGTTTTTTTTTTTAAATCACCTCAAAGACGCTGTATAAATCTCAATTCCTTGACTCCATCTTATTATTAACTATAATCTATAGCATATTAATATTTTTTCTATAAAAGAGCAGTCCACAGTGGAGTGCTTATACCAACCCGGGAAGGCTTATGCCGAGGATGGAGGTAGACTGAATGCTGTAGAAATGAGATCCCTGAGGCGTATGTGCGGTAAAACTGTATATGACCATGTTAAAAATTGGATATCCGGAAAGAATCAAGAAAGGAACACATAGGTGGTTTGGGCATGTAAAGCGAATGAACGAAAAAAGGAGTGTGAAAAGAATATATGACGCGAAAGTGAATGGAAGATGAAATCGGAGATGCACGAGAAAGATATGGCACTATCAAGTGAACCGATTACTTGAGTCAGCCCATGTGAAGAGTCAGAATAACAGAAAAGTATGTACGAGAAAATTTATGAATGTGAATTAAGCAAGGAGTGTGTGCCAAGACAGTTGTATGGCGGTCCGTCCTCTCTGCCAACCCCTGAGAGGAAACGGCGTGATGGTTAGTCAGTTATGCATGTATAAAATGTACCAAGAAAAAAATATGTTTTAGGTCACCAGAGCAAATTTAGCAGTAAGTGGTAGATTGTTCAATAGAATAGTTTTCAATAAATTTTCTTAGTATATTTCAGTTAAAGAAATATAAAAAGTAACTTTGTAAAAGACCACGGATGTTATTTTAACTTCTATGACCGATATTTCATTATTATTTAATCGCTTTTTCAGTTTACGTTTTCTCTCTTTTAATTCTAATTATCTGTCTTTTTTTCTCTGCTCCTGTGTTTGATTTTAATGTTATTCTATTTTTTCTCATTGTTTTGTTATTTAATTTTATAATTTGTTCTCCCTCTGCATGTATATATAACCGCACACTTTGAATGTTTGTTTGGTTTAATTTTGTACCTTGATGATGCTTAGGCCATGCGAAACTGGTCGGTCTTAAAAAAAATATATATATCCGTCTTATACAAAGATATCATTATTTTTTTTAACCACAAAGTGATTGCTTTCTACCAAAATGTATTTTTGTTGCTTGAGTAATAGTATGGTGCCTTTTGATTGATTCTTCACGAAAACAGCGCTACAAAAAAATCAATTTATTATCGTAATTAGTTTATCTACGAATATTTATTTGATAGATCTGCTAATCTCATTTATCTTGCTAGTTGTGTTACAACCCTTGTTACTTGTCTGCAGTGTAATATGAGAGCTGTCAATAAATTAGCATGATAAATATTTAAATCCGTCTGTAAATGATTATCCATCGTACACAATAAATCCTCCTCTTCTATGGCGAGGCATTGTGTATCTATTATGCTAATTCGATTTGCCGATATCGAAGAAAATCTTTTATCACGACACGAAATTTTTCCGAATGCACGTTTAACATGCAAATCAATATCGGACATCAAAGAAGTAGAAAAAAAGTGACGATTTTAATTGGTATCTCCTACTTATTTCAGTTCTCCTCGCTTTTTTGGTTTCGAAAAGGAAATAAAAATGTAATTCAAATGAGTCAATTATTCAGAAAGACACGGGTTCCGGGAAGAGTGCCGTGAAATATGACATTTAAATTGTAAATTTATTCGAGACGGAGCTTCGGCATTCCGTGGAGAGATGGCAGTATTATATTCTGAAATCTAGTAAAGCCCTTAATATGTAGGGTGCAAAAAACCTGCATCTTACAGAGAAAATATATTGAAGTTGACGTTATTTTCTATGAAGTAAACTTATATCTTTATCCTAGGGTTAAAGGGTGAGAATCTTTAAAAAGTAATGATATTTATACCTGCAATTTATTCTATTCTAACCTATAATATATTTTTACATAATTGTTGTAGTAATGTATTTTGACGGCCTTCGTAGTCCAATGGTAAGATACTCAACTACGAATCCAGAGGTCGCGGTCTCAAACCCGGCATGTGCAAATAACTTTTATTCAATTGATATGTGTCATAACATAATGTATTTGATTCTTATAACATAAAATAATGTAAACTATATATGCGGCACATTCCCTGGGAAAAGACCACCATTAAGAATCAAATCGTTGCTTGATTAAAATGGCTTTAGTTTTTTTAATTTTTATTTAATTAATATGTGTCGTAACACATTTAATTCGTATAAAATAAAATATAGTATTTGTGACACGTTCCAGAGTGGTAGATACACGTATCGCAATGGTAAAAGACCACCATTCGGAATCAAAACGTTGCTTAAAATAGCTTTTGCCGGGTTTGGTGACCAGATCTGAATAGCCAGGTACTTTCAAACTTTCCTCTTCCCCATCTCCTTCTCCTCCCCTCTACCTAAAGTCTCACAGCATACCCCGATTGGAGATGCCATGGTATCACTGGTTCTAGACGGTCGGAAGCAGTTAAGACTCTTGTGCAGTTTTCACTATAAAAATTAATAAAAAAATTATCAGTTTTGCCAAACGTCTTAAATTTGTAATTGGCATGATTTGTTATTTTTATTATTATATACAGTGCCCTTGTGATGATTTTCCCACGAGAACGGCGCTATGTAAGTTATCCATTTATTTCACGTATTGATTATTGTTGATTTGCTGTTATTTTTAAAAAAAAATAATAATAACTTCAAAATTAAAACAAATAGTGATTTGAAGTTCTAAAAACGCATTGATTTGAACCTTATTACAAAAAATTACCGTCAACTACGTTTAAAAGATCTCTCAAAAGGCTAGGCTGAAAAAATGTATTTAAATATTATTATTATACTGGATCGCAAAAAATGTCATCCCCGGGGAGTAGAACGGCGGAGGGGTGAATCGTCGGTGAGGGGCGCTGAATTCCGCGGCAGATAACGTTATTACATTAAATATTCAAGTATCATGTTATCCGGCCAGGATTTGGTGGCATAGTGTAATGGTCTGTAGCTCTACAACCCAGAAGTTATTTTTGTAATACAATTTTGGTAAGAAACCAGCGAAAATGATATAGCTGGGAAAGTGAAAATATTTTAAAAATGGTTTTTAGTAACCAAATACCTTGGACGACATAAACAGGTACCTTTGCGAAAAAGTGTAGACAGGATTGTTGACTTTATATTGACTAGATAGAAAGAGACGAAGATACATTAAAGAATGTTGGATGGCCTATTAGTTACCGCCCAAATAGAATTCGGACATTTTTAATAAACATATTTGAACACATTTAACAAAACAATATCAATACACCATTAAAGTTACTGATAAAGTCGAAATATCACACAAACACTAATGAAGAAGGTTTGCTTAAATAATGATGGAAGCTTTTTGTTGATTTTATGTATTTGTGATCCGTTTCGTTGCGATACAATTGTGTAAGAAGAATTCAAGAACTTTCACCTTCTAATACATCGGTGAGTGAATGGTTTCCCATTTTTTTCCATTACACAATCTTTCCACAAGCTAAAATTAGACACTTCCATCAAGTAGTATAGTTTATCGTTTATTTTCCAAATTCATCTGAAGCTGAAAACACATTCGGTGTTTTATCGTAGCTTCGGATCCAACAAACAGGAAGATTTTAAGCAAATCAAGCAGCCTTGAGGCGCTTTGTAAGTTAACCAAGTATTACTATTATTTTAATTATCGATTCACGTATCTTAAAGTAATCGATGAAAACCCATTGATCGGAATAATGTTTCTGAAGGCCCCAATTTTTTTTACGCTGGGTGATTATTTAATTAGAAGGTTATTTTAGGGAACAAAATCCTTGTCCGTTTTCAGTCAAGTAACCTGACACATTTTTACGATATTTCGGAAATAAATATACCGTCGTTGGAAAGGCAAAAAGCTTAAGCACCATTATGGAAATTTTACACCGGAGTACTTATTTTTGTTGTTGTTTACTAACAATTGAAAAATCCTCAGTACCTGCGGCCTCCATGGTCGAGTGGTAAGACGCTCTACGAATCCAAAAGTTCGCGGGTTCAAACCCGGCGTGCGCCAAAACCTTTTATTTAATTAATATGTATCATAACAGATTTAATTGCTATAAAAATACTAAAAACTATATTTGCGGCACGCTCCCGAGTGGTAGATACTCTAAGTATCGCCCTGGTGAAAGACCACCATTCAGAATCGAAACGTTGCTTGAAATGGCTTTAGCCGTGTTTGGTGACCAGATCTGAATAACCAGGTACTTTCCAACCTTCCTCTTCCCAATCTCCTTTCCCTCCTTACTACCTTCAGCCTCTCAACATACCCTATTTGGGGATGCGATAGTCTCACTGGCTCTATACAGTTGGGAGCAGTTGAGACTCTTGTGCGGTATTCAAATATTAAAAAAAACCTGGTTGGATTTTAAAAAACAACGTTAACTCAATGCTCTCACCGAGTTATCTAAAGCGACAAAAAACTGGAAAAGTCCAAAACTCGTGTCTTTTGAGTCAGGCCTTCTCCCAAACGGGTAAATAAATTTTAGATGGCTGAAGGGCCACAAAAGTTTCAGAATCAAACGAGAGTCAGAGCATTCGATGCAGCAAAAAGAACAGATCAAAACTGCATATTAAACTCATGCTTGACCAAAGTGGCGCTTAAACCTTTTTGCTTTTCCAGCGACGATACGATTAGAAAAATGTTTCGGCAATACCCATTACTACTCGTTTACGTAAGTATTTTGTGTAAAAACATAGCAAACCTACAACACGATTTTTCCATACATAAGGGTTGATTTTCACAAAAATCTGTAATACCCATAGCCTACATCACTCTTGCCCGAAGCTTAATCTGTTAAGATTTCCGTGTAAGTAAGCAGAAGAGGAACAGGACGACGCCCCAGGGCTTACGTCTTTAATATTTAAGCCCGCAGATGTGGCCATGAATATTTAACTTATTAAGGAAAGCTACACGTCGAATAATCATGCTCTGGAACTTGATGCCGTCGATATAAATAATATATACGGAAAACTCCCCTTCATTTTTATACACCACGTTTGCCGTTCTCTCTCGGAACCCATATTTATGTACGCGTCAATACAAGTGCACTTAACGTAAGGAAAATATTGCACCCTAAATAAATACTAATAAATCTGTATGGATTTGTAATAGTGGAACAATTTAATAAATAGATAAGCAATAAATTTCTTCAGCAACAACTAACTTACCATCACACCATTTCACCGCAAGGGTAGGCAGAGAGGATGGACCACCATAAAACTATGTCTTGGAACACACTCCTTGCTTCATTCATGCACATATATAAAGTTCTGTCATTATCTCTCGATATACGTACAAAAGTGACATAAGATTTTTTTACACACCTTTTTACACTTTCCAATTCAACGATTATCTCATAATATGTGTATAAGAATGAACCTCTCTTATATCTTAAATGTTAGGTGTTTTTTGTTTTTCATTGCTAACCTTGTTTGCGTTATTATATCATATATAGTGCGTCACACTACTTCAGTTTGTACTTATATAACTCCTTTGGATATATAATACCTTGTATATATGTGAGATGTACATAGATGCTTTATTTCTTTTTTTACACTATGCATGTATCTAAAATATTTTTATATCATTCATCTCTTAATGTATTTGGTAAACAACTGTTTTTATGAGATCTTGTTAAATAAATAAATTCACGTTCATACATACTCTTCTGTTATTCTGACTTTTCGCATGGCCCGATTCGAGTATTTGATTTACTTGATCGTACTTTATCTTTCTCAGGCGTCCCCGACTTCTTCCATTCACACCGCACAGCCATTACACACCACTTCAGTAACACCCTGGTGAAAAACGAGTTTTCAAAAACGAAACGTTGCTTAAAATGGTAATATCCGTATTTAGTGACCAGTTATGAATAGCCAGGTACATTTTAACTTTTCTCTTCTTCATCTATTTCTACTCCCCCTCCTTTGAGCCTCGCTGCATATCCCAACTGTTGGGACTTTCGTACGGTGTTTACATTGAAAAAAAAAAACAAGATATTGCTGAAAACTTGTTTTCAAAATAACAACTATATCGTTGCCGAAAAGTCAAAAGGGCTGAAGCGCTTTTACGGAAAGTTTACACCAAAGCACTTAAAGTCGTTTTTTTTTACAATAAAGTTCATAAGTCTTCAGTATCTGGTTGTATTTTGTAATTCAGGTAACTCAATGATCTCACTTAATGAAGCGACAAAAATCTAAGCAAGTTACAAATGTATGTCGCTTAAGTCAAGCCTTCTCCCAAACGGTAAATATATTCTGACACAAAATCTTCAGAATCAAACGAAATGCAAAAAAAAAGCTGATCAAAACTGCGTATTTAACTTACTTGTGACCAGAGTGTCGCTTAAGTCCCTTTGCCTCTCCAGCGACAAAATTATTACAAAAAATCAATAAACTGTAGAGTGTACCTACTCACACATGATTCAATCATTATCTTAATTACTTATTTGATCTTCAATAGTTATCAGAGTTCTGTCAGAAAATACTCCAACACGTGTAAAATGACAACAGAAAATTTATACAATTAACGTTTTTATGATTAAAGGCTGTCATTTTTATCGCTGGATTTAAATAAAACAAAATGTCTCCTTGGCGGACTCAAAGATTTCCAATTAATCAGAAGTTCGGATTATAATCAAATATTTTATTCTGAATTCAATCATGGCACATAAATTTGTAATGAATTTCGCTTCGTTTTTAATCAAACCGATTCATAAATATTCATTCGATTTATCTCGATGGCATTGTAACTCTGGCTTTTATGATTCATTCGGTGGAAATGATAATCAATAAAGAATTATTCAACATCTTCAATCTTCGAATAACAATTGATTTTTTTCAGATCAAGCACATAGTTACATGAATTATTTTTACACCCACGCAACGGAATCTAAAATATACTTAGAGACTCGTAGACTGGGCGTGAAAAAAATACAAGAATGGTCTTCGAGATAAAAACAATCTCTTTAAATGTATCGTATATCAAATCAGAAAACACGGTAAATGTTGCCTCTTAAAATACATAATACAAGAATATGCAAAGAAATCAGACTACCAAAAAGGAATAAAACCAATACACAAAACAGCTTACTTTATTAAGTAATAAAATGTTATAATGCGCTTTCGCAAACCATTAAAATTATGCCCATTCATTTAAAATACATTACTAATATCAAGTAGTATATAAGTTATTATATTATTATTAATTAGTCAAAAAGAATATGAATTTAAATTAAATACTTTGTAAATTTGATGCACAAGTAACTATAATAAAATATATAAAATCAAAACTAAAAAACCCTCTAAAGGTAGGCTCTGCTCATGAAATTTGAACAATGTTTTTCCTAACTAGTAATACTGTGCTAGCAACGTCAATTCCATCATGAGCTATGGAGCTATTACACGTATTTAATTAACTTCAATGAGACAACACGTCATATTTACGGTCTTCGTGATCGAGTGGTAAAACGCTCTACTGCGAAATTAGAGGTCGCGGGTTCAAGCTCGGCGTGCACAAATAAATTTTATTTTATAAACATGTGTCAAAACACATTAAATTAATATAAAATAATATGTAGTATATTTGCGGCACGCTCCAGAGTGGTAGATACTCTTAGTATCGCCCTGGTGAAATACCATCATTCAGAATCGAAACGAGGCTTGAAATGGCTTTAGCCGTGTTTGGTGACTTCTTAACCTTCTTCTTCCTCATCTCCTTCTCCTCCGCACTACCTTCAGCTTCACAACGTACCCAAGTGGGGGATGCCATAGTCTCACTGGCCATAGACGATTGAGAGCAGTTGGCACTTTTGTGCGATATTCAAAATAAAAAATAAGCATTTTTTTCAATTCTTAAATAAGGATACATATTTCAGTCAAAGTATGTTAGGAAAAAAATCACTGGAAACCGGGAAGTAAATTTGACCAGTCGGTTGAATGGACAAATGCGTCAGATTCCCACCCGGGCTTCGTGGGTTTAATTTATCTGCTAAGTCATTTTTGAAATGAGAAAATATCCAGTAACACTGGCAGGTCCCATCAGGTAGACACACTTATTAACTTAAAATTATAATTTTTTTTTTTTCGTTTTAGGGCATGGGAGCGAAATTAAAAAAATGGATTTTCTGAATTTGTCGTACAGTACAGGTTTAGTCTTGAGATACACGTCAAAAGGGACATAGTGAATAAATCGTAAAGTAGCGTAATCGGAATAAAATATCAGACTTTTTACATATGAGCGAAAATTACCACTTATAATTTTTCTCGTACATCGTATCAGGTTACGTGTTTTTGCAGACATTAGCGCCCCACGCGGCGATCGAACGAATCATGTACAGAAGATGGCTTGGCGTATTAATACTATCAGATAATGATATTCGGATGATTTGTATAGCGCCGTTTTTGTGAAAAATCACCTCAAGGGCGCTACTACGGATCTTATTTTCTATTATTAAACATTAATTCCTATTTCAAATGAGAAAATATACAGGAACATACTTACCTGGCTGGTCCCATCAGATAGACACACTTATTAACTTAAAATTATAACTATGTTTTTTTTTTCGTTTTAGGGCATGGGAGCAAAATTAAAAATGGGCTTTCTGAATTTGTCGTACAGTACAGGTATAACATATCTAGTGTAATCCATACCAATGGGAAATTCGATGCCAGCTAATATCTCGATGTGTCGGATGTATCAGTTTAAACATGCAAGCAAAAAGTATAACGGAGGATTATTTACATACGACTGACTTATTATATGATCGATGAATCCGAGGAAAACGATTGATTAATGGCGTATCTGTCTGAAAGAACCTACACGAATCAACATACCATTTATAACATGTTGTCGATCGAAAAAACTCTAATTAATTGAATGTGTTGAATATCCAAGTGTTGGATTACGTTTTTTTCCAACGAGTTATGATAAAACGAACGATAGATCCAGGATATCTCCAAATACACTATCAGTATAAGAGCAGACGCGATTAATCTTGGAGTCGATAAATTATACAACATTCAGTTTGCATAAAATCTGCAATGGTTTTTTCTTCGAGTTGAACTTCAGTCCGGTCAGTGTCGTTTGGGGCGATTTAAAAACGTTTTTTTGACAAGGTAGAGACAGAGATTTATAATTTTTAGTGACAGTTTTTGAGAGTTGGCCGCTGAAAAATGTTTCTTGTACCCGACTCATGAATTGGATTAAGAGAAATGACAGTGTATTTTAATTTTACAGTGAGTCAGGTTGAATCGTGACAACTTATTTTAATGTGTTAATCGGGATTCAGCAAGAATGGTAAATCCTACTCGTATCGCTTTGCTGAGAGGAATATTACAAATCGAACATTGCGAGAAATTGTTTAATTTTTGATCACATCTAAATCACCTGACGGCTTCCGTGTACTAGTGGTTAAGACGCTCGACTACCAATCCGGAGATCGCGAGATCAAATCCCAGAAAGTGCAAATATTTTTTATTTATAAATAAAACACATATACTTTGTTTATAACCACTTTATTATTTAATATTACGTCTACCGGTTTCGGAAGTACCCTTCCATAACAGGACAATATTAAAATTGAAAATTTTGAATATTGTCCTGACGATGGAAGGGTATAAAATTGAAAATTGTAATATTTTCCTGATGATGGAAGGGTACTTCCGAAACCGGTAGACGTAATATTAAATAATAAAGTGGTTATAAAAAAAGTTTATGTGTTTTATTTATAAATATGGCAAGCCACAAAGTAAATGCTTTTTACGAATATCTAATTTTTATTTAATGAATATGTGTTTCATATTTTATTCATATAGTATATTTGCGACATGTTCCAGAGTGGTAGACACTCTAAATATCGCCTTGGTGAAAGACCACCATTCAGAATCGAAATGTTGCTTGAAATGCCTTAACCCATTTTTGGTGACCAGATCTGAATAGCCAGGTATGTACCGACCTTCCTCTTCACCATCTCCTTTCCCTCCCCTCTCCCTTCAGCCTCGCAGTAGTGGCCTCTAGGTAGTGTTAGGGGAAGGGGATGAGAAAGAGGAAGGTTGTAAGTACCTAGCTATTCAGATCTGGTCACCGAACACGGCTAAAGCCATTTCAAGTAAAGTTTCGATTCTGAATGGTGGCTTTCACCAGGGCGAATATCTACTTCTTCCGTTATATCACTATTTATTATATTATATGAATTGAATGTGAAATAATACATTTCAATTAAATAATGTTCACTTGCCCAAACCGGTATTTGAACCCGCGACCTCTGCATTCGTACTCGATCGTCTGAACCACTCAACCATGGAGGCCGTCTGTGGAACTACCATCGAGGACTCATTTAACGTGTGAAAAATGAGAGGAGACAATTAATACAATTGACATTATGTTGAATAAAACTTGGCCTTTTTTATTGGATGAACATATAAATAATCTCCTCAGCAAATGCAAAGATTTTCAATTATAAGAAATTAATCAAAATAACTCTGCATAAGAACACGGATATTATTTTACTTTTTATAACAGATCGGTTTCGCTTAGCCTAAGGATCATCTAGGTACAAAATTTAGAAAAATAATATAAAACAGTGGCAGTTACGTATACATACAGAGGGATCAAAATATAAAATAAAATAACGGAACAATGAGAAAACAATAGAATAACAATTAAATTATAACAAAGGAACAGAGAGAAAGATACACATAATATGAACTGAAAGAGACAAAACCTCAACTGAGATGGTGATTAAAAAATAATGATAAATTTTATGAGTTTACGGGACATATATCTTCTACTGGACTACTAGACAAATTTACCTGATTATGAAGAGTATGATTAATAATTTCAATTGCTCTCTTTATTTCTAGCGTTTCTAAATTATTTAATCTGTTGCCATGATCATATTTGTGAAGAATATGAACACCGGTGCTTTTATTAATTAATCATTGTTACTTGGTACTAACAAAACAATGTCATATTTTCTAGAACATCATTCTGATCACTAATTATATAATAAATAGTTACAATGTTCAGTGAGTGTCAAGCTTGGTGAAGTTTAATTATAATTTTTATCTAGTTTGCTAGGAAATATCTCGGTACCCAACTTGTAATTACAAACAGCCACAGTGTTTCCCTCACAATCTGAGTAGATGACAATGCCTCACTGTGTGACTAGTGCAAAGGATGATTAATGTTCCGTCAGCACCTAGAAAATACACTTTCGAAGATATAATGGCTTGGCGTCATCGTGAATAGTAATAATAATAATTGGCTGATTTATATGGCGCCGTTTTCGTGACAGAAATATCACCTGAAAGGTGCTTTACATCATAATTAACATTATATTAAAACTAAGACTTGATGAATAGGATCAAGAAAGGGACGCTGAGATGGTTTGGGCATGTAGAGCGAATGAACGAAGAAAAGTGTGTGAAAAGAATATATGATGCGAAAGTGAATGGAAGAAGAAATCGAGGACGCCCGAGAAAGATATGGCACGATCAAGTAAATCAAATACTTGAATCAGGTCATGTGAAGAGTTAAAATAACAGAAGAGAATGTATGAGACGATGTATGAATGTGAATGAAGCAAGGAGTGTGTGTCAAAACAGAGTTGGATGGCGGTCTGTCCTCTCTACTTACCCCTGCGGGAAAACGGCGTGATGATTAGTTAGTTAGTTAGTTTGTTAAGACTTAATACTTACTTATACCTAATACTTATAACTAGTGACTTACAACTAACATATTTACATTAACACTTAAGACATATAATGGTTGTTGCCCGTGCTGTCGGACCTAGGGTGGCAAAAATGGAGTAAGTAATAGTAAACTTTATACATAAACTATGTATATCACTCGGACTGAGTTATCAAAACTCTAGTAAAGCAAATTGACGTTAATGTGGGGGTGATAGTTTAAAAAGGTGGTTCTTTAGTTTTGCTCTGAGCTCAGTTGAAATGAGAAGGGAGGCGACAACGTACTTTGTATAAAATAAAATCACACTACGAAATAAAATCGAAGATACCGTATTTCTCGGCGCTGGTTTTCTAATTTTATTCAGTTCCTTTTAAAGGGGTGTCAGAAAACTTAAGTTTTACTTACTATCTAACATATAGACTATTTAATCAAACATTTATTTAACAAAAACATTTTTAAACCAATAAATTGTAATCAAAATCATACAAAAGGGGTAAAAATATGGAAAAAGTAGAAAAACAAAAAAATAATAGGTTTTAAGAAGTATATAATATGGTTAAAACTTAATAGCTAGTTCGTGCTCAAACTTGTTATAAGACATGAAAAATATCCACATTCCTGCGGGCAGTTAATTATGCTAGTAAGTCTTCCCAAGGGCATCACCGCTGGTAGGTTAGTTCTTCTCCTAGGAAGAAACCAAAGCCTGTGTTGGCGGCCTCGCGTGAAATTATCAGGAATCCAACTTTCCAGTCAGGATTTTTCGTATTGATAATACACCGTTCAATAGTTTACAAGCTAAAAGCAGTAATGCTATCTAGCCGTAAATAGAGGGTTGAACGCCGCACACAATTTTTTGGAAAACACTTCATGTTTTATGCGCGCTTATTTTTTCGCTTACATCTTCTCATAAATTATTTTTCCGCTCACCTGACTTGACTTAAGTATTTTTTTAAATTTAATTTTGCCATTTCCTGGCTCGAAGAAGAAAAAAAATATGATAAAAATAATCACGATCAAATCAAACCTAATCCGCATCAGCACAGGATCCCCTAAAGAGGAGAACTTAGACTAAACTCCTTTTTTTCCAACTAAAAAATCGATTAGGTAACATGTAAATAATATTATTATTAATATATCGTCGCCGGAAAGTCAAAAGGGCTGAAGCGCCATTTCGGGAAGTTTAAACCAGAGCACTTTAAAGTTTTTGTTTGTTTTACAATAAAATTCATAAGTCTGTAGTACATGGTTGGTACTACGTAACACAATGCTCTCACTGAGTTACCTGAAGTGACAAAAAGCTAAAAATGTCCCAAACTTGTATCGCTTGAGTCGAGACTTCTCCCAAATGGAAAATATATTTTAGATGACTTTAGGGCTACAAAGGTCTTCGGAATCAAACTTTCGTTTAATTCTGAGCATTCGACGCAGAAAAAAAAAACTAATCAAAACTGCATGTTTAACTCGTTTTTGACCCAAGTGTCATTTAGACCCTTTTGCCTTTCCAGCAACGATATATATATTTTTTGTATCACAATAAAATAAACTGTCTTCCTATTCATTCAAATCTACATTCATACTTGTTTTTTTAATGTGACTCTTGGCATGATGCGACTCTAGTATCTGTTTCACTCGGTAGTGCCATTAGATTAACTTTCTGGGACATATTTGACTACCGTTTTCATCCACTTGCGTGCCATCTATGCATTGTAGAGGTGCGGATACAGAGTCATGGCTTACTGCTATACATCAGTATTGTTATCGGAATTCACACAGCGTCCCTGAAGATGGCATAGGCCCTGAGATAAATTAGAGCCTCCTGTATTCACCGAATAAAAAAAAAACACATTGTGAACTGCCTAGCATTCTTCGAAAACTTTTAGATTATCGCTCTCAAGTCTCAAATAATTGAATTACCTGCATTTATCATTCTTTAAATGCCCTTACAAGTTCGGTATCTGTATTTCTTTTTTCCTACAGCATGGATCTCTTCAATAATTGATCTCTCCGGCACCGGTGCATAGTCGAAAAACTCGCCAAATGCGCGCCCAACATTTGCTTACGGTTGACATTAAATACATGAGAACAGGTCGCTTTTAAGACTTGTTCTCATGTTCAACAGCTCGGCTGTGGAGTGATTTGTCGGCCTTTGGTCCGTTCTCCTTCACTATGGGCCTCTTCAAGACTCAGGTACACTCCTTTATTTCCTTATAATGACCCTCCACACAGCATCCCTAAAGATGACATGGGCCCTGGCAATGTCATTTTTGGCCATGATGGAAATTATTTCCTTCAAGGCCTCCTGTGTGAAGTTAACGTAAAAAAAAGAACGAGATTCACTCTTTCTTTCCTTGAAATTACCCTCCACAAAAAATCCCCAAAGATGACATAGAAAATACAGTTCTTTTTTTTAAATCTACTCAAATTTTATAAAAAAACACACTCAAAATGATCAACCAGGCCGAATAATTATAATTATGCATAACTCTCTGAACGTTCATTGTTGGATTTCAAAGTGATAATTTGTTAGGTATTTACTTTCATGTTTTTCATCTAGTTCCTACCTTATCCAACCATTTCGCAATATCGAATTTAGAATTCCGTAATTCGTAATTCCGAAACTGAAGAGTTTGTGAAGTAATGTGAAAAAACGAGTTTCGTATTGTATGTTGGTCTCTCGATTGTTCGTCGGTTTGTTGTTGTTCTTCGAATAATATAAAATTAAGTGTGGTATTTTGTTATGATTCGTTTTGTTGACAAAATAAAAGGGTAAAAAAATTAAGAATTTTCACTTTAACAACATCGGTGAGAGAATGGTGTCCCATTCCCCCTTCATTTCAATAATCTTTCCACATCCATAATTAGACACTTCCATCAACTAGTACTCGTATAGTTTATCGTTTCACAGTCCAGTATTTTCCAAATTCATCTCAAGTTGAAAACACATTCAGTGTTTTATCGCATCTTCAGATTCAACATGCATTTGAAATTCCAGGTATCTCTTTTTACATTGCATTTCTACAAAACAAAAAAGTTGCAGCCTTATAACTGATCTATATTCAAATCGATTTCGTACGAACCTCGATCACTCTACATCTCAAAACAGGTTCTCATATTGTTCCTCGTTCGAGCGGAAGCCGAAAGCTATCCAACCTAGTAGGTATAAGGTATCTACTGCCGACATACTGGTCATGATATTCGGCTTTTGTTTTTATTATTTATTTCCTAAGCCCACCGCAAGATGGACCCCAATCATGGAAAAAATTGCGCTCCAGAACATAACCCCAGCCGAATTATCCGGTCCCTAACGATGCTCGGTCAGAAATTGGTCGGTAAATAATATAATCGATCTACCTGAGAATGGTCGGAGTTATTGAACCTTGGCTCTGGGCTGCTTGTGGTTATAAAATAAGGTTTTTTATCGTTAAATATGTTATCTCGGATATCTCAGTAGGGGGCGCTACCGATAGTATTACGCTACATAATTGATTACGGTCGAGTGTCCCAAATCTTTATATTTCATGAAACGTTTCTTATGTATCAAAATTTGCCAACGTCTGACGATTTTATCGATATTTACCCTTAGATCGGCAATGTCATCGGCTATCGAAAGGTTGAAGGAACCAAAGCGCACACCAGACACTAAGTTCGGAGAGCGTGATGCAGGAGTGTCAGGTCCTAAAGGCTGGAATAGACTGCCACATGATCTGAGAATAAAAAAAATACTGAGTTCAGAGTTTAACTCAAGACTCATCTTTTCAGAAAATCATTTACATTTAAAACAATAACGGAATTGATTTAATTTACACAGCTAGACTATCCCGTTAGCATCTAAACTCACCAGTATAATAATATATTTTCAGGCAGTAATCCGCGATCCTCGATCTACTGTTTTTTTTTTACAGACCGCGACAAATGTAAATAACTAATATGTAGGTATCAATAAGATAATTTCAGCAAAGCTTTATGTATTAAGATAGTTTTATAGTAAATTTAGCCACAGCTTTTTAATTTTTTAAAGCGCCAATGTGGTAATATTTCTCAAAAATATATAACGCCATATAAATTAGCCAAGTATAATTATTATCATCACGAGCTTCTGAGTTTTTTGCTTTCAATGTGAATACCGCAGAAAAATTATAACTGTTCCCAAGTGTCTGAAGACAGTATGGCATCCCCAATCGGGGGTATATTGCGAACCCGAAGGTATTGAGGAGAAGAAGGAGATGGAGAAGTGGAAGGTCGGGAAGTACTTGGTAAATACGGTTAAATCCATTTCAAGTAGCGTTTTGAATCTGAAGGGTGGTCTATCATCAGTACGCTACTGAATATCTTCTATACTAAACTAACTAACTAACCATCACACCGTTTCCCCGCAGGGGTAGGCAGAGAAGACGGACCGCCATATAACTCTGTTTTGGCACACACTCTTTGCTTCATTTACATTCATACATCGTCTCATACTTACTCTTCTATTATTCTGACTTTTCACATGACCCGATTCAAGTATTTGATTTACTTGATCGTGCCATGTCTTTCTCGGGCGTCCTCGACTTCTTCTTTCATTCGATTTCACATAAAATATTCTTTTCATGCTCCTTTCTTCGTTCATTCGCTCTACATGCCCAAACCATCTAAGCGTCCCTTTCTTGATCCTATTCATTACGCTCACATCAGCCTTGCGTTCTTTCCGGACACATTATACCAATATATATTAATTGTGACATAACTCAAATTGATTCAATAAAAGGTATTCCGGCGCGCTGGGATTTGAACCCGCCACCTTTGGATTTGTAGTCGAGAATCTTAGCCAATATGGAGACCATTGCAATACTTAAGTCACTACTCATTAGTTTTAATGTCATTATCTGTCTCAAAATAAGACGACCTGTCATCGTCATTTCAACTGTTCTTTGAGAAGAAGTGTTCAAAATAGGAGTTCTTATTATTTTTAATGTTTGAAACTGTTTATTCGTGGTGGAACTCCGTGTTCATGAAATAATAAAACCAATCCAACTTTATTCCACTATTTTTATTAAGACCGGACCAGTCTCAAGATTCCCGTTTTAAACAATAATCCTTCCTACTACTTGTATGCTTATACTATTGTGAGGTGATTTTCTCACAAAAACGGCGCTATAAAAGTTATCCATTTATTATTATTGTTATTATCATTCATTTTTGTTGTTGTTTTTATGCCATGTACTATATGTATTATTTCTTCAAATCTTCTATAATAGTTTAATTAATTGTAACTGCATTACGCTATAATAACATATTTATACTTTATTTACTAACTTCTTTGAAATTTATCATGCCATATATTATATACGTATTACCTTGAAGTAACAATTTATGGAGGGATAGCTAATTTGTTTTACCTAACTTTAACCTAACCTAACCCATCCGAAATTGTAATAAATCACTTTTTCCGAGTTTTTACATCGTACACCATGAGAGAGAAAGAGACAACAAATTTCTTGGACAGCTTCTATATACTGTCGCAATGATCTTAAGCTGGCTATCTTCGCTGGTTAACGGCGGGACTCCGCCCACATTTTTTATTTTGCCACTAAACTTGACACAACTAAACGGTTTTTTAGGTTAGATGCTATATTTTTGTTGATTAAAAATACTGTGAAAAATTGGCTATACGAATACACAAAAACATTATGTCGATATGTGATATGAATGGATGTCTAAATACCGTAGCCTTAGTCTTAGCCACGCCCAGGTGCGCCGAGTCATGTTAAAATCATCAAAAACAAGTCCAAAACTGACTTCACTGCCTTGGCTTGGGCTACCTCTAGTACACTCTAAGCGTATTACACTATTTTGTGAAATCGACTATGATAATAAAACTAATTGTAAAACTTACGCTATATTTATATACTTGCGTCTTACATACTTTTGTTTTAAACTCTTGCTTAGTGTTATATTCTACCCATTTATTGTACTGCATTAAAATGTATTTTATTTAAAAAGCCTTTTAAGGCATTATTAAAATAAAATAAAGTAAATAAATAAAGTAAAACCAGTCCGGTCTCGATAAAAAATAGAAGAATAATTTTTTAATTTTCTTAACAAAATAGCTTACTATATAAAGGGATGAAATCTTTTAATGCTCTGCCGGAAACCATCAAAATTATGCCTGTCAATAGATTCAAAATAGCTTGTAAAAATTAATTCAAATGCATATAAATCAAAATAATAAGTAGTACATAAGTTAAAATATAATAAAGTTAAAAAGAAAATGAAATAATTAGCTACTTGTAAACTTGAATGTACAAAGTAACTCATGTAAAAATAAATAAAACTAAAATTAATTATTAAATCAAAAATTATCATGATTTTGGATTGTTTTAATTTGTATAAATATTATATATTATTTTCTCCTTGTCAGTTAGTCGTATCATCATAACTAATTTAGTATGAAGCGCACTTGAGGTGAAATATCACAAAACTGCGTTATGTAAGTTCACTGTTATTATTATATTAAAAAAGAGAGTATTGAAACCGTAGTAGTGAATCTAGTTTATTTATAAAATGTTTATCACGTTTTTAAATTATTAAAATTAATGAAACTCTGGGGTAACTTTGACGAGTCGAAAATGTCAATCTATAGGCACCTGCTAAAAATTCCACTTCGGCATGACGCAAGCTAGATTTTAAAAATCTAAATATCTAGCGAAAAAGGTTCGTTGTCCGCAAAGTCAATTAACGTTAATTCCCCTAAAA
The DNA here is from genome assembly GCA_022651775.1 of Drusus annulatus. NCBI lineage: Eukaryota > Metazoa > Arthropoda > Insecta > Trichoptera > Limnephilidae > Drusus > Drusus annulatus. The sequence continues at coordinate 1,395,353 of JAGWCC010000011.1, forward strand.
CGCCATAAAAGTTTCCAGACTCGATTCATAAAAAAATGAGGCACCTACCTACATTAGAACGAACACAATTAAAACTTTTCATTGTTCGTCCCTTTTCACTCAGTCGAGCTTTTCTGGAAACCTTTTTATCATATTTAAATTCACAACGATGACAAAAGGCACTCGTAGGGATGAATTGGCGATAGGTACCACCGACTGCAAGGAGATACAAAAATGACTTAATAATACAATGTTTGATATTTACCAGCCTGAAGATGACCGTGACAAGTTGAAGTTACTCCATCTTAATAATTAAACAGTATAAAAAAAATGAAATGTCGTATTACATATAATAGTATTAATACGCTAATCCGTTTTCTGTACACGATTCGTTAGATCGAATTGTGGGGCGCTAATGTCTGCAAAAACCATACTGGTAATTTTTGCTCTTACGTAAAAAAGTTTAGAATTTTATTCCGATTGCACTACTTCCACGATCTACTTATCATGTCCCTATTGACATGTATGTCAAGACTTAACTAGTATTAAATTATTAAAATAGAATTCCACCACGAATTAAAAGTTGCAAAAATAAAAATATTATAAAAGATAGAAAAATGACAAAAAATTCAATATATTTTATGAATAATGAAAATTAAAGTAATAACTTTGTATGAGAACACAGATTTTATGTTATTTTTATGACCGACCGGTTGGGCTTAGTCTAAGCATTATTGGCGTTCAAAATTAAAATATACAAACAATAGAAAGTGTGTGGTTATATATACATACAAATTATAAACAAATTATAAAATAAAACAACAAAACAATAGAATAACATTTAAATTATAACAAAGAAACATAGAGAAATACACAAATAAAATTAATTGAAAGAGACAAAACGTCAATTCAGAAGGTGATTAAAGAATAACGATAAATTTGATGAGTTTACAGGAAATATACGTACTATTGGACTACTGGACAAAATTACCTGATTATTAAGAATATGACTATTAATTTTTGTGTCTTTTTTATTCCTAGTGTTTCTAAATTATTTAATCTAATGCCATGATCATTTTTCTGAAGAATATGAGCACCGGTGCTTTGATTGGCGGATTCAGAAAAACCGTGGTTATTTTTTGTTTACTTTAATTCTGTACCCTCATGATGCTTAAGCTAAGCGAAATCGGTCAGTCATAAAAAATAAAATAATGTTCGTTGTCTTATACAAAATTATTTTTCCATTTTTCAAAGTGATTGCTTTCTAAGAAAAAAAACTGTTTTATGTTTATTCATTGTTCCAGTGTTCTTTTGATACGAACGTTGTTACAATAACATGTGCAAATGATTCATTTAAACAGTTTATCATTTTTACATACTTCCGAGAGAAAAACATGAGAGAATTTATTATCATTTAAAATAATTACCTATCCAGCCTAATTCAAAGTTTAGATTTTGTAGATTTTTTCCACACCAAAAAATACATGGATTTCAAAAATATTTCGTTTGTTAGTTCTTCCTTTGGCTGCTTGCAAAGTTACTCCGTGTCGAGCTGCAATTTTGTGGCCATAACGGGTTCTTTAAAGAATAATGATTTAGCAATTGACTTTCATTTCGGAGGTAGTGGTTTTTTATTCATTTTTAATGTGTGAACGACTTACCGGATTCAGTAGGACTATGCCATCCTGATTGGAAAACGTTGTGAGGTCTGGAAAAAAAATGGAAGGGGGAGTAAAATGGAGAAGAGGAAGGTTTAGAAAAAAAACTTCCTTTCGATGGATTAAATTTTTAAAAAGAAATAAAAGTACTTAAAGCCTTTTTATTTTTTATGGTCTGGAATATTTAGACCGTTGAAAGAGAGAGCTTTTGTTAATTTGATTGCACTAATTCCTTTAATCTCAAATAATGACAAAGAAAAACCATTGAGCGTAAAGAAATTCAGTGTTCAAGCTTAAAAAAAAAACAATGGTTAGGTAATATCGAGATAAAACCTTTTCAGATTGGTAGGCAAGAACTGCTTTGTTGTGTATCCGGGATTAGCTATCCTCTTACTAACTTCATTAGGACGATTTTTTTAAAAAGCATTTCAAAAATTTTTTCTTGCTAGATTTCGAGACGCTTACCGGTGTATTAATACTTTTAGCTCGTCTATTGATTTTAATACGTACGTAAAATATATGCGCTGTCCACTGTATATTGAAACCAGCGGACTAAACCCTTTGTGCAATGGTATGTCACTGTCTTGCGTTGTTTACTTCCGTGGCCGAATGGTTAGTGACCAGATCTGAATAGGCTGTTGGAACTTTTGTGCAGTATTAATATTTTTAAAAAAAACATAATCTTTACTTGGTTGCTTTTTTCTTAATTCAACTATGGTTACCTCCATCACAATAAAACATGATTAAAATTTACGCGAGCAACTAACTTAACTATTATTTCTACTTCCACATATGTAAAATTATAATTTGATTATCAAATCGAACTTTTCATCACTGTTGAGTCAATGAGTCAACGAATGTGTTTTAAGCTTTAGATGAATTCGGAAAATTGTGAACTGTAATCGATAAACTTTGCTCGATGGAAGTGTCTAATTATGTATGTGGAACGAGTTATGGAATTAAGGAAGGAAAATGGGAAACCATTCACCCACCGATAAAGTATAAGTTCTTAGCTCTTCTTGTAAAATTTACTAAGAAAAAAAATGCAAAAACACCACACTTATTGTAACTTTCTAATTTATGAAACACCACATTTATTCTATATTTTTAGAGGGTCAAACAACAAAACCAACGAACCAGCAAAACCAATGAGCAATCACGTTTTTTTCACTCATAAACTCTTCTGTTTGATTGTCGCTGTTTTTGTTGGAGTTGTTTCGAATAGTCGCCGTTTCGTTAAAAACGGTGATATGATGAAAATGGTTAGGTGGGTAGGGCTTTGAATAGTAAATATGAAGGTAAGAACCCTCAAATTATCACTTTGAAATCCAACAATTGCATTTTAATAAACTTTATTTTTATATGTTCTGCCGATTGATTTTGCTACTATTGTAACATCTAGTAACGAAACTAGTTAGCAAAGTATATTTTAAAAATGTATAAAAATAAAAAAAAATGATCAAAACAAAGTAATTAATTTAAACAGCTTAAAATATGTCACTAGAGTATTTTTTTAATATATGTAAGTACACAAAAGAGTGACATTTCAAAATGCTAAAAAACATTTGTTTATGATTTAAAAATATAATAGATCACAAAATTTGACGACCTTTATGGTCGAGTGGTAAGACGCTCGTCTACGAATCCAGAGGTTACGAGTTCAAGCCCGGTGTGACAAATACAATTAATTAATATGTGATTTACAACATTTAATTAACATTAAATAATATATAGTAGATTTGCAGCACGTTCCAGAGTGGAAGATACTCTGAGTATCGCCCTGATGAATGACCACCATTCAGTATTTAAAGGTTGCTTAAAATGGCTTTAGCCGTGTTTGATGACCAGATCTGAATAGCCAGGTACTTCTCAGTCTTCTTATTTCCCATCAGCCTCACAACATACCCCGATTGGGGATGCTATAGTCACACTGGCTCTAGACGGTTGGGAACAATCGGGACTATTGTGCGGTTTTCAATATAAAAAATAACCCATTTTATCAGTTTATAAGTTTTAGTTTATTCGTTTGTAATATTTATGAAGAAACCGTCGTTGAAAGTTTTTTTTATGTGCCTTGAAGAAGAAATGAATGATAATCTTTCAAAACTATTCGACATATGTTTGTTTTTAAAAAAATACATTTTTTTAGTTTATTTGAGTCTAGGGCTTGTGGCATACCCCTGCCCCAGACTATCGGAACGGAGTCACGGTTAATCCAGGCGGTATTAAACCGAGATTAAAGGGAGCTTCTTTAATCCCGGAGACTGTGTCGGGATTTGATCCGTGAACATCCATCCACCGGAGCTGACGGTGTACCAAAGTAAAAAGTTAGCGGCTAACCCTCTGGGCGGTGGCGAGCAATACTTTTCCCGTTTCCCTGCGATAAACCAAATATTATTATTTTGCTAAATCTGACAAACTGTGGGGGTAACCTCATTAAATATTTTTATAAGTTCATTTCTGGAGGTATTTATAACCCATATAGTATACTAAAAGAGATCAACTTATTTGCCCCAAGCAATTATATTCGTGCGAGGCATCATGTGACGTTTTACACACCGAAAGTGCCAGATATTCACACCCTGCAAGCCCGCCGGAAGATGTTTTTGAGTAAAAATTTTTATTAGTTGATTTCTGGAGGTATTTATAATCCATATATACTAAAGGAGATCAACATGTTTGACCCAAGTAAGTACATTCATACAAGGTATCATGTGACGTTTTACATACTGAAAGTCAGAACTTTCTCATACAAAAATACGCCAATATACAAAGCGATGGAACTATTCAATGAATCTGCATCTACCTTAGATATATTTAGATGCACAAATAGAGAGTTCTGTCATTATCTCTCGATATACGTACAAGAGTGACGGTTAGGTACACGATCTACATAATCTTAAATAAAATATATACATTTTTTACACACCTTTTTACACTTGCCAATTCAACGATTATCTCATAATATGTGCACAAGAATGAACCTCTCTTTTATCCTTTCTTTTTTTGCTTTTCATTTGCCAACCTTATTTGTGTTATTATATCATATATAGTGCGTCACACTACTTCAGTTTGTACTTATATGACTCCTTTGGAGATACGAGGTATAATACTTTGTCTATATGTGAGATGTACATAAATGTTTAATTTATTTTTTTACACTATGCATGTATCTACAATATTTTTTTAAAATCTTTTTTCTCCTTAATGCATTTGGTTAAAAACTGTTTTTATGAGATCTTGTTAAATAAATAAATTTAAAAATGATGTTTATTACTCAAAAGAAACAATCTCAGAAATAAAAGGTACTTATCCATGTTAAGAGGTTTTTTTATCCAGTTTAAGACATTTTCCTTAAGAACTCACTAATGTTAACTTAAATTCGGTCAATTAAATACAACCATCAGATGGTGATAGTAATAAGGCATAATGAGCCGCAGTACTAGTTAGATAGACATTATGAGGGGCATTTGAATAAGCCCTAGCTAGTAAGCAGAGTATTACGAAAGAATCCATAATATCAAAAAAAAAATTGAGGTACCTATACTGTACGGGTTCTTGCGAAACCCAATCAGTATATCATTCAATGAATTTGATAGTTTTAACCTCAGAGCAATACTTTACAAGAGCGAGCGCTGCTGTAGTCAGTTTTTAGGAGGTTTACTGGACTCGGCTAGACCTGGGCGTGGCTAGGAATTGGGCAAGGGTATTTCTACATCCATTCATTGCACATGTTGGCATAACGTTTTTGTTTATTCGTATGACCAATTTTTCACAGTATTGTTATAAACAAAAATAAAGCATGTAACCTAATAAACCGTTGAGTTATGTTCATTTATTTTGCGTATCAAAACGTGTAGGCGGAGTTAACGGAGACGCGGGGCACGAAAAACTTTCTAACAACACTTTAAAGCGGTGTAATAATTTAGAGATTTTGTTGTCTCTTTCTTTCTTATGGTGTACGACGTAAAAACCAGGAGAAAATGGGAATTTATCCCAAATTTGTATAGGTTGGGTAAAAAAGAATTAGCTCTCTCTCGATATACTGTTACTTCAAGTTTTTAACATATTTAACTTGTTGTTTTAGTTTAACATATTGAAAGAAATGAAAAAATTACATATTATATATTTCAATGTTGTACCCTGCCAATGCTTAGGCTGAGCGAAACCGGTCGTTCATAAAAATTAAAATAATATCCGCGTCTTACACGACGTTATTTTTTGATTTATTTAAATAAATAAATAATTCGTTCACGCACAACATTCATTATAAATGAAGGATCTTTATTTATTAATTTTGAAAATAAATGACCTCGGTAAAAATAAATTGAAAGTATACGTGACCTGGGAGGTTGAAGGGTTAAATGTGTGAACTCAGAAAAGTTTAATTTTAACCTTTAGAAGTAAAAATATCCTTTGAAATGAAGTGTTCGCTTACAGTTAACGTAAAGGCGAGTCTTATGACGGAAGTCCAATCTTAACAAGTGATTGGAGTCTCGTATTTGACTATTACGCGTAGAAAATAAAGTCTTATTTAGGATTTCCATAATTATTAGAGACTTTATTTATTAATACTGGGTTTTAACAGATGCTCTTACTTACGTGAAAACAATCCAGTTATAAAAACTCTAATACATCAAATATAAAATTACAAAAACTCAATTAATGATAAATAATACAAACAAAAACAAGATACACAAAGAGAGACAAAAAAAAACAACATAATTAGCCTAAACAAACCATGTATTTTTAAGTAGCAGTAGATCTTTGTTTTTAAATGGTACAAATCAGTGACAAAAATGTCTACATCAGCACACTCTATCCTATCACACAGTTGACACATTTGAGACAGAGGGCTAAAGTAGGCATTATTATTTCTGAATGTATTCAAGTGGAATGTGCTATGGCGTCTTAAACAACAAGAATTAGGTACATTGATTTAAATACTGCTAAGACATCGAGATAACCATGAATTATTTTATTTATTTATTTACCTTCCAGTTTTAAGTGAATCAATGTTAAAATATTTAAGGCGTGCGACATATGATCTAAGACGGTCATGTAGACCACATTTAAAACGTAACACTCTTAGCATTATTTTAACAGATTCATTGTTTTTCATATTTGTAGTAATGAGGATTTCACATAGTGCTTTCTTATTCCAGTTAACTTCCAATTAAGGCGTTGTAAAGGGTCAGCATTGATTGAAGGTATTTGAATGGTTTACATATTCTGTGAATAAATCTTACTAGTTAACAGTTTAGTCTTTACACACACGTCAAAAGGGACATCGCAAAGTAGCATAATAGGAATTAAATTTCAGACTTTTTTACGGATGAGCGAAAATTAACATTCGAATCATGTACAGAAGACGGCTTAGCGTATTAATACTGTAAATTGATTTCTCAAAAAAAAAGAGTTTAATTTGAAGTTATTTGTGATTTTTTTTCTCTTGCGTCTTTTTGACAAAGAAGATACTTGAATACATTGTTTTGTTTCGAAGATGTTCTTACTCATTTGCATAATGTATTATATTAGAGAAACAAATCTCGAAATGTACATACTCCCAACGAATTCGAATAATCTGATTCTAGGAAGAACAATATCACAGAGATATGTTTTTATACAGATGGAAAAAGCAAAGATGTATCCCATAAAAATAACGTTAATGTTTTGAGCAAAAAAAAACAAACAAAATAGAGGTAAAGAAAAAAAGGGGTTGCTTTTAAAATTGTCAAACTGTTTCTTCAATTTCCATACCGTTGCTCTATTTGAGACACGTTGCTTAAGTTCATTTGGCAAATGAATATTATTTTACCCGACCAGTAGATCCCATATTAGCGAATAAGAGATAATAACACTACTAAAATATTTGTAAGCGTACTGACGGCTTCCGTAGTCGAGTGGTTTAGACGCTCGACAAAGTTTTCTCAAAAGTAGAGGGTTGAAATCCCCGCGTGCGCGAATATATTTATTTTATTCATGTTGTTTAACATTTATCTTTATAAAATAATTTACGAAAGTATATTTGCGGCACGTTCCATAGTGGTAGATACTCCAAATCGCCCTGGTGAAAGACCACCATTCAAAATCGAAACGTCGCTTGAAATGCCTTACGTCGTGTTTGGTGACCTTATCTGAATTGCCAGATACTTCCCGACCTTACTCTTCTCATCTACTTCCTATCCCCACTACATTTCAGCCTCATGACATACCCCAATCGGGAATGGCATAGTTTCACTGGCTCTAGACGGTTGGGAGCAGTTGAGATAAAAAAAAAAAAACAAAGACAACAACCAAAAAAAGTAGTTTTGGACAAACCAAACATTTCTTGTGAAAATTTTCTGAATTATATTTCAATAAAGCACCAACACTGGGACAGAAGCGGTATAGATATATTATGTTGATATCTTAAAGTATGTAGAGTGGTATCAATTCAAGGCAGTGTAGTCAGTTTTTGATAATTCTTTAACTGACTCGGCGGACCTGAGACCAAGACTAGGGTATTTATACATCCAATCATATCACATTTCGACATAATGTTTTCGTTTATTCGTAAAACCACTTTTTCACAGTATTGATATCAACAAAAATATTGCATCAAACCTAAAAAACCGTTTAGTTGTGTCATGTTTGGCGGCATAATAAAAAATGTGGGCGGAGTCTCGCGGTGACCCAAGAGCCCAATATCATTGTGACAGTACGTAGAAGCGGAGTATTATATTTGCTGTCTCTTTCTCTCTCATGGTGTACGACATAAAAACCCGGAGAAAGTTATTTATCGCAAGTTTGTATCGGTTGGATAAAAATAATTAGCCCTCTCTCCATACCATTGTTTCTCCAAGGTTGATACATTAAATAATGCAGCGTGAGACCAAATAGTTGCCTACGTACAACATAAATACAATTTGGGTGCTAAATTTATAGTTCAAGGGAGTTAGCAAAGCCATCTATTAAATTTATTGCATGCGCTTACCAGCAAATTAGTAGCCAAAACACTTCTTGAACTCTTGGCAATAAGGCGCCAGCTGGACTTAGTCCAGAACAGAAACAAATGGCTTCCCGACATCTCTGCCTTCACCTTTAGAGACACAATTTGGAAATGAGTAAACACTTGTTTCGTAGAATTGGAAAAAAAAGGTGTTGTCTTCTTTTAGATTTTCCCGGTCTTAAACAATTTTTCACGCAGAAAACAAAAATACGCATTTGAAAGATTATTGTTTATAATATATATTGATATATTTTTTCAGATAATTTACAAAAGTTCAAAAAACTTGTTAATTTAAAAATGTTATAATTTGAAATTGTTTACTTGTTGTTCCATTGTACTGTAATTGGGTTTATATCTGTTGTACAATAATAATAAAAAATAAATAAAAAAAAATAAATAAATAACATATTTTGCATACTTCGGCATTATTTCTGTTTAAGAATTATATTCACCGGAAACCTTAGGCATTTTTTTAACTACCCGTATGGTATAAAATTAACGGATAAATAATTTGTGTATATCCGTAAAAAGCATTTACTTTGTGGCTTGCCATGTTTATAAATAAAACACATAAACTTTGTTAAAAATCACTTTATTATTTAATATTATGTCTACCGATTTCGAAAGTAACCTTCCATCATCAGGACAATATTAAAATTAACTAACTAAGTTTAGTTAATTTTAATATTTTACTTTCGAAACTGGTAGACATAATATTAAGTAATAAAGTGGTCTAAATAAAGTTTATGTGTTTTATTTATAAATAATTTGTGGTTTTGCTTGTACTTGAAAGCCAAAAAGTGTGTAGTTCTAGGTGTTCACCCTCAAAAACCTATTTTTTTAAATAATATAAGCTGTGTTGACTTTGAATGTTTTTACTTCCAATGTTGTAAAATATTTATTTCAATTTTTAAATGCCCTGAAAATATCATTAACAACAGATGGTAATAATAGGTAACGATTATTTTTAAGAAATAAAAAATGATAAAATAGCGAATGAAACAAAGTTATTTAGATTTAAAAAAGTTTATTAAACACTCAATTCGGATCATTTTAAGAGTCGGGTTAATAAAATTCAATTATAGAACGATATGTGAATGTGAACAAAGTGAAGAGTGTCAACTCCTCTGCTGACAAATGGTTTTATTTATTTTAAATAATTTTGCCACCTTCTCGCGTGCATTATTGCAATGATTCATTCATAAATTCCACATTGTCTTTAGATTTATTAAATACGGATTTAAATGTAAATAAATATACGTGAGAGAGATCGGGTGACAAATACCTATCCATTATTTATATACTTATCAAGATTGGCTTTTTAAATTATCCTGTCAACGAATGTGACACCTCTCGGGTTGTTATTGTGCCCGGGCAGTTACAAAACACATATTATCGTTTCGATGATTGATTTTATGGCTATGTCATTCAAACGATGATGATGCGTTCACCTTGGATCAGAGATAAATAGGTATTTAGTAATAATAAATAAATAAATCTCACACGTAAGCTTCTATGCACGACCAAGATATTATAACTAATCTTAAAATGCTTTTTGTTAGGGGTCTAGGTGTAATTATTAACAGAATATTAAATTGGCAGCCAATGTTTTTAGTTATTGATTTTCTCGGAAGGTATTGTATCGTAACTCCGATTATAGATAGGTACTAAATGTTAATATATTATTTATTCGAAAGGTATTTTTTGGGATGGATTTGAATCATGCAAGAAATAATTGGCGGTGAAAAGATGAGAGTTGTCTGAATGAAATGGCAATAATAAACCTGAAGCGTACACGTGACAAAACCACGATTGACTGAATAACGTAAAAGCAGGTATGATAAATTCTCAAAGATTGCATAACTAATGTAAGCGCTTACGAATGTTTAAAACACAAAAAATGAAACAGAAAAAGCCAGAAACTAAAAAGAACAATGGTTATGACCGAGACTCGAGCTCGAACCCCTTCACTCTGTACGGAAGTTCACTCTGCCAATTAAACCATCAAGACCTCATTAGAAAGTGGCATTTTTGAACGATCTCATACTTTTATTGAAAATTATTAATATTTGATAGAGCAAGTGTCTGAAGATTGGATCGGAAAAAGTCCAATGTTTCATTATTGATTCATATCTTAATATGTTTTTGACTCCAAACAATGAGTTTGACGGCCTCCGTGGTCGAGTAGTAAAATACACATAAATAAAAAAATATTTTTTCAATATGTGTCAAAACATATTAAATTCATGTTAAAATAATATATTGCATATTTGCGGCACGTTCCAGAGTTGTAGATTCTCTAAGTATCGCCCTGGTGAACGACCACCATTCAGAATTGAAACGTTGCTTGAAATGGCTTCTACCGTGATTGGGGACCAGATCTAAATAGCCAGGTACTTCCCAACCTTCCTCTTCCTCTTCTCCATCTCCTTCCCCTCCCCATTATATGCATTTAGCCTCACAACGTACCCCAGTTGGGGCTGCTATAGTTTCACTGGCTTCAGACGAGTCCGAAGCAGTTGGGACTCTTGTACGGTATTCACTAATACATGAAAATGATTTTTACAATTTCTCAGATATACCTACTCAAAATGCCAAAATACAGATGAAACATTTGTCTATTTTATCGATGACTCGCCGTCGTGATTAAGCTGCTTGGACTGTAGATTGTAATACCGAAAAAAATGTTAACACAACATGCAAAAAAAAGCATTCACAATATCGCATCGCTATATCAAAATAAAAACATCGAATGTTATTCTTTGTTTCCAAACGAACAAATTTGCAAACGTCATTTTTCACAAAAAACTAAACAGTTTTTGAAATTGATTATTGGAATCGCCTGATTTTACGATTGTGCCGGAATGTTTTACAACGAGTTTGTTTCCTTTATAATAGGAAAAGAGGAATTTTTCAGTTTTTTTGCCCATTTTGAAAGTCGGCTGTATCCACAACAGCACCTAAAAAAAGTTATATTAAAATTCACATTAGATATATACACACATATATATACCCGTATAGATATTTTATACCACCAAGTGTATAAAAAAATATATTTTCTTACTTTATAACTCTTTATAAAAGAGCTGTTTTCAATTGATCGTCAATCGACCTCCAGATGTTCTTCTCCTGAGGTCAAATGCAAATATTGAAAAAAAACATTAAAAAAAATTCTAATAGAGCTTTTCTGGATATATGACGATAAAAAAAAAAAAATGACTGTCTAATTAACGTACATTTTTTAAACACGTTACTCGATGAACTTTGAGCAGGTTTTTATGGGCCAAATAATTGTAAAATAAATAAAATATTACAGTATTTTAACTAGACAAATTGAAGAATTTTTTTTCATTGGTGATATGCGATTTTTATAAATACCAAAAACACATAAAAACGATTGCATGAAATAATTGAATCCATAATGCGAAAAGGAGTCGCCTGAAGTGGATGTGCCGCGGTCTCCCGGTCCCGTGAAGTTTAAATTGAATATTATGTATGGTACCCTGGAAGGAACAAATTCAGATCGTTGATTTTGTTCTGAGAATTTGAAGGAAATGTGTCAAAAGAAATAATCATAATACGTGCGGGGCGCAGTGAGACGCAAACGATCATATGATTGTACTGTCTTACATGTTCACTTCTTCGCGCGCGCTATTTTACAGATAATATTATCATTTTGAAGGAAATATGTAGAAAGGATCAGAATAGGTTTATTACAAGCACGCTGATGGAGGTTATGATCGTTCTTTCTTACATACGGGACGAAACCAAATCGACACGTGTCCTTTCTCAGGGTTCTCAGTTGGGGAAAAATCCCAGTATCTGGGGAAAAACTAATTATTCCTATGTGCATATTATCTTTTCAGTAATATTCTTTTATACGTTTTTTGCGTCTAATCTTCACTTCATAAAGAGAAGTGGCAGATATTAATAGAACTTTGTTAACTTTAATCAGATATATATATATTTTTTTTTAATTACACGTAAACATAGATTTTAGTGTTTACTCTCACCCTGGTGAAAGACCACCATTCAGAATCAAAACATTGCTTGATTGAAAAGGCTTTAGCTGTTTGTGACCAGATCTGAACAGCCAGGTTCTTCCCAACCTTTCTCATCTCCCTCCCCTCCCCACCTCCTTCAGCCTCACAACAAACTCCAATTGGGGATGTCATAGTCCCACTGGCTCTAGACGGTCGGAAGCAGTTGGGACTCTTGTGAGGTATTCACTATAAAAAAGGAAGATTGGGAAGTACTTATCTGGCTATTCAGATCTGGTCACCAAACTCGGCTAAAGCCATTTCAAGCAACGTTTCGATTCTAAATGGTAGTCTTTCACCAGGGCGATGCTTAGAGTATCTACCACTCTGGAACGTGCCGCAAATGTACTTTATTTTTATTTTTATATGAATTAATTGTGTTACGACACATATTGATTACATTAAAGTTATTGGCGAACCCCGAGTTTGAACCCGCGACCTTTGGCTTCGTAGTCGAGCGTCTTTCCACTCGACCACGGAGGCCGTCAATCTGAATTCGTCCACACTCACCCAACTCGGAAGCCTTAAGACCCGATGCGTGCATCATACACGCAACACAACTTATCCCAGCGATGACACAAAATAGTCGGTGAAATGTCCCAAAACTCATCAAAATTGATATTCCCTTTTGTTCGCATTCGTCTTAGATTCGATTAGGTTCAGTAAACGAAAATCATCTTCCGTTTCCAATTATGATTGGTCCAGCAGTAATCTATGAAACGTAATGACATGGACACTAGATTGATTATTTCTTCTCGGCCCGGTGTCGTGTGACCGATGTCGGAGTGGTTTTCTTTATTGAAATTTAGATATCAAAATAATTATTTTACCATCGGCCAGATTCAGTAGTTCGACTTCGCAGGGCCCAACCGCGTGAAGTTAGATACAAAAATGTGTTTGCTACTGAATGCAGGGATGGACTTTTAAAATTCGTTCTCTCTTTATTTATTTACAAACAGACAGACCATTGTCCAATTGCAAAAAATACATAACACGAAAAGCGAAAAAAAGGGAAAAGAGAAAGAAAAGCATATCGTCGCTATAACGCGAAAATACCTCCCACGTGTCAAAAACGTAATTGTTCAGGAGGAAATTAGAAACTGATTTTTGAGAGTTACAGATTGTTTTTTAAAAATACGCTTTGTAGTTTTAGATGCAATAACGTATTTTCAACTGTAAAACATTGAAGTTTGGAGTTCAAATCGAAACTCTACGCAATGTTATATTTGGCTCATTTTTGTAAAGTTGACCACATGGGAGGTGTTTTCCCGTTGACGATGATATACATAATATGTTAATGAAGCAATGACAAAAATAGGACTAAAATATACATTTGAAATAACATTCAGTAGAATCTTTGAACATTTGCTTACTTCGCGTATATAAGCAGCAGAAAAATCATTTGTAGTATTGTAAAATCGGGTTGAGAGCCAATGATCTAGATCGACCACCCTCATGTACTTCCTTTTCCTCAACACTGTTAAACATATTGTTGTATTTCTGTCTTATTTTTCAATTTGATTCGTATTTCTTTTGAAATGTATTTATTTTATTTTAATATCTTTTTGATTTTTTAAATTAGATTCACTTACTTATATATAACTACTCAAGTGGGAACCTATAAATGGTTATATTCATACTACCCATGTAATATTCTACCTAATTTATATGTAAACTGTTGGTCTCCCAAATAAAATTCGCTTGTATTAGAAAATCAAAAAGTGTGTATTTTTGGGTGCTGACCATTGAGGAAAAACTGGAAAAATAGTACACAATTTTTCGTTTGATACATGCGTGTGTTTTTAGCGTAGCTCTTTTGAAATATTACCTGGTGATTGGCATACCTTACTTCGGTCCTATTTTGGTAGAAAAAATGATGACATGGCAGGTTGGTGGTCGGCTGGCTGGAGGCTGGAGGCTGGAGGCAGTGGCACAGAGAGGCCGCTGCGGCGATGCCTGCGAGAGAGCGCTCGCCGTAAATTGATTTTCTTTGTGAGCGTTTCTATTAGTTTAATCGATCAATCGCCTATGTAAATTTCATTCACGCTCATTTCCTTGTACAAATTTTTAAATTGAAAATCTCACTTGCACGACAGCGGTCGCCAACCGCCTCTGGTCACCGTCGCGAGCGAGCCGCCGAAATATTAAATATTATTTTTTATCTGCGAGAATTTTTTAGCTTGGTAAGGCCGCTCCAATTAATATTTATAACATTTTGTAATATTTGCCGGCTCCGTGATAATTACAAACAGATTGTAACTACTCTCTGGTTTCCATCTTTCTAATTATGTAGCTTCGTAACTTAATGATGTCACTACATTGATAAAAATTAGGTAGTTACCTACTTAGTGACTATTTTTGTGAAAATGTAATTTTAAAAAAATGTTTCGAACATTTATTAGCTTTCTGCCTGTTTCTGTGAAAAATTAAGTAAAAGTATTATTTTTTAAAACTGCTTCTGTTATTTAAAAACCAAAATAAGCAAATCGACAGATTTTTTTCCGCAGTACATACGCAGTATTAATTTAATCCAGAGATGTACTATTATTTAATTTTTTAACTATTTATTTAAGCCTAACCTAACCTAACTAACATTTAACCATTTTCAAAGCTTTCTTTCTTTGCTTCATTCACATTTATACATCTTCTAGTATACACTTTTCTGTTACTCTTCCTTTCGACATGACTTTAATCAAGTCATTAAACTTCTTTTTTCATCTGTTCCAGACAATCTATAAAAAAGATTCACTAACTTTCAAGAAAAAAATCGTGTTTCAAAATTGAACATTGAAATCAACATCAAATCAACAGTAACTTGCTTTTATTGAAACCTCATTTCTTAGATAATATTAAAAGGTAACTTCGTTGTCAAAACACATTTTTGTAACTACACTCAACTCTATAATCTTTAACAAATGGCTTTCTCAAAGCCTTATGCTCTCGCGAACACGCATTAAAATATAAGTTAAATTTTCCGAGTTCGCGTTCAGACGGTTTAGAAAACCTGCCGATCTTTGTAAACAATTCGTCTTAACTGATGTTATTTCGTCTCTTTTCTTCTTGGCAATATTCAAATAATGAAGAAGAATATATTTTCAACAACACTCAATAAATAGCCGCCTGGATACAATGTAAATTCCACATTGTAAAGGTAGCGTAACGAATTTAAAATGTCGATGGCTAAATAAATTGTCAAACTATATTGTTCGCGTAAATAGACCGATGATTAGAAAAGATGAACAATCGACGCGTTAAAGCTCTTCGGCGGCTCGATTGATTTAAATTGTATTACTTATTTATTTACGGTCAATGACCATTTACAAACATAATTAATATATGTAAGTACTAGTACTGTATCAAAATATAACTAGCCGTTGGAAATAACAGCTAGATGCCGTCAACGTCCAACGCTATTGACAAAATGTTGCGCCAACAGTTGGATATCAATAGCTAAATATGAATATTACTCAACGCAACGCAGTCTCAACACTCACCGATTATGTATCTATTGTTTTAGCTTTAGCGCCAAATTAAAAAAAAGTGTAAGAGTGTATACTTCGTGAACGATATTATGCGAAATTTGGAACGATCTTTTGGTTGTATACCTCCCTACTAGACGTTTTTGTGGATTTTTCTATCCAAAACGGCTGATACGTAGCGCCTAGCGTTAAGTGAATCTACCGATGGTAAGAATTATATATAGCTGTTATAAAATAACGCTCCCCAACGGCAGTAACAATCCAATTATTTTCAAATCAATATCGTCGCGTCAACGTCGGCCTTATTTTCAATAGTTATATTTAACAGTTGACAATTGCCAACGATAACGGGGGTTGCGTTGTTTCGAATTTTCGTCAACGCCCAGTTCAAATAAGTACATATGCAGAGTACACAAACCATTATCCTAGGAACACATTAGACAGTGATTATCTAGAAAAACAAAACAAATAGCAAGCTGATAACAACTTACAATACAACA
Organism: Drusus annulatus; assembly: GCA_022651775.1. Lineage (NCBI taxonomy): Eukaryota > Metazoa > Arthropoda > Insecta > Trichoptera > Limnephilidae > Drusus > Drusus annulatus. The sequence continues at coordinate 1,412,000 of JAGWCC010000011.1, forward strand.
CATAGGAAAAAACATTAAAATTAAAGAATTAAAGTTGTCCACTTATTCAACATAATATGCTTCAATATATCAGTGCTATTCAGTATGGGTCATATTTATTTATTTATGAATTAACGGACAAAAGTCCAATTACAAAAAAATACATATAAAACACGAAATAGAAAAAAGAGCAACAGAGAAGGAATAGAATACACATTCAAAAAAAATGAAGCGATGACAAAAATAAGGCAAAATAAATATAAGAGAGAACATTCAAGCCGTGGTCTAGTTAAAAGTTTTGGTAGAGTCGTAAAGAATGACAAAAATCAATTAGACTGCTACCAAAAATTTCAAGACCATGGCTTGAGTTAACAAGTCTTGACATTCTGGACATTGGAGAATTATACCCATAATTAGTATTGTGATGAAATATAAAATAATCTATAGTATGTTTGCGGCACGTTCCAGAGTTTTAGATACTTTAAGTATTGCCCTGCTGAAAGACCATTATTAAGAATCAAAACGTTGCTTAAAATGGCTTAAGCCGTGTTTGATGACCAAATCTGAATAGCCAGGTACTTCCCAATCTTATTTTTTATAGTGAATACCGCACAAGAGTCCCAACTGCTTCCGACCGTCTAGAGCCAGTGGAACTAAGGCATCCCCAATTGGGGTATGTTGTGAGGCTGAAGGTAGTGGGGAGGGGAGGGAGATGAGGAAGAAGAAAGTTGAGAATAAACTGACTGTTCAGATCTGGTCACAAACAGCTAAAGCCTTTTCAATCAAGCAATGTTTCGATTCTGAATGGTGATCTTTCACCATTCAGGAAGTATCTGCCACTCTGGAAAGTGCCGCAAATATACTTTATATTATTTTTATTTGAATTTAATGTGCTAAGACACATATAAATTAAATAACAGTTATTTGCACACGCCAATTTTGAGTCCGCGACCGTTGGATTCGTAGTCGATCGTCTTACCACTCGAACATGGAGGCCGTCATATTCCCCATCTCCTTCCCCTCCCCGCTACCTTCAACCTCACAACATACCTCAATCGGGTACGCCATAGTCTCACTGGCTTTAGACGAGGGCTGGGAGCAGCAGAGACTGTTGTGCGGTAAGAACTATATATGTTTTTTTTTAAATCACTGTTTCCATATCATCAGGAATCGATTATATACTCTTATAGTTATCCATAAAATTAGGCCAAACGGACCATTATAAATCTCAAATCTCTTGCATTTTGATACAGCATCTAAAAAGCGCAAGAATTTCGGATGTCGAAGCGGTACTTGGCGCCATTATTCTGAAGCTTCACCCTGAGCCTTTAAGACCAGTTAATTGGCTACCCCTGATCCGCTTAGCGACCCCTGGCCATATGGGGCCGGATGCTCTCTGTGTTCTGTTGGCATCCGCATAAAATCAAATATAATACCAGGGACGGCTCGTGGCTTTTGAGTTTGCTAGAGTGTTAGGATTGAAAAAAAACACCATGATTGATGTTTTTGTAGACGAAAACGGTTTTTTTAATTAATGAAAAATCTTCATACAAAATAAATAATTTTAAAAAAAACATTTTCTCCTATAACGGCATCAATAACCTCGTATTTTTAATGCAGTCACGAGCCGCCCCTGTTTAATACTGTTTTTTTGGTTTCGCGTTTAATCTGCAGTAAAAGCAAAGTTTTCCTCATAGGGGTGATTCAAACATTTGCATTTTTTTATTTCACTATAGATTCTCTATTGAGAAATTAATGTTAATAAATGTTGTTTTATTAACATGTGTCATAACACATTTAGTTAATTTAGTTAGTAGCCAGAAGAAACCGTAGTAGTAAGAATATTGAAAGAAGGGTGAATGCAGTAAACTCCATTAATGGTGGACTGAACGCTGTTGGCGCAAATAAAAAATTGTCCAAAGAAGCGAAGCTAGCTGTCCACAATGGAGTGCCTATACCAACCCTGATGTATGGCAGTGAGGCATGGAACTGGTAGAGGAAGGATGAAAGTAGACTGAATCCTGTGGAAGTGAGATCCCTGAGACGTATGTGCGGTAAAACTTTGTATGAAAAGTGTGGACATCCGGAAAGAATGTAAGACTTATGTAAACGTAATGAATTGGATTAAGAAAGGGACGCCTAGATGGTTTGGGAATGTAGAGCGAATGAACGAAGAAAGGATTGTGAAAAGAATATATGATGCAAAGCGGATGGAAGAAGAAGTCGAGGACGCCCGTGGAAGACATGGCACCATCAAATAAAACAAATACTTGAATCGGGTCATGTGAAGAGTCAGAATAATAGAAGAGTATGTATGAGACAGTGAATGAATGTGAATGAAGCAAGCAGTGTGTGCCAAGACAGAGTTGAATAGTGGTTCGTCCTCTTTGCCTACTCCTGCGTTCCTCCTTTCATTGTACAATATGCAGTAATAAATAGACACTTAAAATCTCAGAGAAAATAAATTGGCTAACAATGAAACAGAAGCTAACACTAAACACGTAAACACTTATACATGAAATGAACAACTTGTTACCAAAATATATTTTTTACAAAATATTCACAACGCAGATATTCACAGACATAATGCAAGGACTTTTAAAGAAATCAGACTGCCAAAAAATAATAAGATCAATTTACAAAACAGCTTACTTTATAAAGGGATGAAACATTATAATGCGCTCCCGGAAACCATCCTAATTAAAATCACCTAAAGATTACGGATACTATTTTAATTCTTATGACCGGCCAGTTTCGCTTATCCTAAGCATCATCAGGGTTCAAAATTAAACTAATCAAAAATACAAAGTTAGCGGTTATATATACATACAGCGGGAGAACAAAATATTAAATAACAAAACAATAGATTAACATTTAAATTAAAAACAAGAGAACTCAGAGAAACAGACATATAATATGAATTGAAAGAGACATAGCGTCAACTGAGAAGGAGATTTAAAGAATAATGATTAAATTTTATGAGTTTACAGGAAATATACCTTAAATGGAACTATGGAACAAATTTACCTGATTATTAAGAAAATTAATAATTTAATCTAATGGTATGATCATTTTTGTGAAGAATATGAGCACCGGTTCTTTTGTTGAAGGTAAAATCTCTACCAATAAATGATTAGTGAATTAAGAAAAACCGTGGTTATTTAAACATTTAAGATGTTATTTGATTAAAAGAAATAAAATGATATCGGTCTAATATAAAGTTTTTTTTATCATTTCTTTAAAAACAGGTACGTCAAACCACAAAGTGATTTTCTTGGGAAATATAAGTTAAAAATTTGTTTTATTAAATCAATAAAATTGCCTGTTAGAACTATTTAAAATACAGTAATTTCAAGTAGTATATAATTTATAGTACTATTGTTAAATCAAAAAGAATATGAATTATAATTTGATACTTTGTAAACTTCGATGTACAAGTAACTAAAATAAAATAAACATAACTTAAACATTCCTTTTCCGTTGCGCATCGTGTTGATTCACGATTTAAAATGAATTTAATGGCTTTTATTTAAAATCCCACGAATTTGCCGGTCTTAAGTGTTCCCTGTTAAGTCTTTGAAAAATTCCCATTAACGCAAAACCCAACCAGCTAAATTCCGCCAAATCCCATCCACGCCCAAACGTTTTTTATCAGTTTTTCCTAACCAAATGTTAATCGGATTAACTCAAAAAAACGTCTCAAGAGAACAACAAACACTGCGGCGAATGGCGAGATTTAGATAATGTGTGCGACTTTAGAGTAAGCCTAGTGTTAAGTTGAAGCGATTCTCGATTGAATGTGATGATATTTAAATTCGTTTAGCATTTCTGCGATTTAAAAAAGCTTTCAATGTCTTTGAATGTCGAATAATATCCACACAATTCGGCAATCAATCACGAAAAATGTCAGTGATTTGTGAACAGCACTTAAAATATACATTTTTTGGCTTTCTAATAGAAGCAATACTACAGATAAATTATCTGTTAATTTTATACAAGTGGTTAGGGAATTGTCTAAGAATTCTAGTGAATACAAATAATTAATAATTCACACTAGAACTTTAGGTAAAGCGTTCGAAAAAGGCTGCGCTAGTTTTCAAACTGCACTTTTTACTGACATGTGTTTTTCGTTGAATTTATAAGATAACAGCTTAATTTTTTTATTCACAGGAAAACTAAGATATGTTTCTAACTGCCCATGTAGAATTTATAAATAAATCATCTGCAGTATTGCTTGTATTAGAATGCTACAAAGTGACATTTACCGTTATTTTAACACATTTTTAAGGGTAAATTTAAAATTAAGATGAAAAAAAACGCTTTTTCGCTCGTGTTAATATGATATAACTATTAATTGATTTCATTTTTTTAAATTGACAAAGGTATCATAGACAGTGCTGGTTAACTGAACCTTATTGCCTTTTATACACCATAGAGAACTACTCGATTCAAAATTCTATTAGTTGTAACAATAATATCAGGACTGAGTCTTTCAGATATTCGCTTTTACCTAGATTACGTGAAGTTTTTAATACGTACGCAGAGGTGGGTGATACTGCACGGGGTTTAGATACAAGAAGGAATAAATAATATTATATATCTTCAATCAATATCAATTTAATGTAATCAAACGAATAAAACCTATGGAATACTTATGATTACTACTTATTCCTACTTTTCGTAGGAGCAAAAAGTTTTCACGTGCATCACTGTTAAATGTAACTTTATATATAAAGGACACGATGGTTTATACAATTAAATAAATTATTTTATCAAATAAAAAGTCGGATTCACACCCGGGCGTCGTGGGTTCAATTCCTCTGCTAGGTAAGTCATCCACCATTGCACAAGTAACATCTTCACTTATTATGATGGCGGTAGAAGTTTTTTTAAATACTGTCAAATTGTTCGTTACCCAAGAATGCTTGTCTTTTTTTTTAAACACTTTATGTATTTTTGGTGGACTTTCTCGTAAATAATAAATCAATCTGAAATACTTACAGGAACATAAGACTCGATAACCATCATCACATATTGACAGTTATGGTGTGTTGTTGATTACAGTTAAAATCCAGAATTATTTAAAAAAAGACTCCTTCTTACATATTTGTAAAAATCATTTACTTTGTGGCTTGCCATATTTATAAATAAAAGTGATAAACTTTTTTTAAAACCACTTTTATTTTCAATATTTTGTCGACCGGTTTCGGAAGCACCCTTCCATCTTCGGGACAATATTAAAATTAAACTAAAATACAGAATACTGAAATATATGTGTGTTGGAATGGGAAGGAGAAGGGGTAATTGAAGGGATTATGGGAATAACAGAGCGGCTAACTGGATATATGCCTAGGATAGGACTATAGGAAAAATCAATTTGGCTATTCAAAGTACTTTATTTATTATTTAGGAATATTCGAATTTATAATGCTTTTAAGTTATCTATTTTTTCCCCTTTATTACTGTGGTGAAGATTTTTAACCCCTGTATCCCTATAAGAATGATCAGTAGGAATGAGGCGATTGACTCCTTTTTATTTTACTTCAAAAATATTCGAGTTGCTAAATTTAACAGAATGATGTAACTCGCGGAGTTCGGCATGTCAACTCCCGCAGCCCTTCGGGTACGGCTGGTCCCTGTGGGAAATTAAAACAGCCTCCTGTTTTCCAGTGCCAAACGTGATGCGAATTGGAAACACTCATCTCTCGGGAGGCTGAGACGCAAACCAGCCATGGACCACTTCTCGGAGAGAATATAACGTGATAATTTGTATTGTCTTATTTATATGTAGGTACCTCGTGGGGTGTGTACGAATTTCAGAGATTTCGACATTTTTTTTTTTAAAGAAAGACAAACATTCCCGGGTTACGAATAACCTGACAATATTTGAAAAACTCCTACTGCCATCATAAGAAGCGGAAGATGTTGCTTGTGCAATGATGTAGTACTTAGCTAGCAGAGGAATTGAACGCACGACGCACGGGTGGGAATCCGACGCGTTTGTCCACTCAGCTACCGATTGGTCTATACAGTCATACGTTTTTATATACGGTTGATGCAATATCATTTAATTTTTTCGAAGGAAGCAAAAACTTGGGGGTGTGACATTGTATATTAAATAAAACAATAAACTTTGTAAAACACCACTTTATTAGAGTTAATCACCAACCAGGTTTCGCTTTTCTCAAGCTTCTTCAGGGCTTTTACATCAACGTTGATGTAAAAGCCCTGAAAAGTGGTGTTTAATAAAAGTTGTTTTTATTTAATATACAATATCATATAATCAGTAAATACGTTATATTAATTTGAAGGGGAAAAAAACCTTGGATATGAGAACAGTATACACATTTTTAATTATATTTTTGTAAAAAGCAATCACTTTGTAGTTTGGCGTAGTTAAATATTTTTTTTTTAAATAACTTTGTACTCGACCACGGATATTATTTTAATTTTTTAGTCAAAGAACATCTTAGATGTTTAAATAACCACGGTTTTTTATGAATTCGCTAATTATCTTATTGATAAAGATCGTATTTTCAATAAAATCACCGGTGCTAATTTTTTTCACAAAAATGATCATGGCATCAGATTAAATAATTTAGAAGCACTAGAAATAAAGAAAGCCAATAAAATTAATAGTAATATTCTTAATAATCAGGTAAATTTATCCAGTAGTCTAATATAAGGTATATTTCCTGTAAACTCATAAAATTTATCATTATTCTCTAATCCCCTTCTTAGTTGACGTTGTTTCTTTCAATTCATATTGACCAGGTTTACATGATAATTTAAATGTTATTCTATTGTTTTATTATTTTATATTTTTTTCCCTCTGTATGTAATATGTAACTGCACACTTTGTATTTTTTGTTTAGTTTAATTTTGTATCCTGACTATGCTTAGGCTAAGCGAAACCAGTTGGTCATAAAAAATAAAACAATATCCGTGGTCTTATACAAAGTAAAGTTTTCATTTCCTTACGTTTTTAATTACAAATAAATCATAATTTCAGAGTGGTAGATCCTTTAATTATCACCCTGGTGAAAGACCACCATTCAGAATCGAAATATTGCTTGCAATGATTTAATCCGTACTTTGTGATCAGATCTTAATAGCCAGGTACTTTAAAACTTTCTTTACCCCATCTACATCCCACCCTAAACTACCTTCAGCCTCACAACACAACCCAATTGGGGATGCCATAGTCCCACTGGCTCCAAACGGTTAGGACCAGTTGGAACTCTTAACTAAAGCGTTGGTATTACATCTGCTGTGGAACTTACAAATAAAATAAAGTATTACCTACTTGTAATTATTTTTGTAGTCAAATTGCAAAATGCATAACATTTATCAAAGCACTTAATAATATTACTAAGCTCTCAATTGCTTCTTAGAGAATTCTCTAGCTATCATCGACTAATGTTCATGCGCTTCCTACCTGGAATTCGGTGCATAATTGCAATGGAAATACCATGCGCATATATTAAATCGTTCACACACTCGATGCAGGGCCCGATGCCATGAGCCTTGAACAATATTTGATTAGATACCAAGTCTAATCAAATAATGTAATATATATTATTTTAGGGTAAATCAAAGGGTGAGATCATTCTGCTTAGCCAACACTAATACTTAATATAAACACTTTTTACGAATGCAAAATAATCAATAATCTAATAATGTAATAAATACTAAGGAACACCGAGGAATTTTGTAAGCAAACAAGTTAAAATACTACTTGAATACCCAATTATAAAAATCTTTTTATAAAGAATACAGATGAAAGTGGATGGAAGAAGAAGTCGGGGATGCCCGAGGAAGACATGGTATGATCAAGTGAATCAAATACTTGAGTCGGGCTATGTGTCAGAATAACGGAAGAGTATGTACAAGACGATGTATAAATGTGAATGAAGCGAGTAGTGTCTGCCAAGACAGAGTTGTATGGTGGTCCGTCCTCTCTGCCTACGCCTGCGGAGAAACGGCATAATGATTATTTAGTTTTTTAGTTTTTCTATGAGATCTTGTGATATTATAATACCGTCATATTTTCAAAATGTAACAATACACTGAAAATAATCCTGTTTAATGCTTGCATTGCATATTTTGTTTAAGTCTTATCTCAAACCGAATTCGGTTTTTTTTAATCATTAACGACTCTTTCTTATTCAACAGCGGTTTTCCCGTAACCGTCAGCCCCTTGTCTTATCTTCTGTGAGCAATCGCTGTTTCACCTACCCCTCCAAGGACACCATTAGAAGATGGTTTCAATTCCACATGTCAACCGTTAGCTGTCAAACGTATATATTCCACTGATTAGTTTTATGCTCAGAGTAATAATATACTAGGAAGGATAGCTAGTGTAGTCAAGATTGTTGATTTTTTTCCTGACTCGGGCGTGACTAAGGCTAAAACTAGTGTATTTATACACCCATTCATGTCACATGTCGACATAGTGATTTGTTTATTTGTATTACCACTTTTTCACAGTATTGTTGTCAATAAAAATATAGGATATTACCTAAGAAATAATTGAATTATGTCGCATAACAAAACGTAGTGGGCGCCAGAAACGCGGGAGACGGAAAACATGCTTACATACCAAAAAGTGGTGCAATATTATGTGGAAACTATTCTTATCTCTTTCTCTCTCACGGCTTGTGACGTGAAAACCAGGAGAAAGTGATTTAACATAAAGTTGTATAAAAATAATAATAACAATAATAATATTTGGATGATTTGTATAGCGCCATTTTTGTAAAAAAAAACTTCTCAAGGGCGCTGAACAGATCTTATTTTCTTTTATTAGATACTTATTCCTAGTTTAAATAAGAAAATATACAGGAACATACTTACCTGTCAGGTCCCATCAGATAGACACACCTATTAACTTAAAATTATAATTATGAATTTTTATATTTTATTTTATTTTATTTTTTTCCCTATTTAGGGCAGAAAAAGAAGAAAGATAGACTTTCTGAATTTGTCGTATAGGTTGGGTAAAAATATTTGGCTCTCTCTCCATTTACATTCTTGCTCTGAGGTTGTATTTCTTGCAAGAAGGCACCTTACCTAACCTTACATCACTGTACATAAATTCCTTGTTTTGTCAAAAAGTTTTTAGTGAGAACTTAAGTTCTTGAAGATTTAAATTTGTTATTAAATAATATCAATTGAGATAGAAGGGTCTTTGAACAATTTCAAACTTGGTGATTATTATGCTGGAATAATAATAATACAGATATTTCAAAGCTTGTCAGAATCAGATCTCAGTCATGTGAACTTCGAATAGAACATCAAAAATCACTAGAGGCTTGGAAACTATTCGGTGTTCTACTGATGGATATACAAATATGCCTCCGGCCTACAAGACATTTTCAAGTCTCCATTTATTGTTTCCAGCAATTTCCACCGTTACAAGGGCGAGGGTGAAATGCGACGTCTTAAGGATGGTTTGCGGCACGAAATAAAACCTACAAGGGTAGATTATTATACATACGTAGGAATATGTAGTAAAATACTTTTAAAAAAGTATTGAACTATAAATTTTATATTTCTAACAGAGATTTTTTTATTAAATTACAATTTACTTTAAAGCTTTTAATAATTTTAATAATATTTGGATAATTTGTATAGCGCCGTTGTTGTGAAAAATCACCCCAAAGGCGCTGATGCTTATGCTTTTATGCTTATTAGAAGCGTTACTCCCGGATAGAGTAGAGGTTTCGAGTTCGAGTCTCGGACGCCTCCGTTATTTTTTCCGTTTTTTTTTACTTACGTTGAAAATTTTCGATATTATTTCAATAATGAATATAAAAAGAGCTTTATTTCCTTAAAAGCAGAAAGGAGTTTTGTTAGTTAGTTAAAGTAAGTTTCCAGAATGGTAGATACTCCAAATATCGCCCTGGTAAAAAGATTACCATTCAGAAACGAAACCTTGCTTGAAATGGGTTTAGCCGTGTTTGGTGACCAGATTTGAATAGCAGGGTACTTCTCAACCTTCCTTTTCTTCATCTCCTTTTCCTTCGCGCTACCTTTAGCCTCACAACACACCCGAATTGGAAATGTTATAGTCTCACTGGCTCTGGATGGTTGGAAGCATTTGGGACTCTAGTGCTGTATTAACTTTTAAAAATAAGAACAGTAAAAGTTATGTTATACGCTCTATGTTATACGTTACGTACTAAGCTTATTTTTTATGTATAATGATACACTACCAAGTATTTGCTTCCTTCGATAAATTTTATTTTATTATTTATTATTATAAAGTGTTCCGTTAATAATAAATATGGCCTTCTTTGATCCTGATATATTAAATATATAAAAATTGTTCATCTTCGGGTTGGAGTATTTGAATGAAAGTTTAAAAGATTGAAAGTGGAAGTGATCAATTGAATAAAAATACTGATATTGTTAAAAATATATTTCGATGTCCCCTTTCCACCAAGTTAGTATTTAAATTCCTTAATAATTATTATTTCATAGGCTCTATAAAACTTTTTGGCGCAAATATTTATTTAGGCTTACTCTAAAAGTAATGTTTACTTTAAACTAATTTAGTTCAGACATTATGTTTTTCCAGAATTATGTTTGAAATTCACAATAAAAATAAAAATTGTTTCTTCCCAGGCTTACTGTTGTTATTTGATTTATAGAGTGTTTCAAACTTTTGCATTACTTTCTGTAAACACAACAGAACAAGGCTTGCATTAGCATGGATATGAGAATATAGGCCCAGGCAATACCTACATTTTTGGACTTAAATAAAAGAACCTGCGCCCCTTTGCTCAAAGATAAACATATTTTCCGGAAAGGGATATCCTTTTTACGCATTTCAAAAGTGTACCATCTGACAAATTGTGATGCTTTTGCACATCAAAAGAATAAATGTAAAGGGTGTTTGAAAAAAGCCAGACAAAGGAAAGGCTAAATAGATGAAATGCCTTTTTCAATCTTCTTCGAAAGGCAGTGTTATTTATTTGTGGAAATAAAACAGATTTAAATGCGAGAGATCGTAACAAGTTTCAGGAGAAAAACTCTATTGTTCATTCGAGAATGGAAAAAGCAAATTGTTAAATCATGTGTAAATAAATAAATTATTTTTCAAGACAATAACCAGTTCAATGGGACCTTTTTATTTCTTTAAAAAGACATCACTCATATTCATGTAGAGAAACATGCGTCTACATACACTTTAGATAAAATAGAACGAGTAACTTAAATTCAAATAAGGGTTTTTTTTTAGCGAAATGGCTACAAATATTTAATGAATTGTGTTTGTTTTAAATCAAATTTTAATGCTGTAAATATTTTTCTCATTTTTTGATTTTCTTATCTCCCAAAATATTCAAAATGCACATCAATTATCGTTTTGGTGTTTATTTTGAAGAACTCTAATATTTGGTCGTTTATTTAAGGGGCTGCATGATATTTATCAAAATGTCACACTTTTAACGAGCCTAGCGATTTAACAAAACTCATTAAAATTAACTTTAAAGCATTAATACTAAATTATTATTAAATATTTAAATAATAGCAATAATCTAAAACACAAACACGGACTAGAAAAAAAGCCAGAAACTAAAAAGAACAATGGTCATAACCGAGACTCGAACTCAGAACCTCTACTCTATCCGGGAGTAACACTCTGTCAATTGAGCCGAAAGATGGCAGCCTAAAATCGGAAGAAATTGAAATATGAAATATTTTTCAATAAAAATATGAGATCGTTTAAACATGCTGCTTTCTAATAAAAGGGCTGGTTGACTCAATTGGCAGAGTGTCACTCTGGGATAAAGTAAAGGTTCCGACTTCGAGTCTCAATTATGACCATTGTTCTTTTTAGTTTCTGGCTTTTTTCTGTTACATATTTGTATTTTTAGATTATTGATATTAATTTTATTTTTATCAGGGTTATTATATAAATATAAATTAACGTAATAATATTACCATCCAAATCCAAAGATTTAATCGGATTTTTAAATGTTTCATATTTAATGCTTTCTGTTTATTTAATTTTGCCATTGTATAATAATGTTTGGTAACACTTTACACTTACGTGAAAATGGTAGAACTGTAGATAATTTAAACATTGGAATGGTATTAAATGCCTTCGTTTTTTGTTTGTTTATATTTTGCTTTCACGATCTAAAGAGAGAAATTTATTTGCAAAATATCATTTTTAATTACTTCGGTAAATAGGGTTTTAAAAAGTTTCAAAAATTGCACGCATATTTTAAAATTTAATGTCACAACCACTGGAACCCTGAAAATTTCTCCCGCCATGGCAATTATTTTTAAGCCGCGTGCAAATTTATTAAAAGTTTTCATCAAACTGCGTGCAATATAAAAAGGTATAAATATAAAGTGTGCATTTACCTGTCCCTCGCAGGCACTCTTCCGGTAATAAAACGAAGGCCCTTTTGTATCTTAATTTCGCCCATTATTCCCTCTCCAGGTTCTTTGTTCGCCACGAGCTACGGTGCCGTAGGGACGCAGAGTTATGATAGTTAGTCCAAACCGCTACGACATAATTGTAGCACACTCTACGAGACTACGCGGATAATTATGTGCGAACAAGTGGAGTGCGAGCCATATTCTATTAGCTTGTTTGGTAGAAATACAAATTTACGACTAATTATTATAACTACGTACTTATTAAAATAACTACCACGCACATTTGTCTCATTTTATCTTTATTTCATTCCTCCATTTTTTGTGTTTGTGTTTTTGCCAAAGGACTAAATTATTCTTAAAATTTCAGGTTGTGTGTAATTATAGATTATTATGCTCATTAAATAATTTGTTTCAACATAAAGGATTCGTTATATAGAAATGGTCATCTCCGTAACTATTTCTTTGATTTTTATGCATCTTAGTAATATATAAAAAATAGATATGACCGTTTTTTTCTTTCACTCTTTCTTTGGCTTGTAAATATCTTGATCATGTTTAGTAGCTAAATTGTATAGTTTTTTCCATTTCAATAAGGTAATATATCTCATAGAAAATGATTTTATACCCCATCACTTGACAGATTTTCGAATCGCCTAAACTTTTTTTATTATTCATATAAGTATTGTCAGTTTTCTTTCTAACTTTTGTATATTGTTTAATTTGTACGTAAATCGAAAAAAACCAAAATTGGAATGATCTGTAAATGTCTACGATTTTTGAACTTTTGATTATGTTATCATTTTAAGTACAGCCAGATTTGAAACACAACCAAAAAATACATTAGGAGTGAAATGTTTACTTGTTTTTTCAAATGCGATTTAATTAACTTTTTTTTATTCTGACAACTTCTTGGAAAGTGGTAGCCCCAGGATACATAATGACAGGTTTTTTGTATTATTTATTAAGACTCTGTTATTATTTCGATCAAAATATCTGTAATGCTTAGTATATTTCACTGAATTTCTAAATTTGACAAGATTACCAATACCTTAAAAAAAGTGAGATGACCTCTAGTAAAATGAACAAGTTAATTTAATTGATGTAAAGCCAGTGTGAATTTCGCATCCCCAATTTATGAATACTGTATGGCTGAAATAAGCGAGTAAAGGAAGAAGACGAGTATAAGAGGAAGGTTGTTAAAAACCTGGTTATGCAGATCTGGTCATTAAATACAGTTATTACTATTTTAAGCAACGTTTCGATTCCGGATGGTTGTCTTTCACCGGGGTAATACTGATAGTATCTACCCTCTGGAAGGTGGGTGGTATCAATTAACTGATTAATTTAAGATTTAAAACCTTTATAACTTATTTTCATTCACTTATTTTTGACCGTGCTGGTTTTACTTTACAACGGGCATCTTCAGACTGGTCTGAATCTGCGTGGTTTTAAGCATAAATTCACTTTAAAATGGTTTTCCGTCACATTTTGTCAGTTTACGATATTAGAAATAATAATGAATAATTTCTTATTTTATTTTTTCCATTGGATTTCGATTAAATTTCTTGTGAAAGTTTTTTGAGAATAAAACAGTTTTTTTTCACGTACATTGGTGTTTCAGAATTATTTCGGTTAAAAAGCTTTGTCGTAGGTTATCAACAGTTTCATTCCTTATATTCCATTTGCCACCCTCATCTCAGCGGGGTAGCAGTGAGCACCCCTGGAATGAAAGCCGTCAAGATAAAGGACTTCGGATATACTCGCCACATGAGAATTAGCATTGTTCCATTTTATCAAGAATAAAGGCCTTTGGAAGATATTATTTTACCATCCCTTAACTTAGAGACAGAGTTGCACACCATGCAAAGAATTACTTACCTGCAGCTTTTCATTATTAATTTACAGTTTAATCTTTCAACCGGTTAATTATGTAATGTTGTTTAACGTAAGTTTATATTGATTTAGAAATAATAATAAAATGAAGAAAATATATTATTTAATATCAAATATTACCTGAAAAAACTTAGAGACAGAGTTGCACACCATACGAAATGAAAAAAAAAAACAACTACGAAATGAAATTTCATTTTTAATTTACAGTTTAATCTTTCAACCGGTTAATTATGTAATGTTGTTTAACGTAAGTTTATATTGTTTTATTTATAGTATAAAATAGAGCAAAAATGAAGAAAATAAATTAATTTAAATGCAACAAAAGAATATTAAATACGTAAAAAATTCTTCGATATAATTTCTTTCAAAAACATTAACGAAATGAAAAAAAAAACAACTACGAAATGAAAATACCTTTTTTTAATATGTAATAACTCACATACCAAATATCTTGTCGCCGTATTGAAGTTTTTTTTAAAACCTTAGAGAATAAACTTAACATGACAAAGTTGAATTATTAATTTTTTAATTTTTTATAATGAATACCACACATGAGTTCCAATTCTATGGCATCCCTAATCGGAGTATGTTGTGAGACAGAAGGTAGTGGAGAGGGGAAGTAGATGGGAAAGAGGAAGGTTGGTAGGTACCTGGCTATTCAGATCTGGTCACCAGATCCGGCTAAAACCATTTGCACTCTGCAACGTTCCGTAAATATACTATATATTATTTTATATGAATAAAATGTCAACTAAAACATATTTATCAAATAAAATCATTTGCAACCTGCAACTTCTAGATTCCTAGTCGAGTATTTTAACTACTCGACCACGAAGGCCGTCAAAATTTTCACTGTAACGCCTCAGAAAGAATATTTTAAAAGCAATTAATGCGCCGCAGGCTAATTAGTGTAAGTCCGACAGTTTTCAATAAACACCATCTTGAAAACATCGCTGAGCACACCCCACGTGACCGTTATAAATAAATACCTCAGATACTATTTATTTATTTACGCCCGTTTTAGGCTTTAGCATACATTTTAATATTTTTTTTTCAAAACAGTAAGCTCATTAGTGCAAGAATTGGGTAAAATAGAAAAAATAAAAAAAGAACATTGAATAGCAGATACAAAAATAACTAATAACATATTCAAAAATATTGTACATACGTAAGTAATATTGTACTTACAACAAAAAATATTTACGTGCTCTTAAAGCGTGACGCGTACTCATGGGTCAGTTGCATAGTTACCCTTAGTTTTTTACGCCTTTTTACACTTAAACCGGCATATCACGAGTTATACGTGTGGCAACCCTTAAGTTTCGAGGGGAGGGTGGGTCAAAGGGCGGGCGACCCTTTGCGGGAGATCTCGCCATTAAGTTAATTCTTCATTTGCAGTTGAGACCTGTTTTATGGCGACGAAATTCAAGAGGATATTTCGAACGGCTTTAGGGATTTCTTTGAAATTATATTCGTCCCGAGGGCAGCAATGGTTGACTCGCAGCCTGGCAGGGAACGTGTTGTTGAACTAAGTGACTGGTTCAATGAAGACTCGTGGAATTATACTCGAAATTAAAGGAAGCAAGAACACAGTGGTTTAATTGGACGTAGTTGTGCAGAAAGCGTCCAACCTTGGAGTAACAATCGTATGGAGAGAGAGCTAATTCATTTTACCCAACCTATACAAACTTGCGATAAATCACTTTCTCCGGGTCTTTACGTCGTACACCATGAGAGAGAAAGAGACAACAAATATAATACTCCGCTTCTATGTACTGTCGCGATGATCTTGGGCTCCTGGGTCACCGCGGGACTCCGCCCACATTTTTTATTATGCAACCAAACTTGACACAACTAAACGGTTTTTTTAGATTATATGCTATATTTTTGTTGGTAACAATAATGTGAAAAAGTGGTTTTACGAATAAACAAAAACATCATGTCGATATGTGATGTGAATGGATGTATAAATGCCTTAGTCTTAGCCACGCCCAGGTCTGCCGAGTAGGGTAAAAATCATCAAAAACTGACTACACTGCCTTGGATAGATACCACTCTATATACTCTAAGCGTCCAACCCACAATTTTAAAAATCGAACCTTACATATTTTCCTATGGATAAATACGAGACTTATATTTGCTGAAAACATCCAACCTCCAAATGCGATAGATTTTTGGTAATTATTATTTTTACTAACGCACAAATAGACAAATATTTTAAAAACTTTATAAAATTAAGGATTACATAAGAAATACGTTTTTTTAATAAACCCATTGATGTATTATAAATTTCATATTTATAATAATGCTTATAAAAAAAACACTGATATTCACTTTACAAATGTTGATTGCGCATATTAATGCTTTTTTTATAGTCATATCTTGCCGTAGACTCAGAAAAAATGAATTGCTGTTCCTCAATCATCACAATACTAATTATGGGTATAATTCTCCAATGTCCAGAATGTCAAGACTTGTTAACTCAAGCCATGGTCTTAAAATTTTTGGTAGCAGTCTAAATGATTTTTGTCATTCTTTACGACTCAAAAAAACTTTGACTAGACCATGGCTTAAAAGTTCTCTCTTATGTTTATTTTATCCTATTTTTGTCATCGCTTCATTTATTATTATGTATGTGCTATTCCTTCTCTGTTGCTCTTTTTTCTATTTCGCGTTATATGTTTTTTGTAATTGGACTTTAGTCCGTTAATTTATAAATAAATAATTTTAAACGGCTTTTTCTCGGTTTCATTTTTAAGGGTTGGACGCTTTCTGCATAACTACGTTCAATTTTGATTCGTGCTTATTGTGTGACGTGAAAAATCACAGGATGTTTTTGTTTTATTTTTTTATAGGGAATATCGCACAGGACTTCCAACCATCTAGAGCCAGTGAGACTATGGCATCCCTAAAGGGGGTATGTTGTGAGGTTGAATGTAGTAGGAAAGAGAAGTAGATTGGGAAGAGGAAGGTTAGGAAGTACCTGGATATTAAGATCTGGTCACCAAACACGGTTAAAACCATTTCAAGCAACGTTTCGATTCTGAATGGTGGTCTTTCACCAGGGCGATACTTAAGAGTATCTACCACTCTGGAACGTGCCGCAAATATACTTTTATTATTTTTATATGAATTTAATGTGTTATGAGACATATTAATTGAATAAAAGTTAATGGCGCACGCCAGGTCTGAACCCCCGATCTCTGCATTCGTCGTAGAGCGTCTTACCACTCGTCCATGCAGGTTGTCAAACTGTAACATAACTTGCCGAGAAAAAAATAGTAGTGCCTTTAATCCAACCATTTTAAATTAAAAATAATATCCGATGGAATGCATTTCATGTAGGCACTTATTTAATATTTTCAATTAACATCAGTTCTAAATTCGAAAAGTCAACACTCGTACGTAAGTACTCACCATACGGATTCATATACGGATTCACTATCTGAAGGCAGCTTCGTACAAACAACATTGTAATTAGCGATGTGACCACTTTGAAAGAACTACTTCTTTTGGCAACAGTTCCTACTTCATTCATTGTTCATCGAACAAATACTTCAATTGAAGTCGGTTGTTCGTTTTAGCGTTCATTCATTTCAATAACTTCATTTTATTGAATAAATATTTCAATTGAAGGTGGTAGTTCATTTTAGCCGTCATTCATTTAATTGAACAATTACTTCGATTGAAGTTGGTAGTTCATTCCAGTTTGAAAGTGCTACCGACTAGTACGAGGAACCAGTTCCAGTTATTTTGGTTTTCAAATCTCTACCGATTAGTATTTTTTATTTTGGCAAGGAACCGGTTCCAGTTTCTTCCAGTTTCAAAGAAGTGCAACCGACTAGTACGGGATTTTGTTGGCTAGGAACTAGTTCCAGTTCTTTCCGTTTTCAAATATCTACCGACTAGCACGTGCTTTTTCGGCGAGGAACCGGTTCCAAAAAGAACTGAACAAATAAGCGGATAAATTCAAATCTTATTTTTGCGAGTTAAATTCAATTGAAGTGTTCACTTTGAAGGGTTCATTTTAAAGAACTAAAAATTCGTGAAGCATTCACAAAACATTGAAGTTTTTTCAAACATTTATAGCACCTGTGGTCTCTACTCTCCACTAACCAATTTTGGTATAATCAATAAGTGGTTTATTTTATTGCTTACAAACTCTCAAAAATACTTAAAGTAGGTACTACATTTGTAATGTTATGAATTTACAAATGATATGGATGCTTGCTTTCTATAATCCAACGACAAAACATTTTAAACTGTGATCTTTTAAATTCTATCAAAAACATACCAAAACGTATGTAAAATGCGCAGTTTCAAAACCAGCGAAGGCCTTTTTGAAAGTATTACATAAAATACCAGTGTGCATTTTACATAGAATCAAAAGGTTACAGTAATATAATTTTATTCACTGGAAACCTTAGACAGTTTCCTAAATGCCCGTGCAGAATTTACAGATCATTTGTAGTATTGTGAAAGTCAAAAAGGTTTTATTTTTGGGTGCTGACTCTTAAATATATCAAATAAAACGATTCACAAGTAATAACATACCTTTCATTGTATTTCAAAAAGGCAATCATTATAATTAACGAATAAATAAAAAATATATGAAAAAATAAAATATAATAGTATTTTATAATTAAATAAATAAAATAATGTATGCGAAAAATTTGTTTAATTTTAAATAAAAAGGTTTAAAATTAAAATATATGTAAAAATCAGCTAAATTTTAAGCAATTATGATATGGTGATTGTGTCCTGCCAGATAAGTATGTTGCTGTATATTTATATGAACTAGGAATTACTATTAAGTAGGAATTAAGATTTGTACAGCGCTCTTGAGGTGATTTTTCACAAAAACGGCGCTTTACAAATTAGCCAATTTTATTATTATAATTATTGATGTTTTGGAAATGGTTGACTTATTTAATTTACTCTTAAAATCTTATTCAAAACGAGATACTAAATTCGTTATTTTGTTGTCCGTGTTTTCAATTCAGTGTATTTATTTTAAAAATACCTTTTGCCCGCCAATCCCCAACTAAATGTAAAATAACGCACCTGTCACATATGTTTAAATTTTGAATATGGAATGCATTTTCTCACCCCCGTGCGGTGGTGCCGCGGAAAGCGCGAGTACTAGCGGCAAAAATAAATTTATATTGACAGCTTCGACCGAAACACATTTCATGCATTGTGCAGAAGGTAGTTTTGACAGTCCGTTCAAAGCCTTATTATATTTAGAATTTACGGAAACGACTTTGAAAAATAAAACATTTTGTATTATTGTGGTTAGAATACGAGGAATAAATAGGGTGGTGTGTGAGATTCGTGTCCCGTCGCAGCGAATGTATAAATGTACATTATTTTATTTTTGGCCAATTTTCGGGATTGGTAATTATCAAAATAAACAAATTGAAATTTCACACTCGAAAAAATGTTTTTTTTTTTTCAATTAAATTAAGATATTTAAAAATTTTATAATATTTAATATACATATAACGTACATGTATAACCTACGTTTTATTATATAATCGGTTCATTATATATCGTCGCTGGAAAGGCAAAAGGGTTTAAGTGACACTTAGGTCAAAAATTAGTTACAGTGGTAGTTTTAATAAGTTTTTTGCATCGAATGCTCTGACTCTCGTTTGATTCTGATGACTTTTGCGGCCCTTCAGCCATCTAAGATATATTCACTAATTGGGAGAAGACTTGACTCAAGCAACACAAGCTTATTTTACTTTTTTTAGCCTTTTTTCGCTTCAGGTAACTCAGTGAGAGCAATTAACTTTATTTTTTTAAATCCAACCAGATGCTCAAACCTTATAAATTTTATTGTACAGCAAAAAACTTTAAAGCGCTCTGGTGTAAACTTCCCAACATGGCGCTTCAGCCCTTTTGCTTTTCCGGCAATAATGTGCATTTACGTTTTTTTTTTTTTTACAATAACTCCACACAGGAGGCCTTGAGGAAAACAATTTCCCTCAGGGCGTATGTCATCTTTGGGGATGCTGTGTGGAGGGTTTTTTTGAGGAAAGGAAGGAGTGAACTTGGGTCTTGAAGAGGCCCATGTTGAAGGAGGGAGGAAACACAGAGGCCGGCAAATCGTTCCATAGCCGAGCTGTTGAACATAAGAACGAGTCGGAAAAGCGACCCGTTCTCATGTATTGAATGTCAACCGTGTACAAATGTTGGGCGCGCGTTTGGCCCTGTTCGTATTTTGCCCCATATTCCAATAATCATAGTTATTAACGAATACGTTTTTCTTAAGGTATTTAAACTGTATTTTCTTTAATCATTTTTTTTTTAATTTGCATTTTAATAAAATTTTGTAAATTTCAACAGCTGCTTATGGTGTGTCAAAAACTGAACAAATATCAAGATATAAAGAAAGTTTTGTAAAACATTTCAATGTTGATGACAATTAATAGGCTGAGACATTATGTAGAACGGCTGACCAAAACTGTAAGATTGAAAAATGTTTATGTTGTTTTGTTCATCATTTTATTTCGAATACTTTTTCAAAAAATGTTTGCGTTGTTTTTAATCACACTGTTTTATCCCTCAATATATATTCACGAACGTTTCAAATACAGGCGTGCCACCGAATTTGAAGGTTATTCCCTAGGTACGGACACAGACGGTAGAATCCTGAATATGGGAGCAAGAAAAGGGCGAACGTAAAGCGAAACAGAAAGAATGGAAGATATGTGAGTCAGAGAAAAGTTCTGAGCACCGCATGTCTTTGACACATGGATAAATTAAACGTGGGGAATGCAGAAAGAATACATTAATAAGGAATTCGTTTGAATATGCCTAAAGTGTGGATCATCTAATCTGGAAACTAGAACTAAATGCATTTTTTAATGAACTCTGATAAATTTTACAAGATTTTGAGATATTTTGAGATTTTTTTCAATCTTGACGACCTCCATGTTCGAGTGGTAAGACGCTCGACTACGAATCCAAAGGTCGCGAGTTCAAACCCGACGTGCGCCATTAACTTTTATTCAATTAATATAATATAATTAGTATATTTGCGGCACGTTCCAGAGTGGTAGATACTCTAAGTATCGCCCTGGTGAAAGACCACCATTCAGAATCGAAACGTTGCTTGAAATGGTTTTAACCGTGTTTGGTGACCAGATCTGAATATCCAGGTACTTTCCAACCTTCCTCTTCCCAATCTCCTTCTTTTCCCTACTACTTTCAATCTCAAAACATACCCTAATTGGGGATGTCATACTCTCACTGGCTCTAGACGGTTGGGAGTAGTTGAGACTCCTGTGCGGTAATAAAATAAAACCTTTTTTTTGTATTTATTAAGAGCTAAAAAACCTTATGTTCACTTTATTAGTCTTACAGGTGATATCTAATTAAATGGATTTAATATAGATATGAATTATTAGGTACACAAGTTTGCTTTCACCGTTTTCATATAGACGACTTTAGAGGTGAGTAGTGGTCGAAATAAATAAATTAAGACGTCATGCAATAAACTTAGGCATTCTTCAACATAATCTCATAGAAACATAAGTCGATTTGTGTCTGCATCATAAAGATATTCTCGATTGAAAATGACAGTTTACGAGCCAAATTCAAGTCATTTGCGGGAGGTTTGGGAGGACAATGCTCGACCCCATGTTGCAAAAGTAATCAAGACATACTTGAATACATTGAAATGGAAAATCCTACCCCCACCCACCGTATTCTCCAAACGTTGTTCCCTCTGACTATCACTTGTTTCAATCAATGGCACACGACCTGGCTGACCAGCACTTCCAGTCTTACGAAGAAGTAAAATATTGAATCGCTTCAAAAGATGATCAGTTTTTTCAAGGCGGGATTAGTACACTGCCCGAAAAATGGGAGAAAATAGTTGTCGGCGATGGACAAAATTTTGAATCATAAACGTATTACCAGTTTTTTTTACAATAAAGCCTCGAATTTAGGAAAATAAACACCGGAAGCAAAGTTGTACACCTAACATTAAATATAGATTCATCTTTTCAATGGCAGAAGAATATAGATCTAGTGTCTAGAGTCGTAAATTCTAATAGTATCATCCTAGTGAAAAATCACCATTCAGAATCGAAAAGCTGTTTGAAATGGCATTAGCCATGCAAAGTAACCAGATCTTAATACACAAGTACTTCACCAGCTTTCTCTCCCCCGTCTCATTACTCATATTTCCCCCAATTGGGGATGCCATAGTTCCACTGGCTCTTGTACGGTGTTAAAATCAAAAAAAATATTAAAGATTCAAAAGAATGATACCAATGCTTTCAAATTTTGACAAATTAGTGTTTTTCGTTTATCTGCTTAATTTCGACCGGAAGATATTTTTGATTGATTTCTAAGTAAGGACAATTGAATATTACTGAATTTAACATTGCGTACCTGCTTGTTCCTACTTTCTTTCCTGCGGTGGTCATACCTCTTGTATAGTTTTCCACTGCCTTTTGTTTCCAGCAATCCTTTTCTTCCAGCAATTCTAAGATATCTAACACGTCGTGATACGAGATACTTTATTGCGTACATTGTATAATGTCTATTCTCCCTTGTATGGCACACATGAGCAATAGTACACTGAATATCTCGCTGCTAATTAATAGAGGTTAGTAGGTCAAGGAATATAATCCTCGATTGCTTCTGAGTTTCAACATATTGTATATACTATGTACGAGTACTTGTCTTGGGTTTCAACCAACGGACGTACATTTATTTATTTTATTTTTAATTATTTTACTTGAACATACATCTTTTTATTAGTTGGTAAATTGCCCATTCCACTAAGCATAAGCCTGTGTTGGGATGGCAATTTGCAAAAGCTATTTTTTCCAGCTACTTAGTAACATGTTAATATCGAAAATATAGTACACACATAATAAAAATAATAAAAGTTAATGATAAATTTAAAGATATGGAATCTACATACTTAAAACTAAATTAAACTTGGTTTTTAGGTGAGTAATTAATGATATTGCTTTTAAATGAGCTTTTGATTCTTTTTTGTCCGTAAGCGGCTTTATAGGCTGGGATATTAAAGAATTTTATGTGTGACTGCCTTAAGTTCTAAAAATTTTCCTTTCTTCAAACAAATGGACATTATTAAATCGGTGCAGTAAGATATATTTAGAGTATAGTTGTTTCAAGTTTAGGACGTCTACATTTTTTAATGGTTTGCACAAACCAAAAACTCCGATGCACAAAAGTAATTCGTACATTGATAAAGTAAGAACAAAAAAAACTTTGAATGTATATTAGTTCAGAAATATCCCCGGACTAAACATTGAACTTTTAATATGAATTTTTTTAATAATGAGTTTAATGTGTTATTTTATATTGTTTATAAGGAAAAACGTTCGATTTACAGGAAATAAGTTGGTATTATAAAGAATGTCAAATATTAAAAATGCATGATTTTTAATAATGATTAAATCAGTCCATCGTAAAGGTGCAGCTACACAGATTTTAAATATTATTTATTTACGCCCGTTAAAAGCTTTTACACAAATTATAATTTTTTTTAAATAAAATAATGTAATTTTAGTGCAAAAATATTGTGCAAGAAATAGAAAATAGTATTGAATAGCAGGCACATCCGGAGTTAAATAGTATCATCAAATAAATCAGCTCTATTTCACAAAAATACTGTAATAAGGTTTGCTTATATTGTGATATTGACGCACTAAATGTATGAACAAAATCAAAGTTTGTTTCTTATAGTTGAATTCGCTATTACTTATTATTAACATTTCTGCTCCAAAGGGGAGTTAAAATTTCACCCGAACTAAAGTTTAGTGCGATGTCTTAGATAAAGATAACTGAAATATTATAAATTTGCTTATCCCTAAGTATTACCAAAAAAACAATGGTCCAAAGGCAAGGTCTAAGGACTATTACGTACCCCTCTTCGGATACTACGGCTTGCGCGATCGAGTGTTAAGACGATTGACTATGAATCCAGAGGTAGCGGGTTCAAACCCGGCGTGCGCAGACATATTTATCTAAAGTAACATGTTTCATAACACATTGAATTAACGAACGTTCCAGAGTTTTAGATACTCTGAGTATCGCCCTGGTTAAAGACCAGCATTCAGAATTGAAACGTGACTTGAAATGGCTTAAGCATGTTTAGTGGCCAGGTCTCATTAGCCAGGTACTTTCAAACCTTCCTCTTTCCCATCGTTTTCCTCTCCCAACTACCTTCAGTCTCACAACATACCCCGATTGGGAATGCCATAGTCTCACTGGCTCTAGACGGTTGGAAGCAGGAATTTGATGGTACAGAAAGGTTAACAAAAACATTATGAATAATAACGGAAAGGGTCAAAATTTAGAATATTGAATGTACCGACTTGAGTTAATTCGTTAGATCGTATTAGTTACAATCTTAGAGTATATAGAGTGGTATCAATCCAATGCAGTGTAGTCAGTTTTTGATGATTTTTACCTGACTCGGTGGACATGGGCGTGGCTAAGACCAAGCCTATGGTATTTATACATCCATTTATATCACATATCGACTTAATGTTTTTGTTTATTCGTATAACCACTTTTTCACAGTATTGATGTCAACAAAAATATAGCATCTAACCTAAAAACCGTTTAGTTGTGTCGGAGAGGAGTATTATATTTGTTGTCTCTTTCTCTCTCAGGGTGTACGACGTAAAAACCCGAAGAAAGTGATTTATCGCAAGTTTGTATCGGTCGGGTAAAAATAATTAGCTCTCTCTCCATACATTGTTTCTCCAAGGTTACAATGATCTCTCTTCTAAGAAAAGCTCTACTCTGCCGCATCGATGCATATTCGCCAATTTGGAACGTGGTTTCGCGTAACAGTTCTATACTAAACACTTTGTAGTACGTAATTAGTAACCGAACTTACATATCCACTCAAGTTCTCCCGTCGTTACTTTGACGCGATGAATTGAGGCTCTGTGCTAATAATTGTCTTCCCGCGAGCTCGAGAACCTGCGGCTGCGTACGCAGGACGAAGATAGAGGGACGTGCGGACTCTGGAAGGTCGAGATAAGGGTCCACATTACCGGGAAAAATAAAAGGTTTAGACACGTCCGTCCTTTTCGACAAATCTCAGAATAAAACTTGAGGTAGCAAAAGAACTTTCCCGTATAAAACACGTTGGTCTTTTCCAGTAGTTGTCAAACGTTTTGCTACGCCTAATTTTCATAAACGAATGTGGTATATTTTTTTAAAAATTGATTGAACATATCGTCGCCAGAAAGGCGAAAGGGGTGAAGCACCATTTCGGGAAGCTTACACCGGAGCACTTTATTATTTTTTTTGCAATTTTAAAGTCTTCAATACATTATTTTTTGTATATTACATTTAAAATACACCTGAACAGTAACATAAAAAAGCAAATATATTAAGAGATACTGTTAACATTTCTCTTAAAATCTTTAAACTTTAAGTTGAAGATATCAAGAGACCTGTTATTTAGTAGTACCATACCCCGTGTCATGCTGTGCTGAGTTAACACGTCTGTTCTGCCATGTGGAATACACTGCAGATCATAGTGTCGCCCCTGGCAGTAGTTGTTTGGCACAAACAACTTACAGCATTCCAGGAGGTATGGATTGTCTATCAAATGATGTAATATTTTGAACGATGTTGTTAAGGTTGGAATTTGAAAAAAAAAGTTAAGTCAGGTAACTCAATGCTCTCACTGAGTTACCCAAAGCGACAAATAGCAAAAAAAGTTCAAGGCTTGAGTCAAGTCTTCTCCTAAATGGTGAATATATTTAAGATAGCTGAAGGGCCACAAATTTCTTCAGAATTAAACGAGAGTCAGAGAGAGAGAAAAAAAATCTGATCGAAACTTCATATTTAACTCATTTTTGACCCAAGTGTCACTTAAGCCTCAGCACTCAAAATTGGCCCTAAACGTCACTTTGTCGCTTTCTAATACAAGCAATACTACAAATGATTCATTTGTAAATTCTACACGAATAGTTAGGAAAATATCTTAGGTTTCCAGTGAATGAAAATTTTCAACTGAAATATTTTTAATTCTATGAAAAACGTACCAAAATATCAGTAAAATGTGCAGTTTGATAACCAGGGAAGGCATTTTTCAACGTTTTACCTAAAATTCTAGTATACATTTCAAATAGAATTTAAAGGATTACTGTTTAAAAATTGTATTCACTGGAAACCTTAGATATTTATCTAACTACCCGTATTTAATTAACAGTCAAATTATTTGTAGTATTGCTTGTATTAGAAAGCCAAAAAGTGTTTATTTTTGGGTGCTGACCCTTAAGCCCTTTCGCCTTTCCGGCGACGATATATTCAATTGGAATTCTTTGTCGAAAAATAGAGTAACAATAATAACGTCTATGAAATATAATACGTTGGCTAATCCCGATTCCTGGGCTCAAACCTGGCGTGCGTAAATACATTTTATTTAATTAATATGTGTCATAACACTTTCAATTCACATAAAACAATATTCAGTGAATTTGCGGCCCGTTTCAGAGTGGAAGAGACTCTAAGTATCGCTCTGGTGAGAGACTGCCATTCAGAATCGAAACGTTGCTTTAAATGGATTTAGCCGTGTTTGGTGACCAGATCTGAATAGCCGGGTACTTCTCAACTTAACTCTTCTTCATCTCCTTCCCTTACTTACTACCTTCAGCCTCACAACACAACCCAATTGGGGGATTCGTTCTCTCACTGGCCTTAGACAGTGGGGAGCAGTTAGGAGCTCTTGTACGGTATTAACTATAAAAATAAAAAGATTTGGTGGATGTTTCGGTCCTATATAGGAAATAGATGTTGATATCCCTAATTAAGTACACGTTTCAAGCATATCGGAGTTAAGTTAATGCGTCTTCCAAAAATTTAAAATGCAGGGATGTTTAATACTTAAAAAACCAACCCTCCAAAATCTTTGCTATTTGACGAACAAATAAAGTACAAAAAAGCTTTCCACCGTATTTCCGGCAATGAATACTGTTTTGAGATATATGCTAAAACCACAAATAAAAACGTAGTTCGTGTTAAAAAAAAAAACACATCTGAAACTATAGTATGTATGTAGTTGGTTTTGTTTTTTTAGTTGTTTGTGATTTCACGGACATCAACGAAAAACACAAAGACAAAGCTCTTTATTTTCTTCGCTGTTAAAATATTTGCACATATATATCACAAGCAGAGAACCGACAAAGAATATTTATTACGAATAATAAGAAAAGTCGGTTTATTTGAGGTCTCTCCCGCAAAAAACTTGATGTATTCTAGAATTATTGTGGACAACTTATTTCAGAATAAAAGTGAAAATGGTTTGAGGAGGTAATTCTTGAAGTATTCTTTTTATATATTTTTTCTAAATTGCGTTGTTCTTAAAATCAAAATCCTTTCATAATTAATTACATTGCGTGTTAATTAGATAACGGTAAATTGTTGTTTTTTTGACATGTAGCAATATGCTTTTTAAATGTTCTTTAAATTTTTTGTGAAAAGCTTTTTTATTATTCTTAAGGGTCAGCACCTGTATTCACTTTATTTAAGCCGTGCATATAACAATGTTTGTTTTTTGTCTAGCTTTTTGAGGGTTGAGATCTTTTTACTTCATTTGCCGAACGACATTTAGTCGGTTATGATGTATACCCTGTGCCTAGCGTCGCGATAAATTATTATTTTATTTTAATAAATTGAGGAGATTATGGGAATATTCCCATGTTATTCATCCCGGTTATTCCCATAATCCCCTCAATTACCCCTTCTCCTTCCCATTCCAACTCCTAAATATGTATATATACCTCAGGATTTTATATTTTATGTTAATTTTAATATTGTTCTGACGATGAAAGGGTACTTCCGAAACCGGTAGACGTGATATTAAACAATAAAGTTTGTGTTTTATTTATAAATATGGCAAGCTACAAAGTAAATGCTTTTTACGAATATATAAAATTTTCTTACCATTTGGGAGAAGGCTTTACTCAAGCGACACGAGTTTGAGTCTTTTGTAACTTTTTGTCGATTCAGGTAACCCAGTGAGAGCATTGAATTATCTGAGTTTCATTTTTTTTTCAAAATCCATCTAGGTACTGAAGTCTTATTGTAAAAAAAAACTTTCAAGTGCTCTGGAGAAAATTTCCCAAAAATGGCGCGTCAGCCTTTTTGGCTTCCCGGCGTCGATATTATCTTGTGTAGTTTTACAGAATCGGTCCCCTTCTTTCAGAACGAATAGTTTAACACAAGAATCCGGTGCAGAGCGCATTACTCAACTCATTTTCCGCATAGACAACGGAAGCACACCGTAGACGAACTGAAACTTTGCCCATAAAACTGAAAGCTTTAAAACTAGCGGCGGTGCCTCCCCCACCCCCGCGCCCTACCACCCCACTCGTGATGGATGTTATGCTTACTGAATGTGAGGAATTATCGTGCTCCATTTCAGACACCGAGCTTTATTTGCGTGATTTTATGTATTTTAATAAAACTGTAGGTAACTATTAGTATTTTGGAATTGGAATGCTACGTTCATAGTTGGTTTGGTGTTAACTTTGTGTCATAAATAATGTTGTTTTGCGTTAAATAATATAATTGTTTGGATACAGAAGTCACCTTAATTTATGCAATAATGTTTTTCACTAGAGTCCTAACTTCTCCCGAATCGAAGTATACGAGTATTTTGAGGTTGAAGGTAGGAAAGAGGGGAAAGAGCATAGACATAAAATACAAGACAAGTCATATTCATACAAATTGAACGATAAATGTTGCATGCTCGGATTCTTGTTTGAAAAGGATAGCCACACCAACAGAATATGTGTGTACGGATGAGATAGCTATATGAACGTCCCGCGTTACTGTTATAATCTCTCTTTCCCGACGAACTTACTGAGCGACTAGCCAAGTAGAGTACGACGTACGGAAATGGTTGTCTTCCACACACCTATGTATATCTGCATTCGCTATCTCACATTATTTTGGTTGAAGAGCTCCTGTCTCCCCTTGACAACTTGTATGTCGAACGAATGTCTGTGTGAGACTGAACCCAGTAAATCTTAGGTATGCCACGTTGGCCTAGCTTAGTGCAGTCACGCGCGTTGTCCCAGTAACGTATCTACTTTATTTAATTCATCTAAGGGAAAGAGATGGTAAGAGAAAGTTTGGACAGTATCTAGCTATTCAGATCTGATCATCAAACACGGCTAAAGCCATTTCCAGCAATGTTTTGATTGTGAGTGGTGGTCTTTTACCAGGGTGATACTGAGAGTAGGTTTCTATCACAAGAGTCCCAACTGCTCCCAACCGTCTGGAGCCAATGGAACTATGATATCCCCAATCGAAGTGTGTTGTAGAGCAAAAGTTAGTAAAAATGGTAAAGAGATGGGGAAGAGAAAGGTTGAAAAGTACTTAGCCATTAAGATCTGGTCACCAAAGAAGACTTAAGCAATTTCAAGCAAAATTCTGAATTGCGGTATATGGGCGAGACTTGGGGTATCTACTACTCTGGAATGTGGTGCAACTATTCTGTTTATTATTTTATGTTAATCAAATGCGAGATAACACATTAATTAATTCGACCGATTACTAGCTGAGTGGACAAACGCGTCGGATTCCCACCCGGGCGTCGTGGGTTCAATTCTCCTGCTAGGTTAAAGTCCTTCAAAACCTTCCGCTTATTACGTTGGATGTAGGAGTTTTTCAAATAATATTGTCAGGTTAAAAATATCGACGAGCTCTGTAGTTTATTGGTGAGACGCTCGAATACGACTCCAGAGGTCGCGGGCTTAAGCCCGGCGTGCGCAAAGAAGTCTTATTCAATTAATATGTGTCAACACATTTCGTTAATATAATGAATAAATATACACTATATTTGCGGCACGTTCCAGAGTGGTAGACACTCTAAGTATCGCCCTGGTGAAAGACCACCATTCAGAATCGAAACGTTGCTTGAAATGGCTTAGCCGTATTTGGTGACCAGATATTAATAGCCAGGTACTTCCTAACCTTTCCTCTTCTCCATCTCCTTCTTTTCCCCACTACCTTCAACCTCACAACATACCCCAATTGGGTTTGCCATAGTCCCACTGGCTCTAGATGTTTGGGAGCAATTGAATCTCTATAATATTCGTATCCCGGGAATATTTGTTTTTATTTTAAATTCAGAAGAAATTGTACAATTTTTTTTGCACACGCCGGTATTTGAACTCAGCAACCTCCAGATTCGTAGTCGAGCGTCTTAACCACTCGACCGCGGAGGTCCCTTGTACTATAGCAAGGTTGCTGTATTCAATAACAATAATCTGACTAACTCATGATTAGTAAAAGTTGACTAAATACAGTGAAACCTTCCGTGCTTAGGCAGCAGCGATAATCCTAGTTTGTCTATTAAATGTGCCCAATACTACCTGAACCGTAATAATATTGTCACCAAGTTATGACGCGAAACTTGGGCGGCTGATTCTAACTGGGTCAAACGTAATATTTCCCTAAGTTATTTAATAACATTTTCACTGTTCGTGAATCATTCGCCGTGTCTCCATAACTCTAAACACATGCTAGTTGGACTTGCACGCCGCGCCTGTGCGCTTCACGCTGCAGTGGGGGTAGGAAGTTAACCCTATCAGAACTGCAGGCTCTGAGCAGCCGGTTCAGCTGTGCCGGTTCAACAAAAAGCTCAATTTAAGCCGATTCAAAGATAAAATGTGTATTATTTCGTGCAAATATGAGTTAAATTATTTTTGAGTTTTTACACAACATCTGTATTGCCTTAGCACTCAAAAATGGCGCTTAACATCACTTTTAGCATTCTAATATAAGTAATACTAGATATTATTTATCTGCCAATTTATTATGGATAGTTCCAAACATGTTTTTCTTTCAAAGGTTTCTTTATTAAAACAAATCTAATATTTTAAATTTTGTGAAAAACATGTTAAAATATCAGTAAAATATGCAATTGTAACAGTGATTTCCGGCTTGAAACGTGATAACTCAAAATTTGCGCTAAACCTCACTTCGTAGTTTTTTTGATACAAGCAATACTTCAAATAATTTATCTGTAAACCCTTCACGAGATTTTGGGAAAATGTCTTGGGTTTCCAGTGAATAAAAATTTGTAACTCTTATATTTTAGATTCTGTGAAAAACAAACTAAAATATTACCAAAAGGGATGCAATTTAAAAAACAGCGATATATTTTTTTAAGGTCTCACCCGAAATTCCAGGATGAATTTCATAAAGAATTTAAAATGTTACTAATTAAGAAATTGTATTACCTGGTGGAAGCATTTTAATGATTTAATCCGAAAATACCTGTAAAGTGGAATTAAAGAAAAATGTTACGTCATATCACTGTTTAAAATTGAAGCCTTTAATATTTTCCGAACTACCTGAAAGATACGACATATGCAAAGTGTTTTATGTGTATTTTAAAGTAGTCTGTTTCAATCTTACAATAGAATGGAATGTCCGAGATGTGACGGAGAAAATGTTTTTTCGAATGCACTGAATTTTAATTTGATTTAAATTATTTCTTCTCCCTCTAATATCCTCATCTATTGATCGATTGACTTTCATCAAGGTAATCTTCGCTTTGCAGGCTGCAATCCGTAACCACTTCGCAGACATGCACTAGACTAAAAATGCCTACATTAGTACTCTATCTTATTATATATTCAACACATTTGCGGCAGAATGCTAAAGTAAGGAACATTGTTTCTGAATGTACTCAGGTGGAATGTACTATGGCGTCTTAAACAATAAGCGCTGGGTGCATTTATTTCAATACTGCTAAGACATACTATAGTATCGAGATGATTGTGAATTATTTTATGTAAGCATATTAAATCAGTTATTTATCTTTTCATTTTAAGTGAATAAGTGACGATATTTAAAAAAAAAACCTAACTTGTCGCATTTTGCAAATATATTTATCATTTGTGCATGTATAACTTTGTTCATTCATAATATTGTTAAAAACTTCTGTAACAATTATCTTTTTTATTTTTAAACTAACGGACGATTGTCCATTTACAAAAAAAAATACATAACACGAAATGGAAATCAAGGGCAACAGAGAAAGAACAGCACATACACACATAGACATAAAATACAAAACACGTCATATTCATACAAAGCGAACGATAAATGTGGCACGGTCTTGATTTAAGTTTCAAGGCTCATAACGCATATGAAAAGGATAGCAATACTAAACAGAATGTGTGTGTACGGATGAGACAGCTATATGAAAGTCCCGCGTTAACTGTTATAATCTCTCTTCCCCGACGAACTTACTGAGCGACTAGCAGAGTAGAGTACGAGGTACGGAAACGGTTGTCTTCCACACACCTGTGTTTATCTGCATTCGCTATCTCACATTATTTCGGTTGAAGAGCTCCCGTTTTCCCGTGACAGCTTGTCTGTCGAACGATCGTTTGTGTGAAACTAAACGCAGTAAATCTCAGGTATGTCTTTCGGACTTGGCTTAGTACATTCACCCGCGTTGTCTCAGTAACGTTTCTACATTATTTAATTCATCTAAGCATGCACAATATTAAATGAAGCAATGACAAAAATATGACAAAATATACATTAGATAGAACACTCAAATCAAAGCCAAGGTCAAGTCAAAGTTTTGGTAGAGTCGTAAAGAATGACAAAAATCATTTAGACTTGTACCAAAAATTTTAAGACCATGACTTGACTTGACAAGCCTCCAACATTCTGGAAAATTAATAAATTATTGTAATGAATTGTTGATTCGTATTTGTTTCTAAGAATTCCATTTGAGATCCAAAAATTATCTTTGAATTACTTAAATAAAGCATATAAATATGACAAACTGACTGTCCGACCATTGTGAAAAACATAGCATTATTTTATCTTGGCTGCAATTTGTGAATAACAAATAAATCTGCACTGAAACGGACTTGCTGAACCGGCCAAGCCGAACCGATGATAATAAATGTCAGCGTTGAAATTTCCATTTCCCCGTAACGTGAATCCTGCATGTGGAACTGCACCTGCTAACGTGTTTGTAAGCAATTATTGGATTCACACACATATCATACATGACTGCCCTGATTCATCGTTCAGATAACGACCCAAGTTTACGTATTGAATAATAATGCTCCACAATTTTACGTAATTGCTTTAGCCAAGTTAAGAAATCTGTAGAATATAATATTAACACATTTAATTCATACAAAAATAGTAAAAAAATTATATTTGCAGCACGTTCCAGAAAGGTATATACTCTCAGTACCGCCCTGGTGAAAGACCACCATTCAGAATCGAAACGTTGCTTGAAATGGCTTTATCCGTGTTTGGTAAACAGATCTGAATAGCCAGGTACTTTCCGACATTCTTAATCCCCATTTTCTTGCTCTCCCCACTACCTTCATCCTCACAACATACCCCAACGGGGATGCCATGGTCTCGATGGCTCTAGACGGTTGGGAGCAGTTGGGACTCTTGTGCGGTATTCACTTTAAAGAATAAATTTAAAATACCTTATATCTATGTTTTAAAGATTGCAATCCACCCGCTAAGATAGGATAATCTTACAGGCTCCGTGGTCGAGTGGTTAAGACGCTCGACTACGACTCCAAATGTCACAGGTTCCTATATTATCTACGTCAGTTTGGTTTGGTTAGCCTAAGTTACTCACGTTATGAAATTAAAAATTCGCTTATGGTGGAAAGGTCTATAATTGAAACTGTAAAATAAATTCAGAACAAACTGATTCAAATTCAAATTCACAACAAACTTCGAAAATAGAATACGGCCCTTATCATGTAAAAAGTCTTTAAGGGTGTGTACAAGTTACTTTCTAAAGAAAAATTCTGACGGAAGAGTCAAACTAAAATAACTACGTACTTTAAAGTTATGCACACTCTTTCTATATTATAAAAAATTAAACTGGCTTCGTACGAGCGGTTACATGCATTGACAACTCAACATTTTATAAACTCTGCACTTTTTAAATTATGATCATGCTATGTATTATCAATTGTAAAGTCCAGCATTCGCTGAATATCCAAGTTAATGTTGGAACCGACTACTTTTGTACTTATTGGAGAAGCGAAAATTTTTAAGGATCTTACTTATTGATGAATTATATATTAACGAATAAGCAATTACATTACAAACATATTGACACGTTATTGTCTTAGAATATTTACACAAAATATGGCAAGTAATAAACATAAGTACGTTCGCAGTAAATTCAAACATTAGTCATATGTGTGACAAAGATAGACATTCAAAGAATATGTGTGTAAGACCGAAATAGATGTATTTGGATATTCTTTATTCAGTTTACTGACTCTAAAATTTTCACTTGAACGTAGATATATAACCGAGTGGTACTACCGGAGATGCATCAACGAATAGGGAACGCCGTATTAAGACGACCTACTGCCGGTAGGTTGTACTTCTTATACTTATGTGTTTCTACGTTAACCATCTTACTCTCTCTTATTGTGGTTAAAATCTTTAAGAAACAGTGGAAATAATCGTTTTATTTAAAATAATAAGTCATTTGCGTGTACTTACGAATTAAATGTTATTCCTTGGCTTTTACTAGTGTTTTGTAGTGAATTAAAATACTTGAATAAGGCCATGTGAAGAGTCAGAATAACAGAAGAGTATGTATGTGACGATGTATGAATGTGAATGAAGCAAGTAGTGTGTGCTAAGACAAAGTTGTATGGTGGTCCGTCTTCTCAGCCTACCCCTATGGAGAAACGGAGTGATGGTTAGTTAGTTGTGGTGTATGGAAAACACTTTTTCATCATGCACGAGGGCAACACTTATTAATGCAATTTGTTTAGATATAGTATACGACCTCAAGCGACGCGCGATAGTTGAATACTAAATTTAATAAATCGAAAGTACTGCAATTACCGTATCTTTTGCTTGCTACTTTGGGATATCTTCAACGCGTCCATAAGTTTGTGACGTCATTACGAAGTAGTTCATTTTTACTCTCCGCTTTGTCAAATCCAACTGAAGGGTTATTTACGATGATTAAAATAATTATTACTTAGTTGTAATAATAATCTAGCCTAGACACACTTATTAATTTACTGTACCAACTGTTGTAGTAATTAATACTCTTGTTTAACAAGTTGAAATCGCGCAAAATAAATTTAATTTGCATGTGAACCCAAAAGCATTGTAAATAGCAATTTCAAATAGAAAGCACATAACGATAACGAAGAAAGCTAGCACTCTAAAACAACGTTAAAAGTGAATACTCAATATTATATGATAATTAATTTGGAAGCGTAATAAATCGAGAAATTAGCTAGATGGGCATTAAAAATATCTAGAGTGAAATGCTTTTACCTTTAAAATAATAAATTGACGGCCTCCATGGTCGAGTGGTAAGACGCTCGACTACGAATCCAAAAGTCGCGGGTTCAAACCCGGCGTGCGCCAATAATTTTTATTTAATTAATATAAGTCGTGACACGTTTAATTTATATAAAAAGTATATTATCGGCACCATCCAGAGTGGTAGATACCGTGTTTGGTGACTAGATTTAAATAGCCAGGTACTTCCCAACCTTCCCCTTCACCATCTCCTTCCCCTCCCCACTACCTTCAGTCTCACAACATACCCTATTTGGAGATGCCATAGTCTCACTGCCTCTAGACGGTTGGGAGCAGTTGAGACTTGTGCGGTATTCATATTAAAAGAATATTTTTTAAAAAATACAGTATTTTTGTTTTTTTTTATATATTTTACACAAAAAACCTTTCCTTCATAAAATCGTTCGAAGGTAATTAATTATTTAGTCATATAATTTTTTTAATTTTTATACATTCTGAGAAAAAAGACAAATTTTATTCATTTATGTAGATACGATGACGCCAAGTAAATGTTTATAGAAGCAAACCGATACCATATAAATATAATAATTTTTACCTTTATGGTTTGACATATTTAATGAAATTGAAACAATAGTTTTGTATAAGACCACAGATTTTATTGTAATTTTGGTCATCGACCGGTTTCTCTTAGCCTGAAAATCATTAAGGTACAAAGTTAAACTAAACAAAAAATACAAAGTTTGCGGTTATATATACAAACAATGATTTAACTGATTAGTTAAATTTGTCCAGTAGTCCAATAGTAGGTATATTTCCCCTAAACTCATTAAAAATTATATTTTTCTTTAATCACCTTCTCAGTTGACGTTTTGCCTCTTTCATTTCATATTAACTGTGTCTTTCTCTTTGTTCCTTTATTTGAATATAATTGTTATTCTTTTGTTTTCTCACCGTTCTCTTATTTTATTTTATATTGTGTTCTCCCTCTGTATGTATATATAACCACACACTTTGTATTTTTTGTTTAGTTTAATTTTGTACCCTGATGATGCTTAGGCTAAGCAAAACCAATCGGTCATTAAAATCAAAATAAAATCCGTGTACTTAAACAAAGTTATTATTTGGTTTCATTATTATTTTGAACTCACTCGCACTGAAGTTTGAGACTAGCCGTCATTATATTTATTTTGAAAACTGACCACGACAGAATATGAACATTTAAAAAGTCTAAATAAATACAAAATGTAAAAGGAATTCACATTTTATAATAATAATCATAATAAATGGATTACTTTTATAGCGCCGTTTTTGTGGGAAAATCACCTCAAGGGCGCTTTACAAATTAATTTATCTAACCTATAATTTATCACTTGTAGGTATAAAACTATTGTAATAATAAAGTCTTCAATTGATCGACCGGTCGGTAGCTGAGTGGACAAACGCGTCAGATTCCCACCCGGGCGTCGTGCGTTCAATTCCTCTGCTGGCTAAGTCCTTGCATTGTACAAGCAACATCTTCCGCTTCTTATGATGGCAGTAGGAGTTTTTCAAATATTGTCAAGTTAATCGTAACCCGGGAATGTTTGTCTTTCTTAAAAAATAAAAAAACAAAAATTCTATATTTACTATGACTTTCGGAGAAAGTGCTGTAAATAAATATTACAATTCTTCGAAAAGTATTTTACTTATTCAAAAATCGGATACAGGGCTTTGTTTTCATTTAGTTTCTTAGAAGGCTTTTTATTTATAACTCTTCTTCTACGAAATTATAAAATAATAGTTATTAAAGAAATAAATACACAGAAGGTACTTACTTAATTTAACAAGCTTAAAATGATTATTGATTTAATTTTACGCATGAAAGGGTTTAATTACTTTTGTTATACTTTTCCTTCTTCGGTGCCTTCTCTTATCGTGTTCATATCGAAGGGGTGTGCCAGTCGGCATTGAAAATGTTAGGGTTTGTTCTCAGAACCGTCAGAGTTTTTAGGGATACCCGAACTCTGAGAACACTCTACTTCTCTTTGGTCCGCAGTGGGCTGGAGAGTGGTTCAATTATTTGGAATCCTCATGAGGTGGGGTACTCCCTCATCTTGGAGAGGGTCTAGAAAAAGTTCCTGAGATTTTTATACATGAGGGAGTACGGCCACTACCCGTGGCTCTACCCAACGAACTTTCTCCTAGGCACGCTCGGACTTCACTCCTTACAGCTCAGGAGAGAGGGTATGCCGCCACTCACTTCTTCAGACTGCTGTGGGGGCTATATCGTAAACCCTGCTATTTTGGAGCGCGTAAGTCTCTATGTTCCTGATGACTATCTAAGACAGCGTCTTCATAGATTATTCTTACTTCCTGCCTGTAGGACCAACCTGCCAATGGTTCTGCCAGTGGGGAGAAGTATTTTGCTCCTGAACAAAATCTCTTCCGATATCGACTTATTTCATGTCAGTGAGGAGAGATTCAGAAGTGAAATCCTATTGATTCTTGAAAGAGTTTCTCCTCATTGACCTGATCATCACCACTGCCTGAAATTTTATTTTTTTGAAATTTTATTTTTCTTGTGTATCTATATGGTACTATAATTTGTTTTTATTTTGTAAAAAAATTAATTTATTTCTTATTTGCATTAAATTCAAAAAGTTTGTCATGTAGAAGAAATTTAATAAAAAAATATTATTTTTATTATTATTATTATCGGAGGTTGGCCATCTTTCATCTGCAAACTACAATTAAGGTCCTTGGCTCGGGATCTGATCCCGGATTAAGCAATAAATATATGTGTGTCATGTCACATTAAATACATGTACAATAATTCATATTTGCTGTACGTTCCACACTAGTAGGATAATATTTGGATTATTGGTATAGCGCCGTTTTTGTAAAAAATCACCTCAAGGGCGCTGAATGTGATACTCTCAGTATGGCCCTGTCGACAGTTGCTTGAAATGAATTTAGCCGCGTTAAGTACCAATATCTGAATAACCAAGTATTTTTCTATATTTCCCTTCCTTATCTCCTTCTGCTCCCCACTCTCTTAAGCCTCGCATCATACCCCACTGGGGATGCCATTGTTCTACCAGCTCCGGGCAATTGGGGATTTTGTGCAATATTCGCATGAAATAAAGTTTTATTAGGGCGATACGTATTAATAAAAATTATTCAAGTATTTCCGTTTCAATTTGATTGAGTGCAGAAGCGGGCCGAAAATCGGTTGTTAACGGGGCCAATTATTTGAAGTGATAGCGGTGAAAAAATAATAATGGTGCATACTATCGATTTGCCATAGTGTAAAATGTGAAAGTATGTTTACGAGTGATGAAAAAGCCAAGAGGATATTGAAATAAAAGTGAACGCAGGAAACTCCATTAATTGAAGACTGAACGCTGTTGGCACAAATAAAAACATCTCCAAAGAAGCGCAGTTAGCAGTCCACAATATAGTGCTTATACCAACCCCGATCATTGGTAGTGAGGCATGGAACTGGCAGAGGACGGATGAAAGTAGACTGAATGCTGTAGAAATGGGATCCCTGAGCCGTGTGTGCGATAAAACCACGTATGATCGTGTTTTGCGTTTAAAATAAGACCAAGAAAGACGGTTAGATGGTTTAGGCATGTTGAGCAAATGAACGAAGAAAGGAGTGTAAAAATAATATATGTCGCGAAAGTGAATGGAAGAAGAAGTCAGGGAAGCCCGAAGAAGACATGGCAAGATCAAGTGAATCAAATGCTCGAGTCGGGCCATGTGAAGAGTCAGTACAACAGAAGAGTAAGTATGAATCTGAATGAAGCAAGGAGTGTGTGCAAAGACAGAGTTTTATGGTGCTCATTTCTCTCTGCCTGCTCCTGTGAGAAATGGCGTGATGGTTTGTAAGATAAAATGTGACAGTAGTTCAAACCAATTGCCTTAAGTTTGTTTGCATAAAAAAGTGGATTAACGCCTTTTACTTAAACACAGTAGATATGCAAAATAATGATGTTTAATTTATTACTTT
This sequence comes from Drusus annulatus, assembly GCA_022651775.1. Lineage (NCBI taxonomy): Eukaryota > Metazoa > Arthropoda > Insecta > Trichoptera > Limnephilidae > Drusus > Drusus annulatus. Next base: position 1,451,592 of record JAGWCC010000011.1, read on the forward strand.
AATTTTTTTATTAATATCTGTATTTTTTTTACTGCCTCAAATAACACACGTTTTTGTGCTACCACATCGTCGCCAGAAGGGCAAAGGGCTGAAGCGCTGATTCGGGAAATTAGATTTTGAAAAAATAGGTAACTTACGTAACTCAATGCTCTCACTGAGTTACTTGACGAGGCAAAAGGCTAAAAAAGTTCCAAACGTGAATCGCTTGATTCAAGCCTTCTCCCAAAAGGTAAATGTATTTTAAATGGCTAAAGTGCCACAAAAGTCTTCATAATCAAACGAGAGTCAGAACATTCGTTCCAAAAAAAAAAAACCGATCATAACTGCATATTAAACTATTTTTTTACCAAACCCGAACAATATTAGACCAATTATCAATACTTTATCCCCCCCCCCCCGTTAGGTAATACATAATAAATACATAAAATTGAATCCATACCTTGTTGTTGAAATAAAGTGGAAATATTTTTCTATAAAAAAGGTATACTCATTTTTTAAAAACAACCCACACACACAACCATTTATTTCAGTTTTTGCCACCTAGAGGTCAATAAATTCTCACTATTTACCTTACTCGAAATGACTGAGAATATGAAGCAATAGTTCCCCATAACTTCAAAAATGTAGAATGAATTAATAATCAAAGTGTCTCCCCTACTAATTTTTGACCAAACCCCAAAAAATATTAGATCAATTTTCAATACTATATCCCCCCCCGTTAGGTAATACAAAAAAATAGCTTCCATACTTCGCTGCTGAAATAAAGTGGAAATATTTTTATATAAAAATGTATACTTCCTATTTTAAAAATACAACCCACACACAAACATTAATTTTTGTTTTTCGCCACCTGGCGGTCAATAAATTCTCACCAGTTACCTTACTCGAGATGACGAAGAATAGGAAGATTAGTTCTTCCATAACTCCATAAATGTAGAATGAATCAACGACCAAAGTGTCGCTTCAGCCTTTTGGCCTTTCCAGCGACGATATATTACTTTTTAAATAACTAAAGGTTTGTCTCAAGTCAATCTCTAAGGCCGATTTTATGACCATCTCTGTATTTGATTCGTTCATTAGGACGATTAAAACGACGTTCAATTGGGCTCCTTAACAACCCAAAATAAACAAAGGCTTGCGGCGGGTTTCCTCTTACGACAGAGTTGCCTACCGTCAGCTCTTTCGGCACGTAGGTACTGATTAAGCCGTTAATTAGTATTGATTGGACTCTTTTATCTCTTGTCAACCTCTGTTATCCCGTTTTCGGGGGACGTCTCCTTAATAAATTGGTTTCGTTCAAAACTCCTTAATTGATTGGCTGCTCTATTATTTGTTGTTGGTATGACGTATTTTTATTGCTTTTCCTAAAGGAGAAGATTACTTGATGTTGACAGAAAAGATACTCTTTACGATTTGTTAAGGAAGAACTTTATAGAAGGAAATTGTGGTTTATTCATCAGTGCTTTTTTTTTACTATGAACTCGAAATTCTTTATTTATTCCATGACACACCAGAGCAGCTTTATGAAATACCTCACTCTGAAAAAAATACATTTCTCTTACATTATAAATATTGCAAGATAATTCTATATTAAGTCTTGTAACTCCACTATTATAGGTATAACGACTAGCAAATATGTATGGAAAATAGCTGTTAGTCACGGAACTTATTTACGAATTGTATAGTGGTTATTTGGATTAAAGTTCTGTTTTTCTATGGAGTGTCGCACGTTAAAATCGATCAAGTCTCAAAGCAATCCGCACTTACTGCACAGGGCGCTAGAAGTTGTGGAACCGGCCCTGCCTTGAAGTAACAATACTATATACTAATCATACTGATATGAAAATTTTAAAATTATGTTTCTTATTTTTTATTTATTTTTTATTTGATTTGTATCTCTTTTAATTTACATGTATATAAAGAGAGAGCTAATTATTTTTACCCAACCCTTACAAATTTGGGATAAATCACTTTCTCCGGGTTTCTACGTCGTACACCATGAGAAAGAAAGAGACAACAAAATCTCCCAAAATATCACACCGCTTTAAAGTATTATTTTATTGTTATATTATTCGTGTCCCGCGTCTCCGTTGACTCCGCCCACAGGTTTTGATACCCGAAATAAATTAACATAACTCAACGGTTTATTAGGTTACATGCTATATTATTTCTCATTTTGAAACTGTTGATTCGTGGTGGAACTCCATTTTAATGATTTAATAAAACAAATTTTAACTTTATTCCACTTTTATTTTATGACTGGACCAGTTTCAGCCTATGACGGCCATCTTCAGACTAGTACAAGTTGTTGTTAACCTACGGCTTTTATACTATTTTTGGGGATATCAGGGGTAGTAAACAATGATTTTACTTTAATTATATTCATCAGCATAATTGCATGATTTTAATAGTTACAGGGTAAAAGCTACTTTGATTTACGATGAAATACTTGATGGATGATTTGATATATCTGGTAAATTAATGGGAAGATTAGATTTTGTGCCAATTTGCTCACCTGTTTCCGTGTCTGCGATAAGGGCCGACCAATCTGCCCGAGCGATGAAAGTTGAGTGGGGGAGTCTTCCAGAGACGGATGCGAACCGAGGCACCGTCCCTGGGTGGTCCCAGCGATTGTAGACGAGTTGAGTGCGATTGACTGACTGCCGCGGGAATCGTAATTAAACGCGCCGCTCTTGACGTCCTTATCTTGTGTTTTGTTACCGGGTGGTGGGGTTCATTGTTACAGGTTGTTCAATACATTTTTATCCAGCCATACAAATAGTGCATGGCAGTAGAACAAACTGGCAGATAATGAAAGGTTAAGTTCAAGGACAAAAAGGGATCAAGTTATGACCTAGCAAATTGTTGATTTTAGGATCCAACAACGATTATTATTGTTATTGAAAATTCTGATTTTTTGTTTGAAATTGAATTGAATTTATATGAAAAAAGAACCACTGTTTTTCAATAGTTATGTTTGATAAGATAAATAACCTACTGTTTTCTCCGCTGGAGCCGATTGGATTGGTTTGAATACGTATGCGGCATATTTAATTCTAGCTTTCAACATGACCCGAATGATGAGAATTTTTTCCGCCCTATATGACTTCTTATTTCATCTACTTATATTATTTTTGGAGCTCCTCTTTCGCAGTACGGTTTTAGAAAGGCGTACGATTTTTTTACGCTTAACATACACCTGAAAGATCAGCTTCATCCTTTCTCTTCAAGATCCATACTTCACTACCATACATCAGGCTTGCCACTAGTATTTGCGGCATTTTTTTTATAAAATTTTAAGGTTACCATTTTATTTCAATCCATTTTCAAACCGGTGATATTCTCAAAAAACTGCACATTTCTTCGTAAAGACATGTGCCGTTAGAATTATTGAATACAATGACAAATTCTACAGCAGTTAAAGAGCTCTGGATGAAATGGGCAAAACTTTAAATAAGAATCGGTTCAGTTGACTCCTTGTGAAAAGGTATTCAAAACCAGCGCCGGATTCACCATACGGTAAAACTGTGCAAAATACATAGGCGCCATCTTTAAAGGGACGCTGTGAATGTAAAAATCTTTAAATATTCCCTATTTCATATAAAATCTGCCACAAATCATTTAAAAATTACCCACATCATTGGATAATTATGTTTTTATTGCCCTGGCAGCATCGCTGTACATTGAATGACCAGCAAAAATGTATGGTAAATAGCTTTTTGTCACGGAACTTGTGAACTTGAAGTGTCATCAATGACGTTAAAAATATATATACACGTGAAGCCTAATAGTATTAACACAAAATGTGGCAAGTAATAAACAGTATTACGTTACCAGTAAATTCATCATTCAAATATCGGTTATGTATCATCATAAATGAAAAAGATAGACATTTATAAAATATGTGTATATGACCGAAAGAGACCTATGATTGCACTGCGTTCTGTACTTGCTAGTACTGTCGAATGCTCTGATAAGAATGAGATAGCACTTCGCTTATTCGCTTACGCGAAGACGTCATTATGTTGATCAACAATGGATATAGTTGTGTTGTCTAAAATAATAAGTATTTTACGCATACTTAGAAATAAAATATTATTCCTTGGCTTTTAGTAGTCTTTGCAGTATAATTGAACCACTTGACCATCACACAAGAGGGAATTTCGGCACTTATTTTTGTTATTTGATTGGATATAGTAAATTACATCAAGCGACACATGACAGTTTAGTACTAAATCAACTTAAACACCGAGCACACCAACGTCATTGAGTGTCGTACGTTAAAATTGATGCAAACCAAAGTCTTAAAAGCAATCGGTCCTCACTGCACAGGGCGCTAGATGTTGTGAAACCGGCCCTGTTCAAAACATAACCATATTTAAGAGTCCAGAAGCTTTATGTTTGCCATGTCATAATCTATGAACTTAAGAGCTAAATCGTCCTTGAAAACTTGCAAACCTTGAAATAAAGAGACCAAGAGACATGTGAAATTTTATTCAATACAAATAAACGCGGCTCGGACCTAATAATATGTCCATTGGTAAAAACATAAACATGTAACGTGGGTGGACGACAAAACGTGCAACGAGCAACACAAGTTAACTTTACAAAAATAATGTAAAGCAGAAACAAAATAATTCACTTGACAAGATAACGTAAAAAGGCTGATTTGTTCTCTGAACCTTCACTCTACAGGTTTACTTTCGACTTTCAACATTGGACACCTACGCTTGCATCAACTCACCTCGTTTGCAAACACTTTTGAAATATTTTGGTGATATGGGTTACACCATCGATAATGACTTTATTAAATCTTTAGATTTAAACAAATACAGGGTTGATGGAGTGAAACAGTAAATTCCTATGCAGCCTCTGTGGTCAGAGGTTAAGACGCTCGACTACGAATCTAGAGGTTACGAGTTCAAATCTTTACATGTGGAAATAAAATTAATAAGTTTTATTTTTATTTAATTAATAAGTGTTATTTCTCACTCAATTCATGAAAAATAAAATATCGTCGCCGGAAAGGAAAAAAGGCCGAAGCGTCATTTTAGGAAGTTTACACCAGACCACTAAAATATTTTTTTTACAGTAAAATTCATAAGTCTTCAGTACCTGGTTGGATTTTGAAAAAAAAGTTGACTCAGGTAAATACTCTCACTGATTTACCTGAAGCGACAAAAAGCTAAAAAAAAGTCCTAAACTTGTGTCGCTTGAGTCAAGCCTTCTCCCAAATTGTAAATATATTTTAGATGGCTGAAGGGCCACAAGTCTTCAGAATCGAACAAGAAAAAAAAACTGATCGTAACTGCATTCTTAATTCAATTTTTACCAAAGTGTCGCTTAAGCCGTTTTGTATTTCCAGTGACAATATAGTGTATTTACAGTACATTTTAGAGTGGTAGATACTCTACGTATTGTCTTGGTGAAAGATCACCATTCAGAATCGAAAAGTTGCCTGAAATGGTTATAGTCGTGTTTGATGATTGGATCTAAATAGCCAGATACTTCACAATCTTCCTGTTTCCCACCGCCTTCCCCTCCCCACTACCTTCAGCTCAATAATATACTTAAATTGGGGATGTCATAGTCTCACTGGCTCTAGACAGCTGGGTGCAGTTAAGACTCTTGCGTGGTACTCATTATTATAACATAAATAATAAATAAATAAATGTAGTCATTTTAAAAATACAAATGAATTGTTAAATCAATGACACAATCGCAATTCTTCAAGCTGATTCCATAAAAGGGGGAAATAATTTATGCTGTTTGAAAACGAGTGATATTACTGGTAGGAAGTCAGTTATTGGTGATAGTGACAGATAGAGAGTAATTAATTCTGAGTGTGAAAGGAAGAACGGAATGAGTAAGAAAAATCAAATTTTAAGTTAAGTATGCAGAATTGGTCCTTAGATACATATCTAGAAAGGAAAAATAAGATGAGTTACAAAATAAAATGTGCTATTATTTTTAGAAAAGGGTCATGTCAAGGTCTCGACGGCCTCCATGGTCGAGTGGTAAGATACTCGACTACGAATCCAAAGGTCGCGGGTTCAAACCCGGCGTGAGCTAATAACTTTTATTTAATTAATATGTGTCATAACACATTTAATTCATATAAAAAATATATATATTTGCGGCATGTTCTAGAGTGGTAGATACTATAAGTATCGCCCTGGTGAAAGACCACTATTCAGAATCAAAAAATTACTTGAAATGGCTTTAGCCGTGTTTGTGCTCAGATCTGAATAGCCAGGAAGTTCCCAACCTTCCTCTTCCCAATCTCCTTCCCTTCCACTATCTTCAGCCTCACAACATACCCTATTTGGGGATGACATAGTCTCACTGGTTCTAGACGGTTGGAAGCAGTTGAGACTCTTGCGCGTTATTCATATAAAAAAAAATTTAAAAAATTTGACATATGACATGATTAAGTCTTTAATTTTGTTTTGGCTTTCCTGAATATCTTTGATTATTGAATTATTCCGTTCTTCCTTGCGCACACACAGTTATTGTTAAAAACATATAGCAGGCGCTACGTGCATAGATTTGGGCTATACTTTAAATTTGGTCAGGAATCAAAACTAGTCATTTTAGGAAACCACCTTTGTAAATGGGTGAGAAAATAAATGCAATAACAGGGAGTTTTGTACCTTGTCCGATGCATATTAACACGCGCTTGAATCTTGAATATTGAATCTGACAAACACGTTGATCCACCTTATTTTATTTGCTCCGGGTACAATTCCAAAACGATCGCCGTCGATAAGTATCAGGGGGACAGCTTTTGTACGCAGATGGTAATTAAAGCTTCCGAGAAATCGATCTTCAGTAACGATACATCTGCCATCAATCGATTGCGGGATGTCAAAGTGAATTAAGACGGACGGGACAGATTCGATCGCTGGTTAAAAAACGTTTACATGTTGTCCTGGTACAAATGCAAATATTTGTGTAGATTCGAAAAGGATAAACGAGAATAAAGTGCAATAAAATACAATTATTTTGTTTGCCTGATTTGGTGAGAGTTGTAATCTTTTTTGGTGTATTATTTAAAATTATAAAACGTGGACGCATTTTACGATCACAGTGGCAGAACTGTGAAATCTTTTGGCTCTAGGTATAAAGGTCTTAAAAGTTAAAAATTGACATGTGCCTTCTCAAAAGGGGAAGATGCTGTCAGTTTCACACTAGTGATCACTATATATATGTACATATTTTTGTAAAGTGAATACCGTCTGAGTCAGTGGGACTATGGCATCCCCAATTGGGGTATGTTGTGAATCTGAATGTATTGGGAAAAGAAACGAGATGGGGAAAACGAAGGTCGGAAAGTATCTGGCTATTCAGATCTGGTCACCGAACGCGCTTTAAGCCATTTCAAGCAATGTTTCGATTCTGAATGGTGGTCTGTCACAAGGACGATTCTTACAATACGTACCACTCTGAAACGTGTCGCAAATAAACTATATATTATTTTAAATTAATGAAATATGAAAAAAACACATAGTAATTGCAAAAAAAAAATATTTGAGCTCGCGACTTCTGGATTCGTAGTCGAGTGACTTAACCACTCGACCACGAAGGCCGTGAGTATTTATTATTTTCAATTATGGAAGGTATTGCACTGCACTACTCCTGCATACCTTCTGGAATACAATTTTATTATTATTAGTAACTTTTCTTAAACATTACGACTTTTATCTTTGTATGTGTCATAGCACACCTTAATCAACTTAAAGTGGAAGACAAATAAACTACGATATAAAATATTCAACTATTTAAGCTTTTGCTGTAAAACATTATTAAACGTAAAAGTTATAATATCTCCGAACAGTTTTTGAAGATAGGGGTGACGAATTATGAAAAACGAATTTACAGAATCGTTGGAAGTTTTGTCATCAGATCTGTTGTTTTTAATGAAAATTTTGGACGACGTTGTCCTACTTCTGTTTGGGCACCAGGGTTAAACTCCTGACATTCTTTGTGAAGTGCTGCCGTCTCAAAGGAGTCCTTTGAACGTAGTGAATATGCAAACGCCCTCCAGATTAAAGTGCAGGTCGACTTAGCTAGCTTTTTGGCATACTCTAATATGGGTTGAGAAAATGTCGAGATAACTTTTCCATGTTCATTCTGTAGGTTTTAGGTAATGAATTTGTTGTAAAATATGCAATTAATATAAATTAAATTTGTACTTTTTCATAATTTTACCATCAGATGTAGTAGAACCTTCAAATACAGTAACCAAATAAAAGTTCAATCGCTTTTGCTTTGGGGTTATGAATTCGAAGAGAACATCTGTGCCTAAATATACGATACAATGCAAAATGATCTAATAGCTAATCACCACGTCATGGAGATCATCCTTAAAGCTATTAGATTTTTTAGCAAAAAATCCAATAGCTTTAATGAATAACCAGTAGTAGGTACCCAGCTTAGAACGATGATCAGCATTCATCTAGCGTAATTTTTTTTCTCATCAAAAAAATTCAAAATATTGATTCAATAAAATGGCTTGTCTATTTTTTGTTCAGTGAAAATGGATATTTCAATGCGCACTAACTCACAATGTGAATGACGTTGAGAACTGAAAATAGTTTTGTAGAAATGGAAAATTCCGAGATATCAAAAAGTGCATGAATTTCTTAGTATCAGAACTCACTGTTGGCGAGATTTTTTGCTTTAAATACAAATATGAAAACCACACTCACGACAGAAAACGTAACAAGTTTCAAATTCTTTAAAAATAGAGCAATGAGACTTATACTTAGGCGAAATAAATACTTAAAATTAAGTACTATATTGGCTAACAGTAAAACAGATACTGACATATTATCATTGTTTAACGTTATTTAAAAAAAAAATTCAAACTTTTATTAAAATAATTATTTTATATTTTCTCTTTCATTGTTATCATTTCACTCATATGTTTTATTATTTATATGGCAGATAGAGTATTTCACCCACCGCTCTGATCCGCTGAAATAAAATACTATTATTATTAGTATTATTAAACACATTGATATTTATACATAAAATAAAATAAAACAAGTTTGTACGAAATATATTTCTGTGACCAAATTATTTACAACGTGGATATTCACGAAATCAGATTACCAAAAAATAATAAAACCGATACACAAAACAGTTTACTATATAAAGGGATGAAATTTTATAATGCGCTGCCGGAAGCCATCAAAATTATTTCAATTAACATGTTTAAAGTAGCTTGTAAGAACCATATAAAGTACTTCAATATCTAATTTGAAGTAATATATATGTTATAATTAGGTACTTTAAAAACTTTTACGTTCAAATAACTAAAATAAAATAAGTTTTTTTTTTTTTTAAACCTGACAGTAACCCATCATTATACTTTATTGCTGTTTTTTGAATGTACCAATCCATCTTTCCTTAGGAAGGAATGTTAGATACGTATTACGACTCTTCTAAAATATGAAAATAAGTTTTGCCAATAAATTAATTTACTTCTTATTTGACTATGGTAATTTTTTCCGTTCCTTATTTGAAAAATCGTAGACTCCCGCTGTTTTCTTACCATTTATCTTCGTTGATCTTCCGAGTACCTCGTGGCCAAACTTCCGAATGCGTTTCGGTGTTTTTGGGATGAGGCCATGTCCCGAAAAGTGCCTTTACCGTGTTCTGCCTAAGTCTATGCCAAACTTTTAATTAGATTCCTTCAAAAGGGGGGTAACTTCGTCTGTGCAAAATTAATATCCCTACTGCTTATATTTTGTTTGGGCGCTTACTTGTAAAATTATTTAATTATGATATATTAGTGCTCAACGCCTGGCAACTTTATTTTGAATGTTGAAATAACAAGAAGAAAGAGAGATAATAACAAGGAAACAATACATTAACAAAACATTTTCGTGGATATTAATGGAAATAAAGCTTTCGTTAAAAATAACACGATTTGCGTACAATTCTCTTTAAAGAAACATTTACATTTATTAATTATGGTTGACAACTCACAGCTTAGAACAAATTAGAACCTTTTAAAAAAGGACAGTTGAACATGATGTAAAAAAAAATAAGAACCAAAATTTAAAAATAACTGTAATGTGCTTATCTTAAATACAGCATAGAGATAGAAAAAACGCATTTTGCTGGATGCATATTGTTTAATAGAAAGGGATAATACATTGTGTTCTTAAGAAACAAAACCTTTTGAAAATCACAACATAATTGTTGTCAATTACACTGTTTATCTTAGACTAAGGTATTTCACACATTCGTCCCATTTGATATCGTCAGATTTGACATCGTCACAATTTCAAAATTAGCACCATTTTATTTTTTGAACACAAGAATAGTCCCCGTTAAACGTTAATTATCGGTCCGTTTTGGCTTTTAAACTGCATAAAAAGAGTATGGTTGTTAAATCCGAAGCTGCGATAAAACACCGAATGTGTTTTTAACTTCAGATGAATTTTGAAAATAGTGGACTGTAAAACGATAAACTATAATACCCTTGATGAAAGTGTCAAATTATGGATGTGGAAAGAATGTTGGAATGAAGGGAAAATGGGAAACCATTCACTCCCCGATGTAGTTGAAGTGAAAGTTTTTGATTCTTCTTACACAATTATATTGTTATCGAAACTAATCACAGCAAAACACCACACCAAATTTTTGTATTACTTGGAGAACAACAACAAACCGACGAACAAGCGAGAGACCAATGAACAACACGAACACGTTTTTTCACACAAAACTTTTCTTTTTCGTGTGTCACTTGTTTCTAACACCATTTTCAGAATTCGATTTTACAAAATGGTTGGATAAGGTAGAAACTAGATTAAAAACATGAAGGTAAAAACCGAACAAATCATCATTTTGAAATTCAACAAGCTTGTTTGGTTATTACCTAGGTTTTCCAATAAATTCTCAAAGCTCCATTGATCCACTAACATGAAAATATAATGCATTTAAAATTAACTTGATCGGCATTTTAAATAAAATCAAACAACACATATCATACAAAACACGTGTCTAAATACAGGTGTATGATTTAATTGGACCATTTGCAACAATCAAATACAATTTGAGAAAGATGTTTTTGTTTTGTTTTCGGAGGTCCAGAAACCGAAGCATCCAAAACGAATAAAAAGCGAATTCCAACTATCCAAATCTATTTAAATTTAATAGGCCCTACATAGTTATACCTGTATGCTCGATGGGTTCACAAGAAATGTGCGCAGGAATCCAGGTCACATTTAGATTAACCAGTATAGAAAATTTTCTTTTGAGAAATGCTAATTATGTTAGTAAAAAAAATTATGTCACGCATTGATTTTGCAAAGGAAACGACTTGTAAAGAGAAAATGTTTTATTGCAATGTATTGATATAACTTTTTTAGAAAAATAAGATGCTTATGGGTAAGACAAAATTCAGTTTTCAATGAATATGGTGTAACAATTTTTAAATACGAGTTTGTAAAACTATGCAATACTTTTTATCATCCTCGTCTTCGAATGACGTACTTGGGAATAATATAGGAGGTAAGATATCATCAGGGCAATCTCCACCGTGCAGTTTTCAGCATGAACAACTCTACGGAACTGCGCTCGTACTAGTCACGATGGAGGTTTAAAGATAAAACATCATAACTACCTAATAATAATTGGATAATTTGTATGGCGCCGCTATTGTGAAAAATCACCTCAAGGGCGCTAACTAACCATCACGCCGTTTCCACGCAGGGGTAGGCAGAGAGGACGGACCGCCGTATAACTCTGTCTTGACATACACTCATTGCTTCATTCACACCATCTTACACCATCTCATATATACTCTTATGTTATTCTGACTCTTGATATGCCCCGACTCAAGCATTTGATTCACTTGATCGTGCCATGTCTTCCTCGGGCGTCTCCCAACTTCTTCTACCATTCATATTCGCGTGATATATTATTTTCATACTCCTTTCTCCGTTCATTCGCTCTACATGCCCAAACCATCTAAGGGTATTTTTCTTAATCCTATTCATTACGCTTACATCACCCTTACATCCTATTCGGATATCCACATTTTTAACACGGTCATACATGGATTTACCTCACATACGATTCAGGCATCTTATTTCTATAGCATTCAGTCTACTTTCATCTTTCCTCTACCAGTTCCATGCCTCACTATAGTACACAGGGTTAGTATAATTACTCCATCGTGGACTGCTAGCTTCGCTTATTTGGACAATTTATTTGCGCCAACAGCCTCCATTAAATAGAGTTCCCAGCATTCACCATTATTTTAATATCCTTATCAGCTTTTCCATCTCTCGTAAACCTACTTCAAAAATACTTAAACTCATCCACTTGCTCCGAGAATTCATCATTCTCAATTATATTGCAACATCATTTGTAATTTTTAACCCACTCTTAAATTGTCATGTGTCTGTGATAACTGGATATTGTGTCCTTTTTCTCTCCTTCAAATATAAATGCGGCTTGAATTATGAAACATTTAGGAAGTTACGTACATAACAAATATTTTGTTTATTATATTAAAACTGTAGGCATTTCGTCAATTTTTTCAAGATGATAAATTTTGCCTACTATAAAAAGTCAATTTTTTTTAAATGTTATCAAAAAATATATATATCAGACGATGTTGCCTACAAATGGGATTGCACAAAATTTTGTTGTAACATTAATTGTTCTTACAGCAAATCCCTGGTGGCATTCTATCATTTTTTAAATGTACACTTAGGTTAATTGTGAGGCGAGAGTGCACGACCTACAAATTGAACCCTAAATTCCCAATAAAGGCAATCAAAGTACTATCTTGATAAGGGTCGATGTTTTCAGCCAGCTTCGCTATCTTCTGGAATCTTTATTCAGAAAGAAACACAATGAATGCACGATATAGTTAAAGTTTCACTGATATTTAAGATATCGACTTATAAAACAGTTAAGCTAATTTTTAACTTTTTCGTTATAAAAACTGTATATTAGGAAGAATCTTAGATAATACAGAGTGGTTTCTATCCAAGGCAGTGTAGTCAGTTTTTATGATTTTTACCAGACTCGGCGGACCTGGGCGTGGCTACGACTAAGGCTAGGGTATTTATACATCCATTCATAGCACATATCGACACAATGTTTTTGTTTATCAACAAAAATATAGCATACTCGTATAATCTAAAAAAACCGTTTAGTTGTGTCAAGTTTAGTGGCAAAATAAAAAATGTGGGCGGTGACCCAGGAGTCAAAGATCATCGTGACAGAACATAGAAGTGGTGTATTATATCTGTTGTCTCTTTTTCTCTCACGGCGAACGACGTAAAAACCCGGAGAAAGTGATTTATCGCAAGTTTGTATAGGTTGGGTAAAAATAATTAGCTCTCTCTCCATACATTGTTACTCCAAGGGAAGAATGTATGATTTCAAGTGTTATAAACGGGTAATAATATTATATGTCTCTTTCTCTCTGTTCCTTTCACTTTGAATTTTTTGTTTACTTTAATTTCGTACCCTGATGATGCTTTGGCTAGGCGAAACCGGTCGGCCATAAAAAAATAAATAATATTCGTGATCTTTTACAAAGTTATTTTTTCATTTATTTAAATAAGCCAAACCACAAAGTGATTGCTTTTCTACGATTTTTTAAAATATTTTTGTGATGTATTTAAATAAATTAAATCCTTCCGTGGTGGAGACAATACATAATTGACAAGTTTACTGCTTTCGGCTGACTTCAGATCCATCCGCGGCGACATTGTCTCTCGGATCAAACGGTGGTTCATAAGTTAGTTTACAAACTGAAGATAAGTTATGGTCCTTTCGATTGGTATGCGGGCCGGCGTTTGATGGGGCCGACTCGTTAGGGCAGCGGTTTGGAATATGAGGGCCGCGGTCGAAACTTTCACTTTGACTTTACACTTACACAAAACTTTTGATTCTTGTTGTTGTCTTCTGATTCCGACTCTTTGTTGTATTTATTCACACACCAATCTCTTTTTGCATGGTTTCGGTAGATTTTGATCAACATTAAGGGGGTTCTAATGTTACCCCAAACGAGAGTTTTTTGCGATATCTTACATAAATAGTACTGAATTTTTTATTATTTTTTTTTAAAGTAAGACAAAAATTCCCGGGTTACGAATAACCTGACAATATTTGAAAAACTCCTACTGCCATCATAAAAAGCGGAAGATGTTGCTTGTGCAATGGCGCCCTCGAGGTTATTTTTCACAAAAACGGCGCTATAGAAATTATCCAAATATTATTATTATTATGGAGGACTGTATGAAAATGTATTTACTGCCATCACGATAAGCGGAAGATTTAGCTTGTGCAATGATGGATGACTTAGCCAGCAGAGGAATTGAACGCACGATGCCCCGGTGGGAATCCGACGCGTTCTCCACTCAGCTACCGACCGGTCGTCGAATATAACGAGTATACTTCTCTCTTACTGTTACCAAAATCAAATCACCTAAGAGTATGTCATAAAAAATTTTCAAAAATCAAAATTAAATTTGAGCGTTAAGCTACCTAAGTTAACTTCTTTTTTTTTAATCCAACCTAAAACTGAAAACTTATGATTTTTTTTTAAAAAAGTGCTCTAGTGTAAATTTTCTATAGTGGCGTTTCAGCTCTTTTGCATTTCCGGCGTCGATAATAAATCAAAGGTATTGGATTTTTCTTCTTTTATTTCATTTTATTTTTTTATTTTTGGGAAATTAACAGCAAATCAACATTCATTAGTAAATATTTGATAATAAAAATAATAAACCATGCCAATTACAATTTTTCCTCTGGTGATTAAAAATATTATAAATAAAGTGCGACAATTTATATACAGTTATAATCTAGCAACTAAGCTTTGGTGGAGTGAGAGGAAGGCGGAAGGGAACATGGGATGGAATAAAGGAAGAAGGACGTTAGCATAGCAAATTACATTCCACAATTCTTTGTCTTTCGAGGAAGAAATTCCAATTTGGTTACTATAAGTGCAGGGTATCTTAGCGCACTTAGTATAAATTCGCTGTTGGTATTATTTCGAAATTTGCCAATTATAATCCAATGCTGCAATAAATTTAACATTAAGTAATCAATTTTGATAATGAAAAATTATGTACAAATATACATATTTTTGCATATTTGCCAGATCTATTGCAGTAGATAAATGCTGATAAAGTAATTCTTGTTTCAGTTATTTTTATATTTTAGTTTATTCAGTAACTAAATAATTATATCCAGGCTCTGATTGATAAATTAATAATTCCCTTTAACCAGATTTACCAAAAATAATATTTTTTAATTAAACATGAATTTTATTTGACAATATACTACCCTGATGAAGCTTTATTACAAACGAAACCAGAAGGCGAAAAATATTTAATCAAATTAGTAGTTAATGCTGAGTGGTTGTTTTATTTCAAAAATTGTATTATTTGTAATGTTCCTACGGATATACACGATAAATTCAAACATAAAGTATTTTCCATTCACAAAATTATTGATCTGATAAACTTTGGGTAGAAATACATACGAAGCAATTTATTTCAAATGTAAATTTCACAGTGATGACTTTCTACGTAAATATACACTGAATTATTGTCTTTCAAAAGACAATTACCACGATTGTTTGTTTGAAAGGCCTGATTGAATCCTCTCATTGTTTAAACAAAACAATGGATTGCACGGTCCGGGCTACGATCCGTGAACCTTACATTAGGGTACCCATCGCTGGTCACTTTGCTTTCATGTCATTTGTATATTGACCCAAAATTCTAACGATCCACACGGTATTCCTGCTATTCACTCAGATCCATCAATTCATGGCAGCGGTGATAAGTCGGTGGGTCGTCACGGGACCGAAAACTACCCTTCAGAAACGTTTTAGCACGTGATAACCCAACGCAACCACTGGTCATCCGTTGGCATAAGGCTCAAGTCGAATGTTATTTTTAAAATACATTAATAATCAATGACATTACAAACTTACAGACACGTCAACGCGTTCAAGCGTCGTCAGGGCTTTTACATACAACTATATATATATATATATATATATATATATATATATATATATATATATATATATATATATATAGGACAGTGATGAAAGAGAGAGATACAAGATAAAGTAGAGGAAGACAGAATTACGTACAGAGAAATACATATAAGACACTAATGAATGGCAGAGAGAGATTCAAGAAATAGTAGAGGGAGAGAGATAGATATAAATATAATAGAAGTAGACAACTAATTAGAGGTAAAGCGGATACAGGGAAGTGAGTTTTTTATTTTATTTTAATATTATTATTTTTACCTGAACAAATCAAATATGGGGATATTGAGAACAGCGAAACCTGGTTGGCGGTTAACTCAAATAAAGTGGTGTTTAACAAAGTTTATTTTTTTAAATTGATATATAATTTTCACTTAAGAAAACGAACGACATGCCTAAAAGCTTGTGATATTTTTTTCCTATTGCGGGTACAAATTTGGCGTTTTAATAAGTGCCGGGTGGACACTCTCAAAAATCTTTTCCAATGGTTGACAGTTAGTTTATCTAAACAGCCACGGTTTTCCTTTGGTAACATTTGTTTTGTACATCGCAACCTACATAATAATAAGTCATTTGAATTCCTACTGGCTTCAATAAATAATTCAGTTTGTCATTAGTTGATTGAGTAAGAATAAATTTATTAATTGGGGCGAATCAGTCATAATTTTTCACGTGGGTATCGACACAACAAGTGTAAAAAGTAATTTTTGAATGTGTTTATTTTAAAATTCAAGTAGTCAACGAGAGAAGTAGGTGAACAATTGGCAGGAATTTTATCAAATATTAAATTTTGTCATCATAAATCACTAGTTATTCGGGTGAATAACTGCCGTAAGTTAATAAGGTAAATAGTGAATAACTGCCGTAAGGTAATAAGTTGCCGAGTGGCAACATTTTAGTTTTATCACTCTATTACGAAATATTATTTTCTCACTGAATTAATATTTTGAAAAAAGTAATTAGTTAGTTTGCAAACTCATAAAATGTCTCATTATTCTTTAATCACCTTATCAGTTGACGTTTTGTCTATTTCAATTTGTATTATCTGTCTCTTTCTCTCTGTTCCTTTGTTATAATTAAAATGACATTCTATTGGTTTCTCATTGTTTTGTTATTTTATTTTGTATTTTTTTCTTCCTCTCTATGTGTATATACGAGTATAAGCGCACACTTTGTATTTTTTATGTTTAATTTGTACCCTAATTATGCTTGGGCTAAGCGAAACCGGTCGGTCATAAAAAATAAAATAATATCTGTGGTCTTATTCAAAGTTGTTTTTTTTTCATTACTTTAAATAACTTGTTTTCTACGGAAATGATAGCGTAAACGGAAAAAAAATATTGCCCTAAAAGGCTGTATTTTTTATCGTGAATACCGCACAAGAGTCTCAACTGCTCTCAACCATCTAGAGCCAGTGAGACTATGCCATCACTATTGGGGTATGTTGTGAGGCCGAAGGCAGTGAGGAAGGGAATAAGATGGTGAATAGGAAAAATTAAAAGTACCTGGCTATTCAGATCTAGTCTCCAAACACGGCTAAAGCCCATTTCATGCAACGTTTTGATTCTAAATGTCTTTGATTCCAAAAGTCTTTCAACAGGGCGATACTTTTAACATAACGTATTTTAATTTATTTAAATTAAATGTGATGATACCTATTAATTCAATAACACTTATTTGCGCACGCCCGGTTTGAACTCGCGACCTCTAAATTTGTAATCCAGGGTCTTACCACTCGACCACGGAGACCGTGATACTAAGGCTGCCCGAAAGTTGTTTCTGAATCAATCAGAATTGAAATTAAAATAAATGTTAATTAAAAAATTCTTGCTAGAAACAATGGACGAATTTCATGAATCCAGAGCTCACCATTCTAAGAATTATACTGTTTCATAATATGCTCAGGGAAGTTGTAGTTAAGATTATCTATTTGTCACTACCTATACGAGTAAAATGACTTCCAAACGGTGCACATTTTCTCCAATATATTGTTGTATATTTTTTCGTATTTCTAAAATAACTCCGCATTATATAATATTCAAAAAAGGGTCGTTCTCTTCTAAATTCAAATAATAAAGCGTCCATCTTGTGCACGGAATAATCTAGTTTTATCACGGACCAATGTCCTTTTTATATTCCGAGTCCGCGTGCCCACGGTACGTGGCAAATGGAGGCAGAGTGGATAGGGGTGGGAGAGGGGCGCAGTACGAAGGACCCTTCCTCATCTCCTGTAGGTACTTGCCAAATATACATTCGGGGTAACTAAACCCTTCGTGAACTCTGTTCCGTGTTTCGGGCTTTATTCCGGAAATATTAACAAAGGGCTACGTACGCAAAAGTACTGGCTCTTGTAGACTACGTGGAAGAGAATATAATATAGTTTGTTGCTATCGGCGATTAAAGTTTTCGTCATATACTGTGGGCAGTGCGACACGTGGAAGTATGTAACTACCTACGTGAACATTTTTTCAAAGAGCGCCTAATTTATTCATATAACTATACACGCTCAGAGCAATAATATACCAGGAGGGAGCGCCTGTGTAGTCAGGATTTTTGATTTTTTCCTGGCTCGGGCGTAGCTAGGGATTTCATGGATACACTTTTTACCTTATTACAAACATCCTTTTTTTGGTTTTTACGTAAATACCGCACAAGAGTCTCAACTGCTGCCAACTGTCTAGACCCAGTGAGACTATGGCATCCCCCATAGGGATATGTTGTAAGGCTGAAGGTAGTGAGGAGAGGAATGAAATGAGGAAGGGGAAGGTTGGGAAGTGCTTGGCTATTCAGATCTAGTCACCAAACACGGCTAAAGCCATTTCAAGCAACGTTTCAATTCTGAATGCTGGTCTTTCACCAGAGCGATACGAGTATCTACCACTCTGGAACGTGCCGCACATATAATTTTAATTTTATTTTATGTATCAATTAAATGTGTTTTGACACATATTAATTGAATTAAATTTATTTGCGCACGCCGACCTCTGGATTCGTAGTCGAGCGTCTTGCAGGCCGTCAATTCATAGCACATGTCGACATAATGTTTTTGTTTATTTGTATAACCACTTTTTCACAGTATTGTTATAAACAAAAATATAGGATTTAACCTAAAAAACCGATGAGTTATGTCGCTTAACAAAACGGAGTGGGCGGAGTCACCGGAGACGCGGGAGACGGAAAACATGCTTACATACCGAAAAGTTGTGTTATATTATGTAAGAACTTGTCTTATCTCTTTCTCTCTCGCGGTTTACGACGTGAAAACCCGGAGGACATGATTTATCGTAAATTTGTATAGGTTGGGTAAAAATATTTATCTCTTTCTCCATTTGTTGTTCTGAGTATACACGTAATCCTTAAACTCTGTTCAAAAACGCACCGTCCGTTTGATGGATTCCCCTATCTTTTCAAACGGATGGCCAATATTTGCATCAAAAGCGAGAATGCTGTCCTTGTTCTGCTGGTATTTTAATGGAAGATGCTTTGAGGATCTTGCGTCATTAATCCCTTCGCATTTGGTCGACTTACGCGCGCTTAACTTTGTACACGGATTGTACTTTGACTTTCTACACACGAGAGCGGGTCTCTTCTACGATTCGTTCTTGTTTTCAGTAACTCGTTTGTGGAATGATTTGCCAGCTTCTGTGTTTCCGTGTTACAACACGGGCCACTTTACACGGTATCTCCAAAGATGACGTAGTCTCTGATGTAAATTATTTATCTCGGGGCCTTCTGTGTGGAGTTGATGTAAAATTATATATCTATAACCCTGGTTGTTTGTTTATCTGTTTTGGTACAGAATGTTGTACCTCTACGCTTTTCTGAAATGGTAGAAGGTTTTTTCTCTCTCTGAGATTTAAAAACGGCAAAAAAAAAATTATGTTTGGAAAGTATGAACATATTTCTTTAATTTCTCTTAATTTAGCCATTCTTTGTTATCTTTATGAAATAGAAAGTCAAACATTCCCGGGTTACGAATAACCTGACAATATTTGAAAAACTACTGCCATCATAAGAAGCGGAAGATGTTGCTTGTGCAATGATGGAGGACTTAGCCAGCAGAGGAATTGAACGCGCGACGCCAGGGTGGGAATCCGATGTGTTTGTCCACTCAGCTACCGACCGGTCGACATGATAAA
Source organism: Drusus annulatus (assembly GCA_022651775.1). NCBI lineage: Eukaryota > Metazoa > Arthropoda > Insecta > Trichoptera > Limnephilidae > Drusus > Drusus annulatus. The sequence continues at coordinate 1,471,776 of JAGWCC010000011.1, forward strand.
GTATAATATTTGAGTATTAATGTTTTAAGTACCAACATATTTACTGTCCTCAATCTAATTTCCTTTTCTTTGATTTAACAAATACGTCAATATGAATTCATACGTTTCATCTGGAATTTGTACCCTTAGCCTCTGGTAAATTGTGTTTTTTTATCTGTTGATGTGCACATGCACTGTTATACCCATATCTGAACCTTTTTATCTCATGATTTATGATAACGATCATGATTTTAGATTAATTTGTAAGCATATCACATACTATTTTCTCCTTGTTAGTTAGTCTTATAAGCATAATTAATTTAGTATGAAGCGCACTTGAGGTGAAATATCATAAAAGTGCGCTATGTAAGTTTACTGTTATTATTATTATTAAAGTAGTTAGTTGTTTGTAGATAATCATTCAGTATTTAAATACCCATTACAATAACATACGTTAGTAAATTATGCAAAAAATAACCTTTTACAGTTATAAGATAATCGATATTTATATCAGATATAACCACCCTGAACACTGTAGACATAATAAACTTTGTCATGAATGTTGTTTTTCAAGTATTTTATTTACAAATTGATTTTCTGGTAAAGCGAAGATGCTTATTTAAATATAAATATTTGTGAAATTAGAGTTATTTTTTATCCACCGTATTCTTTCTCCAGTATTAAAATTTTGACTAGGACACGTGATGAGTATAAAAAAAAGTTTAAAAAAATTACATTATAATTTTTATGTGTGAATGTATATTTTGAGAACCATTGCGTTGGGTTGGGAGAAGTCGGAGGTGACCTTTTATAAAGAATGTTATGCAAAATAGATGACGGGCCCAGATGACACGAGAACGTTTCTACTTTCGGGAGCATTCTGGTTTGATTTCGGTATATTTATTTCAGATTTACAGAAACGTGACACAAATAAACTCTTTCCCTCGGCGCCATTTGGAAGGGACTGTCAACCTTTTTCACAATTTTAAGAAATGGATATTTATGCTTATTCCAAAATAAACATGAAAACTGTAGTTCGGTTCGTGTATTGTTACTGTTTGCGATTGCTGTAACGATACTATTTCCAGTCTTCCTAAATACCAAACTAATAAACTCCAATCAGTATTTAAGTTTTTTTTTAAGGCTTATCACTGGGGTATCAAATTATTCACATATTTCAGAGCACCTTTGGAAACTTCACTGACTCAAGTGCACTGAAAGAATCCAGTACAAGTTGTGCTGGATGGTGTTTAAACCCATTATCGAAATGGCCCCACTGTACATTACCGAAATATGCGTTTCAGAAAACACTCTTCTAAGGCAGTCGACTCTTAGATCAGCAACGTCATAGGCTATCGGAAGGCTGACAGAACCCGAACGCAATCCAAATACTAAGTTTGGAGATCGCGCTTTCGGAATATCGGGGCCGAAAGCTTGGAATAAACTCCCTCCGGAACCAAGATGCATAACGAGCCCAACAGAATTTCGGTCCAACTGAAAACTTACCTTTTCAGACTCTCATATCCTTAAATTCATTAAAATAATGTCAGCATAATCTGTCTCTCGACGAATCATATTTAGATATACAAATTTTAATCAAATCCTGTACTGTACAACAAATTCAGAAAGTCCATTTTTTTATTTCGCTCCCATGCCCTAAATCGGATTTGAAAAAAAAAATCATAATTATAATTTTAAGTTAATAAGTGTGTCTATCTGATGGGACCTGGCAGGAATATGTTCTTGTATATTTTATTATTTTAACTAGGAATTAGTATGTAATAATATAAAATAAGATCTGCACAGCGCCCTTGAGGTGATTTTTCTTTTAAAGCTACTTCAAGCAACTTTAAGATTCTAAATTACACTCGTTGGTCGGAGTGATGCTACTTTTTTTTATAATAGCGTAACTAGGCGGTTGGTGCAATACTCAATCTGCCATATTACAGGAGCTTAAATAATATGAAAAAAAGATAAATATAATAATTAATATCAATTTAATAAATAAATAAAATTATAACATAATGAGCGTGCTCCACAGTTGTCTCTGCATCATCTGCATACATCGATCATTGAGAGGAGAGCTGAGCCACTCAGATGCAGCCGCGACAATGACGTTGGTTGGGTTCCGTGTCTTGCCCCAGAAGCTGGCTAATCGGTGGCGAAGTAAAGCGGGGAATGAGTGCACCTTCCCTTCGGGGAACATCACGGGCACTTCAGAACCTTGTAAGGTGCCGAAGTTGCGTGTGGGCATTGTTGTAGCAAACCCTCAACTTGTCCCGTTGTGCTGATGGGTATTGTGTCCACAGCCATATGTATATAGGATGGTGGAGTACGTCTTGAAAATCAGTTTAATTTTGCAGATTTAATTCCTCCGAGATTTTAGTGAAAAGCCTATCAGCAAAAAAGTCTCAACAGCTTTTGACTGTCCGAAGCCAGTGAGATTATGCCTCCTCCAATTGGGGTATACTGTGAGACTTAAGAGAGTGTGGAAAGGATGAGTATGGAGTATGGAGTAGAGGATGTTTGAGTGGTACCTGGCTATTCAAATCTGATCACCAAACACGATTTGAGTCATTTAAATCAACGTTTCGATTCTAAATGGTGGTAGTATCACTTTTAATTATCGTGGTATACTTTAAGTATTGACCTGGTGAAAGACCACCATTCGGAATTGAAACGTTGATTGAAACGGCTTTAGCCGTGTTTGGTAATCATATCTGAATATTCAGGTACTTTCCAACATTCCTCTTCTCCATCTCCTTCTTCACCCCACTACCTTCAACTTCACAATATACCCCAATTAAGGATGCCATTGTCTCACTGGTTCTAGACGGTTGGGAGCGATCGGAACTCTTGTGCGGTATTCACTATAACAACAACAAAAAATGCAATACTGAGCATACCACACTTTTAAAAACGTTTCGGTGGCGCGTTGAGCAAAAATAATTCTACAAATTGCTAAAATTGGCAAAATGATTTAAATCTTATTACGTAAAGGCTGCGAGTATGTTACCGAGAAGTCGGTTTCCGTCATATTTATACGACGGTAAATTTGCCGAGGGTAAATAAAAGCCTGAAATTTGAATGTCTCGACTGACTGTGCGAGTACGCTATACACGGGTACTATCATTCAAACAGGACCAAGAAGTAGGAGATGGAAGTAAACAGCATTGAAAAGAGTAAAGAAAGCGAAGAGTAGCGCCACGAGAGGAGAACCAAATAGAAGTAAACAAATACGAAACATAAGATTTCCGAATCTTTGAGGGAAGATAGTGGCGACCTCTGGTGCGGAACAACTTTGCATTATTCCAGGGGATGCTGAGATGCTGCCCCTTGGTTTGAGACGTTCAATTTTCAGACACAAAGGTGTGTTATTCTTCAAAAACTTTAAAGATGCCGCAATACGACCGGGGTGAGCAACGTTTTTTTATTATTATTACCTCACTCATAAAGAACTCAAGTATAATCTCAGAGCAAGAATATATATGGAGAGAGAGCTAAATATTTTTACCCAACCTATACAAATTTACGATAAATCACTTTCACCGGGTTCTTACGTGGTAAACCGTTAGGGAGAAAAAGATAAGATAATTTGAGCATTTTAAAAATAAACATATATCGACAACTTTAGAATTAAAAAAACTATTAGGACTGGTTCTATGCTTTTGAAGATCATGAAATACTGTAAAAAGTTGATGATGCATAGTGGCTAAAAATTTTAAATTTCGAAATTCAAAATTCGGGCTCGATTAACTCGAAATTGAAAGCTCGAATAAAAAAAAAGTTCACAAAAAAAAACTTCCCGTATATAATTAACGGATAAATCATTTGTAGTATTACTTGTATTAGTAAGACAGAAAGTGTTCATTTTTGCGTGCTGGCCCTAAGTTTTTTAAGTACTGCAAAAATGAATGTTTTTGCTGTACCACGAGTTTTTGGACATCGTGTACCTAAATAATTATGTAACTTTCCTTCTGTTAAGCTTTATTCTGAAAAACGAGACAATATCGGCGGGTTACACATAACCTAACAAAATTGACCGGTTAGTAGCTGAGTGGACGAACGAGTCGCATTCCCGTCGTGGGTTCAATTCCTCTGATGGCTAAGTCCTCCATTATTGCAAAAACAAAATCTTCCGCCTATTGTGATGGCAGTAAATACATTTTAAATATACATTATAGGCCATTTAAAAAAAAATATTTAGGAAAAAATTTAGTTGCTTACAAAATTTTTTAAATAAAGTGATTACTATGTTGCATTAACCAGTGAAGTATCCGCCAATAATGTTTTTTTAAAACTAAAATGGAGAATGAAATGTTCAAAATAATAATAATAATTGCAGAATTATAAACAAATAAGAATTATATCTATGTATGAGTTGAATAAAACTGTATAATAAATAATACATCATAGAATGTGACCCAAGATGATTAATATAAACAAGAAAAAAATAAATACAAAGAAAACATACCGTGTATAAATGAAAATAGAGACAAATAATTAACATAATTATGTTAGATCTGTAACACACAGCAGTGGTAGGGAGGTAATAATTAACCTTGTTATTTGATTATGTCCCGTATGCATTTATTAAACTGACCTGTAAATAATAGGAAAATATCAGCTTCTGTAAATGCGGCGTTGTATTTAACATGTGGTGTTAATTGTAATGAATATAAATTAGAAAATGAAAATTGATATAATATGCAAGTTTAATTTTGACGTTGCTTAAGCATAGCGAAACCGGTCGGCCATAATTTTTTTATCAATACCCGTGATCTTATACGAAGTTTTTTTGTTCATTTCTTCAGATATGAAATGCATTTGTGTTAAGGTTGGTGCGTTATTTTCGAATTAAAACATTCGACTGAATCATTGATTTGCCAGCACTTATACAGGAATTTGGTCGCTAGTTTGGAGAACTTTGACGGGCTCCTTGGTCGAGTGGTAAGATTCTCGACTACGACTCCAGAGGTTGCAGGTTCAAGTCCAACGTGCAAAAAAAATATATCATGAAAATGTGTCACAACACATTTAATTGATATAAAATGTTGTATACTTTATTTGCGGTACGTTCCAGAGTGGTAGATACTCCAAGTATTGCCCTGGTAAAAGAACACCATTCAAAAACGAAACGTTGCTTGAAACGTCTTTAACCTTGTTTGGTGACCAGATCCGAATCCACCATTCAGAATCGAAACGTTGCGTTGCTCAAAATAGCTTTAGCCGTGTTTGGTGACCAGATTTTAATCTTAATTTACCCACTTAAGGGGGAGTAGACACTGTTTTAATTTACGAAATTATGGTGATGTTTTTACACAATATGAAAAAGATTATATTTTAACGACATAAATATTTATGTATATATTTTTTTTATTTACGTAAGCTTAGTATTTACCAAATACAAATCAGAAATTGGCCTTATTTGGGTCCGCTATATGTATAATATGACTTTGTTTTTTTTTAAGTGTTAGTGTGTTCAAAAAATACCTTAAACATTTTGCTTTTTTTTGACAGTCATATATTTACAATTTTTTGTTTGAAATAGGGGGTCATTTCCTTATTTTATAAACACTACATTTATTGTTTTTTGTGAATCGATTGCGAAAGTATTAGTTAAAAAGAAAAAAAAACTGTCACTGAGGGCTTAATGAATTTATTTTTTTGTAATTATTTGAATTTTTCAAATAATTTTAAATGGCTTTGTTTTGTAGTAATTAGGGTTTAATGATTTTTGTCTAAATCATACCGTAAGGTGGTGCCCATATTAAAAATGTGGCGAAACTTTGAACTTATTATCTAGCATGTTTTCTCACCTTCGGGTTATGTTCTTTTCTGACAACAGAGGGTATTTTTAAATTAAATAATTAAAAATGCAGTTGAAAAAAGATACTCCATTTCTTTGAAATCTACTCACAGGTATAAATCCCTTCGAGTGAATTTTACGAGGAATTTGTAAAAATATCCAATATTGATTTATGATCGTCTCTGCAAACCATATAATATTATTGCATGCAGATTTATTATATCTGCATGCCTTTTCAATACTCAAGCATACATTTGTTAAAATTAAACATTTTTTCGTATCGGGCGATACTGAGTGGATCTACCACTTCAAAAATAAATCATAATTTTAATTTTAAGTTAATAAGTGTGTCTATCTGATGGAACCTGCCAGGTAAGTATGTTCCCGTATATTTCCTTATTTGAACTAGGAAATATTATCTAATAATAGAACATAAGATCTGTACAGCGTCCTTGAGGTGATTTTTCACAAAAACGGCGCTATACAAATCATCAAATATTATTATTACTAAGCAATGTTCCGATTCTGAATAGTGGTCTTTCACCAGGGCGATGATACTTAAAGTATCTAACTTGCTCTGTAACGCGCCGCAAATATACTTTTATTATTTTAATATGAATTAAATGTGTTATGACACATATTAATTAAATAAAAGTTATTGGCGCACGCCGGGTTTGAACTTGCGACCTTTGGATTCGTAGTCGAGCGTCTTACCACTCGACCAAGGAGGCGGTCCAAATACAGCATATAAAAAAATCCCGCAAATACGCTTTACGAGTAAATACCTATCAGTCGAATTTCGAGCGGCTATTTTGTACGCTGTCGCAACGCTGGCTGCGGGCGAAAAATAAAGGTCCCGCGCCATCGCGTTCAAACCTTTTGAATTAGTTTTAAATCGTTATATCTTCGAAAATAATATACATATTTTAATAAAAAAGGAGAGTTATAATCCCTTTATACATATTTTATACATATTTAATAATATACATTTATACATATTTTAATAAAAAAGGAGAGTTATAATCCCTGACTGTTGTCCCTCCAAGAAACATTTTTATCTAGTACTAACGGACACTATGTAAAAGTGTCGTTTAAAATAAAAAGAATCACACGATTTTTTCTTTGCAATTCTCTTCCCTTTTTACAAATTTCGTTTGTACTCTATGTCTAATTTGTATCTGGTTTTCTCTATTTCTTAAAAACAATAAATTTAATAATATGCAAGCTTTCGTACCCTGGCGTAAACATTTATATTAGTAGCTAGGTACTTTACCTCCTTCCACAATGATCCCTTATCAAAGGCTAGAGTGCGTGGACAATACATGATAACTAGAAAGAGACAGAAACAGTGTAAAACCACCCTTGGCGAAGAGGGGTTTGTAATTGGTACCAAATCCACTTTTACGCAAGAGGTCAGTTAATATTCTATAATTTATCGTAAAACTTATTATTTATGACAAAAAATGCAAAAATTACGAATATTTTTTATCAAGACGCTTAGATATTGCCTGTTATCTTATGTTTCGGGTGTCGCTCGGATGGTCGGAAATAATCGTGAGCATCGGAAATTGCCCCGCCCAAATCCTAACACTTCTCGCGGTACCCTTATAGTAGTAGCTTATCTTAGCCCTGGTGCCCAGAATGCCCATTACGGTAAATTTTTATGGTCGGTGGCATTTTTCGGTCATTGGTGTCTACCGCTCGCGCCCGGTATGTTTATTTATCAAAAGTACAAAAAATAATACAGTAAGTAAACAATCATACGGTATATACTATTATTAACTTTAGTTTTACAGATTCATGTGAAATAGATACGGAAAGATCGTAAAATTTATTAGCATCTTTCGTTGTCACAGAAAATTATTTAAATACAAGAAACATAAATGATCAATTAGCCCCGCGGGTTGCTGACGTAGATTACTATTATTATTTTTCTGTGATTTATTGAACATGTCGTTGTATCCGCGGAAATCATAAACTGACGGAAATCACGTACGATACAACTATATAGAAACATCCCGCAAATACACTTTACTCCTATGTACCATCAGTCAATGAACACATTTCGAGCGGCTATTTTGTACGCTGGCTCGGGCGAAAATAAAGGTCCCGCGCCATGGGTTGCGAATATTTTAAATTAGTTTTTAAATCGCTATTTCTTCGAAAAATAATGTACATATTTTAATAAAAAGAAATCTACGTAGTACTCAGCACCTCCCTGTTTTAAAACTATTTACGGAAAATTGAATAAAATTAGTAATGCAACGCAATTAACCGAAAACAAAGTCAGTGTTGGGTCATTAATAATGGAAAATTCATTATGGTTCAATTTTTTTTTTTGGTATAAATAATAATAATAATAGTAAATGGATAACTTTTTATAGCGCCGTTTTTGTGAAAAAATCACCTCAAGGGCGCAAGCATGTATTTACAAATTTTACAAATTATTACCATTTTCACTTAGTTCAAATCATTACTAAAATAATAATAATAATTGTCGTATTTTGCTGTTTTTTTTTTTTTTTAATAGTCAAACGTGGTTATAACAATCACAGTAATAGCGATCATCCCCTACACTTCAGGCGGTAGCCATCTTACGGATTATAACAAAACTTTTAGAATAAAGAATTCTCTCGAAATCCATACTAGTAATTGATGTATTCAACAGATGCTCAAAAGTAGATTTGTGTTGAATTTTATTAGGTGTGCTAACCCCGTTAAGAATTGGTAAGTTCTTTTCCTGACTACAGATTTCCTACTAATTGTTTGGCGGCTTCTGTGGTCGAGTGGTTAAGACGCTCGACTTCGAATCAAGAGAACTTGGGTTCGAACCTGGAGTGACAAAAAGTTAGCGTAAGAAATTTAATTCATATAAGATGATATATGCTATAAATGCGGCACGTTTCAGAGTGGTAGATACTCCAAGTATCGCACTGATAAAATACCACCATTCAGAATCGAAACGTTGCTTAAAACAGTTTTAGCCGTGTTTTGTTCTTGACCAGATCTGAATAGCCAGGTAATTCCTAACCTTCCTCTTCCCCATATCCTACCCCTTCTATCTTCTGCCTCACAACATACCCCAATTAGGGATGTCAAAGCTTCACTGGCTCAAGACGGTTGGGAGCAGTTAAGACAGTTAGTATTAACTATATTAAACAAAAGTTTTGATAGTGCGTTACTTCTGTGGCCTCCGTTCCTTGCAGGTTCAGTATCTCCTTGCAATGCTTTTATGTTTGCTTTCCTCGGATCTATGGTGGCTAACTGGACCTGTTAATGATGTATGCTAGTCACTCTGTTGGCACCCGGAGTGCATTTTGAAGCCACCTCACCCTAGATTTTTTCTACAAAGGGTGCCAAAGGATCGATACCGAGGCTCTATCCAATAATGAAGCTTTAAGCTTGGTTCCATAATGTCACCTCCCTCAAGGCAAAAACTCTTAATAATTTACAATTTCTTACTTTGTCACATGAAGTAAGACTTTAAACAGGAGAGAAAAACTAATTTACGTAATAACTTCACTCATTCCATGACAGCTTTATAAAATGTCTAACCCTAAAAAATTACATTTTTCTTACATAATAACACGATATTATATAAATATTGCATCATAATTCTTTTAACTCCACTATTATTATATACCACTTTACAATTATCATTTTTGTTTGTTGTTTTCCTTAGGTAATGTATTCACTATCAATAATTGTAGGATTGTTACGATGTAAAATGTGTGTATATTTGTATCGTATCCACTGTCATTAATAAGGAAGTTGAGTCCATTTTTTTAATATTTTTTTATCAATATCCACCTTCAAACTTAAATATAGGTATTTTTTTTTTTTTTTTTTAAGTTAGTTTTTATAGTTAAATTAATTCTCAAAGTTTGAATTTTGTACACGCCGCCAAAACGGCAATATCTCAGAGGTAAGGAGCAGGGTGGGTGCGTGACGCGTTTTGTACCTTCAGAAGGGGCACCACACGGTACTTATATTTGACATCGCACATTGTCGTTATCCAGCTGTCAGTTGCATATTTGTTATTTTGTGTTTTTTCTTCAATTTTACCGCTTTTAATTTAACAAAACCTTATAAAATGTCAGGAGATAATACGTCTTGCTATTGCATCGTACTAATGTGTAAAAATACAAGCATTACTGCAATTTACAATCATTCCAAGAAATGAAATTTTACGTAAAAACTGGTTCACCGCCATTTACTTCGCGGCATCGCATCGTACGAAAACGGTACATTTGACGTTCGACTAATATGAAGCGTTTCTATTTTATGGCGTTTTAACTAATTTTCAAGAAGGGTTTATTAATTCTGGGAATAATAATATGGAAATATACATATATATTCAGAATCTGTGTTTTTAGATCTACATGCACATATTTTTTTAAAGTCATAATATTTTTCACTCAACTTCTCTATTATCGAATTTAGTGCCTTGCAACTTTACCTGCTGTCAATGTATCTTTTATGGATTAATGAATGTATCAAGAGTGTTCTACGGTCAGTGTCTGTTGTATCATCTAGCATTGTGTAACAAATATCAACATATTTTATATTATTCTACTTGTACTCACTGTCACCTACCTCAGAACAGGTTCTAATGACCTAGTGAGGAAGGTAATGTGAAAAAATAATGTAAGGAACAAAAAGCTTAACCCCTCAGAACAATAAAACCCAAAACCTAAGGTTTATTAAATAGCCGACTCGCAGCCTGAATATATGAGAGAGAGCCTGATTCACCATGACTGTGGCAGAAAACAACAAAGTATTCACGACATCGGAACGGCAAATATGTTTAAGAGAAAAGTTCACAAACCGCGAAGTCCCAATCCGAGCCATCCGCTGCTTTTGATTGAACAAAGAGAAGCGACTTCAGGTCCTTTGCTCGTTTTCTTTGCTTTTCCTGAGATTTTCATTTATACTCAAATATATTCCGTTTATACTGTAATGATGCTCGTAAGTCTTGTAACACCTGGAAACGATACCACCTTTTGTGAGCTTTCGGTGATATGATTTCACGAGCACCAACGCACGTCTTTAATAATAACAGCGAATTTATACAGCACAGTTACGATTTTTTTTTAAATTTATTTTAACTAAGCACTATGCAAGATAATTTTACTGTAATAAATGATATTTTGTAATATGTTGAAAAATATATATTTTATACACAGTCCTCCTCACCAGGGATTCATGTTCCAAGGCGGACTGTAGGTTGCTACGTTGGTGTCACTAATTCTATGTTGACTTCATAATCTTTACAATTTCCTTGTCTTCATGTTAAACCATATATCGCACTAGCGTTTCTAAACTGCCGAAAATCAAAATATCCTCGCCGGAAGGCAAAAGGGCTGAAACGCCATTTAGAGAAGCTTACACCAGAGCATCTTAAAGTTTTTTTGTTTTACAATAAAATTCATAAGTATTCGGTAATTGGTTGGATTTTGAATAAAAAAGTTAATCGGGTAACTCAATGCTCTCACTTAGAACTGAAGAGATAAAAACTTTAAATTCCTGAAATTGTGTCGCTTGGGTCAAGCCTTATGGTAAATATATTTTAGATGATTCAAAGACCACAAAAGTCTTCAGAATCAATCGAGATTCAATGCAAAAAAATAACTCAATATATAACTCATTCTTGACCAAAGTGTCTCTCAAGCTCTTTTTGCCTTTCCAGCCACAAATTAGGTCACCCCAGAAAGCGAAATTTTATGTTTTGCTTCTATCACTAATCATATCGACTGTGTTTTAGTCAAAGGCGTTAATCCGACAGCCAACGTGGTCGAGTGGTAAGACACTCGACTACGAATCCAAAAGTCGCGGGTTCAAACCCGGCAAGTGCCAATAACTTTTATTTAATTAAAATGTGTCATAACGTATTTCATTCATATAAAATAATTATAAGTATTTTAATGGCATGTTCCAGAGTGGTAGATACTCTTAAGTATCGCCCTGGTGAAAGACCACCATTCAGAATCGAAACGTTGCTTGAAATGGCTTTAACCGTGTTTGGTGACCAGATCTGAATAGCCAAATACTTTCAACCTTCCTCTTCCCCGTCTCCTTCCCTCTCCAATACCTTCAGCTTCACAACATACCCCAATTGGGGATGCCATAGTCTCACTGGCTCTAGACGGTTGGAGCAGTTGGGACTCTTGTGCGGTATTTATATAAAAAATATACAAATAAAACTGCAATTAGGAAATTTAGGCCGGGGTGATAACAAAACGGTCATGCTTGACACCTGATCATAACGTGATCAAATACTGAAACGGGCCAAGAAACGGTGGTTTACTGGGGCGATTAATGAAAGTGGTAATGGTGAAAATTATTAATTACGCTAAACATCGATTTTCGACAGTGTTAAATGTGACAGTAGTTCAAACCACTAGACCTAAGTGTGGAATAACCCCTAAGATCTAAACACAGTCGATATGAATAAACAAGTTGAATCAAAAATGTTATGATTGTGTTACAAATTGAAAGTATTAATTTATTGCCATCCATAATAATAAAAATAAAAATATTTGGATAATTTCTATAGCACCGTTTTTGTGAAAAATTACCTCAAGGGCGCTTTACAAATTTTAATTTCTACTTGATATTAATTCCTGGGTTTTGAGTTTGACTTTGAACTCTGTTGAGTATTTTATTGCTCTCAGATCGTATGGTAGTACATTCCAGGCATAAGGACCTGGCACTCCGAAGGCGCACTCTCCAAACTTAGTGTGTGGTGTGCGCTTTGGTTTCCTTCAACCTTCCGATAGCCTATGACATTGTCGATCTAAGGGTTGACTGCCGCGAATTGAAATCTTCAGAAATACATAAGTCCGATAAATAAGCCGGAGCCATTCCGTTAATTCATTTGACTACCATCCAGCAAAGCTTAAGCTGGATTCTTTCGGGATATTTAAGCCAGTGAAGATTTTTGAGGTGCTCTGAGATATGGGAATATTTTGATACACCGGTGATAAGTCTTGCCGCGGCGTTGAAGACTAGTTGTAGTTTGTTAATTTGATATTTAAGAAAACTAGCGCACACTCCGTTGCAGTAATCCGTGGTTCAGAACTTCAATAGCTTAACAGAAATCAAACAATGGTAAATATGGGTTAACGTCGTTGTTGTTTTTTTAAATTACGTGCTGTCTTTTTTCCAAGTAATCACATAAGAAAACTTAATCGATGGCTTGGTCCTCATTGGTTCAAAAGCTACAACAAATGATTTCAAATATCATAGCGGCTACCATTCAACTCCCTTTTAAACACGTGATACTGTAAAACTATGGTTAAGTTCATGTTTTTTTTTTTCAAATGCCTATTTGCATCTTTGCGGTTTCCAGCCTTACGGACAACATGGAATGTACGCGCCATACGAAAGCTTTTCAAAAACGTATTTGGTCTCACAACCGCTCGAATGAAAATATTCAGAAAATACATTCACATAATATTATACGTAGGTACCCTCTGTAGTAGTGCTGAAGTGCATTAACATACGGGGGAAGAGAGTCCTCGAGGTTCTGGTTCTGGGTAGAGAAATCTTGGGTTGTTGGTAATAATTTTTAATACAATTTCATGCATCGCTTATTTTATCTTCCGCGCTTTGCATTCTTTGATGCAATCTTGTCAGTTTTTTTTAGTTTGTTAGTTTAGTTTTTTAGTTCTTTTTTGGTTGTTATCCAATAGGTACTGAACTTTCCGTCTAATAGTTTTTAAGTTCGACGTCCTCCGTGTTCAAGTGGTAAGACGCTCGACTACGAATTCAAAGGTCGCGGGTTCAAACCCGGCGTGCGCCAATAACTTTTATTTAATTGATATGGGTAATAACGCATTTAAATCATATAAAAATAATGAAAAGCATATTTGCGGCACGTTCCAGAGTGGTAGATACTCTCAGTATCGCCCTGGTGAAAGACCGCCATTCAGAATCGAAACGATGCGATGTTTGATGACCAGATCTGAATAGCCAGGTACTTTCCAACCTTTCTCTTCCCAATCTCCTTCCCCTTCTCACTACCTTCAGCCTCACAACATACCATATTTGAGGAGCCTCACTAGCTCTAGACGGTTGGAAGCAGTTGTGACTCTTGTGCGATATTCACTTTAAAAAAATAAAAAGTCTGAAATTTAAGCATCTTTCACATAAAAAGTCACGGCGATACTTTCACCACTGTGGTGGAGTGCCGCAAATATACTATACGACTATATATTATTTCATATTTAGGAAGATCAAGGATTTTTTTTCTGTCGCATTTTTATATTTAATTTTTACGCTTGCAAAGTCATCACTATCTCTAACTATAGAGGTTTAAAATTTAAATTTACTTGTTATAAAATCTACTCACAGCATTTTTCGTTCCATATTAATTTTCAATTGATTCTTTTTTTTTTTAATAAAGGCAAACATTTCCAGGCTACGAATAACTTTAAAATATTAAAAAAAACCTCCTACTACCATCATAATTAGCGAAAAATGTTTCTGGTGCAATTATGGAGGGCTAAGCTAGCAGAAGAATTGAACTCACGGCGCCCGGATGCGAATCCGACGCGTTTGCCCACACAGCTACTAACCGGTCTCTTGTTTTATAAGGATAAATGATTGTGAAAAAGTGCAATTAAATCCAAAAATTTGAAACGGTAGATATTTAACAATATTTTCCATACTTTATTTTTAAATATGATCAAATTTTTGGTCGGACGCGTTGATGAAATTTTAATTTATAAGCAAACGTGGAATGCAGATTACTCAAGTGCCAACCCATCATTATTACCACCAACTGATGAATTATCAACACATTGGCACACATCATCTCATTCTAAATTAATTCTACTGTCATTATCTGTCCATGATATCATTCGGCGCATTAAATCAAATCGGCAATACATTTATTATTCATCGATTCATTTTGTTTTGACTGGATTCATTTCACGAATTCAAACAATGCATGTCCAATGCAAAAACAAACGGTCTTCTGATTCCAAACTCAGGCCGCAGCAAGACGGCATTTTAATTAATTTAAGTCTACTTTGTATGCGCATGAGAGATATATTTCTTTGTTGTTTATCAGAAGAGAGAAGGCTGGTTCGAAACACAGTCTAATATTTTACGCATTAAGCATTTATGTTTGGTACCAGAATAATATTGTTAATGTTAATATTAAAGGGGTGATAAAAACCCTAAAGAAGCGAGTGTCTTTGTATGGAGTAACAAAATACAAAAAATACATTGTCGATCTGTTGCACCGTATCATCCGTCGTTCATTTCGCGATCATAATAATAATACAGTTTATGGCGCAGTTTTGTTGTAGATCACCTCACTATCGGCTTTACACTTAAATTACCTTACCTAATTATTTACAACGAAAAAATAATTTTAAACAGATATATGCAAATTTAAAATATGTTTAGTCATGATCTTTAGCACAAATCTTGAAAAATGTTCAGATTTTTAAATATATTTTTTGTTAATAGTGAACACCGCACAAGAGTCCCAACTGCTCCCAACCGTCTAGAGCCAGTAATGCATCCCCAATTGTAGTATGCTGTGAGGCTGTAAGTAGTGAGGAGGGGAAGGAGATAGGGAAGAGGACGGTTGGGAGTACTTGACTATTCAGATCTAGTATTAGTGATATAGGTATAACAGTGCAATAAACAGATTAAAAAAACTATTTGCTAGAAGGAAAGAGTCTGAAAAAAACCAGATCTATAAAAAAATCCGTTAAAGCAAATACAAGGAAATAATATTGAAGATAATTAACTGGTTTGGTCCTTAAAAATATCAATAATAAAGTATTATAACATAAATATTCTAACATTACAGATGCAAACAGTATGAACATTACAAATGAGAAGAAAAAAGAAAAATGCCAATAAGTAGGTATATAGTTTTCAGTAGACAGTAAAGACATTGAAAAACAAAGATACAAGTATGGAGAAAACGGAAACTAAACAAGTTAAGGACTTTTAAAATAAATAAGGCTTTAAATTTTATTTTTACGTATCTACATGAAGTTGTGATTTTGTTCGTAACGTAATATTAGTAGATTTCATTACAGTTTTTTAGTGAAATGCGTGTATCCTAAGATCGGGGTATTGTGACGTATTAAACTTTTTTTATACATGTCTTACGACGTTTTATAATTTCGTCTGACCGTAGATATGTCAATCTAAACTAAACATCCACGGCTTGTAAGCCTGTGAGGAGGTATATTTTTTATTTATCGATTCGACACATCGCGTTGTATAATTGGCCAATAAAAAAATCAATGTAATTCGTTTTTTACCGAAACTATTAATGGAACATTACGAAAAATAAAAATGTCGTGGTAGTAACTAAATTCTTTTAAATAAGTCGTTTCCAAGTCGCCTAACTTCAGTTTGATAATGATGTTAAAAGCTGAAACAACTGTTGAAATAAAAATAAAAACTAAATACTGTAATTAAATCTATTGAATTTGATTCGTTTCAAATTATTAAAAAAACTTAAAATCCATAATGTAAATCTCTACATATTGATAATACACCGTTAATTATTTATAAAGTTGATCGTCAAATATTTAATCTTACGGTATTTTTTCAAATGAGTACATACTTTTAAGCAGATCAACAGATTTTTATGAATACGTAGTTTCAAAATAAAAATTAGTCAACACGATCTAAAATTTAAAATTCAAGCTGGTTATTCTAAGACTAGATCAGAATTGGTTTGATTCTAATAGATAAGTATTTGCCAACCTTCTTCTTCTCAGTCAACTTTCCTTTCCCCACATTCTTAAGCGTCACAATAATCCATCATCATCCTAATAAACTATTACTCAAATACAATATTTTATATGCTGTATCATTAATATATATTATAATGAAAATGAAATAATAACTTTATATTTGACCACAGATTTTTTTAAATAATTTTTGGTTTCGCTTAGTCTTAGCATCATAAGGGTACAAAATTAAACTAAATGAAAAAATACATAGTGTGAGGTATGAAATATATAAGGGGGAACAAATACATATTAAAATCGGGGAGTTACAGATAATGAAATAAAATAAAAAAGAGAACAGTGAGCTATGATGCTTTTGTCCTGTTCATATTAAAAACAAAATGTCTTGGATAACATTTCAATGACAACAAAGGAACAGAGAGAAAGAGACAGATAATGTGAAATGAAAGAGACTATACGCCAACTGAGAACGTGATAAAAAAATAATCATAAGTTTTAATAAAATCTTTGGTCTTATACAACGTTATTAGAGACAGATTGAAATGAAAAACACGTCAAACCATAAAAGAATTTTTTTTTAATAAAATTTTAATTATACAATGTTATTATTTCATTTTCATTAAAAACGTCGAAAAATGATGACCGAAGAAAAATAAAAACAATTTTTTTTTAGTGCTTTAATACCTGAACAGAAAAAAATTGATGAAAGATTTTAATACATCAACTGAGAACATAGAATACTTAAGTGCATCAATAGAATATTATTTATAAATTTTAATAAAGTATGGTCTTAAAAAACATTACTTTGTGTATTATATAAAGAATATTATTTTAAAAAATAATAATATTATATAATGTATGACCGAAATCTAAAAATTATTTTGTTTTAAATTATATAATCATAATTATTTTTGGGTTGTCAAATATTATATATGTATGGTGCATCTAAAGAATATTATTTTGGGTGTGTCAATAATATTAAATATATGTATGGTGCATCTAAAGAATATTATTTAATGTTTTAATATTATATATATACATATATGGTGCATCTAGAATAGTTTATTTTGGGGGTGTACAATCCCATGAGTTCCATATAATATTTATATGATAGGAAAAAAAAATACTAAAGATAATAAATAAAAATAGAAAACATGATAACATGGTATATAACATATATGTATGGTGCATCTAAAGAATATTATTTTGGTGTATGTCAATAATATTATATATATGTATGGTGCATCTAAAGAATATTAATTTGGGTGTGTCAATAATAAAATATATAAATGTATGGTGCATCTAAAGAATATTATTTTGGGTGTGTCAATAATATTATATATATGTATGGTGCATCTAAAGAATATTATTTTGTTTGCGTAAATAATATTATATTTAAATAATATGTATGGTGCATCTAAAAACATTGATTGTCTTGTTTTCAACAAATGGGTTTGGTCCCCGCTGATGTTTAAATTGGCCAATTATTTTAACATGACATTTCGCCCTGCTTTTGTTACCCGTCTGTGATGCGGTCGGTTTGTTTGTCTCTTTGCTTATTTCATTCCGATGAGTTTTTTGGCTCCAGACATTATATTATGGGGATAACTAAGTATGCCATCGCTAGACGCGTTCCGATGTCTGGTAGCTTGTCATCTTCAAATTTAGAGAACGCGGAGCATTTGCTATCGAGGGTCCGATGCTATTAGGCAGACTGATTGCATATATAATATGTGTGAGTCTATACGGATGCACGGGGAAGAATTTTAAATTTTAAAGGGAGCATATCATACAAAGGTATTTTTATACCATTTTATATTTTTGATAGTAGGCCTCCATGGTCGAGTGGGAAGATTCTTGACCATGAATCAAAGGTCGTGGGTTCAAACCGGTGCGTCAATAGCCTTTATCAAATTTACATTCGTCATGACACATTTAATTCATATAAAATAAAATAAAGTATATTTGCGGCACGTTCGAGAGTCGTAAACACTTAAAGTATCGCCCTGGTGAAAGACCACCATTCAGAATCGAAACGTTGCTTGAAATGGCTTTAGCCGTGTTTAGTGACCGGATCTGAATAGTCAGGCACTTCCCAAACTTCCCCATCTCATTCTCCTACCCACTACCTTAAGCCTCACAACATAACCCGATTGGAGATGCCATAGTCTCACTGGCTCTAGACGGTTGGGAGCAGTTGCGACTCTTGTGCGGTATTCACTATAAAAACAATAGTAAAAAAAAAATTAAGATATAATCATGTATTTTTATGGTGGAATAACAACACAACGTAAAAAACGGCTTTCCAATCGCTTGTTAATTTTTATAAATAAGTATATTCACTTCATATGGAAGAGATAGAAACAACTGCGTGGATAGAGGTATGTGAGGGTTATTAAAGGCTGATGAGAAGCTTTAAGGATTCGTTGGTAGTGAAGCAATTCTAACTAACTAACCATCAAGCCGTTTCTCCAAAACTCTCCAAAACTCAACTATGTCTTGGCACACACCCTTCACATTCATACATCATATTATACATACTCTTCTGTTATTCTGACTCTTCACATAGCCCGAATAAAGTATATCATTCACTTGATAGTGCCTTGGGCGTCCCCGACTTCTTCTTCCATTCACTTTCGCATTGTATATTCTTTTCACACTCTGTTTCGTTCATTCGTTCAACACGGTCATACATGGTTTTACTGTACACACGCCTCAAGGATCTCATGTCTACAGCATTCAGTCAGATTTTATCATTTTGAGTAATTCGCTTATTAAAATTATTGTTAGTGAGTTTATTAATACTATTGAGGGATTTCTTAAATGTATCTATGTACTTCCAGATTAGGTTAGGTTAGGTTAGGTTACTACGGTCTGTAAGTAGGTAGGTAGATAATGTTTTTTCTCTGTCATAATGTATAAAATTATCATTCAATCTTATTACACTTTGTTTTTACTCACCAAACTGCTATGGTCTTCTACCTTAGAAATGGAAAACTATTTCGTTTGCAAAATGATTTTTCGACTGATAATATGGATCTAAAATCACTATCAAATTTCATTATTTCTAATTTTGAAACTGTTAATTCGTGGTGGAATTCCATTTTAATGATTTAATAAAACAAATTTTTAACTTTATTCCACTTTTATTTTATGACTGGACCGGTTTCAGCCTATGACGGCCATCTTCAGACTAGTACAAGTTGTTGTTAACCTACGGCTTATATACTATTTTTGGGGGATGTCAGGGGTAGTAAACAATGATTTTACTTTAATTATATTCATCAGTATTGTTGCATGATTTTAATAGTTAGAGGGTAAAAGCTACTTTTAATTTATTGGTATTTATTATTTTATATATCTATCTGGAATATTTATTTATTTTATTTAATATTTAAGATGGGTTACAGTTGCATTTCTATAAATATGAATTGACAATGTATTTAAATAATGAAAGGTTGGTGAATATTGATTGTTAATGAGTTTACTTTAGATTTTCCCATCTTAATTGTGATGTCCAGATGTACAACATAATTTTCTAATTATTGGGTTACTCCCAGTATTATGGTATAATTAGTTTTATGATTCTATTCATTATGCACTGTTAGAGTAGATTACTTCTATTCTTATATAATTTCTCGGTATCAAGGAATTATTAAGTGCTATGCACTTGAGTAATAACTCACATTTATTTTTATTACCTATTGATTGTTTGGAATTTTTAAGTGCATTTACATTATGATATGTTTTTAGTTAGAAATATACATTATTACATTGGATCGGATGATGAAATTATAATGGGTATAATAGCGGAGACTTAGCAAATGATTCTAGTTGTTTATTCATGACAAATTGTGGGTCAACTTTTTTAGTTAGACGGGTTATTTCCATTGATTCTAGTCTGTCTAATTTTTGTCCTTTCACGCATGTGTGTAGGACTTTAACATCTCTGTCTTTGTCAAACGAGTGTTTTTTATCTAGTAGGTGCAATGCAACGTTCGAAAGTTCACCTTTATCGTTAACCCAATTGGTGAAATGTTCTTTTATGCGTGTTTTGAACGCTCTACCCGTTTGGCCTATGTATTGTGACGGGCAATTAGAGCAATTAACTTGATAAACCCCTGAGTTATCTAGTTTTTCTCTCTTGTCTTTATTGTTGATCAAAATTTTTCCTAAGGAATTTACATTGTAAAAGGCTGTTCTACATTTATCATTATTTGTGATTCTGGAGATTTTAGTGGATAATTCGCCAATGTATGGGATTTTTGCCCATTGTTTGGTGAGAACTTCGTCATTTTTCTGTGTAAGGCCTTGTGATATTAGTTTTAATGTTAGTATTTTTTCTTTTTTCTTTATTAAATTATTAATTGTTCCGCCACTATATCCATTATTGTTGGCAATATTTTTAATAACATTAATTTCATTACTAAAATTAATACTATTTAAGGGTACGTGTAAAAGTCTGTGAATGAGTGAATGGAATACCGATAATTTGTGTGAGAAATAAATAAATAAATATTCCAGATAGATATATAAAATAATAAATACCAATAAATTATAAGTAGCTTTTACCCTGTAACTATTAAAATCATGCTACAATACTGATGAATATAATTAAAGTAAAATCATTGTTTACTACCCCTGATATCTCCCAAAAATAGTATATAAGCCGTAGGTTAACAACAACTTGTACTAGTCTGAAGATGGCCGTCATAGGCTGAAACCGGTCCAGTCATAAAATAAAAGTGGAATAAAGTAAAAAAATTGTTTTATTAAATCATCAAATTTCACATTTCCTAAATGTCATAAACGTACAAATTGCTGTTTGAAATGAAAATACAGCTCTTCTTTTTACTGATTTTGAAACATTACATTCTCAAATTTTGTCAAGGTAATGTCCGAATCCCGAGCCATATTTTTTTTCTTGTTCCCCTTTTGACTTACATCATTTTCTAAATGGAGGTAAAGTTGAGAGAACTCCATACTTTTACCGCGCATGAAATCGTTTTATTATGATAAAGTTTTACTGGATACCGTCATGTATTAAACATGTTTAGGTCGATAACTAATTGCACAGCAAAAAACTTATAAATATAAAATCGATTTCTAAAATGGTGTTCCATTGATGTTTTACAAAATGTGTAGTTCTTTTGTAAAATGCATGCCAAAAATATGAACAAATTCAATGCAAGGCTTCGGCGTTTAACTATGGTAGTATTATTTTTAAATGCAACTTAATTAAAAGCATTCGTAGAAAGCATTAACTTTGTGGCTTGCCATGATTATAATACAAACACACAAAGTTGTTTAAAACCACTTTATTTAATACGTTGATCGATCGGTTTCAGAAATATCCTTCCATCATCAAGACAATATTAACCGTTTTAATATTGTCCTAATTATAAAAGGGTACTTTCAAAACAAGCTGATCAATGAATTATTATAATCAAGTGGTTTAAAAAAAATTGATGTGTTTATATTGGAATTAAAAGTTCTCCAACAAAATTTCTGACAAGCAGCTCTTCTTCCCTCTTTTATTTCTGTTTTATTTAACGAGATTTGATATTGTTAACTACTAACAAAGCTTGTGTAGAAGGAAATCTTGGTCAGCGTAAAGAATATTTATAAATACTGGTGAAAAAATAAAGCTTTTGTATTGTATGTTTATAAAAAATTACTTCATGTAAAAACCCCGTGGGTATTGATTTACAAATAAATACTTAAATTCCAATTAGGGATGTTTTGATTTCACGCAAACTAAATGCGAGTGGTTGTTTTAGTCGCATTGAAAATCTTACATTAAAAAACCAAAAAAAATGTTTTTGTTTCAAATACACAAGAAAAAAGGTAAGGTTACTAACGAAAAAACTAAGGAATCCATGAATACTACAAATAAAGTACCCATCGAAAAACATTTGATATTTGTGTCGATTTTTCCCTAGTTTTCCCAGTAGAGTTAGACTTTTCCTAACAGTTTCCACTCCAACCACCAACTCCAATTCAATTCCAGGGCGCATATTCTATATTTGTATACATCTTCCGTTCACGTGAATGATTTCAAATATGACGAGGTCTAGTGCTAATTTCGGGGCGGCGAGGCTCGGCCGGAAATGCATCCCGCCCCTGCCCTTCAGAGAACAACCTTCCCGCCCTACCAACTGCCCAAATACCAACCTACCTGCTACCTACAACTTGCAACTGCCGGCTGATTACATTTCCGGGGAGCGCCGGACGCGGACTCGTTGCAAACCACTTGTCGCGCGTGGACACTCCTTCTGAAAGCAAATTAGGCTCTGTTCTTGTATTTGAAACGCAGCATTTTAATTTTTTTTTAACAAAAAATCATTCATAAATATGTAGAAGAAAAGCTTTAGTATCTAGCAGCATGACTGTGTTTTCGGCTATGGGCTTAACTAGCGTAGCTTTATTATTTGACCTTTGAGCTTAAAGCTTTGAGTTTTGAACTTTGTGCTTTGAGTTTTAAGCTTTAGGTCTGGAGCTTTGAACTTTGAGCTTTGAGCTTTAAGTTTTGAGCTTTGAATTTTGGGCTTTGGGCTTTGGGCTTTGGGCTTTGGGCTTTGAAATTTGAGCTTTGAGCCTGGAGCTTTGAGCTTTGAGAAGTTTAAAACGGTCGTCAATCGCTCAATCACTTCGTTGTTTTTACTTTAAGCTTACCATAGAACCAAAAATAGGTATATCATAGGTCACGAAGCAAATGACGCTGCAAACCGAAATTTGATAATTTTACTGTGCGATATTCTATTGGCTATGCTGGGCTTATTTCACGATGTTTTGGCGTACAAATATAACAGTTGCGTTGGCCTAGAAATTTCAAACAATAAAGCCTGTAAAAATGTATTGAGGCCAGATTTCATGATAGTATTTGATACATCAGATAATCAGATGTCTTTTTTAATAATAATGAAAGATATGTTTGTTCTAGTTTCACGACTGGTAATCTAGTCTTTAGTTCTACATTTTCCACTTTGAATTATTCGAATAGACAATAACTTACATCCAAATCCAGAATCCCAGTTGGTATTATAAGAAGGTCGGGGTGTTCTCGTATTGTCAGTACCTAAAGTTTACGTGAAGTTATTTTCCTTTTTGTTATGTAGTTTAAGTATTCAATGAGTTATCTAAACATGGGAGTGTTATCACACTATCTATTGCATCTTCCGCTGAATCTAATCAAAGTTAAGGGTTGCTCGTTTTACGGTTTGTATTTTTAATGCTCCTAATAGTAATAAAATAAAAATAATATATTCAGAAAATTATCACTGCTAAGATCATTTATTTTTATTTTTATAGTAATAATCACACAAGAGTCCCAACTCTTCCCAACCATCTGGAGCCAGTTGGACCATGGAATCTCCAAATTAGAGTGTGTTGGGAGGTTGAAGGTAGTAGAGAGGAAAGGAGACGGGGAAAAGGAAGGTTTGGAAGTACCTGGCTATTTAAGTTTGATCACCAAATACGATTTATACCATTTCCAACCAAAGTTTCGATTCTGAATGGTGGTCTTTCACCAGGGCCATAATTAGAGTATCTACCACTCGGGAACGTGCCGTAAATATACTTAATATTATTTTAAATTAATTAAATGTAACTGAAACGTTACCTACAGAAATCAAAACGTTTTATCATGAATTATTGCGATTGTAAAAATAGGTCAACACAAATCTGCTTAGGTACTTGGAGCCTTCACTTTACACTGACTAGAGGTACATGCCAACCCTTGGAATTTGCGCCCCTCAAATGACCTTCCCGGTTTATATGGCTGAACTAAATTATTCATGGGAGCAGTTTTTGGAGTGCGGGCTGCTTTGGATTAAACCAATATTTCAGATTTTTATGCGTCCTTAGCATAATACTGTGTGCAGTTTAGGAAAATGTGGGGCTTTCGGTTGCAATCATACGCTTATGTGTTTACCCGCAACCTTACCGTGGTTTTATTAAATAAATATTAGCATACATATTACTTTTTAAAGACGATATTGCTGCATAAATCGTACCAACAACTGAAGAATCCTTCTAACTATTGTAACCCTAGAAGAGTTTGGCGGAAAAAACACGTACAAACTCGTACTTTACGGATTCCCCTTTCACGTTGTGAAATTATGATATGGACTATTATTTATTTTTTATTTGGAATGAAAAATATTTTCCGTATCACCACGGTCCATTCAGTAATTATGGTTCTCAATATCAGAGGAATTTCGGAAAATTTCAAGGCAATTTTTTTTCGGGCATGTAATGGTTGAACGCACGAATTTCTTTTAAGTCACACGAGAGCTTAGTCATAGCTAGAAGTTGTAATAATCAAATATTGTATTTATTAAAACAATATGACAGAAAATAAAATATATAAGGTTGCGACCGTGACTCGAACTAAAAAAAAATGAAATCAATAAATAAAAATAAAACATGATAATATTTGTTTTCTACAAATTTCAGTAAGTAAATGGTTTACGGTGGCACTGCTGGTTAGTACATTTCTTCCAGATAGAGGAAAGATCTTTTTCTATTTCAAATTGTTTGAATGTTATTAATATACTTTTAATAATAATAACACAATGAGGCTTTTTTTTCCTTCATTTTATTATTTTTTAGAATAACGTATCCAATTTATCCCTTTTTAAGTCAGTAAAAGTATTGATTTTTGCGAGATAACCCGTTTTATCGGTATTTATAGTTTGGGTGTTTAGTTTGTAGAACTCCATTCAATTTTTTTAATAACTCAATTGAATTTTATAGTTTTAATTTCTGCTATTTTTAGTGACAGCTGTTTCGGCGTTTGAGGTCATTATTAAAACTATCAGCTTGATAATAACACAGTTCAGATAAAACACAGTTTGATAATGGCCTTAAACGCTGAAATAGGTATCACTAAAAATAGAAACTAAAAGTAGCAGAATTAAAAAAAAATATAATATTAAATTAATTTCAACTGTGTTTTAAAATAAAACGGTTTATCGAGTTTTGAGACATGAAATCAACTAATTATTAAATTATCTATTACACCATTCATAAATGAACAATCAACGAAAACTTTTGCATAAACCTGATTAAACTATGTTTTTACCCATCCAATACTGAGCGTATTCCTTTATGATTAGAACATTATTCGTAGTTGTAAGAATAATCCGCTTTTCCAGATACTCAATTAATTTATTCAACCTTTTCTCTTTCCCTCTCACTTTCTCTCCACCGAACAATATCCTATAAATAAAAATGATTCTGGGTAGTACTCTAGTGGATTGCATAAAATAACAAATAAATAACCGCGTACAGTTTTTATTTAATATTTTAGGTACGAGGAGTACAGAGGTTGTGAAGAATATGGTGAATAAAAGTAGACGAGTCCAGGGGTGTGTTGTACGTCATCGCCGCCATTTCAGAAGTTCCGTGGTGTGTCGGTTAATGCATGATATTAGGTATTTGGTTGGCTGTTACTAAAACGATAATCGCGCAATTCATAAATATTTTGATTTATTTATTAAAATGACAATATAGTTAAAAATTACGTTTTTATATATTATTCCCAAAGGATTTAAAAACAAACGCATTCCGAAAAAGACAAACTTATAAAACAATAAATTTGTTTTTTTACAAAGCCGTACAAATTTTTTAAAAGGGAGTACAAAAGAAAAGGGAACAAACGACTTACTACATTAAAAAGAGACTTATCAGAGTAGAAATTATTTGCAAATACATCATAAATACACCGAGAAAGATATTCACACACATCACTGATTCATAAAATTGTTGAGAAAATATCTTTTAAGTAACTTTATATCCCTTAAGTGACTCAATATCCTTTACGTGACTTAAAATCCTTTAAGTGACTTAATATGCTTTACGTGACTTAAAATCCTAAAAGTGACTCAAAACCATTTAGTGACTTAATATCCTTTGCGTGCCTTTATATCATTTAAGTGACGTCATATCCCTTAAGTGACTTAATATCCTTTACGTGACTTAATTCCTCTTAAGTGACTTAATATCCTTTACGTGACTTAATACCCCTTAAGTGACTTAATATCATTTACGTGACTTCATATCCTTTAAGTGACTTAATATCCTTTACGTAACATAACATAACGAACTTTTGATAAAATAACAATGAGATGAGTATGTTTGATGCAATATTATACATAATAAATTATATCTGATAGTGTATATCCGTTTGTTAATCGTTGACCTAGACATTTCAAACAAAATGCTGTGCAAATTTCATGACACCAAATTCACAGTTCCAGAGTTTTTGCTACTTCATGGGATGAAATTTTGTGTTTCATGTTTAGGATTAATATGTACTCGTATATACCTACCTTCATAATTGTGAAAGAAATTTTAAAAATCACGAGACGCCTCTGTTTGCAGAACACTGACACACTTTACGGTTCATCAGATAAACGGGCACAAAGTTTCATGTCGGGGCCTGCGTCGGCCAGTAGTAGCTACTCGTACTTTGTAATAAATGTTGTTTCATGAAAATGCGGCCGGCTCTGGTGTTTGTCCTTAAATTTATTTGCAAATAAATTCTCGCGAATCTACAGAGCTTTTCGGGTGGGTTCTACCCTTGTTTCTGTACTTATCTGACTGTTATGTTGAAAAAATAAAAATATTACAGCATGAATATAAATACAAATCGTACATTTTAGATTATGTTTTATCGACTCGGGATAGAGTAAAGTTTTCGAATTACTCAAACTTCGCCGACGTAAGCGAAATTTGGATATTGTTGTCATCCAAAATATTCTAACTAACTAATAAACCATCACGCCGTTTCCCCGCACTATATATGGGAAGGCAAAGGAGACGAACCACCATACAACTTTGTCTTAACACACCCTCTTTGTCTCATTCACATTCATACATCGTCTCACACATACTCTTCTGTTATTCTGACTCTTCACATGGCTCGACTCAAGGATTTGATTCACTTGATCTTCCGTGTCTTTCTTGGGCGTCTCCGTCTTCTTCTTTCATTCACTTTTGCATCGTATATTATTTTCACACTCCTTTCTTTGTTCATTCGCTCTACATGCCCAAATCATCTAAACATCCCTTTCTTGATTATATTCATTACGCTTATATCAGTCTTGCATTCTTTCTGGATATCCACATTTTAAACACGTTCATGGATGGTTTTATCACACATACGCCTCAGGCATCTAATTTCTACAGCATTCAGTCTATTTTCATCCTTTCTCTAACAGTTTCATGCCTCACTGATATACATCAGGGTTGGTATAAGCACTCCATTTGGGCTACTAGCTTCTTTTCCTTTGGACATTTTTTTATTTGCGACAACAGCGTTCAGTCCTCTATTTATTAAATTTCCTGAATTTCCCTTTCTTTCAATATTATTATGAGCCTTTTTGTTTCTCGTAAACAAACTTCCCAAATACACAAACATATATTCTACTAGAAAAAATATATTAAAGAAAAATGGGATTGTTTAAATTTTGATATTAAATATTGCATTTTCTTAAACCTTACTGGTACCAAACGGGTTTCCTCGAGTTTAAACACTTTTCTTCTAATTGAACATGTGAAACAAATCAATGCAGCATTCATTACTGAAAAATAGATACACTTTAAAGATATGTAGCTCATGGTGGAAATATAAAAGCAACCAATAAACACCAGAAGGAAAATTTTCTTGATGTCTTAGCTAACCGTTCTTAAGTTTTTCTGCTATACCCACCAGATTATTTCTTTACAATTAAAATTATGTGATCTTCGTAGCTTAATGGTGGTACTTTAATAATCTAATAAATTTTAACTTTAAATCGGCAGGTTGCTAGTTTGATACTCGTTACAAAAGGCAAAAATATATTAAATTGATGTTTTTGATTGTTAAACCCGATAGACCATATAAAATTGATAGATTTAAAGAAAGTTGATAAATAAATATATTAGTTCGTGAAAGTTGAAACTGAGATATTTTGTAGACGTGGAAAAGCACCAAAAAAGATCATAAAAACATAGAAAAGGGTCATATCAAATGGTATGAGGTATGCGGGTTAAGAAAATCTCTTTAGTTTGGAGAATTTTAGTGACTTTCATGTCCGTGGTAAAAAGAGCTATGATGATCAAATTGTCGATCCTTGAACCTTAACCCTATTTCTCTAGTACGTAGGTACGTGAAATCAAAATCAATCCATCATTTTTAGGAGCTTTCTAATAAACTATTGATCAAAACCTATCTTCATGGCTTTCTTCTTATCACGATGGTCATAAAATCTCGTAATAAATTGCCTCCGAGTTAATCTTGCAAAAACTATTTTATTCGCAGAGTAATAATAAAATTCACTTAGTACAAGTATTTACGTTGTCTGTGGGAGATAAATTAAAGCCCGGCTTAAAACATAACTCAGCGATATTTATTGAAACTTTCAAAGGGCTGTACGTAAATGAAAACGTAACAGATGGAACTGGTTATCTGTGACTTGTTTCGCTAAAGATAAGCCAATGGATTAACACGTAGTTCCTTAGGGTATAGGGCCTAGAAAGCGTAAGAAGTAAGGTACGGACATTGATAAAGCTCGATATAAGTTAGGCAAGGCTGTCCTAAGTAGTGCGAAAACATATACACCATAAAAATAGCTTTGTGATTTTTTTAAATTCCTTGTTTTCATCTTTTTTTTTCATCAATTTTTCATTCCTTGTTTGACACAACTAAAATTAACCACACTGAGAAAAATATTACCCTTGAACGATTTGTTATTTATGAATATCTTGTTGACTTACATATTATCAAGTTAACTGATGGAAAAAAGAACAATATAATTAATTCGTATTGTCGGGAAGGAATGGATGATAAAACCTACATAAGATCTTTCTTCAGATGGCCAAGTGGAAGTCAAAATGGACAATTTAGTTTTAAGGAATTTTGAATAATATTATATTAAAATTGGTTAAAAATCATTTATTAGTCTGCTACAAACATAAGTATTAATATTATTATATTTGATGTGTCCATCAATAAAATTGTATTTAAAATCTACTAAGGGACTGACTCAATGATTGAGTGGTTAAGATCTTCGAATACGAATTCAGAGGTTGCGGGTTCAAATCCCAGCGTGCGCAAATACGTTTTATTCAATTAATTTGTGTTGTTTGATAATTCAAAAATAAAATACAGTTTATTTGCGTCGCGTTCTAGAGTGATAAATACACTAAGTATCGCCCTAGTGAAAAACCACCATTCAGAATCGAAACATCGCATGAAATGGCTTTGGCCGTGTTTGCTGACCAGATCTGAATAGCCAGGTACTTCCCAACCTTCCCATTTCCCATCTTCTTCTCTTCCTCATTAGTTTTAGCCTCACAACATATGCATCCCCCCTGGCTCCAGACGGTAGCATTTGTGACTCTTATGCGGTATTTACTTTAATGAAAATCCTGGTTTGATTTTGTAAAATTTTGTATTTAAGTTTGTAGATGCAACTGCGCATTTAATTTTAAAGGCATTTTATTTTGAATTTTACAACAATGTGTTTACGTTGATAATATTTAATTCTTGAAAATTTTATCATGGGTATCAACGACAAGTTAATCTAGTATATTTTATACCAATGCTTACGACGTCCATTGACGTAACAATCGTACTAAAAGACTTAGAATTTTATGGGTAAGATAAGTTTTTGCGATAATCAGGAAAATGGTACTTCAGTTTTCCATTTGAGTATAATAGCTTGGAACTGAATTATATAATATTATAATAAAAGGAACTACAGTTTTTTTTATAGTTAAGTACGTCGTAATCGTCCTAACTAATGCATCTAGTGCTATTACCAAGTCGGTTTTCATTACGGCCTCCATGGTCGAGTGGTAAGACGCTCGACTACGAATCAAGTTGTCACGGGTTCGAACCCGGCCTGCGCAAGTAAATTTCATTCAATCAAAATGTGACATAACGCGTTTAATTCACACAACAAATAGTATATTTGCGGCACGTTTCAGAGTGGTTTCACTCTAAGAAAGGATTTGGAAAGTTGGAAAATAGGTACCTGTCTATTCAAACCTGGACAGTAAATATACTGGAAACCAAATTCAGGCAACCTTTTAAATGTGAAGAGTCTTAACTGCTCCTTAACTGTCTGGAGCCAGAGTCATTTCATCCCCAATTAGAGTATGTTGTAAGGCTGACGGTGGTGAGGAGGGGATGAAGATGGCTCCAAAGAGTGGTGGATACTCTCAGCATCGCCCTGGTGAAAGACTATCATTCAGAATCAAAACGTTGCTTAAAAATGGCGTTAACCGTGTTTGGTGACCAGTTCTTCTTCCCTATCTTCTTCCCCTCTCTATTACCTTCAGCCTCACAACATACCCTAATTGGAGATGCCATGGTCTCACTGGCTCTAGACAGCTTGGAGCAGTTAGGACTCTTGTGCGGTATTAACTATATGCAGGTTCAGTATCTCCTTGCAATGCTTTTATGTTTGCTTTCCTCGGATCTATGGTGGCCAACTGGACCTGTTAATGATGTATGCTAGGCACTCTGTTGGCACCCGGAGTGCATTTTTAAGCCACCTCACCCTAGATTTTTTCCACAAAGGGTGCCAAAGGCTCGATACCGAGACTCTATCCAATAGTGGAGCTGTAAGCTTGGTTCGGTGGAACGTGCCGAAAATATACTTTTTATTATTTTAGATGAATTAAATGTGTTTTGACACATATTTAATCAAATAAAAGCTATTGGCGCACGCCGGGTTTGAACCCGTGACCTTTGGATTCATAGTCGAGCATCTTACTACTCAACCATGAAGGCCGTCAAAGTAAGGCAATACAAGTAATGGAAAGTCTATCAACTTCCAAAGTAGTTTTTGTATTTGAGCAAGCATTTTAAATGAGTTATCCGTGATTGCGATGACTTCCTGTCACTTAGTCGGTCATGTTTGTTGATAATTAATTAAGTTCTCGGCCGGCAATCTGAAACTAAGCATTCAGGGCACTCGACGTCAAAGATAAAATAGACTCTGTCTCTCAATTAACTATTTAAAAAAAGGTTAACTCAAAGCCAGTTCTGAACTGGAAAACTTATCAATTAATAGATGAACAGCTTTGTAATACTTTTTCCCACTCAAAAACAAATGTATTTGTCGATGACGACCTTGGTGGTTTAACAGCCTCGACTACGAATTCAGTGGTCAGGGTTTGAAACCCAGCGTGGGGAAATAAATTGACGGCCTCCGTGGTGAGACGCTCGACTTCGAATCTAGAGTTGACGGGTTTAAGCCCGGCGGGCGCCGATAATTTTCATTTTATTAAAATGTGCCATAGCACATAAAATTCATATAAAACAATATGTAAGTACATTTGCGGCACGTTTCAGAGTGGTAGATACTCTAAGTATCACCCTGGTGAAAGACCATCATTCAGAATCAATACGTTGCTTGAAATAGCTTAAGCCGTGTTTGGTTACCAGATCTGAATAGCCAGGTACTTTCCAACCTTCATCTTTCCCATTTTTTTCCTCTCGCCACTAGCTTCAGCCTCACAACATACCTCTGTTGAGGGTGCCATAGTCTCACTGGCTCACTAACGGTTGGGAGCAGTTTTAAATCATTGAAAACTACTTGTTTATTCACATATAAATAACATACAATATAATTACAGCATGTTAAGGAGTGGTAGATTCTATCAGTACAGCTTTAGTCAAAGAACACCATTCAAAATAGAAACGTTGTGTGAAATGACATTACCTGTGTACAGTGACTAGATATGAATAGCCCGATACTTCACTACCTTCCTTTTTCTCATCTCCTCCCCCTCCGCAGCCTCACAACCTAACCCAAAAAACTTGTTAGTACCATAGTCCAACTGGCTCCGGACATTCAGGATTCTTGCGCGGTATTCACAATAAAGAAAACTGTTTATTCAATCGGGTTTCCATTGGGAAGAGAATGAATGAATATTTGTTTTTAAATAAAAGACAGCTTATAAAAATTTACGTTTCCTTTTAAAATAGTGGTTACACTTGTTATGTTACTAAACTTAATAGTTGGAGAGTGGACTTCTAAGAAATAATACAGATACATAATCCTAACAATCCTCTTTTGAATATTTTCCCACTTAAACGGCTTCCTCTTCCAACGGCCATAAAATTCCTTTACTAACTCCTCCCACCTTTTCTCTTTGTCCACCCTCCTAACCCCTCTCCCAATTCTAATCTATATTTTAACTTATACAAGCAGTAAGTACCTTTACAATCTTTCCTGATGAAGTGAGCATTGTTAACGAAACTCGTTAAAAATAAATAAAAATATATTTTACACCAAAATATCTTTAAATGTTTAGATTGATATAATATCCACTTTAATCATTAAAATTGAAGTAAAAGTAGCACGATAGTACTCCCTCTCTAAGCATGAGAATTTCCTCAATCAGGGTAATTATCGCAAACTAAACATTATGAGAATGACATTGTAAATTAATTGTATTTATTTTATACTATCGGACCATTGTCCAATTGCAAAAAAAGCATAACACGAAATCGGAAAAAAGAGCAATAGAGAAGAACAGCACATAAATTATATTTGAATGAAGCAATCACAAACATATACATTTAATAGAACATTCAAGTCAAAGCCTGAACAAGGTTTTGGTAGAGTCGTAAAGAAGGACAAAAAAATTTAGACTAGTATCAAAAATGTCAAGACCATGGCTTAAGTTAACAAGTCTCGAAATTCTCGACAAAGGAAAATAATACCCATAAATAGTAGATTGTATTTAAATATTATCTACTGTTAGTAAAAAATTGATTATTTAATAAATAAATAATGGTTGATTCTGTATTAAAGAAAGTGATGTAAACTAAGATATTCGTCTTCAATTAACCAAGTGTGTCATCACAAAGTCAAAATCTTGATTCAGAAGAACTACTCTTCGAAAAATTGTAGAATACTAAATTAATTCCCCAAAAGCTCAGTCGTTTTTAATCCACTACTGGACAAAGGACGCCGTCAATTAAATGAAAATAAATGTATTTGTCCAATTAAATCATTTATCATTCACGCTTGTCATCCACCGAATTAAGAATCCACTTTACGAAACAAGTTTCCGTATTATTCAACAAACCGAATTCCGAAGAAGATGCATCAAGCATGCGTTTCTTAATCGATGCGTGACGTTTAATCGCTTCTAGTTTTAACCCAGATCGATAGAGGGCAATCGTTAAAATGTCTCCTTAATGGATATAGTCACCGGGCCGTTAACGAGGTGATAATTTAAAGGTAAAAGGGACTCAGGCCTAGTTCACCGCTGCTATCTCCGATGGGTGGTAATAATTCAGGTAGCCGTTACTATCTGTCAACTGGGCTGGCTCGTTTAGTGGACTTGTTTATTTTATCTACCTACGTTTTAAGGGCAAATGTGAGAGCACAAGTATTCTTTTACTAAAACCATTTTTAAAGAGCCCTCTTTGATCTTCAAAGAACAGTAGCTGGTTTCTGGGTAAAAGGGTGTGAATAAAAAAAAAATGAGTTTAAGAAGACATTTTTAGTTGAATCAATATTGCAAAATGTAGTACTTAATATGATGATAATTTCACTTTAAATTAAGAATATAAATTTGCAGTATGTATTTTTTGTGCTATATCAGAAAAATGCCTGGCATGCACAAAACATTATAAACCAAGCCACTTATCCAGTTCGGGTTTGGTGGATATCTCTTTATTAAAAATAATCACCAATCACTTTCCAGCCAGTGACAAAGGTAAAATGTAAATTTAGGAATCTACTTATCAAACCTTTGCATTTATCTGAACAAGCTTAGTGTCACATACAAGTTGCATTTATTTCTCTTTTAAAAGGTTTTAAGCTATATTCATTGGACACATTTATTTTATTTTAATTAATGGTTATTTATTACTCCACTATAACAAACGTATTATTAATAATACATCCGCTCCTTTTGCGTCATGGGTTAAAATAGACAGAGATGTTAATGGTTTACAAAACTAGTAGTTCTCTTAATTTATCGAATTTAGATTGAATCATTTAGGTAGTTCTGTGAAATTGTCCTTGTGCCCAAATGGATAAGTGTGTGGCAATTAAAAAAGAAAAAGTTGTTAGCCCACGCTTTGGATACGAAAAGTTTCACACCTTAAATATCAATAATGTTTTACCCCTTTGTAAATCCGCCATGCAAAGATCTAGATTGGAAGATACTTTAAGCTTTGAGTTTTGAGCTTTGGACTTTTGGAGTTGTGAAAAAAACAACTCGATGGGAAATAACCAAAAGTACTCAAGTTTTAACACCCTTCTTTCGATTGTTTTTTTCTCATACGTGGAACAAGCCCACGTTCGAATTTTTTGGTTTCATCAAAACAAAAATTTGATAAATTATTATTAAGCCATTTACAATATGTAAACCTACTATTATTCTTTAGTAAATACGCGACACATAAGAAGTGTTGAAAATATTTTTTGCATATTAGAACAATGACCAAAATGTACCTCGTAACATCGTGAAGAACAAAAAACGTTTTGAATTTTTGTATTGCTGATTACTGAGTTAACTATCCAACAGATCAAAGCCATTAACATATCAGATTTTTTACTGATTAGTTTCAGTGGTGGCTCGTGACTTTTTAGTGTGCTAGAGTTCTAGATTGAAAAAAACTTTATAATTGATGTTTTTAAGGCCGAAAACGGTTTTTTTTCCAAATAACAATTTTTTACATGAAGATTTTTCAAAATCCGTGCAAGGTACCACCAAAAAATAAGAAATGTTGAAAATCTACATAGAAAAAAATAAAATACTTAAGGCTACAACAAAATGCATAACGTCGTATTTTTAGATTTAAGCAATCTAGCACACTAAAAAGTCACGAGCCGCCACTGGTTAGGTTACTAATATCCAGTATTACAGTAGGGAAAGCTGTTGAATTTATTATATAACTATGGATTGATGCGACTTTTCTTAGAAAAACTCCTTACAATAGCTTAGACCCTCTAAAACTAAAAAGATATTTAGGAAATAATTTCAAAATGTGCAATTATGTGTCATTTTGGACTAATTTGCTTATTTGTAAGCGAATTCAAGAGAATTCTATATTTTCGTAAAAAGCAATCACTTTGTGGTTTTACATATTTAAGGAAATTAAAAAATGACTTTGTATAAGGCCACGGATATGTATATATATATTTTTTTTTTAAGACTGAACGGTTTCGTTTAGCCTAAGCATCATCAGGGTAGAAAATTAAACTAAAAGAATTCTGATAAAGCTAACTTCAGTGTCAGTTGACATGATATAATTTTAATTTGTGCTGAAATTTCGATTAAAAAACGACTTATTTTTAGTGAATTTCTTTATTTAAGAAATTAAAAGTTAAAATATTGCTCTATCATAAATACAATTTTCATAATTTACATAAATTCTTCACAGGAAGTTTGAAATAATATTTAACAACATAAATTGAATACTGGAATTAATTAAGGCTCTAAGTACCAAAAAAATTAAAAACTGTTTTTTTTTAAAGAATCGTATTTTATTTCCTTCATAAAATACGATTCTGTAAAAAAAAAAGTTGTTAATTTTTTGGCACTTAGAGCCTTAATTAATTCCAGTATTCAATTATTAAAACAATTTAAATAAATAATATTCAACGTAATATGAAACAGAAGAATACATAAAAAACAGGTTGCTATTGATTCTTGAACTCGGACACTCTACTTTATTCGAAAGTAACGTCTCTGACAATTTATCTACCGAAAAATAAAAAAAAACCGTAATTTCCTAATGCATCTCATAAATCATGGACGGCCTCAGTGGTCGAGTGGTAAAACACTCGACTACGAATCCAGAGGTCGCGAGTTCAAGCCCGGCGTGCGCAAATAAAATTTATTTGATTAATATATGTCATAACACATTTAATGAATATAAAATAACAAACAGTATTTTTGCGCCACGTTCCAGAGTGGTAGACACTCTCAGTATCGCCCTGGTGAAAGACAACCATTCAGAATCGAAATGTTGCTTGAAATGGCTTTAGTCGTATTTGGTGACCAGATCTGAATAGCGAGGTACGTCACAACCTTCCTCTTACCCACCTCCTTTCCCTCCCCACTAGCTTCAGCCTCACAACCTTCCCCACTGGATCTAGACCGTTGAGAACAGTTGGGACTCTTCTTCGGTATTAACTGTATTTTTTTATATGTTTTTTTAAAGTATTATTACCATTGTTTCAATAATTAATATCTTATAAGTTAATTTGAGTTTAAAATGTCAGAAATAGGAAATGATTATAACACTGCGAAGTTTTTAAGCTGTTCTGTGACCGGTTTTAAACACTAGTATCTACTTTATAATATATGTATGTAAACGGAGTGCTTATCCAAAAACACATTAACTAGCTCATGTTAAATACAACAACATTCGAAAGTATAAAAAACTCATTATGAGTCCGTTCATAATAATCCCTTAATTTTAAATTCAAAATCCTTTGTCCCTATTGTTTGAAATTAATAAAGCCTCATTTACATTCCGTCGATTGGATGTCCTCCCAGGTGAGGCGGTTTGGGCCGCGGATTGAGAACCTCCATTAGTTTGGTTTCTAATGGTCGCATTTAACGTTTTATAGCTTCCTGATTGCTTCACTTTTCAGCCGAGTCGTTAACAATTTTGTTTCCTTCACCATAGCTGATGTATGGGGGGCCTGTTTTTACTTTTAACGTATTTTTATTCGTTCCCATATTTTATGGTATTGAGAGGATTATTGGGAGATAGTTAAACAATGTTGAAACCAACTCAATCGAGTGTGAAAATGTAAATGCCTTTTATTATGCGTCTTCGGTTGCAATTAGCTAGTTGTGACTTAACGATTCTAAAAATGTTTGTAGTGAAAAATCATTTTTTTAAAATGATCTGTCAATGTTACTGCATTAAAAAAATATTATTTCAGTCTTTTCCGAAGGCAGTGTCAGCTTAAAATAAAATAAAAAAGCCGTAACGCCTAGTATTAATTACATTAAACATAATAATTATCTAACTAACCATTACGCCGTTTACCCGCAAGGGTAGGCAGAGAAGGCGAACTTTCATACAACTCTTTATTGGCACACACTCCTTGCTTCATTCACATTCATAAATACTCTTAATTAATTTTGACTCTTTTTTTCATGACCGACTTGAGTAATTGATTAACTTTATCGTACAGCATTCAGTCTATTTGCATCCTTCCTCTGCCAGTTCCATGCCTCACTGCCATACATCAGAGTTGGTACAAGCACTCCATGGTTAACTGTTAGCTTCTCTTCTTTTAACATTTCTGTTTTATTTGCGCCAACAGCGTTCAGTTCTTCATTAATGGATTTTTTCTTAACATAATAATAAAACATAAAAATTAACATTCTTTAGTATTCGCCTTCGTGAACACAAAAAACACTTTTTAAAGATTTCTTTATGAAATCATCGCTTTAATGAAACAAATGGTTCGTTTTAAAAACAAACTTATTTTTAAATATTGACCTGTTTCCGAAGTATCCTTCCCTTTTAAAAACAAAATTTCTAGCGTCAAAAAAACACAAAATGTTGCCAGTTATTTAAAAAAACTGAATACATATATGGCGAGACACAATGTAACTGCTTTCTACGTGTACGAAATTAACAACATTAATAATATGTATATTTATTACATACCTATTGACGTGTAATTAATCACACTAAATAAATACATACAAGAGAAGAGCAATATCCCAAAACCAATATCTATAAGAAAGCTCCACATTTGGCATTATTCACATAAAGATATAACCCCCCTATAAAGTGTTTAGTCTTACTCGTTATATCGTGTCTCTCTGGAACAAATACATTGTATAATTTACAATAGAACAAGTAATAGACGAGCTATCGTAACCTTTACATATTCGAGTCACAACTCCTCTAATTAGTGTAGAACAGAAACCTTCCCATAACCAACATTATTAGCGTATGTTTACATAATTTTGTTATCAAACACATTTCTACCTGCAGGTATTACACGTAGGGTATACGCAAGGACAAACGTATAAAGTGAAACTCTCTTATAAGGTTTTCCAAGAAACCAAAAAAACCTTATATCTTGGAAAATCTTATACTAGTATGTGGTATAAAATGGACCATCTTTTCCAATTTCAGCTTAGGGGACCGAAAATATTTAAATTTTGAAAACTATTTGAGCCGGAACCTTGTAATGACGGGCTCTGTGGTTAAGTGGT
Source organism: Drusus annulatus (assembly GCA_022651775.1). Lineage (NCBI taxonomy): Eukaryota > Metazoa > Arthropoda > Insecta > Trichoptera > Limnephilidae > Drusus > Drusus annulatus. Next base: position 1,510,509 of record JAGWCC010000011.1, read on the forward strand.
AAGAAAATCGACTACTAATCGAGAGGTCGCGAGTTGAATACATTTCATTTAATCAATGCGCGTCATAACACATTTAATTTATACAAAATAATGTATGCTATATTTTCGACACGTTCCAGAGTGGTAGATACACTCAGTATCGACCTGGTGAAAAACTACCATCCAGAATCGAAACGTCGCTTGAAATGGCTTTGGCCGTGTTTGGTGACCAGATCTGAATAATAGTCATTAACATTTCAACATTCCTCTTCGCCGTGTCCTTCTCCTGCTCACTACCTTAAGTCTCACAACATATATATGGATAGCTCTTTGGCTCTAAACGGTTAAGAGCAGTTGAGACTTTTGCGTGGTATTCACTGTAGAAAAAGGGGTTTCACTGTAATTTAGAAAAGATTGTCCGAACCTCTCTCTCTCATATCCTCAAATTCGATATAGAAGCCAGGCTTGTGCTGCCTGCTTCTCTAATTATACTTTCTTTACTCATGTTGCTTGGATAAATAACCTTATGAAAAATTTGTTTTCTAGAGTATAGTACCAAACAATATTTAACCACACTAAGCTGGAGTAGTCCGACCGTAGGTAATGTCAGTAGAAGATTTTCACCATAATCTGTTGCTTATTGAACGATGAATCACCTTTAGATATAAAAATTTTAACCAAATCCTGTACAGTACCACAAACTCAGAGAGGCCATTATTAAATTTAACGTCATGCCCGTAAGTCGAACAATAAAAAAATAAAAAAATATATATTAAAAAAACATCAGCTACAATTTTTCCAAAATAAACAAAGTGATTATATTTATCTGATGTGACCTGCCAGATAAGTATGTTTCTGTATATTATCTCTGTACGTAAACTAACTAACCATCACGTCGTTTCCTAGCACGGGTAGGCAGAGAGGACGGACCGCCATACAATCTGTCTTAGCACACACTCCTTGCTTCATTCACATTCATACATACTATTCTATTATTCTGACTCTTCACATGACCCGACTCAATCACTTGATTCACTTGATCGTGCCATGTTTTCCTCAGGCGTCCCAGACATCTTCTTCGATTCACTTTCGAGTAATATATTCTTTTCACACTCATTTCTACGTTTATTTGCTCTACATGCCCAAACCATCTAAGCGTCCCTTTCTCGATCCTATTCATTATTCATTTCATTTTTTTCAGATACCCACATTTTTAACACGGTCATACATGATTTTACCGCACATAATTCTCAGGGAACTCATTTCTACAGCATTCAGTATACTTTTATCCTTCCTCAGCTAGTTCGGATGAAAGTACTCTCTGTATATAATTTAAATAAATATTAATTCAAACTAGGAATTAAGATTTGTACAGCGCCCTTGAGGTGATTTCTCACACGCTATACGTATTATCCAAATATTTTTGTATTATTATGCATATTTTTAACCACTACAAGATTTATGCAACGAAAAGTATTTATTCAAATCATTTGGCAATACATCTCAGTGGCGTAGCGCCAGAGTAGCCTTGCCAACCTCTCCGGGGTCCAGGTACCGAAGGGGCCCGTGCCAAGAAAAAAAAATAGGTAAAAGAAACAATATTAAGTCAAATAACGTTGATATTCTGATTTGGTAACATCGCATATAACCAACTCGTATTTAAATCTTTCAAATATGTATTTGTGTTAACGTATTTCTTTGTTTGGTGAGTGGTAGGTAAAGAACGTTAGCTTGAATATTTGGGGAGCAGCTTATGCTGTAAAGTTCCGGCTTGGCAGCCTCCGCGATCGAGTGGTTAAGACGCCAGAGGTTACGGGATCAAATCCCGACATGCGCAAATAAATTTGATTAAATTAAAATGTGTTATATCACATTTAATTCATAAAAAATAGCATATTTGCGACACGTTCCAGAGTGGTAGATACTCTATTATTTTTGTATGAATTTAAATGTGTTGCACAAATTATTTAAATAAAAGTTATTGGCGCTCGCCGGCTTTGAACCCGCGACCTTTGGATTCGAAGTCGAGCGTGTTACCACTCGACCATGGAGGCCGTCAAAACGGCCGATTTAGCTCACTGTCAAAAGTGTCGTTTAAGCCTGTTTGCCTCTCCAGCGACGATATGCATACAATTAATTATTTTCGCTATTCTCACCTGTCCAACGTTATACCTGTTCAGTCCAACATCGTTACCTAGCGCCAATCCAATTAGCCAATCTCAAGCATTCTCCTTGGGCCCAGAACCGACACTTCCCAGTATCCACAGAGCTGGGACATTGTCAAATACTCATTTGACGTGGGCCGTTTGTGGTGCAAAGTTGTGCTTCAGGAAACTGCTGGTCGGCTACGCCACACGGCTTCAGCTGGACCAGAAGTGCCAACAACTTACAACAAAGGACAATAAACAGCACGTGTTAAGTAGGTACTCGTACTTCCGACACGCCTAATGACCAACTAATGGCATGTAAGTAACTTAGTTACGGGTAACACAAAATACTTCTAGTTTTGAGATTTTACTTTGATACTGGAACTATACTTTAGTGAGTTATTTCGGGCGATTGTGAGTTACTTCGTGAGTGCTTTTCTGTCAACAAGTTACTTTAATGAAACTTTTAACTAGGTGTGTACATGCATAGAAGATCACAGCTGTACCTAATAATTTCAGTGTGGTTGTAACAATCAAAACATTGAAGGCATAGAAGATTTGACGGCCTGCGTAGTCGAGTGAAAAAGACGCTCAACTACGAAGGGTTGCAACCCGGCGTGCGCAAGTACATTTTATTTAATTAATATGTGTCATAAAAAATTTAATTAATTTCCAATAATATATAGTATATTTGCGGCACGTCCCAGAGTGGTAGATACTCTAAGTATCGCCTTGATGAAAGACCACCATTCAGAATTGAAACGTTGCTTGAAATGGCTTTGGCCGTGTTTGGTGACCATATCTGAATAGCCAGGTACTTCCCAACCTCCCCCATATCATCCTCATTCACACTATCTTTAACCTCACAACATACCCCAATTAGGGATGCTATAGTCCCGCTGGCTCTAGATGGTTAGGAACAATTGGGACTCTTGTGTGGTATTCACCATAAAAATAAAAATAAAAGAATAGGTAAATGGAAAATCTTTTCTCCGTCTCGAATTTTCATAGCCTGGATACAATCTAACTAACTAAACATCACGCCGTTTCCCCGCAGGGGTATGAAGAGAGGACGGACTTCCAAACAAATGTCTTGGCACACACTTCATTCTCATTCGTAGATCGTCTCATACATACTCTTCTGTTATTTTAACTGTTCACTCAAGTATTTGATTCACTTGATCGTACCATTAAGTTAGATCAGAGATAAAAAAATGTTAACTCAAGCCATGGTCTTCATCACATCTTACGCGAAATTGCATGGAGATTAGGGCGAGAAAGAGGCGATTATTTATATAAAAAATATATTAATTGTATTATTGACTTACCTTCTTTGTCGCAACTCATCCGGTTCAACATTCCGCCGCCCAGTGAATTGCTGTTCTTCAATCATCATTAAATCACTCTACTAATTATGAGTTTCATTCTCCACTGTCCATAATGTCGAGAGTTGTTGGTTGAAGCTATGGTTTTGAAATTTTTGGTAGCAGTCTAAATGTTTTTTGTCATTCTTTACGACTCTACCAAAACTTTGACTAGACCATGGCTTGAATGTTCTCTCTTATTTTTATTTTGTCCCATTTTTGTCATCGCTTCATTTATTATTATGTATGTGCTATTCCTTCTCTGTTGCTCTTTTTTCATTTCGTGTTTTATATGTTTTTTTTTGTAATTGGACTTTAGTCCGTTAATTAATAAATAAATAAGAATATGTGCTTGCAAGAGTCGTATAATTTAAGAAAATTTCGTCTTATTGAAAAACAAATGGAAACAATGCGGATATATTTTACTCTGCGTACAAGTGAATGAAAAAGATAAATACATTTATTTATCAACTTTCGAACTGTGAGCTGTGGTCTGTTTTTATTTGGTTAAAATTTCCGTAAATTTTATTACATAGTCTTAGGTAATTTGTTTTCGGTAATACTTGATATGTAATATTTCAGTAATCTTTATTGAAGGCATCGCACAAAAATCACCGCATCAGTTTAATTGTGAGAAATTTAGCTTTAAGTAAACAAGACAAGACACAATTTTCTCTCGAAAATTTCGCAATACGTTTTTTTTATTTTTTCGTTGCCAAAGTTTGGGTGCTAATTTCCATTCCAAATTATCGTAGAATAACTAGGCGCGAAGGGTGGGTAACGGAGGAGAGGGGTAAACTGGAGCAGGGTATAGCAAACAAAGCCATGGAACAGTGTAAAATCGGCCAATTAGACGCTTTCCCGCCACTTGTGAATTTATAATTGGCGCGTCCGAGGCGGGCGATCTCGTCACTTCCGGTGCCGGCCGGGCCACCGGAAGCGGATGCGGATATGAAGCTGCACTGGATTGCAGGGGGCGTCTTCCAGGGGATTATTTCGGGAATTTTTCAGACATGCATAATTATGTTATTGGCATACTTGCGTAGATTGAGCGTACTAAGTGCTGTGCTAGGCAGGGTAAAATATGTTATTATTTTTAATTATGAAACTGTTAATTCGCGGTAAAATCCGATTGTTTTAGTAGTACAATTTTTTTTATTCATTCCATTGTTTTTTTTTCTCTGTGAATTTGTTTCAAATTGTAGCAGTCTGAAGACGCCCGTGTCAATGTGAAACTGGTCCGGTAGTATATAAGTTAAAATATTATTATTAAGTCAAAAAGAAAATGAAATAATTCGATACTTTGTAAACTTTAATGTACAAGTAACTGGTATAATTTTTTTTTTAAACAAATGAAATCTTCATTAATTAAGGGTGAATATAATATTTGCTTACTCTTGAAATTGGAAAGTTTAAGCTGGGTTCCATGAACATTAACTCGGCTAATATTTTCAGTGAACAATTGCAAGTTGCTTGTAATTAATAAGTGAGAATTATTTGTTATTGAAATGAATATTATCTTAAGAATGTGCAATTACTTACAATCCCTTGACAATGATAACAACCCCTGATCATATCTCAATTTCTTTCACTAAATGTACCCGTTATTTGTATTTCCAATGTTAAGTCATTAGTACAATTATTTTCACCGTATATCCGTTTCCGTGTGGCCAATCCATACAAGACATTTTAACGGCCTCCGTGGTCGAGTGGTAAGTCGCTCAAGTACGAATCTAGAGGTCACGAGTTCAAACTATTTAAACTAATTTATTGAATATGTGTCATTACACATTTTATTTATAGAAAATAATATACGAGTATAGTACATTTGCGGCAAATTCCAGAGTGGCAGATACTCGAAGTGTCGCCCCGGTGAAAGACCACCATTCAGAATCGAAAAGTTCCTAGAAATGGCTTTAGCCGTGTTTGGTGACAAGGTCGGAATAGCCAGGTACCTTCTTACCTTCCTCTTCCCCATCTCCTTCTCCTCCCTATTACCTTAAGCCTCATTTCATAGCAAAAATTAATACACCCTGACTTATTTGCTTTGTATTTCCCTATAATTTTATTTGCCCGAAATGTAATGTGGTGTTAAACCAGTACAGTGGTTTATACTACATTTGAAAATATCATTGGAAGGTATTTAAAAAATACATGTTTTTTAAATATTTATTTTATAAACCAGGAAAATGTAGTACGAGTATCTAAATTTCACATATTTTTCAAAAGAACTAGGTTTTAATCATTATCGTCGAATGGGAAACGTAAAGAGATAACTCCAATGAAAGTTAGCCTACAGAATAAATAAAACGTAGGGACACCTATTACGTAATAGTACCCTCAACGCGTCTTACGTCCGGCTCTCCCAGACCTGACCACGTTAATTCTTAGCCACTCTTATTATTCTACTACTCTCATAATTAAGACCTGGTTTTTAAATCTTCTTTTTCAAAAGAATACAAATGAGGGGCTTAGAAGCAAAGGCAGCAATCTCTAAAAACGGTTCTGTAACATTGTCAACTTTTGAATGATTATTATAAAGAAATGGAGGATAAAGTGTACAAAAATGTTAGTGCACGTTAAACTAGAAATAATTTGAAACAATTATCTTTAAATTTATCAATATATTCACAAAAGAAAAGTGCATTAAACGTTAAAACTTTCTAAGAAATGAAGGAGATTGCTGCCTTTGCTTCTAAGCCCCTCAAATAACTACACGAATAAAGCATTACGACGTGCAAGTAATATTACCTACCTACAAAACTTTTTTTAATAAAACTATAAAAAATTGTTTTTTTGTGTTTTCTTACTAGTTACTTGTACATTGAAGTTTACAAGGTGCTTAATTATAATTAATATTCTTTTTACCTAAGAATAATAACTTATATACTACTCGATATTACGAATGTATGTTGTATGGTTCTTAATGGCTATTTCAAATCTATTGATTGGCATAACTTTGATGGTTTTCCAGATTTTGCTATTTTATGTATTGGATTTATTCTTTTTTGGAAGTCTAATTTCTTTACATGTCTTTTTTATTATTTTTGTGAATGAAGAACAATATATCGCTGTTAGTAACATGTACATACGTTGAATAATTATGTTTGAGGATAGTTGCGAATAATTTAAGAAGAGTATGAAATAACAATAGAATGAAATTATCACCTTGAAGTAACAATTATGGAGAGAGAGCTAATTAACTTTACCCAACCTATACAGATTTGGAATAAATCACTTTATCCGGGTTATTACGTCGTACACCATGAGAAAGAAAGAGACAACAAAATCTTCCAAATTATCGCACCGCTTTAAAGTATTATTAGAATGTTCTTCTTTTCCCGCGTCTCCGTCGACTCCACCCACACGTTTCGAAGTTTCGATACGCGAAAAAAATTGACATAACTCAACGGTTTATTAGGTTACATGCTATATTTTTGTTAAAAACAATACTTTGAAAAGTAGTTTTACGAATAAACATAAACATTATGTCGACATGTTCTATGAATGGATGTATAAATACCCTAACCCTTGTCCTAGCCACGCCCAGGTCTAGCCGAGTCCGGCAAACCTCATAAAAACTGACTACAGCGACGCTCTCTCTTGTATATTATTGCACTGAGATTATCACATATAAGCTACAGAATTGCCTAATGTACAGAGGACTAAAAAATATGAAAAGATTTCTGAAAGTGTGAAAAACGAAGGAAGAATGAGTGTATTTACAAAAAAAAATGTTATGCTGACTGCAAAAAAAATATTATTATAAATATTGATAAATTATATGTTCACATTATTGTAAATTTCAATAACATATAACATCAACTAGCTCAATAAATAATTATAACGAAAATCGCGATAAAATCCTTAAATAAGCTCTGTTCTCCTATCGTAAAAATATTTTATTAACGATTTTTGTGATATAATTTATAGTTTCTTATTTTGAAACTGCGATTCGTGTGGGAACTCCATTATAATGAATTTTATGGTACCAATTTTTTAACTTTATTCCACTATTTTTTTTATTTAAGACTTGACCGGTTCCTTATGACAGGCATTTTCAGACTGGTGATGACTTCAGACCAGTTTGAAGATGCCTGTCATAAGGTAAAACCGATCAGGTATTAAATAAAAAAATATTTGAATTAAGTTACGAATTTGGTATTATTAAAATCATTCATTTATAGTCGTCAAATATCTATGAATTAAAATAAAAGTGCACAAAAATAACGTTTTTTCTTTTAAATATAGACCAAATTTGTGAAACTCTTTTTGTAATCATCTTTGATATTATATTCCTACCAATAGTAAAATAAATCATCTCTGTATTTAGATATTTTTCTGCCATTTTTATGACTAAATCTGAAACTATAGTCACACAACCTGGACTGCAGCCTCCCAGGATCCAGAGAAACTAAGGTTCGATCAACCAGGGGGACATAAAACAGCGATAAATTAGTTTACGGTCACATCCTACCGCTACAGGTCAGACAGCGCTGTTAGGTGCACACTCCCCTCCGACCAACCCACCCACCTCTGGCCATTCTGCGCCAAATTCTGATGAATAACTTAACAGCGAAAGGAACTAACTAGAAACTCTTACCTTAAGCTGGACATTTATATATCCACTCATAACTAGTCATTTAATCATCGTATTTCTGTTGGAAAGAAATATATTTGTGATTATTGCTTCCCTAACGATTTGTGTATAACCTAAAGAATATACCATACTTTTTCAAAAAATAATTCAAGTAAAAATAAATTTACTTGACATTTGAAGACCCCACGGCAAGAACCTAGTAACCAACGTTATTTTCAAAAATGAATTAGTATTCTCTAAACTAATTCTGGTACACTTTATCCAATGAACGCACTTTCAGATAATGAAAATGGCACGAACATGGAAAATCAAAGAGTTGAACATGTTAACTGAAAATTTTGTAATAGCTGAAATATTTTTTAATGGCAAGAACACGTTATCTCCAATAATAAAATCGTATTGCAGAAAATGCTAAATTGTATATTAAACTTAGTATGTTAGCTATAAGATTCATGAAAAATAGTTAGTGGATCTGTGATGGTACACTTTTTTTTTTAAGAAAACGCATAAGACTGAATATCTCAGAATGCCTCGACAGTTAATTGACAGGTTCTTGCTGCGGGGTATTTTTTTTAGCTTCGACATGTTGGATTTAAAACTCTGCTAGGGTATAAAACAACAAGGTAATCGTTGATACTAACAAAAGTCAGATGTATATTTTTCAAATCAATTGTACCTATTTTTCGGAAAAATGTTTATTTTTTATTTAATTATAAATAATAATATGAATAGAAGAGATCGTTTAATGCCGCATTCTAATGAGGTATTGGTGGCTTAGTTAGCAAAGTGTTACTCCCGAATAGAGTAGAGGTCCGAGTTTGATACTCAGTCATGACCATTGTTCTTTTTAGTTTCTGACTTTAGATTATTAATATTATTTAAATCTTTATTTTTTAGTTTATATCAGCAACATCTATTTTTTTATAGTAAAATAGATTTTTTATGTCCCTACTTATAAATTACTTTCGTAAATAAAAAATTCTTCAATTGGAATCTTCAGAAACACACAATTCCAATAAAAACTGAATAAAGAACCTCTCGAACATTTCTTAGAATTGTGCATGTTCCCTTCATTTTTGTGGCGGGTAATTTGTGTGTATGATATTACTTAGCAGTAAAGTTGAATCCTCAATTTGATTTTACTGAAGTCCAACTATCATCAACGCATAAAAGACACGATATAAAATAATAACGCAAATGGTTGGCAATCGTCGCAAATGGACGTAGCGATTACGGGTGCAATCTGCAGGGAAATATTTATGGAAGTAAACCAAATAATACATAATTTTCTTCTTGAGGAGTAAAACCATTTCCTGCGGATATCTCTTATATGGTGGACAATCTGATTGTATTATTAAACATCATTTTAATCGTTTTCTTGATGTGACTTGAAGTTTTCTTTTTTTTTTTCTTTTTTATATGAATACCGCACAAGAGTCTCAACTGCTCCCAACCTACTAGAGCCAGTGAGACTATGGCATCCCCACAAAGGGTATGTTGTGAGGCTGAAAGTAGTGAGGAGGGGAAGGAGATAGGGAAGAGGAAGGTTGGGAAGTACCTGGCAATTCAGATCTGGTCACCAAACACGGCTAAAGCCATTTCAAGCAACGTTTCGATTCTGAATGGTGGTCTTTCACCAGGGTGGTACTTAGAGTATCTACCACTCTGGAACGTGCCGCAAATATACTTTTTTCAAATGAATTAAATGTGTTATGACTCATATTAATTATATAAAAGTTAATAAAATAAAAGAACCCGCGACCCTTGAATTCGTAGTCGAGCGTCTTACCACTTGACCATGGAGGCCGTCAATGTGATGAAGTCTTGATGTGACTTGACGTTTTCTTTATGTGACTTGATGTTTTCTTGATGTGACTTGATGTTTTCTTGATGGGACTTGATGTTTTCTTGATGTGACTTGACGTTTTCTTGATGTGACTTGACGTTTTCTTGATGTGACTTGACGTTTTTTTTATGTGACTTGACGTTTCCTTGATGTGACTTGACGTTTTCTTTATGTGACTTGACGTTTTCTTTATGTGACTTTACGTTCATATGTTTACTCACGGTTAAAATAAATTAATCAAACAATTTTATAAAATGTGCAGAACCTAGCAATTCTGATCTGGTCATTCAACCCAGGTAGTGCTTATTTATCAATACCATAGAGGCCCTTTATGCATTTTTAACTGACTTTAAAAAATGATAAGATTTCTTCTAAGCAAGAAGATAACTTTGCATAATTTTTAATTTTTATATAATTTAATTGAATTAAATTTAATATTATTATTATTGAGTTCTGCTATTTTCAGTATTTATTTTTTAGTGACAGCTGTTTCGGCGTTTAAGGCCATTGTCAAACTGTCAGTTTGACAGTGGCCTTAAACGCCGAAACAGCTGTCACTAAAAAACAAACTGAAAATAGCAGAACTCAATAATAATAATATTAAATTTAATTCAATTAAATTATATGAAAATTAAAATGGAGTTCTACAAATGGAACACAAAAACTATAAAATAAAAATAAAAAAATAAAAATAAATAAATAAAAAAAAACTTTTTGCATAACGTGGAAATTCTGACCAAGACACATAGCCCAGCTAAAGACAAATCAATGAATTTTCAGATAGGTTCCAAAATCGATAGGCGAATTGAATCATTTCAATGGCCGGTTAGTAGTAGACGTCGTGGATTCAATTACTTTGCTTGCTAAGTCCTCCATTAATGCACAAGTAACATCTTCCGCTTATTATGATATGAGTAAGAGTATTTAAAAAATTGACAAGTTATTCGTAACCCCGAAATGTCTGTCTTTCTTTAATAGTTAATAATGCAACGCATTTATTTACTATTAAAATTAAAACAGTTTGTTTTATATTTACTGAATACATTTCAATGCGTGCGCCAATAACTATTATTTAATTAATATGTGTCATAACACATTTAATGCATATAAAAATAATAACAAGTATATTTGCGGCACGTTCCAGAGTGGTAGATACTCTAAGTGTCGCCCTGGTGAAAGACCACCATTCAGAATCGAAACGTTGCTTGAAATGGCTTAAGCCGTGTTTGGTGACCAGATCTGAATAGCCAGGTACTTCCCAACCTTCCTCTTCCCGATCTCCTTCCCCTCTCCACTACCTTCAGCCTAACAACATACCCAATTTGGGGATGCCATAGTCTCACTGGCTCTAGACGGTTGGGAGCAGTTGAGTTTCTTGTGCGGTATTCATGTAAAAAAAAAAATAATAATAATGGAAAGGCAATTTTTTATGTTTTCGAAAAACTCACCTGTTGTTTTTTGTAAATAAGATATGTTACCTATGTTTGCCGCGCTTTTTAGAGTAGTAGATACTCTCAGTATCACACTGGTGAAAGACCACCTTTCAGAATCAACAAGTTCCCAACCTTATCCGTCCTCATCTCCTTCCTCTCCCCACTACCTTCAGCCTCACAATATACCCCTATTGGGGATGCCATAATCTCACTGGCTCTAGACGGTTGGGAGCAGTTGAGACTCTTGTACGGTATTAACGTAAAACAACGTTAAACAAGTGGCTTAAAATGATTTTAGCTTTAAAGTGACCAGATCTAAATAGCCCGGTACATTATAACCTTTCTCTTTCTCTCCTCACTTCTTCCAGTCTCACAACATGCCTCGATTGGAACCTCCATAGTCCCACTGGCTTCGGGCATTTGTGATTCTATTGCGAAATTCGCATTTTCAAAAAATAATCTTCGTTGGAAATCATGCTCGTAACAGGACTTAGGACCTTGAGTCGGTGTGCAAACAATCACGCCATGATCCGGCAGAAATAATGTTCCACAAAGATTTAATTGTTCCATATACTGTTAAAAATGATATTGCGTAAGTAAAGCTATTAAAAATACGTCACTAACGAAAAGCTCCTTTTTAATGTTTATATCATTTAATTGGCGGAGTTATTACGATGAATAATATCACGTTATTAACAACGCCCGGTCATGCGATGCATTACGTAAGCGTGTATTTTTATTCTGCAATAAAACAGTACGGTCAAGAGTCAACAGCGTAATAAAAATTTACAATCTTTGGCGAGCTGCACCCGGGTTAGCCGTAAAGTTTCCTTTACGATACGTTCGAGCTGTGATGGTGTAAATTTCGGAAAATAAAATCTGGCGATCGCGAACCGCCCGGACTTCGTGCTACCCTGGCGCACGGCTTGCTTTGCGAATCCTTTATGAAGTAACATGATGAGATTGTGTGACCAATGCCTTTATATTTTCCTACCCGGCTTTGTGTGCGATATGAATTCTGATGTTAATTCGTAATTTCCCTATCACTGTAAGAATGGAAAAAAAAAATTAAAAGAAATAAGGATGGAAAGGAAAATAACGACAACTTCGCTTTTGTTCCAGGTGACAGTGAGTACAAGTAGAATAATATTAAATATGTTGATTTTTGTTACACAATGCTAGATGATACAACAGACACTGACCGTAAAACTCTCTTGATATATTAATTATTCCACATAAGATACATTGACAGTAGGTAAAGTTGCAAAGCACTAAATCCTAAGATTAATGACAGTGGAAACGATACAAATATACATACATATTACATTGTAACAATTCTACAATTATTGGTAATGACTTACCTAAAGAAAAAAAAAAAAAAAAATGCCTATTTTAAAGTAGTATATAATAATAGTGGAGTCATAAGATTTATTATAGAATTATATATTTATATAATATCGTGTTATTATGTAAGGGAAATGTTTTTTTTGTTGTAACTCTTCTATAATCAACAATCTTTTTAATTATATTTTACAAAGGTCCATATTTATTGCATTTTAATTTCAATCACATACATCATAACTAATAATAATAGAAAAACAGAGGAAAAGACTTTAATATATTTTTTAACAATGAAATAATTAAGCAGTTTCAAGAAATGAAAAAAAGGTTATTCAATTATGTCGTTAGTTGATACCTACATGTCCAATATTAAAAAGAGTTAAAAAATATAGAAATTTATAAAATATATTTAGGAAAAAAAAAACATAAGTAATAAGCAAAGAAACAGTGAAAAGGAGAATACATATTTAGATGAACCAGCAAACATAGTTTTTAGAGATGAATACGTGTTAAAGCAGGCGCCCTTGTGGTGATATTTTTTAAAAATGGCGCTATATAAATAAATTAAGTATTAATACTAAGTTGTATGTTCTAATACCGAATTACTACTAGGTGGTACTGTGAATAGTTATAATTTAATAGTAGCATGTCATTACTTTAGTATATCAAATACATATAAAATAATATTCTGTATGTTTGCGACATGTTTTAGTTATTTATGTATTATATTGTTTACGCCCGAGAGGGCTTTTACATTAAGGGTTTACAATTTAAAAAATTATAATTATATGCACAAAAAAAATAAGGAATAGTTGTAGAGTAGTAAAAAACTGTGTTTAAAAATATACAAATAATATTGATTAAAGATGTATGATGTTATAGCCTTCTCGTATCTACATTCCGTGCAGTTAAATACGTCAGCCACCTCTGCGTATGTATTACCAACTACATGCAATCTAGGTACAAGCGAGTATCTGAAAGACTCAGTCCTGATGTTATTGTTACAACTAAATAAAATTTTGGATCGAGTAGTTCTCATTGATATATGAAAGGAAATACGGTTCAATAACTCAGGGCTGTCTATAATACAATTGACAATTTTATAAATAACAGTCAAGTCAAAAATAATTATTTGATCTGAATGTGTTAATAAATGTAACTCTTTCATGAAGTAGTTATACTTAATATTTTCAATGAGAAGATTATTTTCTTAGTAATGTAAATACTCACTTACTGTAAATATCGCCCTGTTGAAACACCACCATATACCTAGTACTAGCCATATTTAGTGACCGAATCCGAATAGACATATACTTCTCAACCCTCTTCTTTCGCATTTATTTCTCCTCCTCATTATTTCAGCCTTAAAATATATTTACAGAATGGTCCCACTGGCTCTAAGCGCTTAGAACTCTTGCGCGGTATTCTCATAAGCGAAGCGCGTTCTACATACAAACATAGACACAAAATACAAGACACGTCATATTCATACAAATCGAACGATAAATGTGGCACAGTCTTGATTTGACTTTCAAACCTTAAAACGCTTATGAAAAGAATAGCAATACTAAACAGAATGTGTGTGTACGGATGAGATAGCTATATGAACGTCCCGCGTTACTGTTAAAATCTCTCTTCCCCGATGGACTTACTGAGCGACTAGCCAAGTAGAGTACGACGTACGGAAATGGTTGTCTTCCACACACCTATGTACGAGTATATCAGCATTCCCCATCTCACATTATTTCGGTTGAAGAGTTTCAGTTTCCCGTGACAGTTTGTCTGTCGAACGAATGTTTGTGTGAAACTAAACGCAGTAAATCTCAGGAATGTCTCGCGGACTCGGTTTAGTGCATTCACGCGCGTTGTCTCAGTAACGTATCAACATTATTTAATTCATCTAAGCATACGAACCGTTCTATTTGAAAGAACTGGTGAAATATTATGTAAAATGGTATTTCGCTCTTCCCATTCTTCTTCTTGTCCTTTACCTTCCTTATCTAATGTAAGGTTTAAGTGTTTTACCCATCATTTAGTTGTAATGTTTACGTCCTCGTTGTCCCATTGAGATGGATCACATTACGCCGTACAAAATTTATATGATACCGTTTATAAATGCTATTTATAATTGTTTTGTGAATCAGCTTTTGTTATGTAAACATGTTCATTGTTATTAAAACAAACACCGACCTGTGTAACGAGTATAATTCCTAGGTGTCTCAATTATACCCACACAAAGGGCTAACTCGGGCATTGAATTTCAAACTACATCAAGATACTAGGTATGACAATAACCCCATAATGACGTCATCACCCTGTCATTGTATAATGTATAATATCTACCAGGGGGTGATAAGTGTCGAGAGGCTGTAGAACTGTTAAGGCTGTATTCCAGTAGCAGTGGATCTGGGTTGGGAGTGCCGGGAGCACAGAAGGACGCGAAGGTGTTCTCGTGATCCAATGCACTGCCATTGACCGCCCGTGATCCGACTAAACGCTGACCAATCGAGTTAATTGAAGTAATCACTTGGCATTATCTCACGGCGTACAGTTCACTGTATAATTCAGTGGTAAACAGAGCGGATAGAGGTGAAGCGTTCGCCATTGTAAAGCAACCTCAGCTGTTGATTGTTATTAGAAGGTTTAGTAATGCTAATAATTTTGGACAAGTGTCACAATTATGTACAGTAAATAAAATCTCGCATCTTTACCATTTTAAACTACTGCAATTAGAATAAATAACATCACTGTAGTATCCGAGAAAATTTCAGTGCAAGTAGGCTCACTAATAAGTATGGTTTAAGTAATGCAATTTTTATAATACTCATTTAATGAAAATGAAATATTAACTTTGTATAAAACTTGAGATTTAATTTTAAAAAATATGACCGAACGGTTTCGATTAGCCTAAACATTATCAAGGTAGAAAATAAGATTTTAAAAAATATACATTGTATGGAGTTGTATTTACTCATACATTAGAAGGAGAACACAAAATAAATTAAAACAAGAGAACAGTAAGAAAACAAAAGAAAAGCATTTTAATTATAACAAAGGAACAAAGAGAAAGAGAGAGACAATATTAAATAAAAGAGACAAAACGTTAACTGTGAAGGTGATAAAAGATTTGTGAGAAATTTTATGAGTTTACAGATATATATCCAATATTGGACTAATGGACAAATTTAACTGAATATTTCATCAAATATTTAAAACCGCAAAGTGATTGCTTTCTATAAAAATACTAATTTTACTCTAGGAATTAGAGAAATTCGAATAGCGACCATTGCTCAATAATATTTTGTTAGTCGACACGTTTATTCGTTGCACATTTGGTCAGGTGCAAATTATTATTCATGAGTCTACAATTAGTATTTCAAAACTTGTAAATTGAATGAGATATCTAAACACCTGCTTTGTTCTAATCATTTTCTTACTAACGTGGCACAAACAAAATTATAATAGTATTGTAACGAGAATAACGAAATAATATTAACGAATACATACCGTACGTATACGATATATAAATATAAGATAACCTAATTAAGTCCACACAATATTACACCTGTTTTTTTTTAAATGATTTCCTATTTTTTTTTAATCTCTCCCAATATGGTCATCGGAAGGGAAAAAAACTCTTTCAAATGCTACTTTTTTCCTATATCAAAGCGAATTTATTATTTAGTATTCACCACCTACAAACACTTAAGTGATTAACAAAATTTCAAGCATTACTATTAAAATTAATCACAGTGCACTCAATAACAATATTATACAGGTACTTGAATGAACCAATATCTTAAAATATCATTTTTAATATAGGTTCACAAATTATTCAATCATCTTTGCAGGTTGAACCTCAAAAACATATAAATTCTGGAAATTCTAATTTAAATCAAATCACATTTTCCAAAAAAATGCGAAAATATCCTGAAAACTTTTGTACGCTAAACTATTAAGAAATCAAGTTCGCTGGACTTAGGATATTCAAAGTTATCAGTTCCTGTTCTTACAATAACCCTACTTTACAAACCTATCTCATATTTAATTATATCAATTTATACAAAAAAACATTATGGTGCAAAACTATAAAAATAGCAAAGTGCATTCATAAAATTATATTTAAATATGGTGCATCATTCACCTAACTAATACAGCAAAAATTATCACAAATACTATATTAATTAAACATACTAGCAATACTTTTTTTAAAAACAGTAACATTTAAATGTACAAAATTTATAAGCTTAAAGTAAAACGATGTTCTTTAATTACCCTATATAAATGCATTGTTATTGGGGTAATTCATAAAAGGTGTAAAAAATAATGCCCTCGATTGCAGGTCTAATTTACTTATGATGGCGCTGTATAGGCACAGTCGCTGGAAAAGATGATTTTATAGAGATAATATGTCTAAAGCCGACAGAAAACAACTGTTCTGTTGTTTTTGCGTACTTTCCAAATGTTGCTAAGCAACTAACTGTTGTGTATGCAGATACCACGTGGGAAGTACTTACACGTGCAATGGCGTGTATCTAAACTGATGTTTACAATTAAGTGATGATGTTCTTCCGGTAAAAAACAAAATTCGATTGCTACACGAATTCAATATTACATTTAACAACAATCGACAATAAAGCCATCATAAAACGACAGTGGTTCTGACGTCACGTACACGAGGCGATGATGACGCACGTGGCGATGGCTGCGTCTCATTATGTTTAAAACAAACCACTGCACTGCACTGATTGCATTGTCCCCGTCTGCAATCGTTGCACATTTCATAACAAAGCATTCGTTAGCGGCGCTTAGTCTAGCTGTTCTGTTTTTTTTATGTTCCGGCTCTGTGGCCTAGCCAGGGATGCCGTAGATTGATAATTGCATAGATAAACGCGATTCAGATTCAAATATGTACAGATCTATAAATTTTCCATCCAATCAGGTGTGCAAATATAGATTTAATTCTTACCTGTACAAAACAAATTAGTTAGTTCTTCTCTTGGCCGACTACAGTGTTCGTTAGTTATTCTTTTGGAAATTACCAATCATGTAAGTACACTAGCAATCGATTAAAAAGGAAGATTCTCTCAATTAGTACCATATAACACTACAACATGCAGATACTAAACGTAGAGTAAAAGATGACCCGAGTGAGTTTTTAATTTCCCCACACATTACTAATAATATTGTTGGATTTCAAAAAGATAATTTGTTAAGTTCTTACCTTCTTGTTTTTCATCCATTTCCTACCTTATCCAACCATTTTACCATATTCGATTTCCATGTTCAATAACACCGAGTTTGAAAACAAGTTACAATCAAAAAACAGAAGAGTTATGAGAAAAAACGTGTTCGTTCGTTGATGTCTTGTTTGGTGGTTTGTTTTGTTGTTGTTCTTCAAATAATATTAAACTAAGTGTTTTTTGTTGGGGTATTTGTTAATAATACAATGTGTAAGAATAATCAAGAACTTGAACCTCAACTTCATCGGTGAGTGAATTGGTTTCTTTACTTCCTTCATTCCATATTCTCTCCACATCCATAATTAGACACTTCCATTAAGTAGTTAAGTTTTATCGTTTTACAGTCCACTATTTTCAAATTGCATCTGAAGTTGAAAATACATTCGGTGTTTTATCGCAGCTTCGGATCCAACAAATAATGGCTGTGAATTTATATAGCGTAGTTTTTTAATAGCCTTATGTAAATAAACAACGAGAAAATCATATGTAACATATTTTCGAAGAAAGTAATCACTTTGTGGTTTGATTTATTTAATGAAAATGAAATAATAATTTTATTTAAGAAAGATACAGATAATATGAAATGAAAGAGGCGAATCGTCAAATGAGAACGCGATAAAAGAATAAAGAGAAATTTTACAAGTTTAAGGGAAATATACCTAATATTGAACAACTGGACCAATTTAACTGATTATCAAGAATAGGACTATTAATTTTAATTAAAATAAAATCTGTGGTCTTGTGCAAAGTTACTATTTATTTTTAATTTAATATATAACAGATATGCAAATAAAGACAAAATCGTTATCGTAAATCATAAAAGAATGGTAAAGTCCTCTGCTATAAGATGGCCTTTAAAATATTATTGTGGTTTTTTGATTTTTTTTTATATGAATACCGCACAAGAGTCTCAACTGCTACCAACCGACTATGGCATTCCCAAATAGGGTATTTTGTAAGGCTGAAGGTAGTGGGGAGGGGAAGGAGATAGGAAAGAGGAAGGTTGGGAAGTACCTGGCTATTCAAATCTGGTCACCAAACACGGCTAAAGCCATTTCAAGCAATGTTTCGATTCTGAATGGTGGTCTTTCACCATGGCGAGACTTAGAGTGTCTACCACTCTGGAGCGTGCCGCAAATATACTTTTTTTATTATTTTTATATGAATTAAATGTGTTATGACACATATTAATTCAATAAAAGTTATTGGCGCACGCCGGGTATGAACCCGCGACCTTTGGATTCGTAGTGGAGCATCTTACCACTCGACCATGGATTCCGTCATGGTCTACTATATGTTAAGAGGTTTGAATTTTTCTTTGCTCTTTCCATAGTCAGTTGCCAGGCAGGTTAGTAAATCACTAATGTCCTGAAACTCTGTTCTTGACTGAGGGGGATTATTTTTGGGAATCTTTAGTAGAATTTGACCAATGCTTAGTTAAAGTTGATCACTGCTTTACACTGTCCGACGTCTCCCCGATGACATTGCCTTTGACTCAAGCAATGTGAAATTAAACTCAATACAACTCAATACAGCTTATGAAAACTTTAGTCGTGCTTGAAATGGCTTAGCAGTTTGATGTACGAAGTCTTAACTTGGTCCGTCTTAGAAATAGAAACTCCACTGAAAAAATCAGCTCTTGGGTAGTCCTCAGCATACGTTCTGGTTGACCCATAAAACTGAATACCCCAGCTGGTTGGAAACGAGGTCTTGCGAAATTTTCTGGAACGTTGCCCGTGACCGCTTATATCTCCAGGCTCTCTTGTTTGCGGCTTGGTGTCGTGTATCGTATTATATTTACAATAATGCATGTTGATATCAATGAGGGCATCACCGAAAATGGGAACTTTGGCGATTGAAAGAATGGTAAAAAAAGCTCTTTAGTCGTTTTATTTATTTTCTAAAACTGTGAAATAGATTTTACCCAATTACTAATGCAAATATTCATCAAATGTAGTAGTTTTTTTTAATGTAGTTCTAAGAAATAAAATAAAATTATAACTCTCCCGTTCCAAAGGGGAGGAGTTCTTATGTCACCCTGAACAAGAGTTTTGTGCGATACTTAGACAAATATTACTGAAATTTTATGAATATTCTTCTCTATAAGTATTACTAAAAACAAATTACTTATGGGAATATGCCATGAAAACGCTTTAATAAGCGAGATAATATTGAGTGATTGCTTTACCCCTCTTCGGATTGGATGTTTGATTTTTACTTTCGTGTGCAGAAAGGTTTCAACATTTCTTAATATGTGTAGTCCAGAATTAGGTATATTTTCTGTAAATTAAAAAAATGTATCATTATTCTTTTATCACCTTCTCAGTTGACGTTTTGTCTCTTTCAATTCATATTATTTGTCTCTTTCTCTATGTTCTTTTGTTGTAATTTAAATGTTATTCTTTTGTTTTCTCACTGTTCTGTTATTTTATTTTATATTGTGTTCTCCCTCTGTATGTACAGGTAACCACACTCTTTGTATTTTCAAGTTCGATTTCGTACCCTGATGATGCTTAGACTAAGCGAACCCGGTAGGTAATAAAATTCAAAATTAAATCTGTGTGTCTTTTACAAAGATATTTTTTCATTTCATAAAAAATGGTTTTAAACAGCTGAGTGGTAAAAAATTATTAGAATTTGCTAACTACTAAACATTTTGTGTAAAATAAAATGCAAAAAAATAAAATAATGTAAAGATAATCGGAGTAAAGAGTCAATTGTAGACTTGACTTTCGTATTTCGATAGTACGTTGTTGCCACTTCTTCGAAAAGGTGGTTCAAAATAATGCAATTTTATGCATTTTGACCAGCCCTGCTGTGTGATTTTGCACATGAAACACATTTGCGTAACGAATTCCATTAAGTGCATTGCTCATTACTGGGCCACTGTGACGGTTCACACAATATGTTTTAAATTCAAGGCGCGTCTGCCATTGTTCTACTCGAGGTAATGGGGAAAATTGCATTCCACCCATTAATTTTCCAGGTTTTCGTGAATAATAATATTCACTTCTCGTTATGGTGGTCTATGGAAAACGTGATGAATTTAATACTTGGTATTAGAATACTTTTGTGGGCCCTGTAATTTATTGGTTTATTTTTATACTCCATTGCTCCTTTTTTATTATATGTTTTAAAGAGTGATAGATACTGCCGGCGTTGTCCTGGTAAAAGACCACCATTCACAATCGAAACGTTGCTTAAATTGGCTTTGGCGTGTTTAGTGATCAGATCTGAATAGCCAGGTACTTCCCAACCTTCATCTTACCCATCTGATTCCCCTCCCTACTACCTTCAGCCTCACAACATACCCCAATTGGGCATGTCATAGTTCCACTGGATTCAGACGGTCTGAAGCAGTTGGGACTCTTGAACGGTATTCTTTCAAAAAAAAATGTTTTAATGAAAATGAAATAATAACTTTGATAGAAATTAATCACTTGAAGACTTTATTATTAAAGTGTTTTTGTACAATGCGAATGCTTTTTACATTTTGTTTTTATTTAGACATTTTAAATGTTCATATTCTGTCGTGGTCAGTTTTCTAAATAAATATGAGTACAGCTCGTTTTAACTTCAGTGTTGGTGAGTTGAAATTTATGAAAGAAAATAAAATAATAATTTTGTAAAACAACACAGATTTTATTTTAATCTGTATGACCGACTGGTTTCACTTAGCCTAAGCATCATCAGAGTACAACATTGAATTAAACAAAAAATACCAAGTGTCTGGTTATATATACATATAGAGAGAAAACACAATATAAAATAATGAAAAAAACATTAGAATAAAATTTAGAATTATGACAAAAGAACAGACAGCAAGAGACAGCCAATATGAAATGAAAAAGACAAAGCGTCAACTGAGAAGGTGATTAATTAAAATATAAATATATTTTATTTACACATACATATTCTTTAAAAAAAATCGTACAACTATTGTAAAATTCCTTTTTTTCCAGGGCCTTCGTGAATTGGAAATTCTCAATAAATAATGAGTTTCGTTGACACGAGAATAATTTCAATTAGTTATTCGATTGAACTATACCGTGAAACTTTTTAATAGTTAGTTTGTAAAGTCAGTCATGCGTTTTACATTACAGATATTGTAGGAAGAAACTGTTAGTAAATCAAAGTAGATTTATTTTCCACGGTAGCGACAAATGAAAAACAATGACCCTTGTTTTTCCACTCGAAGTATTTTAATTGTTTTGTTTTACCAGGGCTAATTATAATGGAATAATTAAAAGTACAATCAACGAAGCACTTTACAATTGAGAGGATGACGGTAAAAAATCTCATTTGCGTTTTGTTTTAGAGATTGCCAGCTGTCATTTTTTTTTCTTTAAAAGAAAGACAAAAATTCCCGGGTTACGAATAACATGACAATATTTGAAAAACTCCTACTGCTATCATAGGAAGCAGAAGATGTTGCATGTGCAATGATGGAGGACTTAGCCAGCAGAGGAATTGAACGCACGACGCCCGGTTGGGAATCCGACGCGTTTGTCCACTCAGCTACCGACCGGTCGTTATATAGGCATTAATTATCTTCTTCAAGATATTTGTATATATATATAAAGTTTTTTTTTCCTACTAGTATGCTACAGCAAATGCATCTGCCAAAGTCACATAGTACTAGTGCGTAATAGTAATTACTGTGGATATGATTTGGCGCTTTTTGTAATCTAGAAAAAGTTCTAATAAGATATTAATTATTTTGTATGTTTTTTTTATTTATTTAATAGATCGATAATAAATTAAAAATATAATAAAGGCTTGGATTATTAATCCAATCACAAAATAATCGCATCATTCATTGAATAAAATAATGACGTGCCGTGGTCGAGTCATGCTCGACTACCAATCTAGAGGTCGCGGGTTCAAACCCGATTTGTGAAAATAACTTTTAACTAATTAATATATGTGGTAACACATTTAATTTGCATAAAATAATATAAAGCATATTTGCGGCACGTCCCTGAGTTGTAGATACTACAAGTACCACCCTGGTGAAAGACCACCATTCAGAATCGAAACGTTGCTTGAAATGGCTTTAGCCGTGTTTTCTGTCCAGATCTGAAGCAAGTCTGCGCCACCTTACTCTTACCCATCTCTTTCCACTCCACACTACTTTCAGCCTCATAGCATACCAAATAAATAAATAAATTATCCATAGAGGTTTTTGTACACTAGTACAAAAAAAATGTTTTCATAAAGAGTAAGTTGTTTTAGAAAATGGTTTTTTTTTCAGTTCATCTATAGATTCCGAAGAAATTTCAACATCAGAGCAAACGTAGAAAGCTAATTCAGCATAATAATATCGGTTTACATCTCTACAAAACACGCTTCATAATGCGCAATCAGTTTTTAAATCCGGCTTTCTATATTAAAATAAAAATCACGTCCTGTCCCCTTGACATTTTATTTTCCAGGGGCGCAACCGGCGGGCGGCCGGTGGGGCGGGGCTGTGGCAGGGTGGGGCGGGGGCGGCGGCAGGGCGGTAATTCGCCGCCTAGAGTCGATCCTAATGAAGCGCCATTCATACCGCGGCCGGTTCCGCTGGGCTGCCGGTCTCTGAGCTTTCTTAGAACTTCTCAAGAAACTCCTGGAGAAAATATTTATTTATTGTTGAAGATTTAGCTGGAGTTTTCAAGAGTCGTGTCCTATTTTATTAGCTGTAATTTTATTTTTGGTTCAGTGAAATTTCGCATTAATTGGTATGATTTTTTTTAATATTGAGTGTACCACATTGCTTCCACCGTTTTCCTTTAAGGTGGCTTTAGCAGTAGATAGTGGTAGAAATAAATAGATCATAGACGTCGCGCAATAAACTTAGGCATCTATCAACATAACCCCATAGAAACATTAGTCGATTTGTGTCTGCATCATAAAGTTATTCTCGATTGAAAATGTCAGTTTACGAGCCAAATTTTCGTAATTTGCGAGAGGTTTTAATCTTCTGCTTCAATATGAAGAAATTTGCGGCTGAGGCTTATTGGATGCTCTCAAATATTTATTGTGAGGCGGCTATTAGTGAAAAAACGTGACGTGAGTGGTTCCAACGCTTCAAGAATGGTAATTTAGAAGACCAGCATAGCGGTAGAATAGTGTGAAGAAGAAGAGAGAGGTAAATGAAGAAAATAAGAGAGGAAACAATCACAGGAGATCGTTACCGAACGCAATTAATGCGTTTGAGCCGAGCATTGAAAAACAAACGGCCGCAATACAACTAAAGACACGATAAAGTGATTTTGCAGCATGACAATGCTCGACCCTATTTTGCGAAAGTGGTCAAGACATACTTGGAAATGTATAACCAGTTTTGTACAATAATTTCTTCGAATCTTGGAAAAAAACGGTGAAAGTAAAGTTTTAACAGGTATTTGTCATACATAATATATACGACAATACACCAACACAAACACAGTACACAATAAAATGCTATTTAATTCATATTGCAAGCCGAAAGAGTACGATCAAGTATGGGTATTCAAATAATGATGCTCCTAAAGCTTTTGCTTTTTTGACCCGAATATCAAATATGTCTAAAATAATAATAACAAAAAAAATTATGATCTTAATAGGGTATGTGAAAAATAGTGGAGCAACATCAAATTTGGGAAATTAGAGAGGAGATTGACGATGTTGAATTAATTTTTATTTTTTTAAATATTAACAATATTCCCGGTTTTTTATAACTGGTCGCATTTGAATTCCACACGTCATAAAAAGCTGATATTGTTGATTGTGCAATGATGAATGGTCAAGCTAACACATTTTTGAAACCCGCGACACCTTTTTTATTGTGAATACCGTCCCAATTACTCCCAACCGTCTGGAACCAATGGGGCTATGGCATCCCCAATTGAAGTTTGCTGTGAGGCTAAAAGAAGTGGGGAGAAGAAAGAGATGGGGAAGAGAAAGATTGGGGTGTACCTGGATATGTAGATCTGGTCACCAAACACGGCTAAAACCATTTTAACCAACGTTCCAATTCTGAAAGGCGGTCTTTCACCAGGACGATACTGAAAGTATCTACCACTCTGGTACGTGCCGCAAATTTACTATATATTATTTTATCACATTTTAATCAAATAAAGTTTATTTGCGCACGCTGGGATTTGAACCGGTGACCTCTGAAGTTAGGTATCTCTAGTCGAGCGTCTTAACCACTCGACCCCAGAGACCGCTTAGGTGTCGATTCACGGCTTTGGAGCACAAGTTATATGCCTAATTCAGTAAAATAACCATGTCATTTTAAAAAGTTTTTATTTTATTTTAGTGGAAAAATGATTGAATGCGGACACATGAACATACTTGAACCCCCGCGGACCTTCCATGTCCTGTTTTTTTTAAATTAATTAAAATAAGTAACGCGATACAATTTACTGTCAAGTATTAACCTATAAGCTGATTTAAACCGAACAAGTAGTCACCCCCCCCCCAAACTACACTGTCACGAGTGAAAATAATATGTTAAACTAGGATAATTAACTGTGAAGCCGTTTTCGATTAAGTTTTGTTGCTATTTCAATCCTGGGCATTTAAACAAAGATACTTCAATTACTTAACAACTAAACAATACAACAACCTGCCCAACAAAATAAACAACGAAATATTGGTAAATTTGCCTTTTTCGACACAGAATATTCCTAATGAGACTCAAGTGGGCCCTTATTTATAAAGGTTTACATTAAACAGTGAAATAGCGTTTGATTACATTAAATGAATATTGGTTGAAGATATATCGTCACCGGAAAGGCAAAAGGGCTGAAGCGCCATTTTTGAAGTTTAAACTAGACCATCTTAAAGTTTTTTTTTGTTTTACAAAAAAATTCAAAAAGTCTTCAGTACCTGGTTAGATTTTGAAAAAAAGTTAAAAACTTAAGTAACTCAATGCTTTCACTGAGTTACCTGAAGTGACAAAAAGCTAAAAAAAAGTCCTTGAGTCTAGCCTTCTTCCAAATAGTAAATACATTGCTGAAACGCCACAAAAGTCTAAATAAAAGATTGGTTGCAAAAAAGAAAACTGATCAAACCAATGACGTTATATATGTATAGACACGTTATAGCCTTAGAATATTGATACAAAATGTGGCAAGCAAAACAGACACGTTACCTGTAAATTCATCATTCAAATATCGGTCATATATGACAAAGATAGACATTCATAGAATATATGTGTATGAACGAAACAGATCCGAAGTTCGGACCGCGTTCCATACTTGCTTGAAACGAACTCAAGCGACGCGTGACCGTTTAGTACTAAATCGGCTTAAACACTGGTCACACCATATATCGTGATTATTGCTTGCCACTTTGAGAGCACTTTAACGTGTCTATAATATATGTAACGTCATTGGATCAAACTGCATTTTTAACTCATTTTTTACCAAAGTTTCGCTTAAGCCCTTTTGCCTTTCCAGCGACGATATGATATTATAGCCCTCTTCTATCTACATTCCGTGCAGTTAAATACATCAGCCACCTCTGCGTATGTATTACCAACTACATGTTATCTAGGTACAAGCGAGTATCTGAAAATCTGACATTACAGTTCCAACTAAAAAATTGCTTCATAGCTTTATTTTGTACGAGTCTCCAAACGTTCGAGCGATGGATGCCCTTACCCCCCTTTCATTCCAGACCCCCCATTCCCAGATTCCCGGCTTTTAGGAAGTTTTCCTAAGAAATTGCACTGCATCATTCAATGGGAAGGCGGAGAGTCCTAGGGGCACAAGTTCAATTTAAAACTCCTCGAGAGCCCGTGGGAGGGGAAATGCATTCACGAATTATTATTTTTTGCTTGCATCTTCTCGAAACAGAATTGTTCAAATGGAATGACTATCCATGATTGGATTCATGGCTAGTGGGTATTTTGTTATGTTTTATTTCAGATGGATTTATTTTTAATTTTGACTTAGTTCCTGTTTAAGATACTATACTAATCTAATATATCCACGAATAAAAAACATTATCAAACATAATCGTTTGAATTAGGAGCTTTGTGCCAATTTAATAGAATGGAATGTTACTTGTAATATGGAATGCGAAGTCACTGCAGATATTGGTGGTTATGTTTTTGGCTGCATGTATAAGTATGTTTATAAATCTGTACGCAGCATTTCACAAGGTAGACGGTCTCCATGGTCGAGTAGTGAGACGCTCGACTTCGAATCCAAAGGTCGCGGGTTCAAACCCGGCGTGCGCCAATAACTTTTATTTAATTTAATATGTGTCACAACACATTTAATTCATGTAGAATAATATAAAGCGTATTTGCGGTACATTCCAAAGTGGTAGATACTCTAAGTATCGCCCTGGTGAAAAACCACCATTTAGAGTAGAAACGTTGCTTAAAAATGGCTTTAACCGTGTTTGGTGACCAGATCTGAATAGCCAGGTACTTTCCAACCTTCCTCTTCTCCATCTCCTTCCCCTCCCCACTACCTTTAGCCTCACAACATACTGTTATTGGGGATGCCATAGTCTCACTGGCTCTAGGCAGTTGGGAGCAGTTGGAACTCTTGTGCGGCATTAACTGTAAAAAAAGTTCTATTTCTTTCATTGTTTTTTTTTTAAACGATTCATCTATCTACTAATGATGTATCTGTGAATTTCTAGTAATTGCAACATTAAAATAGTAATCTTTAAAATCATTCACAAAATGCATACTGAAACTTAAGTTAAAACGTTCGAAAACGGCTGCGCTGGTTTTCAAACTGCACCATTTAATGTCATTTAAAGTGTGTTTTTCATGGAATTTCAAAGATTACAACTTAACTTGTTTGATTCACTGGATACCTTAGACATTTTCCTAACTGCCCGTGTAGAATTTACAGATAAATCATGTGCAGTATTGGTTGTATAAGAATGCTACAAAGTGACGTTCAGCGCCATTTTGGGTGCTGAGTCTTAAGTGAACAGAGACAAGATATGTAACTAATTTAAAAACTTTAAACTGCTTTTTGTTCTGAATTAGTAATAAATCAAGGTATTTTTCTATTTTCAGGTGAAACAAGATTCTGGAATACATCACGTGGAGGATGGTGAGTCTATTTTTATAAATTATAATTAGTAAATAAACGAGGGATCTAAAGCATTGCTTTCCCACCCAGGCGTCGATCAATCTGCTAACTAAGTCATCCATCATAATATAACCAATATTTTTGGCTTATAATGATGTAAGTAGAAGCAGTAAAAATATTGTCAGGTTACTCGTAATCTGGAAATGTTCGATTTCTTTTGAAAATTAAATAACTCCTGAAAACCAAGTTTTAATGACAATTAATAGCAGAAAAAACTAACTGAACATGACTTGATAACATCGTAATAAATTAAAAACATTATTTTTTTTTTTTAAATCATCATCTCGTTAAACTACAATTTAGTATAAATAAAACCGATAAACTTTGTTTATGACCACTTTATTATTCAATATTATGTCTACCGGTTTCGGAAGTAACCTTCCATCATCAGGACAATATTAAAATTCATGACAATATCAATTTTAATATTGTCCTGATGATGGAAGGGTGCTTCCGAAACCGGTAGACATAATATTGCATAACAAAGTGGTTATAAACAAAGTTTATTTGTTTTATTTAGTACATATAACAGGCATAATGCCCAAAACATTTAAACATGAGTGGTTATTCAATTGGAATATTTAACAATAGTAAGTAATCAAGTAAAATTTTATGAAAAATGCAAGAGTAAATGAATAACAAACAAAATCAAAAGAATAATATTAAACAAGGTAGAACATAAATTCATGGATTATTGGCACCTGTACTGAAGAGATGCCTATTAGCCGTTTGGTACTTGGTACTTCATATAACCAGTCCATAACTAAATGGCATCATTACAATATCAGCTTGATATGGTTTTTTTAAATTGATTTATCGTATCAAAAAAAATGTCTACTTCATTTTTGTATATTGTTTTATTTTTAAATATGGCAAGCCACAAAGTAAATGCTTTTTACGAATATACAATTAAGTCATTTTGCAACAGGATTTTAAATATATTGAAAATACAATACAATGGAAAAACAGATTATTTTAATAATATAAATATGCGGATTATTTTATAAATTATAAATATACATATTATTATAATTCACACATCTTAAGAAATTGATATACTATTACACCATACCATGATGCACTGTGCAGTATAATAAAGTACAACAATACATCAATTTCTGTAGTACACATAATAGAAACTACATATTTATATAAGCCCCTAATATAAGGTATTTCTACTTAGGAGCTATTTTTTCAGCATACGAGTATATCTCACTCTTGTTAACAATTCGCATTCTTTTTATATTGCTTGGTAACATGTTGAATATTTAAAATATAAGAGAAAAATTCGGATTGGATAACACAAAAGTCTGTAATTATAAAAAAAAACTTGACGAATTTGGCCGGAATTGATGCACTTTTCGTGGTGCTAGTAAATTGTTATATATGACAAACTACGTCATTATCTGACGTAGCACGTAGCAAGAATGATAAACTACGTCAGTTATCACTTCTATTCTCTCTTTTCTTCGTTTTCATCTAAGTAGGATCATTTTATTTAGCAAACTCATGGTAAACACAAAATAGAGGCCAACAAACTATTCGTAAAAGTAGAACAAAACTCGCCGAAGCACTAATTTTCTGTCTTCTGTCTATCTGTCGGTCTTATCGCCTTTGAGTCAGACTTTTTGCCATTGGCCCTGTAACGAGCTGTTAAGAAATAATTAATAAAGCCGCGCAACAGTCAGTCGTCAGTGAAACTTCAAGCCAAGTCCCATCCCGAGGCAAATCCTCGGCACATTCCAAACCCATTCAGCTTCGCATTCACTTGGTCGAGAGACGCGGAATGTTATTTTTACTACTGCACGTCCCAGGATTAACTCGCTAGTCTACGATCGTTATTCATGAATAGAGGAGACAATAATAATAATTACTGAAGGTGCGTAATGCGTGTGTCGAGTTATTTGAAAGCTCTGCGTCAAAAGCTCTCTCTCTCTCCTCATTTGCCATTCATTATTGTTAGTTCCCTGTTGGGACATTTTTACATAGTGCCTGTGCGATTGAAAGATTCTTGAGACGTCAACCTTTGTTGGTTGTTTTAGCGAAGCTCGTTGTTGTATTGCATTTGGCGTGAAATTGTTAGTTGGATACCAAAGTGCATTCGGCTTAAATTTAGAACGTGCGTGCTCTTTGATGACAATCGGAGACTATCAGCGTCAGACGATGTGCATTTAGTGATGTGTGCATTTCACAGTTGTGCAGTATTGCAGTTTACGTAAGATGCATCAAGTCACATAGGACAACTTTGTATTTAGGAATGACTTAAAGTTACGGGACAAGTTAATATTAAGGAAAATGTTGGTTATTAAATGTCTTGATGATGATGAAACTACGGCGTTCCTCGTACTTTTTTGAAAGGAATAGTCCCACACTATGCATCGTGAAATATTATATTCTAAATTCACAGAATAAATTTGCTGCACTGAAAACGTAATTAATTTGACATTTTGAATTCAAAGCACAAATTTGAATATTCAGTTTCGTTTGAATTCCTACAAATTCAATTTATTAAAACAAGCTGTATTTTGCTTACTTACTTATTTGGTAAATAGTTTTAACCAGAAAAAAGATATTTCAAAGATCGATATCTTTGTTGAAAAGACAAAAAAGCTTAAGCGACACAAATAAGTAAAAAATGAGTTAAACATACAGTTATAAATAAATATAAAAATCTGCATCGAATACTCTCATTTTATTCTAAAGACTTTTGTGGCCCTTCAGCCACGTTAATTATATTTACCATTTAAGAGAAGGCTTGACTCAAGCGACACAAATTTGGGACTTTTTTTAGCTTTCTGTTGCTCTAGATAACTCAGTGAGAACAATAAGTTACCTAAGTTAACTTTTTTATTCAAAATCTAACCTGGTACTGAGAATTTTAAGGTGCTCTGGTGTAAACTTCTTAAAATGGCGCTTCGGCCCTTTCGCCTTCCCGGCGATGATATTGTTTTGGGACTTGTTTCAGTTGAAAAAAGCAATTTCAAATAAAAGTAACTTTTTTGACACCGCTTTATTAGATACATATACCAACCGGTTTCGGCTCTACCTGAACCTGAACAAATATGTATTGGAGAATACATATTTGTTTAACCTTGAAGAAGGTTTATTTAAAATTTAATTATGTCTTACCACAAAGTGAGTGCTTCATGTCAAAGTTTGAAAAAAAAAGCAACTTAAAATATATATAATTTTTATATTAACATTAGTTAAGCGGGTTATGAAATCTGCATATTAATCTTTATCTCACGATTTTCACCCATTGAAATTTTACGCATCGCCTAGGAAATTTGAAAGGTGATAAGTGTGTGAATCTTATATTATGCTATTTTTTAAACATAATTTTCTCAAAAACGGTGCATCTCTGGCAATGGAAAAAGTGATTATTACAAATCGCAGGGGAAGTCGGTGTTGCCAGGATGTTCACGAAATGTTCATTTTAATGTAATAACTTTGTTTTGGCAACCAAAATGGCGGACAAAAGGCAATTCTATTTCGCGAGCACGTCCTTTTCGGAAACTAACGAAACTGCTTCGTTTCGGCGCCAATACACGAACGGGATGTCTTGCAAGTGGAAATAAAATAAAATGCATTTATTCATTTAATATGATTTTAATTTCGGGATTAAAAAAATGACAAATTTTTGATGCATTCAAATATTGATGTTTTATTTTTGACATAATTATGATCGAACAATTTGTATGATACTGCCATTAGTAAGCAATAATTTGTATTCACTAAACTAGGAAACACAAAGTTTAAAAGTACCTTGTAGAATAAGGATTTCATATCAAATCTGTTTTTACGATAATTAATCATCACACATAAAAATATAATGATAACTTGATTTAAAGTAATCTCACATGGCCTACCCACAGTTTAAAGATGGTTTTAAATGCAGAAATATCTGTCAAGCAAATAGCAAAAAAAAAAAAAAATTCAACTAAGTATTTTTTTTTTAATTTGATTCAAAATATTTTCTACTTTACCCTACGTAAACCGCTATCCATTCCATTAATATAGGGGTTGAAGATTTAATGATTTTCAACTAAAAAAGTAAACTACTTTTGCCACCAATAATTTCTTTCCCGAAAAAAATATTTTCAATGGTAACAATTATTATTGACAAATAATTATTTTTATCTGTTTATGAATATAAGTTATATGTCAATCCATCTTATTTATGGCGAAAAATTAATAATAATAATAACAAATGGATAACTTTTATCGCGCCGTTTTTGTGGGAAAATCACCTCAAGGGCGCAATGTAAATAATAAAAGTATCTTTTAAAACTGTTCTACTTCGTGGAATTCTCGGAAACCTTTTTCTATGTGCTCTCATAACCAGAACATTTTCCAAGCCCAGAATATCAACTACGGCAATCAGTATCTGCATACGTAAACATTTCCTAACCCGATCAATCAAATATTTAGTTCGTATCACGTGAAGAATAAAAAAAATAGTAATGTGACCCAAACTGTGTCATCATTTTCTTGCCTACTCTTTCGGTTGAGTTAGTTAAAAGGGTTAACTTTTCATTTTTAAAAATTAATCAAATATTATTAATCCTATTTTTTCAAAATATTTTTTCTCATTGAATAAAATAAAAAAAAATATGGAAAAGGGCTATACGGTGTCATGTCTTGTCTTATTGTCGAGCAGTAAAAATATCTAAAATATGATTGAGCAATATGTTTTTATTATTAAATATATTGAAATTGTGAAAAATAAAATAAAAATTATAAGTCGGTGAATCTCTTGTCAATCGTTCTCAACCCTTTTTTGACGTCATGAACCCCTTAAAACCCAAAAATAATCTAAAAACCCTGATGACACCCTCACTATATATTTGAACGTTTATCAAAGTGTTACTTATTTAATACTATTTTCTACTTCTTACTCTTGTAAACAAAAGGTTTCTCGTCTATGGTGGTATAAAAAACTAGAAACATTAATTGTAAATGATTTTCTTATATGTGTTTCAAATGTCGAAAACACTTCAGTGAAAAACAAACTGAACCGTTTCACTAATTAATTTTCTATTTCTAGTGCTTCTAAATAATTTAATCTGTTGACATGTCCAATTTTTGAAGATTTGATAAAATAAATACATCTTTATTTATTATTTTATTAAGAATTAGGTGTACGTAATATTTTACGCTTGCGTAATTTCCAACATGCTGAACGAATCCTACTCGAGAATCACAAACATTTCTGGCACTGAGCAAAGCTCGCTAAAATACTCGCATTATCAAAAAGGTATCTCGTCCAATAGAAGTTGAATAGTAATTGAAGCGTCATATATTCTGTGCTAATCCACCGGGCTGAACACTGAAGAGATAGACCGATAGAAGTGTGCTGTGGTCGTGTCCGTGCGACTGAAGTAAGCTCAATTTGTCCTTTGTTCGATCCGAAGCTGCGATAAAACACCGAATGTGTTTTCCAGCTTCAGATGAATTTGTAAAATAGTGGACTATAAAACGATAAAGTATACTACTTGATGGAAGTGTCTAATTGTAGCTTCTGGAAAGATTATTGAAATAAAGGAAAAATGGGAAACCATTCACTCACCGATGTAGTTGAAGTTGAAAGTTTTTTCAAATCTTCTTAAAAAGATATATTACTAACGAAACGAATACAGTACACTTATTTTAGTCTTCTTAGTTCACAACACCACATTTATTTATTTTATTCGGAGAACAACAACAAACCGTCGAACAAGCGAAAAAACCTACGAGCAATACGTTTTTTCACGTCAAACTCTTCTATTTGATTGTCAATTGTTTCGAGCACGGTGTTGTTGAATACTAAAATCAAATATTGTGAAATGGTTGAAAATATCAAAACTGTATGAAAAACATGAAGGTAAGAATTTAAGATATTATCACTTTAAAATCCAACATCCTTACTTCTTTTGAAGTTCAAATATCGAAAATCTTTATGAGCAACAATTTCATTAGTTTGTCTAGGACTTGCAAGTCGAAAGCTCAAATATTAATTGGTGACAGAAATTAATTTTAAATCGTCGTAGATTACGCTTCTGGGAAATTATCTGTTCAGTGGAGCTAAAGCTTTGTGAGGGAAGAAAGCTCGCATATTTAGTTTCACTAAGCAAAGCCATATATTACGGATCGGCGCTGGTACAAACTTGGCTTTTGTACGCGCACTTACCTACTTTGGTCCGGGGATAATAAAAATAATAAAACGAGGCTTAACTTATTGTGATGAGCTTTATGTTTATTTGTAAAAAAAATAAAAAACTTTATATCCTTAAAACAAAAAACAAACTTAAGTTGAAATTCGGTTTGCCTCAAATATTCTCTTTTAGGAAAAATTACGGAAAAGCGGAGTGAGGTACTTTTTTTATATTATATCATACGCAGATATCGTTGCC
Source organism: Drusus annulatus (assembly GCA_022651775.1). Lineage (NCBI taxonomy): Eukaryota > Metazoa > Arthropoda > Insecta > Trichoptera > Limnephilidae > Drusus > Drusus annulatus. Next base: position 1,544,945 of record JAGWCC010000011.1, read on the forward strand.
GGAAACACAAAAGGTCATTAGTGACACTTTGGACAAAAATGAGTTAAACAGGCAGTTGTATTAATTTTTTTTAGGTTATTAATATATTCAATTAGTTTATAAATAATCAACGTTTAAATAAAAAACTGGTAGATTTACTTACATGACCCTGCTATTGAATGATCCGGTGAAATATATTTTTCTAACACATTTTTCGATTAAGAGATATTTTTTACACAATTTTTTGATTTGAGAGACTGATTATTTCTATAGGCAAAAGGGCTTAAAGCGACACATTGGTAAAAAATGCGTTAAAACTGATGTTTTGATCAGTTTTTTTCCTCTTGACTCTCGTTTGATTCTGAATACTTTTGTTGCCCTTCAGCTATCTAATATATAATTACCGTTTGGGAGAAAGCTCGACTTAAGCGACACCAGTTTGGGACTTTTTTTAGCTTTTTATCGCTTCAGGTAACTCAGTGAGAGCATTGAACTACTTGAGTCAACTTTTTTTCAAAATCCAAGCAGTTCTTAAAGACTAAAAAAAACTTTGATGTGCTCTGTTGTAGACTTTCCAAAATGGCCCTTCAGTCTTTTTGTCTTTCCGACGACGATATGATCACAGTCTAACTTTAAGCAAATAAATAGTTTGTGTGACATCTAAACCAGAAAAAAAATCTTCAAAATTGTAATTCGGAATCTGTGAGTGTATTATGATCAATAACTATAGAGTTTTCAAATACTAGTGCAGTTGTAAAAATATTTAACAAAACGCCGCATTGCTTATTTCTGACTTTAAAATTTTTTTCAATACGAAAAAATATTTGCCAGAAAGGGGTTCAAAACTCAAAAGAAAACCGGTTGAGTAAAACTAAAGCCTAAAAAAGCATTAACCATTTAAAAACACCGAGTTTCTTGAGCTTCGTTAATCGCTTTCTTAGTTCTCTTATTCATTCAAGATCAAAAAGCACTTCAACGTTATTTTATTATCAACTATTGTTATTAAAAATTAAATAGTTTGCTTTAAACTTACTCTTGATTTACTGCTGAATGAAGACCTGCTATAGATCTCCCTTCTTTGCAATTGTGAACTTAACTTGACCTAGCCTAACCCAACAAAGTTGTTGCGCATGAAAACAGAAATACCAAGACAAGAGTTTCTTAAACGTAAGATAGTAATAAGAGGTTGCGGGCTCGTTTTTCGGCGTGCGCAACTAAATGCTTTTAATTAAAAATGTTTTATTTAATATTTAATTAATATAAAATAATGTACAGTGTATTTTCGGCACGTTCCAGAGTGGTATTTACTTTCGGTATCGCCCTGGTCAAAGATCGCCATTCTGCATCTAAACGTCGTTTGAAATAGCTGTAGCCATGTTTGGTGTTCAGATCTAAAAAGACAACTTTCCTCAAGCCTATCTCCTTCGCCTCTCCATTTTCTTCAGCCTTGCAAAATACTATAAATAGTCGATATTCCTGACCTGGTTAAAAGGAACTGGTTCTAAGCCGGTCACTGGAAACGTCGATATTATTTCTCCGGTTCAGAATATCGCTAGCAAATCTCCCTCCTCCCTCCCTAAGTTATCACAGGAATCCATTCCTAATAATATAAACATGATTTCTTAATATAAAAATCTTCTTTGTGAAACTTTTCTGGCAACAAGAACCGGTTCCAAAAATAACTGAATAAATAACCGGTTCTTCGCCAGTCATCAGCAACTGGAACCGCAGTGACACCCAATTTCCGATATCAATCACACCTACAAAATACCCCACTTGATAATGGCATAGTCCCACTGACTCTGGATTGTCGGGAACAGTTTTTTATCATATTACATATCATGGATATTTAAAAAAAAGTTTATTTACTTTTTCGTCCTATGTTTGTCCTGAAATCATTGTTTGTTTATCACAGTGGTTAATCTTTAAATAACAAGGCTTAACTATTTTCTAAAAATATACGCCAATACTATAAAAACTTGTTTCTTGTTTCTACAAAATACAACACAGAATTTTTACTCAGCATATTTATTAAAACACTACGAAAAATACACTGAAATATTAATAAACAACCGCGCTCCAAAGTTTTCCGCCCCAGATACGGTAATTTTTCCGTGAAACCTAGAAAACGAGTAAACACTACTTGAAAGTGCAACCCTTCTACTTCCTAAGAAGAGACAATTTTCAATTTTTTTCTCTTCCAAAGAGCTAATTATTCTCTGTGCTTTTGCGCTTTTTTTTGAGGAAATGCTTTGTTGTAAAAAGTTTTCAAATTAGCGAGGAAGTATTATTTTGCACAAAGACTTAATTTTTCTTCGCACAAATGTGAGAGAATTTTCTAGTTCTAACTAAAGATGGGTATTGCGGTAGCTAGTACGAACGAACGGTATAAAATATTAATTAATATTATACTTCGTAAGGGAGACGTTGTCATTTCTAATAAGTTGTATACGTTGCGAGACTTGCGAATATATTTATTCATCCGATGAAAATTACTCACTAAAAATCCTTAGATATTAAATTAACTACACACTTTAATTTTCTGAAATTATTTTACATATTTTTTTAAATTTTAATTTTATTTGTTTAAATGATAATATAGTACAAAAAATACATTTCTTGGTATATTATTCTTAAAAATAAATATTACTGAATCGGGCCATGCGAAGAGTCAGAATAACAGAAGAGTATGTATGAGACGATATATGATTGTGAACGAAGCAAGGAGTGTGTGCCAAGACAGAGTTTTATGGCAGTCCGCCCTTTCTGCCTACCCCTGCGGTGTAGCGGCGTGATGGTTAGTTTGTTAGTTTATTCCCAAGTAGTTTAAAAAAACCCATTCCGGAATGGACAAAATTAAAAGGAATAATATTTTTACAAAGCCATACAAATTTCAAAAAGGTAGTACAAAAGAAGAGGAAAAAGCAAAAAATACACCAAAAAAGACTCATAGGACGTAGAGATTAATTAGATAAACATCATAAATACAATAAGAAAAATATTCACACACATGGAGGTTTTACATATAGAACATATCACTGATTAATAAAAGTGTCGATAAAATATCCTTTGGTGCTTTTGCCATTTATTTATGTGTTAGCAACTGGGAGTTTTAATTTTTTGAGTAGTGCATTGTATTGCGTATAATGCGATGTATTTTAAGTAGTTAATTTCTAATTTAGTTGTGTGAGTGGATGACGATAAGTGTATTTTATTTTGTGATCGTGTTTTGTGCTGGTGTGTGTCTGAACCAAAGGCTGTCTTAATGTTGGTGTTTGACGAGTGTTGAATTATTTGTAATATGGCAGTTGTAATCTTATATTTTGGAAGGATCGTAAACAGAAGAATTTGCGTATATGAGTATATAGATATATTTTAGACATGAGTATTCCATGGTAAATTATATATATATATATATAATATATATATATATATATATATATATATATATATGGCTCTATATTTTGGACAACAAGATCTTATGGCTCTATTTTGGACAGCAAGATAACTCAGATGAGAGTGGATCATATCACAATATGTGGCGCAGAGTAAAAATGTAGACAGGAAGCCTTGGAATCGATAGAGTACAGCGGTTATCGGGGAAATTTTGGATTTCACGTGTTCAACATGGGAGTCCCACGAGGGCTTAGAGTCTACGTATAACCCTAAGTATTTTTTTTACATGCATATTTTGAAGCTTTTTACTTCCAAGAATGATATTCGTGCCCGAAAGTTGAGTGTTTTTTTTTCGCTAGATTGAATGTAGTGGGTTATTCCTTTGCAGAAATACCTTTTCCAAAAACATCAATGTTAAATTATTCCACTGTAATATCTCTTAATAATTGGTTTTAGTTTTTGTAAGCTTATCATTTACTCCAGATCACTTCTGCATAACTATTTTATTATTCTTAGTATAATAGTTATTATTTCATACACAATAAAAATAAATCTATATTTATATCTTTTTCTGTTTCAAACCTCTGTAAGTTTTGATATCATCTTTATAATTAATATCAAAATAAAAAAGCATAAAGCTTAAAAGTTTATTCTAGTTTAAACAAAAATCCTACTTTATTTCATAAAATATTTACGTAATTTTAAACTTATTCTTAATTAATTATCTTATGAATGAAACACAGTACAAAGTGATGCAAACATCTTGACTTATTTTATATAGCTATTACGTGCACTTTATAATCGTCATGTGCACGTGTAAAATAACAAAAAAAATGGCATACGTACAGGGGCAGAATTTTCATACTTGGCGTAGATACATAATTCAGGCAAAGTGGAAGGAACAAAGCGCGTTGTACCGTGAATTCTAATTGGTTGGTTCTAGAAGCCACGTGTTCACGGCTAATTATTTTCCAGCCAAAATAACAAACCACGCGCTGTTTTCAGGTCTAATTAACTGAACTACAAAATGGTGTACGCTTTCAGCCGGTAGCTTTTACAAGAATAACATTTATAGTGTCGCTGCAACGGAATATTTGGATGCTCGTTCGTACTGTTTTGGGTTTTGGAATGTGACTTAAGCGTTTTGTTTGTTGTCGAAATCAGCAGACAAACAACAAGATTGCCGTAAACAAAAGGTGAAAGTGAAATTTGACCAAGGAAATTACGTACGTTACGTTGAAAGGCGGATTTTTCACATTTTTTAATTTTTTTTTATCAAGAAGAAAACACAAATAGAGAAAGTGAAATACACAGAACTAACAACTATTCTGCATCTTAAATAACGTCTCACAAAGGAACCTATGTAATTTTTTTAAAGCGAATACTGCACAAGAGTCCCAAATGCTGCCAACCGTCTGGAGACAGTAGGACTATGGGATCTCCAACTGGAGTATGTTGTGAGGCTAAAACAGTCATTCCAAAGTGGTTTATATCGACCCCCAGGGGTCGATTCCAACCTGCAAGGGGTCCACGTCAATGAAAAAAAAAATTTGGGGTGCATGAGACGTAAATGGGGGTCCACGAGAGTGGATTCCATTTAAGCAGGCCGTCACAAAAATTTTTTGTTGATTTGCTAGCTGTTTCTGGGGAGTTTTTTTTTGTCGATTTGCTAGTAATTTTCGATTTCAAATCTCTACCGACTAGTGCTATTTTTTTTTCGGAGAAGATTTTTTGTTGATTTGCTAGCACTTTTCAATTTGAGATCTCTACCGACTAGTACTAGTTTTTGGCGAGTTCAACTTCAATTGAAGCGTTCACCGCGAAGGGTTAATTTCAAAGAACTAGCAGTTCCTGAAGCGTTCACAAAATTTTGAAGTTTTTCCCAACGCTAAAAAGAATCAATATTTGGAAAGCAGGGGGTCTATACAAAACAGAAAAAATCGGCAAGTGGTCTATGGGACAAAAAAGTTTGGGTACCTCTGGGCTAAAGCTAGTAGGGAGGAGAAGGAAATTAGAAGAGGAAGGTTGAAAAGTACATGGTTATTCAGATCTGATCATCAAAAATGGCTAAAGCCATTTCAAGCAACGTTTTGATTCTGAATCGTGGTCTTTCACCAGGGCGATACTTAGAGTATCTGCCACTATGATGATAGATTTTGATAATAATTTAAAATTTCGGATAAAAAATCTGAAATTCCACACGTAATTAGATATTGACAAAGGACAGTGTATCCTTGCGCTATTTTTTAATAACAGGTATTCAGTATTTAAAAAAACACACACAAATATGAAACAGAAAAAAGCCAGAAACAAAAAAGAACAATGGTCTTGGTGGCTAAATTGGCAGAGTGTTCCTCCCGGATAGAGTAGAGGTTCCGAGTTCGAGTTTTGGTCTTGAACATTTTTCTTTTTAGTTTCTGTTTCATATTTGTGTTTTAAATTATTAATATTATTCAAATATTAACTCATAAATAAGCATTAATGTTTTATAATGACCCTTATGTGACTGAAGAACTACACCTTTTTAAAATTGGTATGAAGGTTTCTTTTACAGTAAATAATTTGCTGAAGTTTGTTGGACCACTATTGTGACAAAATATATTTCGACTCAGTTCAAGACTTGGGGAAGTGGAGAGGAATTTCACCCAGTACCATTTTTTCTTGGGGTTTTTAATTCAGTAGGTGATTAAAATAGTAATCAGGATACAGTTGGTGTATTTTGAACACAACAGTACAGCATATCTATAATTTAAATAAAATAAAAGGATTTAAAAATACGGACAAACTGCATTTTCCATAAAACACATGAGGGTTCCCGGGTACCCTTTCAGTCATCAGAAGGTGTAAATTTTACTCAAGTGTTTTCCGCTCACATATCACCCTCCACATATCCAACAGTTATGTTCAATTGTTCATTTTCACTATTGTGGAGAAGTCGGGAAGTTTAGACTTACTGGAACATTAAAAAATCTATGTTGAAAACCGTAAAGGGTACCTGGGTACCCTTTCAGTGACTTAAAGGTTAAAGTGAATTCCAATTTGAACTAATATTCATTTCGCTATCATGAATTGCGACACAATTACACTGAAATAATTTGCACATTTATGTACGGGCTGTTTTAAATGCCACGTTTGAAATTAAACATTTGTATTTTCAGCATGACCCCACGTAGTTCATTACAAATACAATAAATTAATCTGGAATCTACGCTAAGTTACTTTATATTATTTTCATATTGTAACTCGTAATATTTCCGCTAGCTGGCTGAGGAAGATTTATCGCGTAATTACGTTGCAGAATTTATGGTGAGTACCACGTGCTTGTGTTAGGGGATTACTGACTGTACTGTTTCATGGGGTTTTGTAACAGAGTTTCAGAGTGGTTTTATGAAATAATTATTTTAATTGGTTGATTTTTATAGCGCCGTTTTCGTGGAAGAAAATTCCTCAAGGGCGCTTCTAAACAAGTCTATTCTTCGGGTACTTTTTTTGTAAATGATGCAACTATGAATTTTATTACCACTAGATTTTTTTTTATCCTGTTAGTATCAAAATTCGTATTTAAATATAACGTCGCTGGAAAGGCAAAAGGTCTGAAGCGTCATTTTGGAAGGTTTATACCAGAGAACTTAAAGTTTTTTTTCTGTTTTACAATAAAATTCACAATTCTTCAGTACCTATTGGATTTAAAAAAAAAAGTTAACTCAGGTAAGTCAACGCTCTCACTGAGTTACCTGAAGCGACAAAAAGCTTAAATGTCCCAAATTTGGTCGCTTGAGTCAAGCCTTCTTCCAAGTGGTAAATATATAATATATGTAAAATCTTTTCAAGAAAAAAATGAAATGTTTCGATTCTGAATGGTGATCTTTAACCAATTGGATACTGAGAGTATCTACCGCTATGTAAAAAATCATATCTTATGTAAAACAAACCGAAATCTTTTTTTATTATTCATAAAAAACCAACAATTTGCAGCTAGTTCACATGCCGTAAAACAATTAACCTGCTTCATCTGCCTGAAATATCTCGATGTGCCTGGAATGTGGATATGTTACAGAATCATGAAACGTCACTCGTGATTTCGTCGTAAACAAATGTACACTTTACCATTCTCCTTGGACATATAAGTCATGTCAATACACTAGTTGAGATTACAATAAATAGGTTTAATCGAGTCGACAGGAGGAAAACTTGTTTATGTTTATTGAATTAATTTCCATCACTAACTATCCACACACTTAAGCTCTACCCATTAAAATCAAAATACATTTTGGCGTATTTTTTAAATATCGAACGTTGTTAGTAGATCTCTGTAAACATCTTTTCAACTCTAAATGTATTATTTCACACCCTCTAAGGTGGTAAAAACTTCTTTAGAATTTTAGCAACTACATGAAAAATTGTATTAAAATTGTATTAAAGATTTTTTTTATTATTTTAGTATTTATTATCTACGTAAACTAACATCAAGGACGGTAAAAATATTAAGAAAAATTATAGTTTTATTTTTATTTTTTAAATATATATTAATACTAATTACCAATTTATTTATTTTTTAATACTGTATTTCTTATGATGTTATATTGTTTGATTTATTGTAATTTATGATAGTTTGATTACTCTGTATTTTGCATTTTGTTGTAACTCATGTCCCAGAGTGAGTTTTTATAACTCATCGAGATTGCTATGTATGTTAGCAAGATATTCAATAATAATAAATAAATAAACAGTCAAGATAAGAATTTCTAATTTTATAGATATCTGACAGCTTTGTTAGCAAACATTATAAAATAAAATAATTATAAAACGTTATCACGTGACGTTTTTACACTGATAGCTGTCATGTGTTTTATTGTACACGGTACCAGAACTAAATAAGTCATGAAACATGCCATCACTCTCTCATCTAATTTTTCCATAACTCAATATCCAAAGAAGGGTGAAAGCAGGAAACTCCATTGATGGAGGACTAAACGCTGTTGGCGCAAATAAAAATTGACCAATGAAGGAGAAACTAGCAGTTCACAATGGAGTGCTTATACCAACCCTGATGTATGGCAGTGAGGCATGGAACTAGCAGAGTGAGGATGAAAGTAGAATGAATGCTAAATAAATGAAATTCTTGAGTATGTGCAGTAAAACCATGTATAACTGTGTCAAAAATGTGGATATCCGGAAATAATGCAAGGCTGATGGAAGCATAGTGAATAGAATCAAGAAAAGGACGTTTAGATAGTTTGGGCATGTAGAGCGAATAAACGAATGAAGGAATGTGAACATAAATGTGAATGGAAAAAGAATTCGAAGACGCCCGAAGAAGACATGGTGCGATCGAGTGAATCAAATAACCGGTTAGTAGCTGAGTCGAAAAACGCGTCGGATTCCCATTCAGGCGTCATAAATTCAATGTCTCTGCTAGCTAAATCCTCCATCATTGCACAAGCAACAGTTTTCGCTTATTATAATGGCAAAAGGAGTTTTTTTTAATACTGTCAAGTTAGTTATTCGTAATCCGAGAATGTTTGTCTTTCTTTAAAAATAAATAAAAACTTTAACTGCGCCATGTGTCGGAATAGCAGAAGAGTATGTATGAGACGACGTATGAATGTGAATAAAGCAAGGAGTGTGTGCCAAGACAGAGTTGAATGGCGGTCCGTACTATCTGCCTATCCCTGCGGACAAACGGTGTGATGGTTAGTCAGTTAGTTAGTCAAGATCAATATGTTTTTAAATTAACGAACCCTATAAAAAATCTGCACACGAATTCCGGACACTTTGTCAGAAAATGTCTTCTTTATATAAAACAAAGCTCTATTCAGTGATCTCCCAACGCTTTCAAACCCACCATTTAATGTAAAATTCAACGATAAAATTCGTGTATATTCCCAATCGATTCCATTAATAATCCACTCGTCCGGTTGTCTCGAACCTCATGTCCTCGAGAGCGAATCTATACCTTCCATCAAAGCGTGGACACATACCTCGGACATATCCGGACATATCCGGACACAATCGTCCGGCATGAGACACGAGACTCGTTGCAAACTTCACTCGGTGCTTGCATTACACGTAATGGCCGAGTTATTTAAATGTTTAAATGTCTTCGTACACTCGACTGGCACTTGTGTCAAATTCGTCGATAACGTGTGACCTTTCAATCCATCGTAAGCGGAATGCATCGATATAGATTTTGCGTGATGGGTTCCCCGCCTTTATGCAGCGACGATGGCGAAAGTCTAGTGGAATTTAACTACAAATCTTCCGCATATATATCTGTGTGCGAAAGGACGAACGAAACGAGTAAAAAAAACAAGTTTTGAAGTATGCAGAAGTGTTTCTTAGATACAAATTTAATAAGGAATAATGAGATGAGTCAGAAAATAAAATAATGTGCTATTATTTTTTTTAAAGCACATAAGACATGATTACATACAAAAAACGTAATTCCTAAATTTTGTTTTGACTCGCGGGATAAAGATAAAATAATAAGCTACATTTTTTAAGTGACCATAGGTGTTGTCACTACTAAAAATATTAAAATATAATATAAACATTAGAATAAGTGAACATCTAAGATGCTTAAAAACAATAACGAAACAGATACAGGGGTTAAAATTCTTCACCGTTGCAATAAAGGGATAAAATTAGATAACTTAGAAGACTACAAAAATCATTAAGGAGTAAATGAGATTTTGAAACAATCAAATTAATTTATCTTATGCTATCTAAATATTTTTTCAACCGCTCTGTTATTCCCATAATTTCATCAGACATTCTCCTACAACTCCTAAAAAACTCAGTAATTCCTAAATTTTGATTTGCTCTCCGACAAAAGATAAAATAAAAAGTGGTTAAAAGCTACATTATTTATAAATATGGCAACCACAAAGTTAATGCTTTTACGAAAATATTAAAAATATTTGTTAAAAAATAAAAATAAGATGGCGAAGTTTGTGTAACATACAAGTTACACTGCCAAGAGAAGGCTTAATGGTATCCCAAGGATTGTGTGATTAATTCATGTATAACCAAATAACGGATGTAAGCAGTATTGAAAAAATTAATAATGGCATTTAGATGGTTTGTACACGTATAGTGGATAGGTGGACAAAATTATGTCTGGAGAATATATTTATATATATATATATATATATATATATATATATATATATATATATATATATATATATATATATATATATATACTCGACTTGTTCTTCTTATATATGTATTGTAAATATATATTATTACGTGTAAGAAGCTGGAAGAACAAGTCGAGAGGACCAAATATAAATCTGGGACAAGATTAAGAGAAAAATGTGAATATGGAAAAACCTTTCAACATAAATAGCTGCTATTGTAATTGTTCTAGGGGCATTCGATACCTTAACTCAAACGATGTACCCGCATATGCGAAATTATTATTTTTTTACGCAATACTCCATTGACTAGCCGATAATTATTAACGCAAACATTTTACAAATGGAACAAATCAAAAAGGTTTTGATAAAAACAGTCATTTGATATTCAAATATTAATACATGGGCCTTAATCAAAAAACATTTCCATCTACTTTGGAAATGAAAACGCCACAAACGTTTGCATTAACGCTTCAACGGTCCCCTTACTTGCAGTGAAATTCATGTAAAAGTATTTCACAAGGTTCGATTTGATCGATGATTTAAGCTAATATATATATACTCGTATTATGTTTCTATCAATTTAAAGTTCTTATTTAAATTAGTTAAATACATTATATTATTTACCTAATTAAGTCGGCTAAGATTTTCACAATAAGGTATTTGGCGAAAATATACTGGAAATTACAACATACTCGTAGAACAGGAGAGTTGTATTCCAGCTTTTTCGGTAATTCGTAGCATAATTTTTTTATAGATTCATATATTGAGCAATACTTTTGCACCAATAACGCTAATGTTAATTAACAACGACACCGATCGTGTGGCAGAAATTAACGGTTTTATCACTTACCAGACTATTGGGTAAGGCTCATATTTTACAATACAAGGACCTATCTCTTGCAATTCATACCATAGTATCACATATCGGTTGACATTCTCCGACTGTTTTCCATACAATCCAGCTTCACCCATTCTTCTTCATACACAATGGACCTGCTCTTCAATCAAATTCACAAGCAAATCAATGCAAATCGAGGACGCTGTATGAATAAAAGTAAAACGTTTTGTCACAATGAAAATCTTCATCTTGAAATGACAATTTAAAAATTCTACTTTGTTTTTATTATAATTTTGAAAAACCAACAATAATCAAACTTTTTTTTTACATTTTCCTTAATATTTTTTGTATATATTTTAGATGATATGACACATAATAATAATTATATTTTATATCGCCGTTTTTGTGAAAAATCACCTCAAGGGCGCTGTGGAAATTTTAATTTCTAGTTAATATTAATTCCTAGTTAACTAACTAACTAACTAACTAACCATCACGCCGTTTCCCCGCAGGGGTAGGCAGAGATGACGAGCCGCCATATAACTCTGTCTTGTCCTTAGAGTACATAGAGTAGTATCTATCCGAGGCAGTGAAGTCAGTTTTGGACTTGTTTTTGATGATTTTAACATGACTCGGCGCAGTTGGGCGTGGCTAAGACCAAGGCTACGGTATTTATACATCCATTCATATCACATACCGACATAATGTTTTTGTGTATTCGTATAGCCACTTTTTCACAGTATTTTTATCAATAAAAATATAGCATATAACCTAAAAAACCGTTTAGTTGTGTCAAGTTTAGTTGTGTCAAGTTTAGTGGCATAATAAAAAATGTGGGCGGAGTCCCGCCAGTGTTACTTCAAGGAACCAGCACCTTAAGATCATTATGACAGTATATAGAAGCGGGCCAAGAAATTTGTTGTCTCTTTTTCTCTCATGGTGTACGCCGTAAAAGCCCGGAGAAAGTGATTTTTCGCAAGTTTGTGTAGGTTGGGTAAAAATAATTAGCTCTCCCTCCATATGTTGTTACTTCAAGGTCTTGTCACACACTCCTTGCTCCATTCACATCCACACATTGTCTCATACATACTCTTCTGTTATTCTGACTCTTTACATGACCTGATTCAAGTATTTGATTCACTTGATCGTGCCATGTCTTTCTCGGGCGACCTCGACTTCTTCTTCCATTCACTTTTGCATCTTATATTCTTTTCACAATCCTTTCTTCGTTCATTCGCTTTACATGCCCAAACCATCTAAGCTACCCTTTCTTGATCCTATTCATTACGCTCACACCAGCCTTGCATTCTCTCCGGATATCTACATTTTTAATACGTTCATACATGGTATATGATTGCATTCAGTCTACTTTCATCCCATACACCAGGGTTGTTATAGGCACTCCATTGTGGACTGCTAGCTTCGCTTCTTTGGACAATTTCTTATTTGCGCCAACAGCGTTCAGTCCTCCATTAATGGAGTTTCCTTTATTCATCCTTCCTTCATTCCTAGTTGATATTAATATTTATTTAAATTAAGTAACAGAGAAAATAAACATGAACATTCTTACTTGGTAGGTCACTTCTGATAGACACAATCACTTTATCATAATAACTTTTAAATAATCCTGATGAATATAGTATTTCCAAAGGTGTTTCGTCGTTCAGGAAGAAACATATAATAATGGAAAATCTTCTAATGAATTTAAGGAATGAAAGTCTGAAAAGTATTTTCTTAGTTTGGACAGAAATTCTATTGGGCTTGTTACACATCTTGATTATGTACATAATTTTCGGAAAATATGAGTTTTAAGTTTGGCTCTGAACTCTGTCGAGTCTTAGGGTCCTATCTGACTGTAGCTAGTGGAACTATCACACCCCAATTCCCCGCTTGTAGCTGGTGATAGTGAGAAGGAAAAGGGGAAGGTGGGGTCGGTCAGAGTCAAGAAGCTTTCCACTGTGGCACAAAAGTCGTGATAATAGATATACTTAGGCACATTAAAAAATATATATTGTCAAAAGATATATTTAAATTTGATTTCCGTTTTCGCAAATACTTGAATCGGGCCATGTGAAGAATCAGAATAATAGAAGAGTATGTATGAGACGATGTATGAATGTGAATGAAGCAAGGAGTATGTGCTACGACAGAGCTCTGTGGCGGTCTGTCATCTCTGCCTACCCTTGCGAAGAAAACAGCGTGATGGTTAGTTGGTTATATATCCAAATCTTCTGGATCATATTACAAAATATATTTCACTAAACCGTCTGTAAGTGAAATCTTAAAAAAAGCTGACAAACGGGGTAATATTTTCTCCTTTACCTGTACGGTAGGGTTATTTATCTTATGAAATGCATTTTTATCATCGTTCGTCTTCGAGTAATTGCATTCATGGAGCAATTTTGTTACGAATCGGGGTTATAAATCAGGAATAATGTAAACATCTTTATGGGTTCAGGGTGGTGAACGAGTAGATCATACAATCAGCCTTCATCTCTAGAAGGGCAGGCAGGGAATTAGTTAAGCTAAGGGCGTGATGATATTTGTAGTATCGTTTATTTCTTTTTAACACCCTGGTGAGTATTTACAAAGTATATCAACATATAGTTAGTGAATATGTACAGAGAATAATAACAAAATTATATAATTTAAGTGTATTTTGTATATCGGTAAATTTAGGTGCAAGATATGTGAACTTAACTAGATGAGGAAGGGGAAGGTTTAGATTTACCTGGCTATTCAGTTCTGGTCACCAAACACGGCTAAAGTCGTTTCAAGCAGCGTTTCAATTCTGAATGTTGGTCTTCCACCAGGGCGATACTTTGAGTATCTACCACTCTGGAATAGAAATTAGTTGAATTGAATTTAATGAGATGAATTATATAACATTTATTTGCGCACACCGGGTTAAAACCCGCGACCTCTAGATTCGTAGTCGAGCGTTTTACCACTCGACCATTCAGGCCGTCTAGAATAGGAATAAATAGTGATGAATAGTAAAATAAAAATGGGTTATTTTACAGAATAGCTCTGGTTTTATATCTCATTATAGGCATGGTCAAACTAAAAGTATCAGAGTCCAAACATGTGGTTTATGGAATAATACATGTTAAAAGAAATTTTAGAAAGCGATGTTAGGATATAATTTATTAGTCAGTAAGACATTAAGGGATGCAATTAGGATACAATAGGAGATTGGAAGAAATGTTTAGTGACATGGTATGCTGCACATGTGCTAAACTGGTTGAGCTATTACACAATTCAAACATAAACTAGGAATTAATATTACTAGTCCTGCATACCTTCTGGAATAAAATTTTATTATTATTATTAAGATTTGTACAGCGCCCTTGGGATGATTTTTCACAAAAACGGCGCCATACAAATTATCCAATTATTATTATTATTATTATTATTATTATTACAAACTATAACTATTTGATGAAAGAATTAAATTTATTAAAACTTTCAGATCGAAGAATTATTTTTTACTTTTATTTAAAAATTATCAATGGTATTATATAAAACTCTGATTTATTCAAAATTATTTCCTTTCATATACTAGCGGGAACTACTCAATCAAAATTCTATTTAGCTGTAACAGTAATATCAGACATCTGTTTCAGAACTTGCGAGAACCTAAATTGCATGTCGATTTTTTAAACACACGCATTATGGACTGATGTATTCAACCGCACTGAATGTAGATACGAGAAGGTTTTAATATCATATGTATTCAATCAATGTTAATTAAATGTAATCATACACTATTTTACAGCTATCCTTTATTTTGTTTGTAAAAATAATTTTCATACTGTTCAATAAAAACCTTTATACAATAACATGAATACATAAAATGAAAACCATTGCACTTTTACTTTATTTTGCTTAAAAAAAAACTGTACAATGAGTCATCTGTTTCAGAAATTCGAGAATCGGATGCCTGGATTATTTTTTTAGTCTGAAGCATTATGTGAAAGGGGTATGGGAGAGCCCTGAATCTTACATTTCCAAATATATTATTAACGTTGACGGGAAACATCAAATAAACTAAAAAACTTAACGCAGTCGTTTTTAAACGCGGAAACTTATTTGCGCAAAAATACTTGAACCGGTATTTTATGGGTGACGATAAAGAATACACACTTGTAGATAGTGATTAAATCTTCATAATTAGTTGGAATTTTTAATAAACACATCAAACTGAACAAAGATAAACGACCGGCATTTGGTTAATCTTAAATTAATTGTCTAACATTATAGCGTTAGTTTGAATCCTTTCGCAGATGACAATAACCGTCTGAAAGAATGAACGATGGCCTGTGAATGAGGAGGGACTTAAACGAGATGAATGCGTAGAAGATGTAGCACGTCGATGAAGTTATATTTTTACGAAAAACTTACAAGCACAATTTATTTTACATAAAATTTATGTGATGTAATTGTGTCAACAATAGTATAGCATGTAGGTACATGGTATTGATTTGATGATAATGTAAGAGTGAAACACTGGTGAAATTACAAAAAATCATTTAAAAAAATTAAATTAGTATGTATATTCTCTATGATGTGATAAAATCGTTAATTACAGTAAAGTAAGTGATGACTTGTTAGGTTCTTAACCTTCATGTTTTTCATCCAAGTTCCTACCCATCCAACCATTTCGCTTTATCGAATTCCGTATTGAGCAACACTATGTTCGAAACAATTGAATATCAAACAGGAAAGTTTCGATGTGAAACACGTTTGGCTCATTCGTTTTCGCTTGTTCATCGGCTTGGTGTTTTGATCTCTAAATAATATAAAATAAATGTGGTGTGTTGAATAAGAAGACTAAAATCAGTCAACCATTGTGTTAGAAACTTCAAAAACTTGTTCAACTTCATCGGTGAGTGAATGGTTTCACATTTTCTCTCATTTCATAATCTTTCCTCAAGATACTATTCGACATTTCCATCAATTAGTTTATCGTTTACAGTCCACTATTTTCCGATTCATCTGAATATGAAAATATATTCGTTGTTTCATCGCAGCCTCGGATCCAACGATAAATATTATTAAAATAATTAATAAATATTATTACTATAATTTAAATTATGCATTTTTGAAAATATTTTTCTGCCCTAATGAAGGCACGGTTGAATCAAAACTGAGAGAGTGTTATAAAATATTATTTGACTGACGTATCCAATGTTTTTACAACATTATCTAACGCTGTTGGCGCAAATAATACATTATTCATAGAAGCAAAGCTAGAAGTCCACAATGATGCTAAAGTGAATGGAAGAATATGTCAAGGACGCCCGAGGAAGACATGGCACGATCAAGTTAATCAAATACTTGAGTCATACCATGTGAAGAGTCAGAAAAACAGAAGAGTATGTATGAGACGATGTATGAATGTGAATGAAGCAAGGAGTTTGTGCCAAGACAGAGTTATATGGCCGTCCGTCATTTCTGCCTACCCCTGTGGGGAAAAGTTGATTAGTTAGTTAGTTACCTCGCAACACGGAAGTATCCTCCTAAATATTTCATCGTCGGAATAAAACATTTATAGGAATTGCTTTGAATAATGTCCAGGTGACGAACTTTCGAGTCATTGTACCTGTGCGCGATGTAGACATTATGTTAATTTACCGAATAAAATACGTCTCCTCGAATTAAACGCTTATAAATTACAAATAATCCGCATTTACATTGAATGTATTCCGTCTGATTCAGTGGGCGTATGGCGTACAATGAAACACATTGTTACTCGAAATAAAATTTTTGAATAAATTTGTATAAAAATCTTGAAGACGAAGATACTATAATTATTTGTTTTCTCGTATAGGGTTGACTTATTTGAAGCAGAATATATAAGATTGGTATAAGCAGCATAAAAAATTGATTATTTTGATAAGGGCTGCTACAACATCGCTTCTTACGCGAAATTGCATGGGGGCGAGAAAGAGGCGATTATTTATATAAAAAATATTAATTGTGATATTGACTCACCTTCTTTGTTGCAACTCATCCAGTTCAAACATTCTTTGCCTAAGACTCAGAAACAATGAATTGCTATTCCTCAATCATCACTCTACTAATTATGAGTATCATTCTCCATTTTCCAAAATGTCGAGATATGTTAACTCAAGCTCATGGTTTTTAAATTTTTGGTACCAGTCTAAACGATTTTTGTCATTCTTTACGACTCTACCAAACCTTTGAATTGACCTTGGCTTTGATTTGAAAGTTCTTTCTTATGTATATGTTGTCCTTTTTTGTCGTTAGGTTATAAATAAACAAACAATATATTTAAGCAAGGCTTCAACCCTCCACTGCTGTGTGTAAAGGCTCCATAGATCGGTACCAAGAGGTCGAGTGTTCACATCCCGCGGGTAATAGAACATAATTATTGTTAATTATTTATTTTTAATATGATTACCACGGAAGAGTTCCAACTGACCGTAGTCAGTAGGGCTATGGCATTCGAAATCGGATTGTTTTGTGAGATTGAAGGGGTAAGGGAAGAGAAGAAGAAAGGTAAAAGGAAGGTTGGGAAGTGCCTGACTATTCAGATCTGATCACCAAATACGGCTAAAGTCATTTCTAGCAATGTTTAGATTCTGAATGGTGATCTTTAACCAGGACGATACTGAAAGTATCTGCTGAACTGGAATGTATCGCAAATATGTTTTAAAATTCGTAATATGAAATTGTTAAAAGAAAGAAAAGTTTTTTTCCCTTGTTCTAGAGCGTTGAATTTTCTGGTGAGAGACCACCATTCAGAATCGAATTTTGCTTAAAATGGTTTTAGCCGTCTTAAGTGACTAAATTTTAATAGACAGGTACTCCCTAAATTTCCTTTTCCCCATATATTTCTTCTCTCCAGTACCTTCAGCCTCACAACATACCCCAATTAGGAATGGCATGGCTATGTTTAGTAGCTAGATCTTAATCTTCAAGTAGTTCTCAACCTACCTCTTACCGATCTCCTTCCCGCCCCTCCTATTCAAACTCACTTTCTTCGACCTACATAATCTCATTTGTTAAAATGTATGTATTACCAATGGGGCAAAAAACTACAAAATAAAGGAAATCTTTTTAAACAAAATTTGCTTTTTTTCGCAGGCTTTCTTCGTCAAATAAACTTATTGTCTTTAAAAAAAGCCTTAGCAAAGAATATAAATAACCCGATTAGATTCGTGGCTTTATTATTTAGATTTCAGATTTTTTTATATAGTTTTGTAAGAAATAAGATTTTTATTACGTCACCTAAAGGAGCGACATTTCTTATTTTTCTTCAAATTCCGTCTTATCTTTGTTTGGCAATTATCGTGGCAACGTTCATTCTGTGGGCTGCAGCCCGTTATAACTCTGCGGAACTGCACTCGAACCAGTCCTTCTAAATTCATAAAGCAACTATAAACTTCTACTGGATCAGTCTAGATGCCCGCTAAAAAGTAAAATCGGTCCGGTCTAAAAAAACAGTGGAATAAACTTTAGATAATTGGTATTAGTAAATCTTAAAAAAACATAAATTCTACCACGAATTAACAGTTCTCAAGTTAGAAATAATAAAATATATCGTTCTTACCTTCGTGTTTTTCATCCAGTTTCTACCTTTCCAACCATTTCGCAATATTCTATTTCTGTATTCAAGAAAATTGTGTTTGAAATAATTGACAATAAAAAACAAAAGAGTTTGATGTGAAAAAACGTTTTGCTCGTTGGTTTTTCGCTTCGTTCGTCGGTTTTGTTGTTGTTCTCAAAATAATATAAAAATAAGTGTGGTTTTGTAAATTAACAAGACTTAAATTAGTGTGGTTTATACGTGTTCGTCAATAATACAATTGTTTACGAAGGTTTTAAGAACTTATAACATCAACTTCATCGGTGAGTGAATGGTTTCCCTTTTTTCATTCCATAATCTTTCCACAAGCTACAATTAGACATTTCCATTAAGTTACATAGTCAATCGTTTACAGTCCACTATTTCCCACATTTATCTGAAACTGAAAACTGACTTGGTGTTTTACCGTAGCTTTGGATCCAACAGGTAGCATTTTTTATAAGAACAACTTTCCGGTAAAATTTGATCAAAAAGTCCTCTACAAAGTAAAATGATTACATTAAAAATAACCCCTTGATTGAATTTAAGCACAAAGTTCATATCTTGAATTAAATATCAAAGGCTATCTTATTAAAATAAAATTTACATGATTGCAGCGATGACTGGAAATCAGTTATTTTACACTCCGATAGGTGATGTTTTTTAATTTATTGATTTATTCCTCGCATGTCATGGACGTCTTTATTCAGCTTGATAAAGTGTCGTCGTGTAAAATAAACTCTCAAATTAAAATTATCTTTCGAGGCTCAACGCTGCATCGTGATATTGATTACTCAAAGAATATTAACCAATTTTCAACGAACATGAACATAGAAAAAGACACAGAAAATAAAAAGATAAGGATTGAACCTGGACTCGGACCCGGAACCTCCACATATTAACGATTAAGTCGAGGTGTCAGAATTGGTAGACGCGGCCCTTTTCTATTTTCTGTGTTTTTTTCTATTCTTGAATTCTTTAAAAATCATTATTATTCTTTTTAAGGCCTTCGTAATCAAGTGGTAAGACGCCCGACTATGAAGCCAGAGGTCACGGGTTCGAACCCGGCGTGCGCAAATAAATGCGGATTAAATGTGTCATTTGATTCGTATAAAATAATAAACGGTATGTTTGCGGCACGTTCTAGTGTGGCAGATACTTTAAGTATCACCCTGGTGAAAGACCACCATTCAGAATCGAAACGTTGCTAGAAATGGCACCAGCCGTGTTTTGTGATCAGATCTATATGACCCGATACTTTCCAATATTCCTCTTTTCCATCTCTATCTCCTTCCTTTTCCCACTACCTTCAGTCTCACAACATGCCCCAATAGGAGATCCCATATCCTTACTGGTTCTAGACGGTTGGGAGCAGTTGGGATTCTTGTACGTTATTCAATATACATATTTATAAATATATTATAGTCTTGAAGTAACAATATATGGAGAGATAGCTAATTTGTTTTACCCAACCCATCCGAAATTGTAATAAATCACTTTTTCCGAGTTTTTACATCGTACACCATGAGAGAGAAAGAGACAATAAATTTCTTGGACCGCTTCTATATACTGTCGCAATGATCTTAAGCTGGCTATTTTCGCTGGTTAACGGCGGGACTCCGCCCACATTTTTTATTATGCCACTATACTTGACACAACTAAACGGTTTTTTTTTTGATAAAAATACTGTGAAAAAGTGGCCATACGAATACACAAAAACATTATGTCTATATGTGATATGAATGGATGTATAAATACCGTAGCCATAGTCTTAGCCACGCCCAGGTGCGCCGAGTCATGTTAAAATCATCAAAAACAAGTCCAAAACTGACTTCACTGCCTTATAATAATGATACTCTTAAAATATACCAGGTTATTAATAAGATAATTTTCACAAAAAACGGCGTTGAACAAATTGTCCAAATATTATTATTATTTTATGCAATTTGAAATCTTGGTAACAATATACACCAGGAAAACCTTAAATAATAATTATAACACAATCAATAGTTTTGTTCATACTCCATGCGGCGTGCGACGTACGAGCTAAATAAGTGCGAACGAGTATCAAGCAATAATTGAACATTGATGGAAAGCCCCGGATATATTATTACAGTAACAAATGATTTCCTACACTTTATTTTGCCCCTTTCACTGGTAAAATATGTATCCGTTAGTTAGGTACTGCCTCGAAAGCTCACCTCGTGGAGTCTGGAAGAAACTAATGCCTTATTAACTTTGACGCACTAGCTTCCATGATGGATCCTGTTCTCTCCTTACTTATGAAAATACTAATTTGGGAGTTACAAATATACTATTTTATAACTTAGATAAAAACTCAATTACGAAAAACGCTAATGATAATATACATAAACATACTTACCTGGCAGGTCACTTTAGATTGCTTTTATTATTGCAATGAAAAACACCTTTCACCCGTATCTTAAAAGTAATAATTTTTTTAATATAAAGTGATTGGCTACTCAGAAAATACGTCTTGAATTTTCCATGTTCAATTTTTTTCCTCGTTTTCTTGTTGGTATTTATCAAGATTTCGGGTGCACAAAAAACAACTTACCAAAAACAAAATGTTGTTTGAAATGACTTTAGCCGTGTTTGGTGATCTGTATAGATGACCTCTGCGTTCAAGTAGTTAAGACTACCAATCTAAAGGTCACGAGTTCGAATTCAGGCGAGTGCATAAATTTAATTTAATTAATAGGTGTTATTTCATATATATTCATATAGTATATTTGCGACACGTTCCAGAGCGTAAGATACTCTAAGTTTCGTCCCGGTTAAAGCCCACCATTCAATGCTTTAGCCACGTTTGATGTTAATATTTGAATAGGCAGGTACTCCCCAACCTTCCTCTTCCCCATCTATTCCCCTTCCCCACTACCTTCAGCCTTACAACATAACCCAATTGGAAATGCCATAGTTTCACTGGCTTCAGACGGTTTAGAGCAGTAGGGACTCTTTTGCGGAATTTATCTACAACGATCTATATATTGAAAAAGACATGTGTTTCCCAACCTACCCTTTCCCCATCTCATTCCTCTCCAACGAATGTTAAAATCGATGAATCCAATTCCCTTCAGTCTAACAACATGCCTCAATTGTTGGTGCTATAGTCTCACTGGCTCCGGGCAGTTGGGCTCTTGTGCGGGATTCATATAAAATAAAACAAACCATATCGCAAAGGTGCAGTTGCAAACAACCTTCTGAAAACTGGTTCGCCCGACCTAACTACTACGCAATCGTTAAAACTTTTGCAGTTGGTGTTATTCTAAAAGACTCGAAGGTTTCACACGATTTTAGCGTGATATCTTCACGGACGTAGTTCAGTGCAATGTGAAGGCTCCACCTCTTTCCATATAGGGTGAAATAAATAAAATATAAGCGCGCTGGATTCAATATGAATCACTGAAGAGATTAACCGATAGAAGAGTATTTTTAACGTGTCTGGTGTGTCTGAAGTAAGGTGAATTTTATCTTACATTGGATGAAATCGACCAATATTTCTAAAATTGATTTTATTTTCTTGAACAGTTAATCAATTTTTCTGATCTCTCTGGGGCCTAGGAGATGAAAGGTGTAAGGAAAATTGGCACACTTACGGTAAAATTTCACCAAAGTATTCACTTATTATAAATTATAAGTATTATTACTGATATGAATGCCCTGTCGTATCTACAACCTTTGTAATTATAACAATAATAAAACTTTTAAATATGTAATTGTGTCTTTTTTATGAAATTTTACCTCAAAGGCAGTTCACAAAAGTTCAGAATAGCACATGTCCATAGATGTATTACCTTGAAAATTCTTAAGACTTACATTAATGTGAGTACATATCCGATTAAACCACCTGTAAATTGAACCACAAACTGGTATTTTACGTATGAATAATAATAATAAAATTTTATTCTAGAAGGTTTGCAGGAGTAGTGCAATGCAATAACTTCCATAATTAATAATAATAATAAATAATAATAGTGTAAAATATATCAACACTGTCATTAATAAGAAAGATTTTAAAAATGTTAACTAGCAACTCAAAGTATTACATTTGGTAGATTTTGAAGACACTGTTGAAATTGTTTTTTTTTTAATGTGAATTCCACACAAGAGTCCCAACTGCTCCCAATCGTCTAGAGCCAGTGGGATTGTGGCATCCCAATTGTGGTATGTTAAGAGGTTGAAGATAGTAGGGGAGGGAAAATATTGGGAATAGGAAGGTTGGGAAGTACCTGTCATTCAGGTTTAAATCTAGTCACCAAATACGACTAAAGCCATTTCAAGCACCGTTTCGATTCTGAATGGTGACGTATCACCAAAATACCTTCTTATTAAATGAAATATTTTCCGCAGTGCTATTTTTATTATTAAAAAAATGCTTTTGTCGAATTTCACTGGAATTTTATGAAGTCGAATTTTTTTTTTGAAACATGCTATATGCAAGCAATTCATATGCGTTTTGATCAACTTTCGTTACGTTACATTAAATTCTACATTTTTTAAAGAAAAACGTATTAAAAAAATTAATAAAATTCTATTCTAAAAATAACTAAAAAAGAAGCGCCCTTGATGATATATTTTACAAAATTAGCCATGTTTTATTATTATTAACTGACCCAAATCTCGAATCAATACAATTGAAACTAAACGACCATCTATATCAAGAAATATGGAGTATGCTCCCCTACAGCCTTTTCAATTCATCTCTGGAAAAATAATTAAGGTCTGAACTGAGTGGAAAAACCAATATGGCTTTTTAATAGAGGCATTCCCTCCGAAGCCAGCCATGGGCTTAGTGTACCTTATTCTATGTGTGACACAGTTTGATTTATTGAACCACTCGATCTCCCTCCATCTTTAATAAGGGACCAAACTGTATTTCTGACGCAGGTTCAACATTACTTTGCCTTTGCGATTTTAAAAAGTTGAACTGTGAAAAATTGAACGTATTTGTTGGCATAAAAAGATTACCTTTTATAAAATTTCCTTTTCAAATTTGAATATCAAACTTTATGATAAAAATGGTTGTATTTAATTTTTTCTGAATCGACGTTATATATTTTTCTTTGTTTGGGAAAAACTTGTTCGCTCGCACATTATTATTTTTATCGAATCACAAAAGTTTGTGTTGTTTTTAAAATAGTAAGGGAGCAAGTTGAGTTAATAAAATAATCTTGTTTTTATTGGAGCTTTGTTCTGAGTGATAAAGTGAGAATATTTTATAGATAGTAGGTACATAAAAAACACACTGTATAATTTTGTATTTGGGTACAAAAAGTTTATCGTCGTATATTGAAAGTGCCAGCTTACAAACAGTATAAAAAAATGTTGAAATCATTATTTTGAAGCTGATATTTCGTGGTGGAATTCCATTTTTAAAACCTACGATTAAAAACACTTTATTTTCACTGGTTTATTTTTGACAGATTTGTTTCACTTTGTACCAGTCTAAAGAAACCTGTCGCAATATGAAACCGGACCGATCAAATATAAACACATGGAAATAAGTTACAAAGGTTTTTAATCTAAAATTAATTTCATCAATTTTTTTCCGCATTGAGTTTCCTTCGGCTAGGTATTTAAAATTATTACGATATGGGCTGTCCGTTGTTTCATGTTTTTTTTCGAATGTTTACAAATCTGTCATTATTTTACATGTGATAACTGTAAGTAATTTAAAAATATAATATGTGTTTCATATTTATATTTTAACTTTAATCATTACCAAAATATGTGTTGAATTTCAAACTTTTTTGAATTTTTAACTTCATGTTTACTATCCGAATCCTTACCTACTTAACCATTTTACCATATCGCCGTGTTGAATAAAACGACGACGATTCGAAACAATTGACAATCAACAGAGGAGTTTTCTGTGAAAAAATATGGTTGCTCGTTCTTTTGTATGCTGTTTGATATTAGAAATTATAAAATAAGTGTGGTGTTTTCGTGAAATGTTTCTTTAATAAAATGGAACAAGAAGAGTCAAGAATTTCAACTTCATCGGTTAGTTAGTGGTTTCCCTTTTTCCTTCCATAATTCTTTCCACAAGCTATAATTAGACATTTCCATCAATTATTAAAGTTTATCGTTTACAGTCTACTATTTTCTAAATTCATGTGAAGCTAGAAACGAATTCGGTGTTTCATCACAGCTTTGGATTCAACAATATTAAATGAACAGTTTATGTAAAAGAACCTACATCATTACTAAAATATATTCAAATATAGAGCGAATGAACAAAAAAAAAGTGTAAAAATAATATATGACGCCGAAGGGGAAGGTAGAAAAAGTCGGGGATGCCCGAGAAAGACACGGTTAAGTGAAACAAATACTTGAGCCGGGTCTTGTTACTCTTAGAAATAAAAGAAGAGTATGTTTGGGACGATGTATGAATGTAAATTTAAGAAAGGAATGTATGGTAAGACAGAGTTGTGTAGCGGTTTATTCTCTCTGCCTAGCCCTCCAGAGAAACGGCGTGATAGATAGTTATATGTGTAATAATTTAAACATTGTTCTGAGACAAAATAAAATTTTAAGGCGTTTTCAAATATACTCGTATATAGAAAAATGCATATGGAGTGTACAAAAAACAAAGTACAATGCATATAAGACAAGATTTTATAACTAAACAGTATAGATAAATAGTAAATAGAAGTTAAGCCAGCAGCAATAAAGCTTGCTGTTTAAATACAGATTCGCTGACGCAAAAAAATTCGATATCCGAAGCGATTCGATTCAACAGCAAAAGTGCCCTCCCCACCGGCATGACCATTGGTAAGTTAGTCCTGATGATAATTATTAAAATAATAATAAACCAGTTATTAACTCTTTTCATATTTAGAAAGGTAAGCATTTAAATCATTAACTGTGACTCTATTTTTTCGAGGAGAATGGAAAGTCTCACAACTATTTATTTGCAAAGATATAGTGTAATATAATAGTGTAGTATAAATAATATTTAAATATTATTTTTGATATTACCAAGTATTGAATTCACTTGATCTTTTTAACACAGAAATAAAGCAAAATATCAGTGCATCAAAAAAGTATTGAATAAATATATTAATCTCAGTAGCTACCTACCTAAAAATACAGCATCCGTGTTGCTCAAAACATCCGATGCTCATCGCCCAGTGCTGGCGAAACTAATCAGAAATACTGTACCCGCCTGCGCCTGGCTGGGAAGGTAGCTATTAGCTGCCATGAATAATTAACTAATATAATAACATGGTATGCGACTAATCTCGAAAACGTGACAGGCTACTACACTCCGAAATACGAGTACCGGTTTGTTTAGTCAAATGAAATATTACTAACTACGTACATGGCCCGCCGGAATGCCGTCCTCTGCGTATTTTTTTGCCGCCGTACCTATTTGCACACGTCTTGAAATAGATGCATATCTACCGTCCTACTGTGACCCGCAGAGGTAAATTGAGAAATTATAAAGACAGTCACGATGTTCATTTTTCAAAATCGTATTATTTCACTTGACCTTTAGTGTGCCGGAGGGTCATATAGGACCCGGGCATTCATCATTATCTTTTCAGGAGTTTTTATCCCTCAATGTAATGAATAAGATCAAGAAAGGGACGCTTAGATGGCTTGGGCATGTAGAGCGAATGAACGAAGAATGGAGTGTGAAAAGAATATAAGAAGCGAAAGTGCTTCCAACTGTCTAGAGGCATTAGGACTATGGCACCCCCAATTGGGATAAGTTGTAAGGTTGAAAGTAGTGGGGAGGGGAATACATACAGAGGGAGATAAAAATATAAAATAAAACACGAGAACAGTGAGAGCACTTAAAAAATAATATTTAAATTAAAATAAAGGAACAGATAAAAAGAGACCGATAATATTAATTGAAAGAGGGAAAGCGTCAACTGAAAAGTTGATTAAATAATAATGATAAAATCTAGGAGTGTGAAAAGAATATATGATGCGAAAGTGAATGGAATAAAAAGTCGAGGACGTCCGAGAAAGACATGGCACGATCAAGTGAATCAAATACTTGATTCGGGTCATGTGAAGAGTCAGAATAACAGAAGACTATGTACGAGACGATGTATGAACGTGAATGAAGCAAGGAGTGTGTGCCAAGACAGAGTCCGTTCTCTCTGCCTTCCCCCGCGGGGAAACGGCGTGATGGTTAGTTAGTTAGTTAGTTAAAACCTGTTGCTTGCATATTTAAATGAACCGTTATTTCTTGCCAACAAAATAATTAATCCATAGAGATATTAAGCATTGTATTTAGTTCGGTCCACGTCGCGTAATGAATATTTGAAGTTTTTTACGTCAGTACGGCTTAAAAAAACGATTTTTAATTTGAAATTACTGTTTGTATTTTCAGTACAACCTCGTAAAATTTAACCTTTATTTAAAAGGAACTGTATTCAGCCACACAAAAATACAATAAAACTTCTAAATAATCTTCACATTTCTTAATCAAACTATTTTAAGTGACATTTTGGAGAAAAAACTCACTCTCCGATTATAAGAAGCTATTCGACATAAACCCCTTTTACCATTAACATACAATTTGAAAAAATACAAAATCACATTATTTGAGAAGATGGCATAATTGACAAATACATCATTTGTACAACACAAGTGAGTTATTACGAAATTACAGTCAGAGAGGTATGACGGATGTTGTACCTTGCGAGAATTCAGCATTCTAAACGATTAAAAGTCTCAATTCTTTTTAAACTTACCTTACTGTAAAATATATTTAAAGAGTGCAATCAGGCTGATCAATATTTTTTCCTTTTACTTATAAATATGTATTTATTTTCAGTGTACAGAGAATAGTAACGAACAACATGTTTTTACAAAATCGTTTTTTTAGGTACTTATATGCATTTTTATATTTAAACCATAATTATTATTTTTACATTTTTTTTTTGAATTATGTGACATCAACAATAATAACAATTTATCAGAAAAAACTTAATGTGGACATTGGTAGTCAAAAATAATAATAATATTAAATATGATATAAATAGTCCGTCTGTATGTGGCTTCTCCACAGTTTGATAATGCCTTCAGAAGGCGAAAAAGCTGTCACGCATAAAAATAATTACCTAGCAGAACTTTCAACTAAAAAATGTTTTTTTTTTTTAATTTGAAATAATGATAATTATTATTTAAATAAAAATTTAAAAACCTAATAATTAAAATGGAGTTCTACAAAATAAACTTTAAAACAATTTAAAAAAACTTAAATGCATGTTGCAAAATATTCCAAGCTGCCCGAAGCAAGTAGGACTGTGTCATCTCTAAATTAGGGTACACTTTGAGGATTTAAGTAGTGGGAAAGGAAAGGAGATGGAGAAGAGGAAGGTTGGAAAGTACCTGGCTATTTAGATCTGGTCATTAAATACTGCTGAACCCATTTCAAACAACGTTTGCGCTTCTGAATGGTGATCTTTTACCAGGGCGATACTGAGAGCATCTACCATTCTAATTATAGTCTTAAAATAACATCAATACAGGCTGTTTGCTATGCAAGCATAACCGTTTTCAAAGTGCCCAATCAGTCTCACAAATGACTTTTCCTCTAATTTACAATTTAAATTTTTTTATGATTTATTTTTTGGGAGCTGAGAATGGTCACAAAGGACATGAATTATGGTTTATAAAGGTTTGACTAACTAACTAACTAACCATCAAAAGGCAGAGAGGACGGACAGCCACACAACTCAGCACACACTCCTTGCTCCACTTACATTCATACATCTTCTCATACAACTCTTCTGGTATTCTGACTCTCCGAAGTCCTTATTTAAGTGATGAATTCAAAGGATATAATAGAGGAAATAAATTTGGCAGATGGGCACAAGTGTGTTAAATTTATGTACCACTAAAAGCTTCAGAATGCTAAGTAAATCTCCCGCATCCACTGTGCAAAATCCATATTTTTAAGCCGATTTTTGTCCACATAGTATATCATCTGCATTCGCATACTAAAGCCAATATGCTCGAATAATATATCCACTGAATCCAGGTATTGCATGGCCAAAAATTCCAATTTATTTCAGTCGCTTTGTTGGCTTGCATCGCCCGCCGGAGAACGAGACCAAATCCTAAAGGAGGTGAAATATTTCGCAAAGGGGTGATATTTATTTCTTCCTAGTAGGGGATGGCCTGAGAAAGGCCACCGCCAATATAATCCGTTACTCGAACCGCCGACCTCCACACATTTCTGCGATCCGGGAAATGTAACTCGGAGCGTTCTAGTTAAACTTTACTTAACGTAGTAATGTACCTACTTTTTCAAGAAACAATTAGTTATGTATTTCAGTAAAAAGCAATCACTTTGTGGTTTGACACATTTAATGAAAATTTAAATAATAACTTTGTATGAGCCCACCGATTTTATTTTATTTTTATATGACCGAGCGGTTTCATTTAGCCTATGCATCATGAGGGTAATAAAAAACTAAACAAAAAACAAAGTGTGCGTAATATATACATACAGAGGGAGAACACAATATACTTTCCGACTTTCCTCTTCCCCACCTCCTTCCCCTCCCCACTACCTTCAGCCTCAAAACATACCTCAATTGAGGATGCCATGGAAGACAGTGGGAGGCTCTAGGCGGTTGGGAGCATTGGGACTCATGTGCGGTATTCACTGTAAAAAAAATAAAATAAGAGAATAGTGAGAAAACAATAGAATAACATTAAAATTATAACACAAGAACAAAAAGAAAGAAACAGATTATGTAAAATGAAAGAGGCAAAACGTCAACTGAGAAGTGGAAAGTAATGGAAGTAGAGGAGAAAATAATAAATTCCTTTTTTATAATTTAATTGCTGTTCTGTTGTTTTCTCACTGTTCTCTTATTTTATTGTATATTGTGTCTTCCCTCCGTATGTATATATAACCGCAAACTTTGTATTTTTTGTTTAGTTTAAATGTTGTGTCCTGCTAATGCTTAGGCTAAGCGAAACCACTCGGTGATAAAAATATAAATAAAGCCGTGATGTTATACAAAGTTATCGAAACATTTCTTTAAATATGTCAAACCACAGAGTGATTGCTTTCTACGAAAAAACTTATTATTTATTTGCAAAGATTATTTGCAGTATTATTTATTGAAAACCTACTTTATTATTGTCAATTTGAAAAATATGGTACAAACATAGCGCACGTCGTATTTTCGAACTGTAAAAATAACATTTTAAACATCATACAATCAATTGTAGAAACGGGAGCTTAAAAATAAAAAAGTTGCGTTGTTTTATAGAAATTCTATACATATACACTAACCCAAATTTCATGAAGCCAGAACTCATACAATCAGATTTCTGCTTCATAGAACGAACTATTAATGCAACTGCATACGTTCTGCTTTACGTTACCAAAAAATATTTAATCCATTTCGTTGACAGAGTAAAAAACCTACGAAGAGCAAGTGACGTTATAACTAGCAAAGCTTTAATCTCAAATTCAACGTGACCTACATTCTGTTGACTAACGTTTAAAAAAACATTCGTATACCCGAACATAATAATTCATCGCGGACAGGAAACATACTCGTACATTGATATACTATCACGTATATGTGTGATTGTTAAGTATATATAAATATATGTTGGGTACACTGCCAGATAAAACGAAAGAAGTGTGTTGTTAGCGTGTCTCCATACACGAACTAAGGTAAATTATTCCTTATTTCTACTAAAATTAATCAAATATCTTCCGTTGAAAGTCTTTCCCAAACAGAAAATCTTTATTTTTATTTGGAAAGGCATATGTTGTGAAGCTGAAAGTAGTAGGTAGGGAAGGAGATGGGGAAGATGATGGTCTATTCAAATCTGGTCACCAAACACGGTGTTGGATCCGAAGCACCGAAGTGTTTAAAGCTTCAGATGAATTTCGAAAATAGTGAACTGTAAAACGATAAAATTATAATTCTTGATGGAAGTGTCCAATTATGGATGTGGAGGAATTATGGAGTGAAAGAATAAAGTAAACCAATTCACCCACCGATGAGGTTTATGTTTAAGTCCTTGATTAATTCTTACACATTGTATTAATAACGAACACCACACCAAAAAACACTCAGTTTAATATTATCTGAAGAACAACAACAAAACAAACGACAAAACGAGACAGCAACGAACGAACACGTTTTTCACATAACTCTCTTCTGTTTCTTGATTTTCACTTGTTTTTAAACTCGGTGTTGTTGAATACGGGAATCTAAAATAGTGAAATTGTTGGATAAGATAAAAACTGGATGAAAAACAAGAAGGTAAGAACTTAAAAAATTATCTCTTTGAAATTCAACAGACGACTAAAGCCATTTCAAGCAAGGTTTCGATTCTGAATGGTGTATTTCATCATGGCAATACTTAGATTATCTACCACTCTGGAACGTGCCGCAAATATGCAAAATATTATTCTACATGAATGTGTGAAATGCCACATATTTATATCAACCAGTCGGTAGCTGAGTGGACAAACACGTCAGATTCCCACCCAGGCGTCTTTGTGCGTTCAATTCCTTTGATGGCTTAGTCCTCCATCATTGCACAATAAACATGTTTCGCTTATTATGATGGTAGTAGGTGTTCTTTAAAAAAATCTAGTAAAATTTATTTGCCCACGTCGGAATTTGAACCTGCTACCTCTGGATTCATAGTCAAGCATTCTAAACAGTCGACCACGGAGATCGTCATTGGTATGTCTATGACCTAAAAGTCGAAGAGTTTTTATGTACATTGGAAACATTACATTTATTTCTAATTGTTGTATGTCGCGCTTCTAGCACCATTCGTTTTTCTAAGGTAATGTACCAGGAGGGATAGCTTTGCGAAACAGTGTAGTCAGGATTGTTGATTTTTTTCTGACTCGGGCGTGGCTAAGGTTTTCATAGACACACCTTTTTACATCCATTCGTAGCACATGTCGACATAATGTTTTGTTTATTTGTACAACCACTTTTTCACAATACTGTTATCAACAACAATAGATATTATCACTGTCATAAAATATTTATTGTTCTTTGGTTACTTGTTATATTTACACTGTTTGCATTTTTAGAATCGTTTACTAAAAATATTTGAATATTAATGTTTTAAGTACCAACATATTAACTATCCTCAATTTAATTTCCTTTTGTTTGATTCAACAAACGTGTTAATATGAATTCATGCGTTTCATTTGGTTTTTATACCCTTAGCTTCTTGTATTTTTATTTTTTTTAATCTGTCGATGTACACATGCACTGTTATACCCTTATCTGAACCACTTTTTCCCATAATTTGTGATAGCAATCATGATTTTAGATAGTTTTATTTTGTATAGATACTATATATTATTTTCTCTTAGTTAGTCTTATTAGCATAATTAATTTAGTATGAAGCGCACTTGTGGTGAAATATCACAAAACTGAGCTTTATAAGTTCTCTGCTAGTATTATTATTATTATATAACCTCAAAAACCGTTGAGTTATGTCGCATAACACAACGTAGCGCGCGGAGTCACCGGAGACGCGGGAGACGAAAAACATGCGTGCATACCTAAAAGTGATGCGATATTACGTGATAACTTGTCTTGTCTCTTTCTCTCTCACGGTTTACGACGTAAAAACCCGGAGAAAGGCTTGTATATATGGTGAATAAGTTTTGCGTATATTGTTTACTGTGTGTGTTAGTTTCTATCGCTGGGTATTGCGGATCTCCTTGCACCGGCAATAAATAACTTGGAACGCCGGATTCGTTAGGGCGTTTTGTGCAGGTAATCTACTCCGCGGGGAAACTGCGAAATGGCGCCTGGACGCCGAAAGCTCGCCGGGCAGTACGTACAACGTAGTACGTAGAACGTAGAGGGTTTAGGGGTGGATCTGAAGTATAGAGCGCAACGAAGTAACGATGTTTTGCTCACTTTACAACCCGGTAGTAAAATACTTAAGTCCGTAGATACGTATTGTAGGTTTAACTGGTATTTTTATATCCCGCCCGGGAGGAACTAATGCAAATTATAGAATAAAATGTTGTTTTAAACTAAAAAATATGTTAATAACTAACCATCACACCGTTTCCCGCAGGGGTAGGCAGAAAAGACGGACCACCATACAACTCTCTCACTCATACACCAGCTCATTCACATTCATACACCAGCTCATACATACTCTTCTGTTATTCTGAGTCTTCACATGACCCGACTTAAGTGTTGGATTTACTTGATCGTGCCATGTTACTGTTTCCCGTAGGGGTAGGCAGAGAAGACGGACCGCCATACAACTCTCTATTAGCACTCACTCCCTGTTTCATTCACATTCATACACCGTCCCATACACACTCTTCTGTTATTCTGAGTCTTCGCATGGCCCGACTCAAGTATTTGATTTACTTGATTGTGCCATGTTTTCCTCTGACATCTCCGACTTTCTGCAGTGCCTTTTTTGAATCTATTCACTAAGCTTACACCAGCCTTGCATTCTTTTCCCGATATCCCCATTTTGAACACGGTCATACAAGTTTTACCGCACATACGTCTTAAAGATCTTATTCCTAAGGCATTCAGTCTACTTTCATCCTTCCTCTGCCAGTTCCATGCCATAATTTAAATCAAAATAAAGCACAATGCTTTAAAAAGAAAATTCCAATTTGAAAAAATGATTTTCTACCTAACAAACAACATCAACATAAGAATTTTTTCTGTAAATTTTTCAAAAAATAACATGTATATTTTATGATATTGTCAAAAATTAAATGAAAAAAGTTTATTAATTTGCCCTTTGTTCAATACTAGAATGAACCATTAAATATTACCTCTAAGAATCGAAACATTGATTGAAATGCTACAAAAATAACATTTGATTTAACGGATTCTTTTCAACCTTTGGGTTTTCTTCCTCTCCCTATTTGCGCCAACCTGCCTATAATTCAATATTTTCACAGATTTCCAACAGTTGAAACACTTTAACCTTACCACACTAAATAATAATAAATATTTTTTAAATCAAACAAAACAAATAAAAATCATTTGCATCGGTCGCGACCTCGGAGCATTAATATACCAGGAGGTAAAGCTTTGCGAAACAGTGTAGTCAGGATTGTTATTTTTTTCCTGACTCCGGCGTGGCTAGGGTTCGTGGACACACATTTTTACATCTAGCAGCACATGCCGACATAATATTTTCCTTATTTGTGTAACCACATTTTAGCAGTACTGTTACCAACAAAAATATAGGATATAACCTTAAAAACCGTTGAGTTATGTCGCATAACAAAACGTACTAGGCATAGTCACCAGAGACGCGGTATACGGAAAAGATGATTACATACCCAAAAGTGGTGCGATATTATATGACAACTTGTCCTGACTCTTTTTCTCTCACGGTCTACAACGTAAAAACCCGAAGAAAGTGATCGTACTCTAAGGTCGCGACCTTTATTCTTTTTAGTTTCTGACTTTTTCGGTTTCATATTTACGTTGAAGATTATTGATATTGTTTTAATAATTAATATCAAAATTTTAAAAAAAACAAAGCTTTAATGGTAATTATAATTTAATTAAAATCATTCGGTTTATTTCACGCAAATCGTAACCATTATTTTTTTTATATCAGTTTTATTTTCGATAGTACAACGAATATATATATATATATATATATATTATATTGTGTAGTACATTTATACATGTTCATAGGACTTCCACAATTCCGATGCTGAGTTATAAAAAAATCCACCCTTATCTGCTGGACGCTGAACGTAAAACTGCCCGAGAGTAAAGCTACGGGTAAACAAAAATAATACACGGATACAATCTCGTTTCAATTACGGTCCAGGTCATCTGATTCGGCTGCTGCGGATTTATTCAACTCCTGTTGTCAGGGTTTGTGGTCAAGATAATTTCTAATTGATTTGGTTTTAAATTGAATTGTTTTAACGAGGAAAAACCGCACAGTAACCAGATTAGAAAGAGTTCATTTTATTAAATTTTAAATATTGAATTAAGATAAGGCGACCAGTGTTTAT
The DNA here is from genome assembly GCA_022651775.1 of Drusus annulatus. Lineage (NCBI taxonomy): Eukaryota > Metazoa > Arthropoda > Insecta > Trichoptera > Limnephilidae > Drusus > Drusus annulatus. Next base: position 1,579,915 of record JAGWCC010000011.1, read on the forward strand.
AAATAATTCGCCCGAGTTTCAAAGTAATTTGCTTTTTTTTTTATTGAATTCTTTTTTTAAATTACATTTTGTACTCTGTTTTTTTACACAAGAAACCAATGACTAGCGTCTTTGGTTAATGACATACAGAAAACGAAAGTGAAAGAAAATTCGACCACGTCCTTACAAAAAGTATGTCCGGCGGCCTCCGTGGTCGAGTGGTTAAGACGCTCGACTACGACTCCAGAGATGACGGGCTCATATCCCGGCGTGAACAATGAATGTGATTATATTCATACTTATGTGTTTTTTCACATTTAATTAATATAAATAATATATAGTTTAATTGCGGCACGTTCCAGAGTGGTAGATACTCTAAGTATCGCCCTGGTGAAAGACCACCATTCAGAAACGAAATGTTGCTTGAAATGGCTTTAGCCGTGTTTGATGACCAGACCTTTATATCTAGGTACTTCCCAACCTTCCTCTTTCTCTTTCTCTTTCTCTTTCTCTTTCTCTTTCTCTTTCTCTTTCTCTTTCTCTTTCTCTTTCTCTTTCTCTTTCTCTTTCTCTTTCTCTTTCTCTTTCTCTTTCTCTTTTCTCTTTCTTTTTTCCATCTTCTTCCCCTCTCACTATACCCCTACCAGGGGTGCCATAATCCCACAGTTTCCAGATGGTTAGGAGCAGTTGGGACTCTGGTGCAGTATTCATAAAATAAAATAATATCTTAACTGTTGACTGACAGATAAATTAATGCTGGCAAAGCCATACTTAAAATGTCGTTCTATCCTGAAAATACTTGCGTTGACCCGGAAATTCCAAGTAGAAAATCTGTTTAAATTTCAAGACGCCTAACCTCAACATTAGAGAGTATTTTCTGTCTAAATATTTTCTTTTCTCAATAATAATACTAACAGATAAAAACTCACTCACGTCAAAAGGAATATAGTAACTAAATCGGGCTTTAACGCAATCAGAATTAAAGCTAAGACATTTTTACGTTTGAGCGAAAATTACCGGTTCTCATTTTTTCCGTGTATCCTACGGTCATGTTTTTTAGCGTATTAATTCTAAAGATTTGAAATGGAACTAACATTTTTCATGGTAAGTCAAGTGATTTTTTACAGGTAACTGAACTAATCAATAAATCAATTGTATTTACAATCACACTTCTATTATCTACACACAAATTTAAAACTGTTTTTAGCCTTAATAAAGTTTTTCGCTGGCCATTAGCTAAGTAAAGAGTTAGTTACAAATAGTTCAGCAGGTGGTAGAGGGAGGGGGTTTCGTATTCAGTAAGTTAAATAGTTCGTAAGCTACGGCTTAGCGGCTCGAGTCCCGATACAGCAGATAGGTGTGGGAGGTAGGGGTGTAGGTTATGTTCTATGTCCGCTGATACACTAAATCCTTGAAAACCCGTTTACTGGAATAGAGTTTCAATATACATGTTCGATCCAGAAATCGCGAATCGGTTTCTGGAAAGACTTTAAATGAATTAAGTGGACTGTAAACGATGATATACTTGGTGAATGATTCGAATAATCTGAGGAGAACAATGGTAAAAGGGTTTTACGCCATTTGCTAACCTGGTTTGGATGTCTGCTAGGAGCGGCCAACTTCTCTGTCCGAGCGTTGATTGTCAAGTGGCTGAGACCGGTGTCGACAGTTCGGACGACCCGATTCGAGAGTGGGGGTCAAGTCACAGGCTGATTAATACATGTTTATACAGCCATGCAAATAGTGCAGGACAGGGTCGCAAAATGACGTATAGGAAATAGGTAGGAACGGGGTAATAGTGAACATCAGATTTGGACCCATCAAAGTGTTGATTTTAGAATCCAACAATACATATGTGTAATATTTCTTTGCAAGTTCAAGTACTTTTTAGCGTGGACACCGTTGTGTGATGGGAATAAACCGCTTTTTAAAAAATCTTCATTCAAATCAAATTTGAAGTACGCTAACGGTACCCGTTTAATACTTTTTTTATTAATGTATATATGTATATATTTTATATGAATACCGCAGAAGAGTCTCAACTGCTTCCAACCGTCTAAAGCCAGTGAGACTATGGCATCCCCAAGTAGGGTATGTTGTGAGGCTGAAGGTAATGGGAAAGGGAAGGAGATTGGAAAGAGGAAGGTTGGGAAGTACCTGACTATTCAGATCTGGTCACCAAACACGGCTAAAGCCATTTCAAGCAATGTTTCGATTCTGAATGGTTGTCTTCCACCAGGGCGATACTTAGAGTATCTACCACTCTGGAACGTACCGCAAATATACTTTTTATTATTTTTATATCAATTAAATGTGTTGTGACACATAGTGGGGAGGGAAAGGAGATGAGAAAGAGGAAAATAGAGAAGTACCTGGCTATTCAGATCTAGTCACCAAACACGTCTAAAGCCATTTCAAGCAATTCTAAAAGGTTGTCTTTACCAGGGCGATACTCAAAGCATCTACCACTCTGGAACGTCCCGTAAATATATTTATACAAATTTAATGTGTTATGACACGTATTAATTAAATAAAAGTTATTATATACACGCCGAGTTTGAACCCACGACCTTTGGATTCGTAGTCGAGCGTCTTACCACTCAACCATGGAGGCCGTCGAATAATATATATATATTTATATATACATATATATATAAATATATTTTTGTTTTTTTTGTGCGGTGAATATCACAAACGGTTTTTTTTTAATATTAATTAACTGAGTAATTAAATAAATATCACGCTGCTTCTCGGTGAAGAAGCAATGACAAAAATATTCATTAGAAATAACATTTAAATCAAAGCCACGGCCATGTCAAGGTTTTGATAGAGTCGTGAAGAATGATAAAAATCTTTTAGACTGGTACCGTCAAGTTCAAGACCATGGCTTGAGTTAACAAGTCTCGACATTCTGGACAGTGGAGAATGATACCCATAATTAGTAGAGTGATGATTGAGGAACAGAAATTTATTGTTCCTGAGTCTGCGGCAAAGAATGTTGAACTAGATGCGTTGCAACAAAGAAGCTGATTCAATAATATAAAAGCGTTTACCTGAAAGGTCACTTCAAATTCTGTTTGGGACTTAAAGGTAAAATTCCTAAGCTGAATGATATTTTTTTAATCAAAGTGTATGGTTTACTTATATACCGAAGAAAGTTTTTATATTATGAAATATATGCCACAAAACAAACCGAAATTTTCATAATTATAGAAACACCTTTGGCAATTACTTGTTACCAAACATAAGTTATCAAAAAAAATTCTCACTCCGGCTGCCTTTCCTATTTTTCTGAACTATAATTTTAAATATTTGACTGTTTTATCTAAGTAAATAAATGCGTCATGCCTCTATTCAGGTGTCGTGGGTTCATTTTTTTATGCTAGCCAAGTACTCCATCATTGCACAAGCAAAATTTTCCGCATATATATTGGTGGAAATAGAAGTTTATCAAAATAGTTAGATATTATTACTTTAAAATATCAGTAGCTACGAGTACATCAAATATTATTCGACGCAATTTTAGAGTATATATTGTTACTCTAAGGACGCAATACAGTCTTCACACTCTCGTATATATCTTTGTGTTAGCGTTAGCGCCAAGTAAACAAAAAGTGTAAGAATGTGAAACGCGCAATATGTAGCTTCTAGAGTCAAGCGAATCTTTTGGAAAAACTTGCAATAAAAACTAAATATCTAACAGGCGTCAAATATATTAGTATCGTTATAATATAGTATAACCATACTAACATATTTGACGTCAATTTACCTATTATTTTATCTGCGCTTGCCAAATTAACAAAAAGGTGTAAGAGTTTATACTTGCAATACAATATTATGCGTAGTATGATATAATCTTTTTGTTATATATCTTCTTACTAGACGTCTTTGTGGATTTTTCTAAACAGACGATACGTAGCGCTTCCCATCAAGCGAATAAAATAATGACTAGTAAAATTTAACAGTTATGAAATACCTCCCAATGTCTTTTCATCGAGCTTTTATTTTTAACAGGGGATTATTCTTATTATATACAGTGGGCTCGTTATTCATTATTTTTGCTGGTTGGTTTTGTTTCAATCTCCTACTCGTTTAGTTTGGCGTGTTTTCACTTGTCTCGCGTGCATTCGATGTGTTTTTATGAGTTGAAGAATACGATTAATGGTGTAATTGTATAATGTTTATGTTTTGTTTCACAGCCAAAGTTCAAATACCTAGTAAACAAATAAATCAAGTTTTAGTAGACAATACGACGCAATATATTATTTTACTTTAACTATTGCATTTACTTTATTAGTGCATATAATTCAACGTCTAGACCTAATAATAATAATAAATGGATAAATTTTAAAGCGCCGTTTTCGTGGGAAAATCATCTCAAGGGCGCTTTGTCTATTACTTAAATGAAATTTATAAAATAAAGTATAATATTAATAGTCTACCAAAAAATATTTAACCTCGGCGTTATTTTTAACGGTTATATTTAACAGTTAACAATCACCAACGATAACGGCGTTGGCGTTTTTTCGAATTATAGTTAACGCCCAGTACTAGTACATACCGTCGCAGGAAAGGCAAAAAGGCTTATTTGACACATTGGTCAAAAATGAGTAAAATATGCAGTTTTGATCAGTTTCTTTTCTGCGTTAAATGTTCTGACTCTCTTTTGATTCCGAAGACTTTTGTGGCCCTTCAGCCATCTAAAATATATTTAGCATTTGGGAGAAGGCTTGACACAACCGACACAAGTTTGGGGCTTTTAAGCTTTTTGTCGCTTCTCGTAACTCAGCGAGAGTATTGAGTTACCGGAGTTTTTTTTTTCAAAATAAAAATAAAAATATTTAAAAAATTTAAAGTGCTCCGGTGTAAACTTCCAAAATGGCGGTTCAGCCCTTTAGCCTTTCCGGCGACGGTATAAGTATTATCTGTAAAGTAAGTTACCTACAAATATGGTATATCTTCATTTTGTTTTCAAACAGATGTAACTTTATCTTAACTAAAAGTGATTAAAGGTGACTGTAAATTGTCAAATTGTATCTAGGATTTAAATATGTAACGTGAATGATACCTTCTCACAAGTATACCGTTTCCAGTGTTTTGAACAACGAATAAATCCCTTATGAACGGCATATTTATCAAAATCGAGGATACAATCAATTCAACGATCGCACCACGTGGCGTGTCACATTAACTATCCTATTAGGGAAGAGAAAGAGAACGAGTAGGACTTGGTAATAGATTATACACAACTTATTACCCGGAGAGGCCATTTACTAAATTTAATGAACCGAAAAAACACGTCAACTATGACTGTGTAGAAGTAAGACGTCACAGGTAAATGAATCAGTGTCGTGGGTTGATTTAATGTACCATCATTGATGCATGAAAAAACAATTTAAATATTCTTATGGTTGTAAGTGAAACTTAACATATCATTCATGTTACGTAATAATTTGATTCACTTTTTTTAATCTTCACAATTCAATTTAAATCCAATTACCTAGATATAATAATTACAATCAAGCAAAATAAATCAAATGTGGTAATAAATTATATTGTTAATTTTTTCGTAAGAAGCAATCACATGTTGGTTGGACATTATTTTAAATAAAAGAATACTTTGTTTTAAAACCAACCTTTGTCTGCCCCTAACATTACATCATTATCTTTCTATTATGTACACTTGTTTATTTACCAATTCTTCGTAATATATATTAAGCACTTTCAATTGTTCCCTCCCTCTACTATATGCTCTCACTCTTCCTTCTTTGTATTATATACTGTCTCACTCTATCATTAACTGTTGTACCTATATATACCTGTTAACTCTGTATTTTTTCTTTAGTTATTATATGTGCCCTGACGAAGCTTGATCCAAGCGAAACCGGTTGGCCTTCATCATAATAAATTCTGTGGTTGTAAAACAAAGTATTCTTTTATTTAATATATTGTTAATGGTCAGCACTCAAAAATACACACGTTTTGGCTTTCTAATACAAGCAATACTACAAATGATTTGTATGTTAATTCTATACCGGTAGTTAGAGAAGTGTCTAACGTTTTTATTCAATACAATTTTTTTACTGTTGTTTTTTATGTTATATATGAAATTCATACTGGAATTTTAGGTAAAATGTTCGAAAATTATTCGTTCACTCGTTTTCAAACTGCGCTTTATGTTGTCATTTTAACATGTTTTTCGTTGAATTTAGTAGAATGCAACTTAAATTTTTATTTATTTAAAACCTTAGACATGTTCCTACTTGCCCGTGAAGTATTTCCAGATAAATCGTGCGCAGTAATTCTTTTAGTAGTGCCAAAAAGGTGCTGAGTGTTAATATTTAGAAATAATTACATTCTTAACCCGTTTTTTATAGTAAATACCGCATAAGAGTCCCAACTGCTCCCAACCGTCTAGAGCCAGTGAGACTATGGCATCTCCAATTGGGGTATGTTGTGAGGCTGAAGGTAGTGAGGAGGGGAAAGTAGATGGGGAAGAGGAAAGTTGAATAGTGGTCTTTCACCAGGGCGATACTTAGAGTATGTGCGACTCTGAATGACAAACTAAAATGTACAATAAAGATGGCGCTATTATTATTACTTTGATTTACGAGCTCATTTTGAGTTGCAAAAAACACATTTCACTATTCAAACAATTAAGTCCGTTACTAAATCTAACGTACACCAAGAGGCCTCGAAATAATAATGAAATAATTGTCATTTGAAAATCGACCCTCGTCCGATGACCGGAACTTCGTTAATTATTTTTTTTAATCAAATTGTAAAAGGTCCGAGCGAAACGACCATGCAACCTCTCGTCACAAGAGGACCCTTCACTTCTCGTGGACCTTACCACCTACCCTCCAATGTACCACCGTACCCGGCGGGTAATAATTCATTCTGAAAATCAGAACACGAGAGCCTTATTTCGATGAGTGCTTACAATTATTTGTACAATGAAATAGGAATCACTCTCACTGTCACAATACTTTTTCTTGCATTTTAAAAATTATTAATTGTATTTTTTTTATATGAATACCGCACAAGAGTCTCAACTGCTCCCAACCGTCTAGAGCCAGTGAGACTATGGCATCCCCAAATAGGGTATGTTGTGAGGCTGAAGGTAATGGGAAAGGGAAGGAGATTGGAAAGAGGAAGGTTGGGAAGATCCTAGCTATTCAGATCTGGTCACCAAACACGGCTAAAGCCATTTCAAGCAACGTTTCGATTCTGAATGGTGGTCTTTCACCAGGGCGATACTTAGAGTATCTACCACTCCTGGAACGTGCCGCAAATATACCTATTATTATTTTTATTAGAATTAAATGTGTTATGACACATATTAATTAAATAAAAGTTATTGGCGCATGCCGGGTTTGAACCCGCGTTAATAATTGATGACGGCAGCATAAGAACGAAAACGTTTTTTTTTTAATTGCAAAACGTAATAAATAGTGCGGTGTACATTCGGAAATGATTTCTGGTGCTGCGTCATATGAAAAAAAAAAAATAATTGTTCATATTCAATGTTTTGAATTTATGTTTAAATTATATGTTTCCTGGCCATTTATTTTATACGTTAATTGTTTTTTACGTGAACCTAATTAAAAACAGTTTTTTTTTTTCACCACATCTCATTGTAAAAATCTAGTTCTTCTATTCTATACTTAATTTTGTAACTGATAATTTGTGGTGGAATTCCATTTTAATATGAATTTATGATTTAGAAAAACCCTTTATAGATCACATAAATTAATGTTATCTAGCTTTTATATTTCAGTTAATCTGCTACCATTTGTTGGTGTTGCATCTTAACATCGCCAAGCCAATTAGGAAAGTAATTTTCCGTCGAACTGTCAACTCAAATTTAATTCCTCCCAACACATTTGACTGTCCGATAAAAATATCTTCTGTCAGAGCAAATCGATATCTTTGTACCGAAAGAATGTGTTCATAAATGGAATCTTTTCATCGTCGTTCGTAAATGGGAAAAGGTGATATCGGCGCCTCCGTCACAATGTGTTCATAAATGGAACCAATTCCAATCCGTAATTTTAGGCGGCACTCAAATAATTTAAGATTCGTTACGTGCGGTCGCACAGGAAAATGGTCCTAATCAGAGATCCATCTCAGTGTATTGGTGGGTAATTGGCCGAGACGCGAGGGACTACAATAGCTTAATCAGTGTCTCGTTACCCCTTGTTCCTACGTAATCACTTGGCAAATTCGTTATACTCGTACGTTGTTATTGATTATTCCGGGTTATTATGTATGCTAACGACCTAAAGACCTAATGACGCCATGGGAGGAAATTGTGCTAAGGAGTGGTGCATTATAAGCTGCAGATCAAATTGATAAAATATTAAATACATCCGTATTTTCGTCCATGACTAATTACTGCACTATTCGATATTATTTTAAAGATTCGACTAATTTTGAGCGAATATTTTACATTGAACTAATTTTGCAGTAAAACAGAGATATCTTTTTTTTAAAGTAAAACATAGCAAATTTAAACATTTTTTAACCACAATTAATAATCATTTTTTCAAGAAACTTTTCAGATAAGCGTTTCATATTTTTTGACAGTGTGAGGACTTAAAGTAAATTAAAAAAAAAAGAACTACTTATAAATCGGGTAAATCTTTTTTTTTTTGCAAAGGAATAGACAATGTTATTTTATTTTGGACTGTGCTCATTAGAGTGGATTTACAGAGTTGCATAATAAAAAATATGATCTTTTTAAAATGGGTTTATGGTTGCTGTGGCACCCAAAAAAAAAATCTAAGGTGTATTGTAATGATTTTTACGAAATTCATAAAAGTGCAAATATCTCTAAAACTAACGATTTTTTACGATAATCATATTTTGATATTCTGGTTCGTCACGAGTTTATCAGTTCTCCAATGCATAAAGTTGACTTTTGGGACGCCCTGTTTATTATTTTAAAACCCCTGAATAATAAAAATATGTTAATACCTGTTGTGTGTTCAATATTTTATTATTTTAAATATATTCATACTTTTTAATAAAACAATTCAAACAACAACTGATCCCAGTCGCTAAAATAAGAGTTTATAAGAATTTTAAATCTCTTAGAAACGTTTTGGTTTGTATTCGTGCCACGTATTCACGGAAGAGTTTAACCGACAGATTCTGTGTTGTGAGCGTTTCTCCGAACTAAGCTCAATTTTACCTTACTTCTGCTGAAATTGATCATTTGTTTTTAAATTTTGAAATATTGAAACTCTTTCTTGCGCAGATAAACAAATTCACTGGCCTGTCTGGGGCCTAGGAGTCGAAAAGTCTTACGTAAATTTGTGACACCAGTTTTTTTTACACCGTTATAGATCACACTTCTAGAAAATAGTTGTCCAGTGGCAGCAGTAATAAATTAAAACTATTTTTCTCCCACAAATAAGAAAAATATGTTATTAAATATATTCTGAATTCGATGTTATTGACTGAACCAACTACAGAATAGATTACTATTTATTCGAAAGTGAGAAAAAAAAAAAAAAAACGATAATAACAAAGAGTGTTACAATTATAATAATTAATGTACCTAATTTATCTTTACTGCTATCTCTGTTAACATTTTCACACATACATCATATTTTGTATTTGCATATTTTCTCATTTATCTATATAGATGCTAAATAAAAAAAAAAAATAAAAAAATAAAAAATTCATATGTCATATTCCAACTTACTATTTATATATACAATATAAAATTCCCGTTAGCAAGTAAATAGCAACTATAGACTATATATTAAAGTTGCCGAACAATCTGCAAAAATATCTGAATTACTGCCTCAGAAGGCGTGCCAATGAGGCAATTTACAAACCTAAAGTTTTGTAATTTTTCCGAAAATTAAGTTTATATATATTAAATGATTACGCATAATACCTTTATTTACATTATTGTTGCTCAGAGCAGTAATAGGCTAACCTATGTTTGATGTTCTAAAGCGTGGGTATAATTTTATAAATTGGACCTAGTTATGCAGAAAGCGTCCAATCCACAATTTACCAAAATCGAGTTTTGTATGTTTTCCTAAAAATAGATGCGAGATTTATATCTGGTGTAAACACCTAAGCTCCAAATGTAATAGATTTTTGTTTATTATTTTTTTTACCATCGCACATTGCAGATATTTGTCTTAAATTGAAGTTTATAAACATTATAAAAAGTAGGAAAACATAAGAAATACCTTTTTTGAAATAAACACATTGATAGATTATAAAATACCTATTTCTAATAATACTCACAAAAGAAAAAAAACTGCCGTTCACATTCAATTTACAAATGCCGATTACGCATATAACTAACTAACTAACTAACCATCACGCCGTTTCCCCGCAGGGGTAGGCAGAGAGGATGGACCGCCATATAATTCTGTCTTGGCACACACTCCTTGCTTCATTTACATTCATACATCGTCTCATACATACTCTTCTGTTATTCTGACTCTCCACCTGACCCGATTCAAGTATTTGATTTACTTGATCGTGCCATGTCTCACGGGCGTCCTCGACTTCCTCTTCCATTCACTTTCGCATCATATATTCTTTTCAAACTCCTTTCTTCGTTCATTCGCTCTACATGCCCAAACCATCTAAGCGTCCCTTTCTTGATCCTATTACGCATATTAATGCTTTTTTATCGTCATGTTTTCGAACGCCTTTTTGTCAGTTTCATTTTTTTGAGGTTGAATGCTTCCTACATAACTACGTTCAATATATGGTTTGATATTGTTATACTACTGTAAATACTTTATTTATATTATATATATATATATATACTGATTCTAGTGTAGTGATCTCTTGATCAAATATATTAATCATTATACCTACACCTTTATTCAACTTTCTAGGTTTTTTTGTTGTTGTTATTATTGTAAACTATATTTGAATAAAAATTATTATTATTTTAACTATTAAAAATATGATCTATTCAGGAATGTAACCTGTCGCAAAAATATTATTTTTTTAAATGGTGTCGAAATGCTCTTTTCAAATTTGGGCAATGTACGTTTTTTTGATGATTTAAGAGAGCTTTCCAATAGTGAAAATGGAAAAAAATTCACAGTAACCTCGATGAAAAATTTTGTAAGGCGAGCGCTTTTAGCAATAAAAACTGCGATAGTGATTTTCTTTATGTTAAGACGTGAATTTTCACCGGTGATAAAGCGAAGAGAAGAATCCAGTGCACTTTTCAAAGCTTTTAATTTAACGCCTTTGAGGATCAGCAATCATGACAGCCTCCAGCGGCCTTTGTTAAAAGCTTAAATAAAAAGAAGAAACCTAAAACTATGGCGGAAGATAGAAGAAAGAATGTTTACTTTGATGATAATTTCTTTGCTGCGGTGAATATTTGTGTAGCGTATACAATTAATATTTTTTTTAATAATTTATTTATTTACGCCCGTTAAAGGCTTTTACACGAATATTTACATGTAAAAAAAATATTTATATACTCATAAGCAGTGCAAACATATTGTAAAAGAAATAAATAAAATAGTTAAATTTTAAATAAAAGTAACTTAGTTTTAACACCACTTTATTGGATACATATATACATAAACCAACCGGTTTCGGCTCTACCTGAACCTTCTTCAGGGCTGAACAAATATGTATTGTTCAGCCCTATTATCAATACACATTTGTTCAGCCCTGAAGAAGGTTCAGGTAGAGCCGAAACCGGTTGGTTTATGTATATATGTATCCAATAAAGTTGTGTTTAAACTAAGTGACTTTTATTTAAAATTAAATTATGTCTTTCCACAAAGTGAGTGCTTCATGTCAAAGTTTAAATAAAATAGTAGTGAATAGGAGGTACATCCAGCGTTAAATTGTTTAATTAAATAAATTAGCTCTACTAGACGAATAAAACCTTACTAAGGTATACTTATATTGTGGTATTGACATACTAAATATATCAACAACATCGGAGTATTTGTTTCCCAGGTGTTGAATTCCTCGCATAGGAGCATGATATTGTGAAGTTGAAGTACAATTGTTTATTTTATTTTACAATATTTCATTAGTTTAATGTTTCAGAGTAGTAGATACTCTAGGTATCGCTCTGGTGAAAGAACACCATTCAGAGTCGAAAGGTTGCTTGAAATGGCTTTAGCCGTATTTGATAACCAGATCTGAACAGTCAGGTGTTTCAACCTTCCTCTTCCTTATCTACTTCACCATTTCACTAGCTTCAGTCACACAACATTCCCCAATTGGGGATGGCATAGTCTTACTGGCTTTAGGCGGTTGGGAGCAGTTTGGACTCTTGTGCGGTATTAACTATTAAAACAAAATTGATACAATTAGGGTGATTTAAATATGCGTTGACCGTGTTTGGTGACCAGATCTGAATAGCCAGGTATATCCCAACCTTCCTCCACCTCACCACCTTCCCCTCCTCACAAGCTTCGGCTTCATAACATACCCCGATTGAGGATGGCATGTTCTTAGTGGCTCTAGGCTGTTGGGAGCAGTTGAGACTCTTGTGCGATATTAACTATAAAAAGGATTTAGATACTTTTTTCCATCATTTTTTAAACGTACCTGCGTACTGCGTAAGTACTTTAAGCAGGTACTTTTTGCAACAACGAAATTTAATTGCCTTTTCCACATTTTATTACGTGCAACGTGCATTTTATCTTGCGCCACTCTGTATTGCTCCAATTTCATTTCAAGTGTCAGAAATAATAACAAACTTATAGCAGCGTATCGGTTTACCTCGATGTGTATGCACTCTTCAGGCTTACTTGAAACTCACAAACCTGACAGAGAAAATAACAGCCTGTAAAATAATACTTTAATGGCACAAGCAATGCTGCTCTGTTGAAGACATCCCTTATTATTCTGGCATTGCTTTTAATGTAGTGCTTGTTATAAGAACTATCTATTTTGTGTAGATTCCTCCCTGGTTAGGATAGGAAAAGGACTAGCTAGATTGGAACAAGGACCAATGAGTTATGTAAAAAATGTTGTTCGTTCGTTGATGTCTCGCTTGATCGTCGATTAGTTGTTTGTTCTTCAAGTAAAATTAAGTTAAGTGTTGTGATTCGTAAGAAGAATCAAAAACTTAAACATCAACTTCATCGGTGAGTGAATTGGTTTCCTTACTGAAAACATATTCGGTGTTTTATCGCAGCTCCAGATTTAACATTTTGAACATTTAAAATTATCATACCCACGATAACGTCAATTTGCTTCACTAGAGTTTTGATCACCCAGTCCGAGTGCTATACTTAGTTTTACTATTGCTTATTCCTTTTTTTCTACCCTATGCTCGATACCACGGGCAACAACAACCATAAGATATATTTTTGATGAAAATATGTTATTGTAAGCCACTAGTCATAAGTTTTAGTTATAAGTCTAAATTTTAAGTGACTAACCATAGGTTTAAACTGAAAGTTATAATTTATAGGCCACTAGTCATTAAACTTAGTGATTAAGCTGTAGGTTATGTTAATTATGTTGTAAAACGCGCAAAGCAAAGCTAGCAGTCTACCATGGAGAGCTTATGCCAACTCTGATGTATGACAGTGAGGCACGGAACTGCCAGAGCAAGGATGAAAGTAGACTGAATACTGTAGAAATGAGATCCCAAGGCGTATGTGTGGTAAAATCATGTATGACCGTGTTAAAACTGTGGATATCCGGATGAACAAATAGGAAACAGACTTTTTTTATTTCTTTATAGTAAGTACCACACAAGAGGCCTGGGTTGGGAAGTACCTGGCTATTCAAATCTGGTCACCAAACACGGCCAAAGCCTTTTCAAGAAACTTTTCGATCAAAATGGTGGTCTTTCACCGTTGTGATAATTAGAGTATCTACCACTCTGATGGTTTGGGCATGTAGAGCGGATGAAATAAGAAAGTAGTGTAAGGAGAATATATGGGGCAAACGTAAACGATAGCTTTGACCGGTCGGTAACTGAGTGGACAAACGCGTAGAATTCCTATTCGGACATCAATTTCAAAGAGTTCAATTCCTCTGCTGGGTAAGTCCTCCATCATTGCACACGCAACATTTTTCCGCTTATTATGATGGCAGTATGATTTTTTTCAAATACTATCAGGTTTTTTGTAACCCAGGAATATTTGTATTAATTTAAAAAAATAAAAAATAATTATTGATTAAGAAGTCGGGGACGCCCGAGGAATACATAGCACGATCAAGTGCATAAAATACTATTTATATTTCCTATGATTTAAGTGTTATTAAGACAGGGACGCTTAGATGGTTTGGGCATATAGAGCGAATGAACAAAGAAACGACTGTGAAAATAATATATGATTCGAAAGTGAATGGAAGAAAAAGTCGGAGGCGCCCGAGGAAGACAAGGCACGATCAAGTGAACCAAACACCTGAGTCGGGCCATGTAAAGAGTTAGAAAAACAGAAGAGTGTGTATGAATGTGAATGAAGTAAGGAGCAATTGTTCTGATATTCCATTTTGTCCATCCCTACAGCACACACAATTTAATAAAAGTATAATAGCACCCCGCGTGAAAACAGTAAGTGGTTAATTTCGGTTCACATTGCGTTGAATAATTTATTTCGAAATGGTACTCGCGAACCGAATTACCCACATCCCGTCGCCATTATCAGGAGAGAGATATGCTAATATTTAAACGCTTCTTGGCAAAATTTGCGAAGTATTTATGCAAATTTACTTTTTACGCATTATGCATGTTGTAACAACTCTCCGATAATAATATTATGCAGAAATCCTTATCAGAGCCTTAAACAGTACCTATCTACCGCCGTTAAGCTATGTAAAGATATCTCATTTGGTATGTATTTCTCGGCATACCTCCATTAAGGCTGTATTTAAATTTTAATGTGTAATTTGTTGAACGAACGTTTAAAACACGCTGACGACATTCGTTACAGGGTGGTATCTGTTTTTGGTTTAAAAACGTGGCCAAAACAAAATAGACTTACTAATTAACCATCACGCCGTTTCCCCGGCGTTATTACAATAAATAAATAAATATAAAGTTTTATTCCAAAAGGTATGCAGGAGTAGTGCAATGCAATACCTTCCATCATTGATAATAATACACAGTAATAATAATAATAACATCAAAGTTGTAATACACACAATAATAATAAAAAAAAAAATACAAATGAATTAAAAACATTAATTAAAAAATTCAAAAAATTGAAATATTAATGCAGGATATTAGGTCTCATTTCTGCAAAACTCCATCAAGAGGGAGTCCATCCTGGCAGCGTTAAGATTGATGGGGCCAATATCTTACTTTCCACGTGCTAAAAAGAGTACGGATCCCACTATGGGATACAAACTCTATCCATCCAAACGCTAGCTGAATAAGTTGTTCCTCTTAGTAGTGAATGTCATTTTAATCGAGGGTGCTTCAAGGTGGTTTCCGCATCATCTGCATCCATCGCTCGTTGAGAGGAGAGCTGAGCCATTCAGATGCGGCCGCGTCAATGACGTTGGTTGAATTCCATGTCCTGCCCCAGAAGCTGGCTAGTCGGTGGCGAAGTAAGGCGGGGAATGAGTGCACCCTCCCTTCGATGAACATTGTAGAGGAACTAATTAAATATAATTATTTAATTAATTGCCCATAAAATGCTCACATCATGCGAAAAAACATCTACCATGACTCAAATGTCGATCATCAATAATATGAAGAACAACTTAATTTAAGCCAACTAACTAGATAACCATCGCGCCGTTTCTTTGCAAACGTAAGCTGAGAGGACGGACCGCCATATAACTCTGTCTTGGCACACACTCCTTGCTTTATTCAAATTCATACATACTCTTCTCTGTTATTCTGACTCTCCACATGGGCCGACTTAAGTATTTGATTCACTTGATCGTGTCACATCTTCCTCGGGCGTCCCTGACTTATTCTTCGATTCATTTTTATATCATATATTTTTTTCACACTCCTTTCTTCGTTCATTCGCTCTACATGCGTAAACCATCTAAGCGTCCCTTTATTGATCCTATTTATTACGCTTACATCATAGAAAATAGAAAATAAGAATACGATTTAATTGAATTTTTCTAGAGAGCAATGTGAACACTGTTTGAGAGTTTTTTCTAAATCAGACTTCACGCTAATCCAACCTAACCTAATTTGATCTAACCTAGCCTAAGTTTACCTAACCTAACCTAACTTAACCTGCACTCACAGATTTACTGTATTTTTGGAAATAAAACCATTATAAAACTTAAATACTTTTACTTATTTTATTTTAAATGGCTCTCCACACTAGTCAATAAATTATTTGAAAAATTGTTCAATTCAAAATATTCTGTTGCTCTGACCCTTGACATGGTCCGACTCAATTATTTGATTCACTTGATCGAGCCATGTATTCCTCGGACGTTCTTGACATTTTCTACCATTCACTTTCGCGTCATATATTCTCATTACACTCCTTTATTTTTTCAACCGCTCTATATGGCTAAAGTATCAAATCTTCCCTTTCTTAATCCTGTTCATAACGCTTACAATAGCTTTGAATAATTTTTTTTATTAATTTATATGGTTTTAGCACATACGCCTCAGGGATCCCATTTCTACAGCATTCAGTCTACTTACATTCTTTCTCTGCTAGTTCTATGCCTCACTGCCGTACATCAGGGTTGGTTTAAACACTCCTGTGGACTGCTAGCTTCGCTTCTTTAGACGTTTTTTTATAATTATTAATTTGGGCTAACAGCGTTCAGTCCTTCATTAATGGAGTTTCTTGCGTTCACCCTCTTTCAATATCCTTATCAGCCTTTCCATATCTTGTTAACATACTTTTTACATATACAAACTCATCCACTTGCTCCAAGTATTCATCATTCACAACTATATTGCACGCTGTTCTCGTACTCTATTTCAAACATAATGACTTTGAACATACCAACATTCATCATCGACTCATTCTATACATTCTTAGTTTATCCTAGATACGAGGAACTCTAGATCTTCCATTCTGTCAAAAATCAACACTGCATCATCAGCATACAATAGGCAACATACTTTCAGATTTTTGATAATTGTATACTTGCAATGCATTGATAACAGTAGTTAGTAATAATGTTTACAATTTCAGAGCAAGAATACATAATTATGGAAAGAGAGAGAGAGCTAAATATCTTTACCCAACCTACACAAATTTACGGTAAATCACTTTCTCTGGATTTTTACGCCATAAACCGCGAGAGAGAGAAAGAGATAAGACAAGTTGTCACATAATATCGCACCACTTTTCGGTATGTTAGCTGTTTTCCATCTCCCGCGTCTCCGGTGACTTCACCCACTTCATTTTGTTATGCGACATGACAGGACATAATCCAACGGTTTTTGAGGTTATATCATATACATGGCCTGTTTAAAAGAAAAGGTGAATTTTGAATTTTCGCGGGCTGTGTACATTCGATTTTCGATTTTTTTGTGTTATGTTGGTACACATATGTTTATCATATGTTAGCATTATCAGTCATTTTGGATTAGTGGTTTGTTTTTGACAACTGGAAAGGTTAGTCACGTTTTTGTGTGTTCTTCGATTTTTTACTTTTGAAAAAAATTGATCAAAGAATATGTATTAAATTTTTCGTTAAAATAGAATAAAGTGCTCCAACGCACTTAAAATGTTGACTGTGGCATTCGGCGAGTCTACTTTGTCTCAAAAAAGTGTTTATAAGTGGTACAAGCGCTTTACAGAAGGCCGAGAAGATGTTAATGACGATGAGCGTCCTGGAGTTGTGGAAAAACAAATCGTGAATTTTATTATTGAAGGTATGATCCTTATAAATTAATGACTAATTCATAATATATTTTTAATTGTTTCAAACCTGTACTAAGTAGTGTGAAGATACACGGTGCTGATGAATCATATAAACAGTTTCGACTGCAATGTTGTGTATCGCTGAACTCATGGATCTAATCGCAGGACCTTAAAACTATTTGGCTACCTACAGTCAAATTTGTTGAGTTCATAAAGTCGCAAGTCCTTTGTTATTTGGAGAACGCCGAAAGCCCTAAATAGAAACTAATGGTGTAATAAATTTGATGAATGAAGATTATCGCAAGTTAAAAGAGACCACGTAACTTCAGGGGATTCATAACATTTATCAAGTTATTGAACCTAACCTAAGCAAATAATGAAACTGCACTTTATGATAGACGGACATCTAATATGAATAGCCAGGTACTTCGCAACCTTCATCTTCCCCATCTCCTTCCCTTCTTCACTACTTTCAACCTCACAATATACTTCAATTGGGGAATAGTTCAAGTGAATATATTTATTCTTGGATATTTCGTATGGCGTCGTTTTTGTTAAAAACCACCTAAATTCTGAATATAACTCCTTTCTTTTTTAATATGATATTGCACCAGTGTCCCAGCTTACCAGAGCCAGTCGTGTTTCGTGACCTGATCTGAATAGCTAGGTACTTCCCAACCTTACAATTCCCCATTTACTTTTTCTCATCAGTACATTCAGCCTCACAACATACCCCAAATGGGGATGCCATAGTTTCACTGACTCTTAACGTTTGGGAGCAGTTGGGACTCTCGTGCGGTATTCACTGAAAAAAATGGGACTTTTTGAGGAATGAAAGGAGTGAACCTGGACCACGAAGAAGCCCATTTTGTAGGAGGGAGTAAACACAGAGGCTGGCAAATCATTCCACATTCGAACTGTTGAACACTAGAACGATTCGTATAAGCAACCCTTTCTTAGGTGTCAAATTTCGACCGTGTACAAATGTTGGGCTCGCGTTTTGCATTTTTTTAAATATTTTTTTATATGAATACCGCACAAGAGTCTCAACTGCTCCCAACTGTCTAGAGCCAGTGAAACTATGGCATCCCCAAATAGGGTATGTTGTGAGGCTGAAGGTAGTGGGGAGGGAAAGGAGATTGGGAAGAGAAAGATTGGGAAGTACCTGGCTATTCAGATCTGGTCACTAAACACGGCTAAAGCCATTTCAAGCAAAGTTTCGATTCTGAATGGTGGTCTTTCACCAGGGTGTTACTTAGAGTACCTACCACTCAGCAAATATGTTTTTAATTATTTTTATAAGAATTAAATGTCTTATGATACATATTAATTAAATAAAAGTTATTGGTTCACGCCGGGTTTAAGCCCACCTTTTGAATTCGTAATCGAGCGTCTTACCACTCGACCATGGAGGCCGTTTACCACTCATAATGGTGGTAGTAAGATGATTTTTAGTTATAATTACATTAGAATGTCTTTCTTTAAGATAAAAACAAATCCATTCCAAATCGGTAATAAATAACTCCATCATGATATTTAGGTTAAATTGATTTTATTTCCATAAACTTAAACCGTTTTTACGATATATTTACACGGAAAACCAAAACCAACTGCCTTAATCGTTTTCGTAATATATAACATTTAAACGTCGCTTTAATAGATCTCTGTAGCCCTCTATTGATTTTGACTACCTCTACAGAATCATTAGAAAGAACTTGATACATAGATAGTAGGTAGATACCATAAAAGTGTGAACGCCTATTATGTTCAAATCACATGTATATCTTAATAAATAACCTATGCAACCAACCATCTGCAGTGATTTGATCATTATTCTTCTCTAAATGTCTTAAAGCTTTTTTATTGAGAGCTTCTGGGAATGAGTTTATAGAAGCTCGTTGAATTAATGGACCACTGGAACCCACTCACGACAATAATTATGGAAAAATAACACTTGATATCGAGTTTCAAAGCTCACACTGAACAACTTGCGGTAGATAATGAAGGAATGACAGAGACATGTTAATGACTTTATTCCATTTTTGTTATCATTCGATTGAAAAAATAATGTTAAAATCGGAATTAACTTTAAAGCTTAAATGCTTATTTATTATCGAATATTTAAATAATATCAATAACCTAAAATACAAAAATGAAACAGAAAAATGCCAGAGACTAAAAAGAACAATGGTCATAACTGAGACTCGAACTTGGAACCCCTACTCTATCCATATGTAACGCTCTGCCAGATTAAACCATCAAGACCTTGTTAGAAAGCGGCACTTTTGAACGATCGCACTTCTATGAAGAAATTGAAATATTAAATAATTTTGAATAAAAACATGAGATCGTTTAAAAATGTCGTTTTTACAGTGAATACCGCAGAACAACTTCTCCCAACCGTCAAGAGCCAGTGAGACTATGGCATCACCAACTGTGGTATCTTGTGAGGCTGAAGGTAGTGGGGAGGAAAGGAGATGGGAAAGAGGAAGATTGGGAAGTACTTGACTATTCAGATCTAGTCGCCAAACACGGTTAAAGCAATTGCACGCAACGTTTCAATTCTGAATGGTGGTCTTTCACCAGGGCGATACTTAGAGTATCTACCACTCTGAACGCTTTCTAATAAGGTCTTGATGGTTCAATTGGCAGAGTGTTACTCCCGGATGGAGTAGAGGTTCCTAGTTCGAGTCTCGGTCACGACCATTGTTCTTTTTAGTTTCTGTTTTTTTTTGTATTTCATATTTGTGTTCGTAATTATTGATGTTATTTAAATATTTGAAAAAATTATATGTTTTCAACTGGGAGCTTATGTTCATGCCTAAAGTTCGATTCATTAAGCGGGTTGGTTAGTGTGTAAATACAAAACATTTAACTGAACTTTAGAATTGGTTTGAATCAAAGTATGTATGAAAATAATTAGACATTCTAATTATTTCGTTTGTAAGAACGCACGTAAACTTTAAGAAATTAGAACTAACGTTTGTTGAGAATATTATATGAATATTTTTTTCAATTCTATCAAGGTTATAAAGTCCCTGCGTTAAATGTATTTTCAGACACGTTATTCTATATTTGGAATGGGTGGATTAGAGCAATGTTTTTTTTTTGGAAAGTTAAGTTATATCCCGTGGTTTTTCACTGATGTAAGGCTAAATAAGACTAAAAACTGGTCACAAACCCCCGCTGCTGTGACAATATATTATTTTATCACTGCCCGAGAGCGTCAAACTTTACG
The DNA here is from genome assembly GCA_022651775.1 of Drusus annulatus. Taxonomy (NCBI): domain Eukaryota; kingdom Metazoa; phylum Arthropoda; class Insecta; order Trichoptera; family Limnephilidae; genus Drusus; species Drusus annulatus. The sequence goes on from JAGWCC010000011.1 coordinate 1,600,915, forward strand.
TTTCGCCACTTGTTACAAATTCATGCGAATTGAAAAACTCCAACATTCAAGGGGAAATAGCTAGAATTTATTTTCACATCCCCCTGTCGGTAGTTAAAGAAGTTATTTGCGACCATTGTCAGTTTTGACGGCCTGGTTGAGTGGTTAAATGCTTGGCTACAAATCCAAAGGTCGCGGGTACAAACCCGGCGTGCAAAAATAACTTGTATTTAATTAATATGTTTCCTAACACATTTAATTCATTCAAAAAATATACAAAGTATATTTGCGACACGTTCTGAGGTGGTAGATACTCTAAGTATCACTGGCTCTAGACGGTCGGGAGCAGTTGGGATTCTGGTGCGGTATTCACTGATTAACTGATTTACCGTTAGATCATATAAATTGAAAATCAAACAGCCTGTTGTTTTATTATTATTTTTGGCTATGTTATTTATTTTTTTTTTTTTTAAAGAAAGACAAACATTCACTGGTTACGAATAACCTGACAATATTTGAAAAACTCCTACTGCCATTACAAGAAGCGGAAGATGTCGCTTGTGCAATGATGGAGGACTTAGCCAGCAGAGGAATTGAACTCACGACGCCCGGGTGGGAATCCGACGCGTTTGTCGGCTCACTCAGCTACTGACCGGTCATATTTGTGATGAAATTTCATTGTAAAGTTGTCGATTGTCGAAAATTGAGTAAAAATAATTGAACACGTTTTTATGAAACTTCATCTGAAAAATTTGCCCATGAAAAAATACGAGAATCTCTTATTAATCCAAATATTTCTACGCTTTTAATTTATGTTGTGTTATCGCACGTACTACTATGTAAGGCTTTTTGGCTCCAAACTTAGTAAACAAGCCTCGTTTTCCCGATTCATCACTATCGTACTACCAGGAGATAAGAAAATAGTCCCTTTGTCTTCGCCGAATATTTCTGTTAGAGCAGGGATGCACAACCCACGTCCCGCGGGCCCATTTCGTACGGCATTTTTTTTTTCAAATAAATTTTAAAAAAAAAAAACAATATATCTGGCCGGGTGACATTACTGAAAAAGAAAAAAATGTGTGAAGTTATTTCGTCATTCCATACCCCATGTCCGAAATAAATTCCCAACCGGTGTTGGTAGTACTTATTTTTAGATTACTCACCAAATGTCTGGATAAATAGATGGTTTCAGGGAGTTTTTTAAAGTAAATTTTAAAAACTGATGTCTTAATTTTTTTTTTTTTTTCTTAAGATTTGGTTGAAACTTGAATATCTTAAGGTGATTTGTCGAGAGACAGATTATGTTGAGATTATTTTAATAAATTTAAGGATATGAGAGTCTGAAAAGGTAAGTTTTCACTTTGGACCGAAATTCCGTTGGGCTCGTTATACATCTTAGTTCCGGAGGCAGTTTATTCCAAGCCTTCGGCCCCGAAACTCCTGCAGCGCGATCTCCAAACTATAGTATTTGGATTGCGTTTGGGTTCTATCAGCCTTCCGATAGTCGATGACGTTGCTGATCTAAGAGTCTTCAAAAAGACCCTCTACACACCATCCCCAAACGCCCTGAAAGAAGTTATTTCCCTCAAGGCCTCCTGTATGGAGTTAAGGAACAAAAAAAAGTCCAATTGCCCTTCTGCTAAAAAAGTTGTGGATGACTGTGTTGGAGGCTCTGCCCGATCCCATCGCACAAGTCCTGGATGTACCCACCGAGGCATTTTCTTCATAACAAATTTATTGCTCCCCAAGGTGTCTGCGCTCCTGATATTTAACGGTACAAGTCTGGGAATTTAACGTGCCAAGGTTTCGCCCTAAAACAATGTAAGCTCTCGCGCTCTCATTTGCGAATTTTGTGCTTTTTTACGAAGGGCTTTGCATTATTTAGTCCTGAGAAGTGGAGCTTGTATAAGAATTACGAAAATGTTTGTATTCGAGCATGTTGAAAAATAAAATGAATTCACTGAATTCACCACACCTAGTGAACATATCGTCGCTGGAAAGTCAAAAGGGCTTAAGCGACACTTTGGTTAAAATTAATAAAATAGGCAGTTTTGATCCAAAAAAATTTGCATCGAATGCTCTGACTCTCGTTTGATTCTGAAGAATTTTGTGGGCCTTCAGCCAGGAGTGCCTGGATATTCCGATCTGGTCACCAAACACGACTAAAACCATTTTGAACAGCGTTCCGATTCTGAATGGTGTTCTTTCACCAGGGCGATACTTATTAGGTTTATATAATTGTATCTACAAACTCTAACATTATATGTAAACATTCATGTTTTTTGCAAAACATGTTTTCTAACTTTATTTTTTTAATTAAAAATATTATCAATTTCAGTTATTTTTACACATTAACCTGAACAAAACCCGTACCTACCATTAAATTAAGGTTATTGCGTTTAAAGCTCAACTCGATTTTCATTTCAGGAAGGTTTCCTTATCACCAGCAAAAAAAAAACTAAGAACTCAGTTCTCCATATTCATGAACAAGAAATTAAATAAATGCCACCTGATATTTTGGGCACCCTAATATTTACTCCTAGTAAATAGCTAACGGCATCTTGTTACCTTATTAATACAAAGGCATTTACTATTACTTCCATTACTGTTAAACAGCGCTGTTGTAGTACGCATACCCATTAAGTATGACGTTTTAATGTGTAAAGCTATCAGCGGCGCAGTATTCCCTAATGGCTTACATTATTTTGGGTGATACAGTATTGTGCTCCACCTCTGTACTGCGAACCTGCTCCATACATTCCTTTTGCATCTTCGACCCCCCTTTGCATATTTAATCGTGAGATATACAGTGCTGGGGCACCAGAGAGATACAAACTTATATATAATAAATAAGGGAAAGGGTTTAATTGAAAATTATTCGTGGTATTATTAATGTAGCGCGCTTATAGCGTTACCTGTCAAAACAATGTAATTTTATGTTACATAAATAAATTCTGTTTATTTTTAAGAAATACAAAACTGTATTCTTTCAGAAACACTCAAGGTGCATAAATACGGTTAAAAATATCGTTCCTTAATTTAAACTATTGATCTAATATGAATCTGGAAACAAATCTCAAATGAAAACATTATTTACTGACTGCCTAGACAGGAAACTTTTGCAAGTTGAAAAAAAGCAACTTTTTAATTTCTTCTTGTGTGGTTAACAAGCTTAATGGTATGTGCAGGATATTCTGTAATTGATCAAGTTCAGAACTAATAAGTCCTTACAAGGAATCTTGGCCCCCTCACGTGGTGATATTTAAAAAAATTATATATCTACATCAAATTAATCAAAAATTCTAAGGACATGACTTCAAAAATTTAAACTTATTTCGGGCAAAAAGATATGCCCACAACACACGTCTATCGTTTTTTATCATTTCAGTGCTCTCAATTATTCGAAAAATATTTTCATTGGTTCATGAATTACTTTGTTGCGTTCACTTTTTTACTATTTCATAAAAAACAAAAAAATCTAATGCCTACTAGTTCCATCACTTATTTACAACATTATAAGGGCATTAAAAAGCAATTTAAAATAAAAACGTTAGACAATATTTAAATCTCTTGTGAATTATGCAATTTGTGATAATCTGTAGGAGATTAAAATGTAAAATATTTTAATATTAAAAATTTAAATAATATCAATAATCTTCAACGTATGTTTGAAACAGAAAAAATATAACAGCCGCGAACGAGAATAGAACTCGAAACTTCTACTCTATCCGGGAGTAACGCTTCTGCTAATTCAGCCACCGAGGCCTTATAAAAATGGCAATTTTGATCAATCTCATTCTTCATTTGAAAATTATTGATACCGTTTATTTTCAATTTTTCTTTCGATTTTGGCTGCCATCTTTGTATGGTTTACAAAGTTCTACGCAAGCACATATTATATACCATAGATGGTGTCTTGGATAAACCATCAATTGTTATTTTACAGAAGATTTTTGACTTCTGATTTAAATTAATAATATAAAAATAATAAGCATAAAAGCTTCAAAGTTAATTCATATATTTAAAAATGAAATATTTTAGTTTATATTTTATAGAAGTTCATAAAAATGACATAATCTAGTGAGTAAATAACCTTTTTTCGTGTAAGTGAACAAAAATACATATTTTTTATCATTCATTACGAACTTTCACAAAGATTATATATGAAACAATTAAAAATATTTTTTCAATATAAACACAACAGTGGTTAAGAAACATACCGGCGCACTTTTACCTTGGGATTAGGAATTACCTATTAAGCTGCACAGCGGAGGGGTAGGTTGATGGGGTGAAGGGGAACATCCCCAATCCACCCATGGTTTAAATATTTTCTATTACCCCGAGCAGTGAGCACTAGCGGGCTCTCGCGAGGGGTGGTACTAACTGTGGGCAGGCAGGGAAACGGGGTGGTGCCATGCGCCTACCCGCGCTTCTCGCACACACCGCGGCGTTGTTACACTTTTACTGGGGGCTAGGGGCTGTAATGAAAAATTCAGCGCGCTGTTAATTTTGCACATCTTACAGGACTATAAAGGACGTTAGTTTCATGCGAATGTACTAAAGCGTATGGAGCGTACTGGGGAAAGAAAGCATGTATATTAAAACTCTGCATCAATTATTTATAGATTCCTTTGAGAGTACGTACGTACGAGTGTGGACTTTTCAAAATTGGAACTGACGGAATGTTTTTGAATATCTACCTACCTAATAAGTACCGGCCTACAACGTATTTTAGAAGACATTAATCTATTTTTAAAACGGGTTCCGTTCCCTGTAACAATTTTTTTTATTATTTTTTATATGAATACCTCACAAGAGTCTCAACTGCTCCCAAGCGTCTAGAGCCAGTGAGACTATGGCATCCCCAAATAGGGTATGTTTTGAGGCTGAAGGTAGTGTGGAGGGGAAGGAGATAGGGAAGAGGAAGGTTGGGTAGTGGTGGTCTTTCACCAGGGCGATACTTAGAGTATCTACCAGTATGGAACGAGCCGAAAATATACTTTTTATTATGTTTATATGAATTAAATGTGTTGTGACACATATTAATTAAATAAAAGTTATTGGTGCACGCCGGGTTTGAACCCGTGACCTTTGGATTCGTAGTCGAGCGTCTTACCACTCGACCATGGAGGCCGTTAAGAGGAGTTTTATAATCATTTTTACTGTCGAATAAGTATATTTTTATGCACGTGTTATATTCATATCGTCGCAAAATCAAGCGAAAGGGCTGAAGCGCTCTTTTGGGAAGTTTACAGCAGAGCTCTTTAATTTTTTTGTTTGTTTAAAAACAAAATTCATAGTTCTTCAGTACCTGGTTGGATTTTTTTTTTAAAGTTGACTTAGGTAACTAAATGCTCTCATTGAGTTACAAAAAGCTAAAAAAGCTCCAAATTTTTTTTGCTCGAGTCACACCTTCTCCCAAATGGTAAATATATCTTAGATGGCTGAAAATAACGAAAGTCAGAGCATTTGATGCAGGAAAAAAACTGAACAAATCTGCATATTTAACTAATTTTTGACCAAAATATCGCTTAAGCTCTTTCGCAACGATATGTTTAATTTAACCAGGTTTTTTTTACCAAAAGTGACGTGTAAGTCTTATTATTTTAAGGTTTTTCCTTTTTTAATACTCTGGCGAAATAGAAACTCAAAAGTGACTAAAATGTCAGAAGAACTAAATTGGCTTAAAGTAAAACAGATGCTAACATTAAACACATTGATGTGTATCCATAAAATGAAGAACAACTTGTTGCCAAAATATATTTCTGGCAAAATTATCTATGATGTTGAAATTCACAAATATAATACAAGGGTCTGCAAAGAAATTAGACTACCACAAAATAATAAAGCCAACACACAAAATAGTTTACTATATAAAGAGATGAAATCTTATAATGCGCTGCCGGAAACCATCAAAAGTATGTCAATCAATATATTTAAAAAACGCCTGTAAAAACTATTAAAAATGCATTTAATTCAAAATAATAAGTAGTATATAAGTTAAAATATTATAAAGTCAAAAATAAAATAAAATAATTATCTTCTTGTTAACTTGAATGTACAAAGTAACTATTATAAAATAAATAAAACTACAAACTAAACTTCATCAATATTAATCGAATTGTTTTCTGGTGGAATTATTTCCATTGGAAATTTGGTTTAATATTACATTTGATTTTATGATAACTATTTTTTTTCTTATAGTGAATACCGTAAGAGAATCCCGACTGCCCTCAACCGAGGGGAAGGAGATGTGGAAGAGAAAGGTTGGAAAGTTCCTGGCTATTTGGATCTAGTCGCCAAACGTGCCTAAAGGTAAGCAACGTTTCGATTCTGAATGATGGTGTTTCACCAAGGTGATACCTAAATTATCTATCACTCGATTATTGATATGAATTGAAATTAAAATATTTGGATAATTTATACAGCGACGTTTTTTGTGAAAGATCACTTCAGAGGTGCTGTGTTAATCTTAATTCCTAGGCTATAATAATTTACTAACTATTTAATATATGGCAAATTGATATTTATTTTAATTATGAACAGAGATAATATATATAGAAATACTCTTTCTTGGCAGGTTACTTTAGATAAACACAACTATTTTATCTACTTCTACATAGTTTGATAAAAGATACAGTTTTGCGCGCAGAGGACATGATACTAGCAAAAGTTAGTTAGTTTTATAAGAAATATCCCTGCGAAAGAAGAATAATGAGAACAGAAGAGTGATAAGTTATATCGTTGCTGGAAAGGCAAAAGGGCTTAAGCGACACTTTGGTCAAAAATGAGTTAAATATGCAGTTTTGATCAGTTTTTTTTGCATCGAAAGCTCTGACTCTCATTTGATTCTGAAGACTTTTATGGCCTTTTAGCCATCTAAAGCATATTTACCAATTAAGAGAAGGATTGACTCAAGCGACCCAAGTTTGAGAGTTTTTTAGCTTTTTTGTCGCTTCAAGTAACTCAGTGCGAGCATTGAGTTACTTTATTTGAAAAAAAAAAAACAACCAGGCGCTGAAGACATATGGATTTTATTGTAAAATGAAAAAAACTTTAAAGTGCTCTGTTTTAAACTTCCCGAAATGGCGCTTCAGCCCTTTTTGCCTTCCGGCGACGGTATAATCACATTTCTAAAATAAAGTAAAATGATATTATGAAAGTTTAACTTCCCTGGCTTTGGATGCCGCTTACATATTTAATGAATTAATCTTGAGAAGTTTTTTTATATTCATATCGCGCACCATCATACCATGCATCACTTCGTTGGTTGTCGTCTCTAAGAGACCAATTTTGCATAACGTTCAACCTGCCCCCGGTGTATTATTGCCCGGGGGACCAGGAGAGCACGTTGGCGATGAATATTCATCACTGAGTTGTCGTTTGTTGATGGCCGGTGCATGTTGAAAGCATGCACTTGTGTATTATTATTATTGATGCATTTAAAGATAACGTACGATGGTTATCATATTACAAGTAAATACTGGGTAAAATAAGAGATAAATTTCTTGTTTTACGGAAAAAGATTTTTTATTAAAGTTACGATCTCGGAGTAAAAATATCTATGGAGAGAGAGCTAATTTGTTTTAAGCAACCTAAACAAATTTGCGATAAATTACTTTCTCCGGGTTTTTACGTTGTATACCGTGAGAGAGAAATAGACAGCAAAATTTTGGCAACATTTCACACCGCTTCATAGTATTGTAACCATGTTCTTTGACTCGTGCGTCTCCCGGGACTCCGCCCCCACGCTTTGATGTGCAACTAAACTGAACATAACTCAACAATTTTTTAGGTAATATGGTATGTTTATTTTTATAAGAATACTATGAAAAAGTGGTTGTACGAATAAACAAAAACATTGTGTCGACATGTGCTATGAATGGATGTATAAATACCGTAACCCTAGTCTTAGCCACGCCCAGGTCGAACCGAGTCACACAGCGTTACCTCTTGTATATTATTGATCTAAGGTTGCGATAGTAGCTCTCTATTTTTTAAAACGTTAAGAATGATTCTAAGATCAAAATAAAAAATTCTATTTGAGGGGCTTGGAAGCTAAGGCAGCAATCTACAAAAACGGTTCTGTAAAATTGTCAACTTTTGAATTATTATTATAAAGAAACAGAAAATTTTTTGTACCAAATTGTTTGTGTACATTAAACTAGGAACAATTTGAAATAATAATCTTTAAATGCGCCAACATATTCACGAAAGAAACATGTATAAAATGCTTAATCAACTTTTCTGGAAATAATTTAGAATGGAAAAGATTGCTGCCTTTGCTTCTATACCCCTCCTTTAACCCTTGTATTGGTAAGGTAAGAAATATAAAATAAGGCTAAAGTTAAAATAGGCTAAAATATTTTTTAAACTGCCCATAGGTGTCAGCAATTGCCAGAACGATACGGAAGAGATTTTCTAAAGTGTTGTCGTTACTAAAAATGTGAAAATATTTGTTGAAAAAAATTAAAATATATGAAATTTGGTGTAACATACAAGTTACACTGCCAAGATAGGGGTTAAACCTTTTTTCGTGATATTATTATGTAAGGTTAGGTTAGGTTGATGACCTGCACGGTCGAGGGGTAAGACGCTCGACTACGAATCAAACCCGGCGTGCGCAAATAATTTTTATTTTATTTAAATGTGTCAAAACACATTTAATTAAAATAAAACAATATATACGAGTATGATATATTTTCGGCGCATTCCAGAGTGGTAGATACTTTAAGTATCGCCCAGGTAAAATACCACCATTCAGAATTATACGATGCTTGAAATAGCTTTACCCATCTTCGGTGACTAGATCTGAATAGCCAGGTACTCCTGACCTTCCTCTTCCTTATATCATTCCCCTCCCCACCACACTCAAACCTAACAACTTACAACATACCCTGATTGGGGATGCTATAGTCTCACTGGCTTTAGACAGCTGGGAGCAGTTTGAAACGCTAGATTAGGTTAGGTCTATTACAGTTTCGATAGTAACTCCCTCTTTCTATAAACTTTAAGGACAAGCATAACAGCAAAATAAAAATAAAATATTTAAACCATTTCTACGTGATATTATTAAGTTGGCATGAACCTTCTCGTATCCAAGATGGCAATCGACGTTACCAAGCATTTAAATCTTAGACAATACTAGTCGTAAGTTTGAGATATTACTTAGAAAAGTAGTTTTATTAGGCAACTAATTTGGTAACTCAAACAACGTGACATGGAATTAATTTGATAGATTTGCACGTATCCATCTATCTGGAGAAATGCGAAAGAGAATTCAAAGTAGGTCTAATAATTAATAGGTGAATTCTATTTTTCTTTATCACACCGTTTCCCCAAAGGATTAGGTAGAGAGGATGGACCGCCATACAACTCTGTCTTGGCACACACTCCTTGCTTCATTCACATTCACACATCGTCTCATACATACTCTTCTGTTATTCTTACTCTTGACATGCCTGACTCAAGTATTTTGTTCACTTGATCGCACCATGTCTTCCTCGGGCGTCTCGACTTCTTCTACCTTTCCCTTTATCGTCATATATACATACATGGTCATAGCCATACATGGTTTTTCCCGCACATACGCCTCAGAGATTTAATTTCTAAAGCATTCAGTTTAATTTCATTATGTCTACTAGTTCCATGCCTCACTGCCTTATGTCAGGTTTGGTATAAGCACTCTTCTTGGATCCGAGGCTGGGATAAAACACCGAATGTGTTTTCAGCTATAGATGAATTTGGAAAATAGTGCACTGTAAAACGATTAACCATACTACTTGATGAAAGTGTCCAATTATAGCTTGTGGAAAGATTATGAAATGAAAAGAAAAATGGGAAACCATTCACTCACCGATGAAGTTGAAGTTGTGAAATCTTCTGAAACAATTGTATTATATTGTGACAAACACGAATATACCACACTGATTTAAGTCTTCTCAATTCATAAAACCATACGATTTTTTATTTTATTTTGAGAACAACAAGAAAACCGACGCACAAGCGAAAAACCAACGAACAACACGTTTTTCAGCATAAAACTCTTCTGTTTTTGACTGTCAATTATTTCGAAAATGGTGTTGTTAAATAAAAAAATCGAATATTGCAAAATGGTTGTATAGGTAGGAACAGGGTGAGAAACATGAAGGTGAGAACTTAACAAATTATCACTTTGAAATCCAACACTCCCTTGTAGACTGCTAGCTTCGCTTCTTGGGAAAAAAAAAACATTTCCACCAACAGCGTTCAGTTCTCCATTAACGTGGTCACCCTTCTTTGAGGATATTGAAACCAGCCTTTCCGTCTCTCTAGAACATACTTCACAAATACACAAACTCAACCACTCACTCCAAGTATTCATCATTCACAACTATATTACACGCTGTTCTCGTACTCTCTCTATAATTTAAATGCTATGTAAAACCTTAACTCATTTTAAAATGCATGAACTTGTTTTTAAACATTTTGCACGAAGAATTGCATAAATAACTCTAATATTACTGTAACGTTGCCAAAACATTTTGAAATCGGAAAGAAATTTTCGAACATAGTAACGGGAATGTATTAAACTGTAGTCCACCAGTGAAAAAGACACTCTTCCTGGCGTTATATACTACCCTATACACGTGCGAGCTCTGGACCAATTTTAAGAAGAGTCGCATGGAAAGGCTACGAGTCCAGTACAACAACGCCTACCGCATGATGTTCAGTCTTCCCAGGCACTGCAGTGCTTCGGGTATGTTCACCGAGGGGCGAGTTCCAGGATTTGCAGCCCTTATGAGAACCAGGGTAGCAGGAATGCGAGAAAGGATTAACAACTTCAGAAATGACCTCATCATGGAATCCCGTCAGTTCCCGAACTCAAGCATAGAAGCGCATTGGAGTAAATTATTGGCCCCATCAATCTTTACGCTGCCAGGATGGACTCCCTCTTGGTGGAGTTTTGCAGAAATGAGGCCTAATATCCTCCATTAATATTTTTTTTTACTAGTATTATTTAATTTTTTATTTATTTTTTCCTATGAATTTCTATTCATTTTTATTTGTCAATATTATTATAACTTTGTATTAATATCAATTATGGAAGGTATTGCATTGCACTACTCCTGCATACCTTCTTGAATAAAACATTAAATAAAATTTTAAAAATTAAAACAAGAAGAAAAGCTAACGTTTGAATACATTGTATTAACGAACACCGTGGCTGAGCGGTAAACTTTCCGACTCTGAACCAGAGTTTGCAAGTTCGTTTCACATAAAATAATCAAATAAAATAATATAGCACCACGTTCCAGAGATTCAGACACTCTCACAAACGCTCTGACGAGAGACAAGTAATCAAAATAGAAACGCTTCGAGAAATAACTTTAGCTCTGCTTAGTGATCAGATCTGAATAGCTAAGAACTTTCAAAAGTTCATGCACTCTTTTTCCTCTTGCTCTCCAACGTCAGCCTCATAATATTCCCTGATAAGAGATTTCATAGATCGACTGGTTCTGGGTTGTTGGAACTTAAAAATAGTTTAAAATATTTTTTTAAATATTCTTTTTTTTTTCATTTTTATGTTAAAATTACGACCGTTAATCTTTTAAATTTCTGTCATTTTCTGTTTCATATTTGCTTTGAATATTATTTCATTTATTAATATAAAAATAAAAAGTATAAGTTAATTCTAATTTTTAAAAATTTATTCTCGACTTGTAAAAAGTCAAAAGATCCTCCGTAAATAAAAATTCATGGTTTATCCAAGGTATACAATATGTGTTCGAGTAGAGATTGAGAAAAAAAAATTTCAAGGAAGTATGAGATCGATTCAAATTCCAATTCCTAATAAGGTCTCGGTAGTTCCATTGGCAGATACATTACTCCCGGATAGAGAGAGCGACTGTGGTTCTTTTTAGTTTCTGGCTTTTTCCGTTTCATATTTACTTTGCTTTATGTAGCTAGCAGTCCACAATGAATTCACCATGCAGGCCGTCGAGTGTGTGCCAAGACAGAGTTATACGAGTGTGGCGGTCCGTCCTTTCTGCCTACCCCTGCGAGGAAAGGCGTGATGATTAGATAATTAGTTTTTTTTATTATTTACTTTGAAGATTGTTGATATTACGAGTATGTCAATAATTTATTTTCTTGGGTTGCTATGATTTATTTCACAACAAACTGATACGTTTTAAATTTTATTCGGACATATCAGAACTTCGCGGTAATTTTATTAATTTCACGCCACGTGCAAGTACCGGGAGGGCATACAATGGCGGGGTAAACAAATGAAGTGATTTCCGAGCAATTTGAGTCATTTTCCGTACACCCACTACTCGATCGGCTCACGCTCTCTCATTATTACTGGAAAGGCCGCACGGACGCGGCCCGTGTAAAGTGTAAATCGGCGAGATCAACCAACCTATGCCTTATAATAATACTATTATCTCTCCTCGTGTCTGTGCTCCTAGTCGGTATTTACTTTGCATCTTCATAGACTTATCAAATAATAACGCTGAATATAGGGAGACTTCATTGAAAAAATCCATCCCCGTTTTACTTGACGGCCTCCATGGTCGAGTGGGAAGACGCTCGACTACGGATCCAAAGGTCGCGGGTTTAAACATGGCGTGCGCTAATAACTTTTATTCAAATAATATGTGTCTTCTATTAAATTCTTATTAAATAATGTAAAGTTCCAAAGTTGTAGATACTCCAAGTATCGCCCAGGTGAAAGACCACCATTCAGAATCGAAACGTCGCTTTAAACGGCTTTAGCTTTGTTTGGTGACCAGATCTCAACAGTCAGGTACTATCCAACCTTCCTCCTCCACATCTCCTTTCCCTCCCCACTACCTTCACCCTCACATGATACCCCAATTAGAGATGCCATAGTCTCACTGGCTCTAGACGGTTGGGAGCAGTTGGGACTCTTGTACGGTATTCACTATAAAAAATAAAATTAACTTTAATACACAAAAAAGCGCCCTTGAGGTGATTTTTCAAAAATAACGGCGCTATCCAAATTATCCAAATATTATTATTATTATAGCCTATTAGTTACCGCCCACATCGAATTCGATCATTTTTGGTAAACACATTTGAACACATTAAACAAAACAATATCAACACACCATTAAAATGATTTATAAAGTCAAAATATTACACAAAAACTAATAACAGAAAGTTTGCCTAACTTATGATGGAAGTTTTTTTTTTATTTTATGTCTTTGTATCATTAAAAATGTGATAATTCGAAAGTTCGCTCGAAAATATTTAAGGCTGTTGAAATACCTTTGAAAAGTGATGTTTTATAATCTTTATTTGGTATTATTAAAACATTCAAGCATAGCACATCGTGACGACTTTTTTTGTCTCTTTCTCCCTCATCGTATATGACGTAAAAAACCGGGAAATAGTGATTTAAAAAAAATAGCGCTAAACGTGAATTTGTAGGATTCTAATACATACTACCTACAAATAATTAATCCGTAAAATCTTTATGAGTAGTTTAGAAAATGTCTAAGGTTTCCAGTGAATACAATTCTTAAGCAGTGATATTTTAAATTCCAAGAAACACATAACAAAAGACAAATTTGCTACCTTTTTCTGCGATAATTTAAAAACTAACTATCAGCCTCACACACTTTAAAATCGACTGCATAATTTCGTTAACAGATTTGAGAATGTCGACATTTTTGGAAATTAAGTATTAGTGATGAAACGAACTCTTCATAAACACTTTACTGAAATTAACGTATTAAAAACACCATAGAGAATATTTTATATTATAATATATAATATGTTATAACACACACTTATATATACGAGGGCTGTTTTTCCAAAAGTAAAAAATCGGAGAACATACAAGAACGTGACTAACCTTTCCAGTTGTCAAAAACAAACCACTAATCCAAAATGGTTGATAATGCAAACATACGATAAACATATGTGTACCAACATAACAAACAAAAAAAAATCGATAATCGAATGAACACAGCCCGCGAAAATTCAAAATTCGCCTTTTCTTTTGAACAGGCCATGTATATATATATATATAGCCTAAACATCATCAGGGTAAAAACATAGACTAAACAAAAAATACATAGTTTGCAGTTATATATATACTCATACCTACAGAGAAAGAACACATTTTTAAAAAGAAAAACAATTAAATAATAACAAAAGAACAGAGAGAAAGAGACAAATAATATGAAATGAAAGAGGCAAAACGTCAACTGAGAACGTGATAAAAGAATAATGAGAAATTTCATGAGTTTACGGGAAATAGACCTAATATTGGACTACTGGACAATTAACCCATTTAAAATGAACAGATAAATCGTGTGTTTACTTGTGTAAGAATCCTATCAAGTGCCGACCCTAAAATTATTTAAATTTACGCTTCTGAAATAGTTCATGTCAAACGTATAATTTGGTAAATTCACGTTACACAGGCGCTCTCTCAGAGGTAGCCTCATGAACCAAAATAAATGCCAACTGAATTAAACATGAACATTAAACCTAATGCAAACATCCGGGGGCGCAATTTGTTCCACGCCACGGTTTAGCTATTCGGGCATTCATCATAATAATAGCCATTAATATCCCAGCGACAGTGGGTCACCGAATCACGACTTTATTCGCAATGGCAACACAAATCGGTTGCAACCTCTCAATTTCTCGCTCGCACATGCACACCGAAACAGGTATTTTATGCATGGCGACCAACGGGATACGTGACGTCTACGTTCGAACAATCGGTTAAGTCATGTTACGAGTCACGTGTATTTTTGTTCGCCGCTTTTATTTTAATTCGTAAAAATATTTATTTATTTATTCTGGATTTTAACAGATGTTCTCACTTGCGTGAAAATAATCCAGTTACAAAAACTCAGTAAGTGTAAAATTGTAAAAAAAACGCAATTACAAAGGATACTTCAAATATAAACTTACAAAAACTCAATCAATGATTAACAATATAGATGAAAGCAAAATACACGGAGAGAGACAAAATCGATACACAATATAACTAGCCCAAAAACTGTTACTAATTTTTAAGGCGTTACATGTATTTGGAAATTAAAAAAAAAAAAAATTATCCAATAGTACAATAATATACTAACTAACTAACCATCACGCCGTTATCCGCAGGGGTAGGCAGAGAGGACGGACCGCCATATAACTCTGTCTTGGCACACACCCATTGCTTCTAAACATTCATACATTCTCTTCTGTTATTCTGACTCTTCACATGACCTGATTTAATTGTTTGATTTACTTGATCGTGCCATGTCTTTCTCTCGCGTCCTCGACTTTTTCTTCCATTCACTTTCGCATCATATATTCTTTTCACACTCCTTTCTTCGTTCATTCGTTCTACATGCTCAAACCATCTAAGCGTCCCTTTCTTGATTCTATTCATTGTATAATTAATATATTCGGTGTATAATCTAATAGTATGACAATACAAGGTTGTACGTACTGTAAATTGTACTGTTTTGCATACTACTCTACCAACTTTTTTATCCTTCGTTCAAGTACGAGTTATACTAACATTCTAACAAAAAAATAAAGTTTTTTATTTTCAAATAAAGCTATCATGGGTTATCGTGACCAACGCAAGGACACTTTTTGAGGGGTCTTCGGAAACCGGGTTCCATCGGCTGAATTTTCGGATAAAATATAATCAATGTTGCACTTTTATATGCTTCAAATTTTAAATAATATAATTTATTTGTTATATTTTAAAAAAATAGAGTTTTTTTTTTCAACCTTCTAAACCCATGTAACCCCTTAAGCAATAGCAGGACATTTTATATGAAACTATACAAATTATCAACGAAAATATCTTCATTTGTACACTCTATCGCGTTATATATAGGCCTATGTTTTCACAAAAAAGTAGAATAACGCATTTCATCTTTACACAGTCTATATATGACCGGTTAGTAACTGGGTGGACAAACGCGTCGGATTCCCACCCGGGCGTCGTGGGTTCAATTCCTCCGCTAGCTAAGTCCTCTATCAAACTAGGTTACTACCCGTGGCTCTATCCGACTAATTTTCTCTTGGGTATGCTCGGAACGAACCTTCTGCGAGTCAGGAGGGATGTGTACATCGTCACCCACTTCTTCAAATTGATACGTAATTGTTTCGAAAACTTGGCTATCATGAGAGCATTGACTTTATGTTCCCGATGGTTATCGCCGTCATCGACAGCATAGTTTGTTTATCTCCCGGCCTGCAGGACTAACTTGCCGTGGTTATACCGTTGGGGAGGGTGCTCTTGCTGTTGAATCGAATCGTTTCAGATTTCATTTTTTTTGCTTCAGTGAAAAGGCCTTTAAACAGCGAGATTTATTGCTGCTTGCTTAACTAAGGTATATTATTTATCCATCTTGTTTATTTATAAAACCTTAGAAAATGTATATATATATATATTTTCTTTCATAATTTACCTTTCTCTTGTCTTATATGATTTATACTTTGTTTTTTTACACCGCATATACATTTTTTAAATATCTTTAAAAACGCCTTGAAATTGTATTTTGTTATGATTTTAAAAATGAATAAATAATTTAATTGAATCATTTTACAAGCGATATTTTCCGCTTATCATTATGGTATTAGGTGTTTTTCAAACATTTTCAGGTTATTCGTAACCCGGAATTGTTTGTCTTTCTTTAAAACAAAAACAAAAATATCTGTATACGAGTATTTATATATTAATTATATTGTCCTAAAATACATATTGGTTTGCGAGATAGGGTTTATTCGTCATTCGAGAGCTCACTACTACCAACATAACATTAACACATACAACATACACTGTCCACCTTATATCTCAAACTCCCACTCAGGTTAGAGCTTAGAGCTTTAAACTGCACTTACAGATCTGCAGTGTGCTGGTATGGTGTAGAGGAAACCCGTTGCATTATATGCACTTACCTTTCAACTGATGCATCAGTTACAAACAGGTGTATCGTCTTCCCTTTGAGTAAATGTTCTTTGCAGTAGTTGCGAATGCAGTCGTACCAGCGAATGGACGGTGGTATTGCCGAACGTCATATGTGGTAAATTTTACTAAAAAATAAAAATAAAAAATTTGAAAAAATACTGTTTTAAAACACACACTTTACAAATAAACTAAAATTATTGCCCAGAGTGGTAGAAACTCTCAATATCACCCTGGTGAAAGACCACCATTCAGAATCGAAATGTTGCTTCAAATAGCTTTAGCCGTGTTTGGCGACCAGATCTGAATAGCCAGGTACTTCCCAACCTTCCTCTTACCCATCTCCTTCCCTTTCCCACTACTTTCAGCCTCAAAAAATACCCCTGTTTGAGATGTCATAGTCTCACTGGCTCTAGACGGTTGGAAGCAGTTGTGACTCTTGTGCGTTATTATCTATAAAAAAAAATTATATTTTTTAATTTAAATAAAATATTTTTTATCTTTTTCCTTTCATAGAAAGTGTTCAACCCAATTTCGACATACTTTACACATTTCATTTAAAAAATATTCACTAATATTCGATTCGCAAAAACGTATATTTTTTAGCCTTTGTTCCTGTGAATTAAATATTCTATATTCAAAATTTGAAAAAAAAAATGGTTTGTCACCTATGATAAGTTTTTTCCATTATATTTTTTTCTTTGATCTATGAATTAAATGTTAGTTTACTCATAATATGATGGTCTCCTACAGTAGAATAACTGACGTCATTCCAACTCAAACATGTAACCAAATTCTATTTACCAACGTGAAGGCGATAATATCTACATAAAATCAATTTACTTCTAAACAAACAATTTAACCACTTTACAACGGCCTTGGCTCGTAGATAAATGATATGTAAATTCGCCGAAGAAAACGCATAAATCTTAGGTCTCTTCGATGATTGTTGCCATTATTCAAAACAGCGGCAAGTGACGCGACGCAAAACTGAGCAATTATGCGGATAATAAAAACATATTGAACGTTAATTTCTTACCAAACATTCGTACCGCTGACATTGACAAATTTCTACTATACAACGCAAAACTAACTAACGATGAAAATAATAAATCATCGACAGTTTAATTCATCGCGTTATAGTGTTCGCGATAAAGAAGAAACCGCTCGATTCTTGGACAATGTTGCTGCCTCATGACTCAGGGTCGTGATCATTGTGTGATAATCACTGTCTTGAAGAGATTTCCGCTGGCACCCTGCGCCTCGGAGCTCTGTTACCACTGGATTGCCTATCGAAGTATTGACCTGATCCTTCATCGGTTTGTAGAACATCCTTTTTTTTCTACATCTCGGAAAACTCAGACATCAAATATTTCCTGGCTTGGTAGACTTTTTTTAATTTTTAATTTTTTAAGTGAATGGAAGAAGAAGGCGAGGACGCCCGAGAAAGACATGGCACGATCAAGTAAATCAAATACTTGAATCGGGTCATGTGAAGAGTCAGAATAACAGAAGAGTATGTATGTGCCAAAACAGAGCTGTGTGGCGGTCCGTCTTCTCTGCCTACCCCTACGGGGAAACGGCGTGATGGTCAGTCAATGAATATCGCACAAGAGTCCCAACTGCTCCCAACCATCTAGAGCCAGTGAGCCTATGGCATCCCCAATCGGGGTATTTTGTGAGGTTGAAAGAGTGGGGAGGGAAAGGAGATGGGGAAGAGGAAGATTGGAAAGTACCTGGCTATTCAGATCTAATCTAACAAACACGGTTAAAACCATTTCAAGCAACGTTTCGATTCTGAATGGTTGTCTTTCACCAGGGCGATACTCAAAGCATCTAACACTCTGGAACGTCCCGTAAATATATTTACACAAATTAAATGTGTTATGACACGTATTGATTAAATAAAAGTTATTGGCGCACGCCGGGATTGAAGCTGCGACCTTTGGATTCGTAGTCGAGCGTCTTTTCACTCGACCATGGAGGCCGACGTGTCTCAACCTTTTCATAATGAGACTTTCTTTATTTTCCGGGTATTACAGAAAGAATAAGCCAATTCGTTGTAAGCCACTTTATCTTGGGCAGTTATTTCTAGCACCACATATCATTGGAAGTGTCCATTTTTGTTTTGTTTGACTTTGAAAGACTTTGACATCCTGGTTCAGGTTCATTTTTTAATAGAAATCAACTCCACCCTTAGAGTAACAATATAAAGAGACCTCACTTTGCGAAATGTTGAAGCAAGTTTTTGAACAAGCTTGACCAAGAAGGTGTGGCCCATAAACTGCTGACGAATGAAAAGCGAAGAAAATCCTAAAGATAAACATTATTCCGTCTTTATCTGTTCGCCAACAATTTAGCTTTGAATATATCCCTCTTTTTTTTAAAGAAAGAGGGATATATTCAGATGTCTTACGAAAAGGGGGTTTCCCATTTTTACAAAATTTATGCGAGATTCTCGTTTATCCCGCTAAGTGAAACATATTAAAAATGCATTAAAACTCATTTAAAACGAAAGTTTATTACATTGAAACAAATAGTGCAAAGATTGATTCAATATCGGTGTAAGTTACTAATTGTTTTGAAGGTTAGCATGTTAAATAGTTCAGATCAAACTAAAAAAAACGAATTCTTTGATAAATGCCTGTGAAAACTGTTTTTTTTTTTGTCTTTTTGTCAACTGTACATATAGCCATTTCGTTTTTTTTTTAATATTGCACTAAATTCATTCAAGTTATCAAATATTTCCGCACTTTCGACTGCCCGTTTGATTGACAGAAGTGTGAAGTTCGTAGAAATTGAAAAGTGGTTACATGGCGTTTAGCCCGCCCCAAATTGTATATTTTTAACAACAATTGCTTGTCTCTTTTTTCTCATTTGTTTATAGAACCGAGCATAAAGAGATAACTGTATTTTGCGAGTATGTCAACGATTTGAATCCATATTAGGACAATCTCTTTATATTATTACTCTAAGACTCCACCACATATAACTGTAAAAGGTACCAGCTTCCTCTTTAAGAACCTCGTTTAGAAGTGTTGAGGTTTTGTGAAAGAAAACACTGCACATGTTTGGCAAAGATTTCACAAAGTATCAGATATCTAGATACCCATTTTTGATAGAATCAAACCCGCTTCAGGTTTTTCACCAATAGACAACACTTAAAAAACCAAGAGCTCACATAACACGACGTTGGTAGTATTTTAACGCTCCCAATGAAATTAGAATGTTGATGTTAGAAATGCGCTTTTGGCAAGCGAGGTTTTGCAGCAGCATCATGGTTATATTCTGTAGCAGGCAATATAGTTAGACGCTTGAGTGTTGGTCTGTTTGTTGAACAAGCTCTTCAGGTATATTTAGTGCATAGTCAAAACGGTGGGTTAAGTGCATCCATTCCTTTCAATGTGGCTGCATATTTCTTATACGGGTTCCATTGCGGATAATATCTCATTTATTTTTTAACATGGAAAGCGGCGTGGAGTGATATCAAAAAATCATTCTGAGAAAGAAAAGTCATTTGGGTCATGATCGTGGAATAATTCGTAAATAATGTTCATTGGTGAAACGTCACGTAATGGTGACATCAATATTTAAGCATACCACTGTTAATAATGCAAGATTTGATAAGCATTTTACAAGTTGTAGATTAGGTTTAATAGCACAACGAGGAATATTTATTTTAACAATTTTTATATTCCATGGTCCCAGTTTTTACAGGGCAACAGTTTGTTTTTTAAAGAGGTTTTTGGAAAAGAATGCGAAGTTTTATAAAATAGAGGATTTTACAGCTGATACAACCCTCCTAAGTAATATAATAGATTCAATCAGCAATACAGAAATAAAAAAATAGGGCCTCTTTAATTCTAAACAATTGGCAATCAAAACAGATTAGTTTTTTCGTGAAAAAAACGTTGTCGCTCGTTTGTTTCACTAGTTAGTCTGTTTGTTGTTTGCTATTCAAAAAAATTGAAATAAATGTGGTGTTTCGTGAATGAAAAAGTTAAAATAAGTGTAATGTTTTCGTGGATCGTTCAATAAATAAAATTGTGCAGGAAGAATCATAATTCAAGAACTTCAACTTTATCGGTGAGTGAATGGTTTCCACTTTCCTTCCCTAATCTTTCCACAGTCATAATTAGACGTTTTCATTTAGTATTTAGATATTTTGTCGTTTACAGTACACTGTTTTTCAAATTCATTTGAAGCTGAAAACACATTTGGTGTTTCATGGCAGTATCAAAATCTTCACATATAATACCCGCTGTTATCTAACATGAAACCCTTGAACTTTGTCAAAACCTGGGCACTCAAATTCATCAAACACCAAGAATTAGACAGCAGAACGGAGATGTAGAATTTTTCTATCTTGCATTGATAATAATTAAATACTGCTCTATTAAGTCACAGATGTTTACTATGAAACTCAATAAGCGTCCGTTCCAGACACTAATATTAAATATGCCATAGATTTACTCAAAATTGTACCAGTCTGAATATGCCCGTCATATGGTAAAAAACCGGTCAGGTCTTAAATAAAAATTAGTCGAATAAAGTTAAAAATTTGGTATTAATAAAATCATTTAACTGTAATCCATTGCTTCATATAATTTTATGTAAAATATTCAAACGCCATATTACAGACATGCGCCTATTTTGGTGAGTCGCAAAATGTATACTGTTTTTTTTTTTAATTATGAGACTATGTTGAATTGTGTTGAACTAGAGCATTGTTCAAAAAGTATTTCTATTTAATTTTGTTTATAAATTCCTTCAATATCATGTATTCATAATTTCTTATGCGTGCTTTGATTTTAAAAAGCTTGTTTTCCCTTGTTATGGTATGACTTGCAGGCGTTTTCTTTACAAAGTTCCTCCCTCCAAAGCTGCTTTAGTCGTCAATTAACCGTCGAACACGGAACTGTGTCAATTAATTAAATTAGGGTGTATACAAAAAGCATCGATAAATTTGCGGTCTATTAAACGTGAACGAGACAAATTTGCCCTCATTAAAGCGTCCGATCAATAGACGTTGTAAATTGGCGGCAAGGCACTGCTTTTTACAACCGACGAACAAAGTTAATTATGAAAACCAAAGGATTTTGTCAATGGCAAGTCATTAATTTACGCCCTCTTCAAATCCTGCCCGTCTGGGGTTGTATTCTGAAACTAAGGGTGGCACTAAATTTTCTTTACCTGAAGTAAATTAAAGCTATATCACCATAGCTTGGTCTAAAACCCTAGAAAAAAAACTAACTATTAATACTAGAATTGACTTTAAAGCATTACTGCTTATTTATTATTATATATTTCACTAATATTATTTGAATATTTAACAAACTAACTAACTAACCACCACGCCATTTATCCGCAAAGGTAGGCAGAGAAGATTGACCACCATAAAACTCTGTCTTGACACACACTCTTTACTTCGTTCACATTCATACACCGTCTCATACATACTCTTCTGTTATTCTGACTCTCGACATAGCCCGACTCAAGTATTTGATTCACTTGATTTGTACCATGTCTTTCTCGGGCATCCCCAACTTCTTCTACCAATCACTTTCGCATCATATATTCTGCTCACACTATTTTCTTCACTAATTTGCTCTGCATGCCCAAACCATCTAAGCGTCCCTTTCTATCCAGATATCGACATTTTTTACATGGTCATACATGATTTTACCGCACATACGAGTATGCCTTTCATTTAATCTACTTTCATTCTTCCTCTGCCAGTTCCCTGCCTCACTACCATAAATCAAGAATATTAGGCTTAACAAAATACTTAGTCACAGATGTTCAATATGACATAGACCCAATAAGCGTTAATTCCGGATATAAATAGTACATATGGGTATATATATATAAATACATACATACTATAGATTCACTTCTAGGTGATTGACCACATAGATTTGTTGAGGTTTCATGGACACACCTTTTTACATCAATTCATAAGACATTTAGACATAGTATTTTATTTATTTGAAAAACCACTTTTTCACAAAAATATAGGATATAACCTCAAAAACCGTTGATTTGTGTCGCATAACAAAATGTAGTGGGCGGAGTCGCCGAAGACGCGGAAGACCAAAAACATGCTTACATACCTAAAAGTGGTGCGATATTATGTGAAAACTTGTCTTGTCTCTTTCTCTCTCATGGTTTATAACGTTAAAACCCGGAGAAAGTGATTTGTCGGAAATTTGTATAGGTTGGGTTAAAATATTTAGCTCTCTCTCCATATATATTCTTACTCCGAGGTTTCAGCATTCAGAATAAGTCCGCTGAAACTCAGGACGTAGGATTCGAGGAACAAATAAGGTCGTTTAGTTACAAAATTTAACTAAGTTTTGATATAATATTTAATGGTCGGTGATGCGTCACAAAAGTTAGGGCAAATTAAAAACATTTAGTGACAAACTCGGATTTCAATTATATTGATGGGTAAGTAGGTCCCGAGTAAACAAGTTTTACGAGGGCATTAATAAAATTTATCTACGCTTTGATATTAGATAGGCTCCAAGTTCAGCCGTTTTTTTTTTACTTGTTGACGTAATTTTTCAACGCTATCTCTCATTTTAATTATTTTATTCAAGAACCTAATATAAATTGGTTTTCACAGGGAAAGCACTTTCCAGAAAGATAGGTATATTTTATAATTAGCCACATATTATATTGATTTAAAACCACGGTCTTGTAACTTTTGGTACCAGTCTAAATGATGTTTATCATTCTTTACGAAAACTTTGACTTGACCTTGGCTTTGATTTGAATGTTCTTTCTTATGTATATTTTGTCATTGCTACATTTAATATTATGTATGTGCTGTCCTTTCTTTGTTGCTATTTTTTCCTCAAGTTAGGTATTTTTTTGTAATTGGACAATAGTCCGTTAGTTAATAAATAAATAAGACTTCTTTGTTCTAATTATAAGGCTCTATTGCTGATATTCTCACGTTTGTGTAAGTATTTAAAACTGTATTATAATATTTTGCGCCAGATAAAAAAGTTAACATTTTTTATGTGATACCTCACAATAGTGCCCCTGTCTATACAGTGTGTATAAGGGGGTACTATTTTGCCACTCGGCTGGGCAAAGTTGTGAGGCGGGTCAAGAAAGGGGCTGTGGTAAGAGATTTATAGATGCGACCTTTGTAAAAGCCCGGATTAAATTAAGGAGGGAACACAGACACCGGTAACTCGTTTACATACAGGTCGACTTTTACAAAAACGTAACGGAGGAAAAACGACCCGTTCTCAAAAGCCAACGGGTAATCCGCTCGCGTCTTAAGCACGTGCACTGGCGCGCAGGGCATCAACGCTGTTAGCTCATCCGAGCAAGTTCCATTGAAATACCTGTAGAACAGACTCAGCATGCCTACGTTGCGTCTGTGCATTAGAGATGGCAATCGGTCTGCTAACATCGGATTGTCAGTCAAACGAATCGCCCTCGAGAACTGTTTGTTCGTTGGCGATCTGCAGTCGGGCTCGTGAACGATTCCAATTTGCCGTCATTGTCGAAAAAATCTATATCGATGTTTCGTGCATTTATTAACTCTATCTTAAGTTTTATTTCGACTTTCTGTAGATTACTGTATTTGCTTTTTTTCTAAGGTATTTTTGTTAAAATGATGAAATTATTGTAAAGAAATGGAAAAAATAGCTTTGTATAAGACCACGAATATTATTTTAGTTTTTATGACCGAATGGTTTCGCTTAGCTTGAGCACCACCAGGGTACAAAATTAAACAAAACAAAAAACATAAAGTGTGCGGTTATAACATTCAGAGGGAGAACAAAATATAAAATAAAACTAATAAAATAAAACAACGAAAAAAATTAGAATAACATTTAAATTATAACAAAAGAATAAAGAGAAAGAGGCAGATAATATGAATTAAAAGAGACAAAACGGCAACTGAGAAGGTGATAACCCTAATGTGACTGTACACCTTTTTTAAATTGATATGAAGGATTCTTTTAGAGTATATGGTTTGATGAAGTTTGCTGAACTACTTGTATGACGTAATACATTTCGACTCAGTTTAATACTTGGAGAAGTGGATAGGAATTTCGCCCAGTTCCATATTTTATTGAGGTTTTTAATTCAGTAGGTGATTAAAAATAATATAAATGATACAGGTGAGATACTTTGAACACAACAGTAAATCATATTTATCATTTAAAATGGGATAGAATTATTAATATATATGAACAAGCTTTAAAATCCATATAAAACGCGTGAGGGTACCCGGGTACCCTTTCAGTCATCAGAAGAGGCAAGTTTTACTTAAGCGTTTTCCGCTGACATACCATTCTTCATATATCCTGCATAGTCGAGTGGTAAGATACTCGACTACGAATCCAGAGGTCGCGGGTTCGAGCCCGGCGTGCGCAAATATTTTAGTTTTTTTTAATATGTGTCGTAACACATTTAATAAAATATAACATATTTGCGGCACGTTTCAGAATGGTAGGTACTCTAAGTATCGCCCTGGTCAAAGACCACCATTCAGAATTGAAACGTTGCTTGAAATGGCTTCGGCCGTGTTTAGTGACCAGATCTGAATATCCAGGTACTTCCCAACCTTCCCCTTTCTCATCTCCTTCCTACTACCTTTAGCCTCACAATATACCCTTATTGGGGATGCCATAGTCTTACTGGCTCTAAACGGTTGGGAGCAGTTGAGACTCTTGTGCGGTATTCACGTAAAAATATATATATATCAATATATATATCCAATGGTTATGTTCCATTGTTCATTTTTATTATTGTGGAGAAGTCAGGTTTCATCCGGTTAAATTTACTAAAACGTTACAAAAAACTATTTTGAAAACCGAAAGGGGTGCCCGGGTACCCTTTCAGTCACATAACGGTTAAGGAATAATGATAAATTTTGTGAGCCTAAATTATTGTAAATTCACGACTTCCGACAACCGAATTTCTGAGCATGTGAAAGGATTTTTTTCCAGGAGTACAGAAGATAAAGCGTTAACGAGGTATCGACCATTTGTTAGGCGGACGGGCTAACGTCGCGGGCGGACGGTCTCTGCGGATATTAATCCCCGCGACACATCTCGCGTGCCGATGGCTGGCGTGAGTGTATCGTGCGATGTCATTCCCCGGCAGCCAAGACGTGGACATATTGTCAGATGATACATTCGCGTAATTAAATTAATTGAAGCAGATATCTCGCATGTCGCGGCAGAGTTAAGGCTTCGCTATACGTTACGGCCGTGGCGTGGCATCTAGACATTAGAGGCAAATCTATTGCGTCTTAAAACACGACGCTACTTCCCCAAGATTTTTTCAGTGAAACTTATCGATTGAGTGATAATCTGTCAATCTGCTTAGAAAATATTTGTCTGAAACTAACACAGAAAACTCCTTGGTCCTTGATAAGTATGTTAATGCGATATAGTCCACCTTACATTATGCAGAGTGGTAGATACACTAAGTATCGCCCTGGTGAAAGACCACCATTCATAATCGAAACGTTGCTTGAAACGGCTTTTAGCCGTGTTTGGTGACTAGATCTGAATTTCCCGGCACTTCCAACCTTCCTCTTCCCCATATCCTTCCCCTCCCCACTATCTTCAGCGTCACAACGTACCCCAATTGGAGATGCCATAGTCTCACTGGCTCTAGACGGTTGGGAACAGTTGAGACTAGCGTTGTGACCGCTTCGCAGGAACTCCTTCAAAGAACGACTTCTTTTTGCGGCAGTCCCAACTTCATTTATTTTTAATTGAACAAATGCTTCAATTGAAGTTGGTTAAGTTGGTAATTCCCCTTGCCCGATGTATGGCATCTATTTCGAATTTCAATGTTAGCCTTTCATTCGTTCGAACGATTGAAGTATCACATTATCTAAAATTCAATTGTTCTTTTACTTCTTTACTTCAATTGTAGTTCGTAGTATGAATGAATGAATGAAACAATGAAGTATATTTTGAGTTATCCGTTCCCTCGCACGTACACGTGACAGTTGCTTTTGATTTCTTCGCTTGTTTTGACATATGACACTAGTTTTTACGAGTGTTTTTTTGTGATTTTGAATTGTGAACGAATTATTTTGTTGAACTTTTTACTCATACCTCTCAATCTCTACCTTAAATTATGGCTGGCCGTTCAACGAGAAAGAAAGGGAAATATGGGCTTATTTTAAAGAAGTTGGGGTTTACCAGGCCAAATGCAACTTTTGTTCTAAAGTTATATCCATAAAGGGAGGCAATGCCTGTAATATGAATCGTCATTTGCGCAATATTCACCCTATTGCTAACCAAACTGTCAAACTGTGTACAGTAAAGAAATATTCGAATTGTACCTCAAGCCCTGAAAAACGTTCACATCGCTCTTACAGAAACTGGAAATTTCGCAATTACCACATTTGCTTTTTGTAAGTTCTCTGTAAGGCTAACTTATTGTACATCATTCCTTTTAAGGCATGATACCGCCAACAATTCAAACATATGGGCAGCTGTCATTTAGAAACAATAGACAAGAAACTAGTAATAGACAATTCATCAACACACACATAGAAGAAAGAAAGAAGTAGTTTTCTACACGGTATAATTTTCGCTGTATAATAATGGAGGAGTGGGTTATGTGGTTGGGAGAGCTATCCCGAATAAAACTATGAAGAAAAAAACGTGACTATTATTTGGTACATTTTTCGCTAGCAACCCCCCCCCACCGACGAGGAATTCTGCGATTGATCTGTTACTTCGATTGAACTGTTCACCGTGAAGGGTTCATTTTGAAGAACTAGCAATTCGTGAAGCATTCACAAATCTGTGAAGCTTTTCCCATCGCTAGTTGAGACTCTTGTGCGGTGTTCGTTATAAAAAAATAAACATATCCGTACATACACAAAGTGAAATACAGGTATATCTGTACACAGTCCACCATTAAATAAAGATACATCGTCTGAAATGCCTTGCACTTTTAACAATATTTTTAATAAAATCTTTTTCATATTCTATCTTAATCACAAAAATTAAATTTATGTATTATTTAATAAAAAAAGTTCGTCATATTTTTAAAAGATATTAGGTATTTTTTTATAGTGACACAAGAGTCCCAACTGCTCCCAACCGTCTAGAGCCAGTCAGACTAGCTAACCAACTAACTAACCATCACGCTGATCCTTCGCAGGGGTAGGCAGAGGGGACGGACCGCCATATAACTCTGTCTTGGCACACACTCCTTGCTTCATTCACATTCATATAGCGTCTCATACACACTCTTCTGTTATTCTGACTATTCACATGACCCGATTTAAGTATTTGATTTATTTGATGGTGCCATGTCTTTCTCGGGTGTCCTCGACTTCTTCTTTTTTCTTTCTTCGTTTATTCGCTCTTCGTGCCCAAACCATCTAAGCGTCCCTTTCTTGATCTTAGACTATGACATTTCATTTTTGGCGTTATGGCTATCTCTCCTCCGAACGCCATAAAATAATCAAAAAGAATCGTAAAACAAACGTAAAACAATTTTACGGAACTATAAAATAGTAGCGAGTTTAATAAGAAAAATTACAGACGATAAACAGTTATCGGTAAATTTACAATTACCATTCTACATAATGATATGTTTCTGTTTGTACCGTAGTTTCTTCTCTTAAAATAACTTTTTGTTTGTAAACTTCGTAAGGAAAGGGGTGAGACCTTATTCTTACGTCTTCCGTCTAAACAAACCCCTAGACTGAGTGGCTTATTTAAGTTTATTTTACTATTATTATGGTCAGATTTATCGACTGCGAATTTAAGTCAAGGCTGTTCTCGCTCGAAAGCCATTTATCGTTAACAAAGGAATGTTTTTTTGACTACAAAACAGAGCTTTCTTATTTCTTAGAACACAGGATGTTTTCTTTCCCCGAGGTAATGTTGAACAGAAGTAAATAAATAGATCAGCAACGTATTAATTTATGTAATGGAAGCGATAACTCTGTTTTATATCTTGTTTTTCCACTTCAAAATGGTCAATGATATCGTGTAAGTACCTATACATTGGAGTAATTCGAGGTATAAATACTATCAGTGAAAGACCACCATTCGGAATCGAAACCTCGCTAGAAATGCTATTGGCCGTGTTTGGTGACTAGATCTGAATAGCAAGTTACGTCTCTATCGTTTTATTCCTCATCTCCGCCCCCAACCTACTCCCTTCAGCTTTACATCATACCCCAATTGGAGATGGCATAGTCCTTCTAGCTTCAGGCTGTTTTTTTTTACGTGAATACCGCACAAGAGTTTCAACTGCTCCTGTGAGACTATGGTATCCCCAGTAGGGGTATGTTGTAAAGCTGAAGGAGGGGAAGGAGATGAGGAAAGAGAAGGTTGGGAAGTACCTGGCTATTCAGATCTGGTCACCAAACACGGCTTAAGCCATTTCAAGCAACGTTTCAATTCTGAATGGTGATCTTTACCAGGGCGATACTTAGATTATCTACCACTCTGGTACGTGCCGCAAATACACTTTATTTTATTTTATATGAATTCAATTTGTTATGATACATATTAAAAAAAAACAAAAGTTTTTTGCGCACGCCGGGTTCGAACCTGCAACCTCTGGATTCGCAGTCGAGCGTCTTACCTCTCGACCGTTCAGGCCGTCGAACCGCAGTTAGAATAATAATAATGTGTGCACTGACATGCCAACGTGCGTAGATGAGGCTGTTATCACCTACCCCAAGATGAATCAACCTCAATTTATCGAGCTTTATTGTGTATAAAAAATAAATGTAAAAAACATTTGCATCTTCGAGGACGTGATTTGTTCAAATTGGAAGAAAATTGAAGGCAACGCTGTCAATAGGACATATCAATGTTTAAATCAAAACATCTATCTGAGACAGTATAACTGTTTTCAGCTCACAATTATAACTTTATCATGAGCTTGTTGAATTTTTAAACTTTCATTTAACACTTAATCGGCTTTTATATGTAGATTCATTTAAGTTGTACAAAGGAGTAAAATAAACTTGTATTACATAACAAAATAACAAAAGCTTAAAACAATTCAATAGGTACAATATATCGTCGCTAGAAAGACAAAAGGGCTGAAGCACCATTTCGGGGAGTTTACACCGGAGCACGCTTTTCGGTTTCACAATAAAATTTATAAGTCTTCAGTAACTGATTACTTTATTTTTTTAAAGTTAACTCAGGTAAATCATTGCTCTCAATGAGTTACCTGATGGGACAAAAAGTCCGTTTTAAAAAACGTTTGTCGCTTGAGGCAAGTCTTCTCCCAAATGGTAAATATATTTTAGATGCCAGAAGGGCACAAATGTCTTGAGAATCAAACGAGAGTCAGAGCATTCGATGCAGAAAAAAAACCTGATCGTATATGCATATTTTACTAGTTTTTCACCAATGTGTCGCTTAATCCCTTTTGCCTTTCCAGCGAAGATTTGCATGTGGTTACAGCGTAATATTTGTTTCATTTTTTTTCAATTATTAATCGATGAGAAATAAAATAGAAAAACCCTTCTTGAAGTTCAAGAAAACCGGCAGTAAAGCTTATCTTGAATATAAAACCGAAAATCTTTTTTGAGTACCTAACTTTTTTAATTAAAAAAAAATCCTCCAAATAGGTTGTTATATTTTGAGTATTTTTTCGCCCGCTCTGCCAAGTCTAGAATGTCTCTGAGTTATGGCGGACATCTAATCTAAAGCAGTAAAAACTCTCTAACAGTAAGCTCTGTTGTCACGAAATTAATACGTAACTTTTTCTATTTAGAATTTTTAGTGAAACGGATCTGTTTTTTTTTGACAAATTTCAAATACGTTTTAAGCTTTGAAATATTAAATTTATAATTAAAAATACAAAAACGCCGTATTGGTTAAAAATATTTTCTTTAATAAGAAAAAAGGTTGCTTAAGCTTAAGAAAAGCCAGGTAGTAACTAGTACCTACAAGTGCATTAATAAATAAAATTACTTAACACATAACTCAGTTATTACTACCCATAAATGATCTGAACATGAACATCTCGAACATGCAAACCTAATCGAAACCTTCAGAAGTTTTATTCCTCTCGGTGTTATTAATAATAGTACCTTCATTGTACCTACTCGTTACTCATTATCTGCTTCTGTTTTACCTCCAGGCTGTGTCGGAGGCTCTGTGGGCGGCTGCGCTTGGCATGTATACTACTTCTCGACCACTTCTCTTAGTCTGGTATCTGAATCTGGAACCTACAGTGGCTTGTATTGTACCAACATCGACATATTGGTCGATGTGTACCAACGTTGATTCAAACAAAATTAACTTTATTAATTCGAGATAAATTACTTTGATCAATAAAATTCTATGTGGCAGGTAGGTAACGAGTAATATTTATTTATTCGTGTTAATTAAACTACCTCGGCATCTGAATAAAAGAAGTAGGTAAGAGTAAAGTAAATTAATTCGAGATAATTTACTTTGACCAATAGAACATTTATATCAAGGGAAATAAAAAGATTTTTTAATGTTGTTTAAACTAACCTTGTTGTTTAAATCTACAACCTACAGTAGTTTGTACCGTGCCAACTTTATTTCAAACAATAAAAATTCCATATTAATTGTTGGAACTATTGAGGCAGGTAAAAAAAGCACGATTTGTTTTGATTTTATTTAAACTCTATGAATTATGAATGGGTTTGTTGGTATGAGGTAGCGACGGAAGTAATTAATATACAAATGGAGCTTTCAAAGATAGTTGCCTGCGGCGTAGATCAGGTGATCTTTGAGACATTTTTTTTAATTATTTCTCAGTGTGCACAATATATAACAGAAAATATAATCTATATTCAAGAAGACGAAAGGCGAACGTTCGAAAAAGTACCAAGAAGAAAATTAATGTGACTTTTTTTTAAAGTGAATACCGCACAAGAGTCCCAATTGCTCCCAACCTGCTAGAGCTAGTTGGACTGTATGGTATACCGAATTCGGGTATGTTGTGAGACTGAAGGCAGTAGGGAGTGGAAGGAGATGGATAAGAGGAAGGTTGTGTAATATCAGGCTATTCAGATCTGGTCACCAAACACGGCTAAAGCCATTTCAAGCAACATTTCAATTTTTAATGGTGGTTTTTCCCCAGGGCGATACTAAGAGTATCTACCACTCTCCATGTATAATATGCGGATATCTGATTTTTTGAAGCAGCAAAAAATCTGGGTAGATTAGCTCTATCTTAGTGAAATTAGAACAACTTTGTTTCTAGTGTTTCTAAACCGTTTTAATAAATAAAATACAAACAATCTCGGCTAACGAATAACAATATTTGAAAAACTCCTACTAGCATCATAATAAGCGGAAGATGTTGCTTGTGCAATAACGGAGGACTTAGCTAGCAGAGGAATTGAACCCACGACTCCCGTGTAGGAATCCGACGCGTTTGTCCACTCAGCTACTAACCAGTCTTCATTCAGATCAAATCTAATGTTTTTTGTACACATTGTCATCTTTACACTCCACCAATTAAGCCGTGAATACCTCATTAGAAAGTGGCATTTTTAAACGATCTTGAACATTTATTAAAAAAATATTAATATTTGAATCTATTCCGATTTTAGGCTGCCATCCGAGTTCCGAGTCTCCGTCACGACCATTGTTCTTGTTTAGTTTCTAGCTTTTTTCTATTTCATATTTGTATTTTAGATTATTAATATTATTTAAATATTCGATACTTAATTATGCAAGAAAAACTTACCCGACTAAAAAATAAAAACAAAAAACTCAAGGCACAAAATTCACTATGGGGACGCTTAAAATAGAAGTAACAGTTTGAATAATATTATTGTCCGTGTATTTATAGGTCCTTCTATTTGAAATTTCGCTATCTCTCTCAACAAAGACATAAAACAATAATTGAAATATCGACTTCGCGATAAGCGAATTTGTTTAGCAAAGCACCGAAGGAGGTTTTATATGCCTCCCCATCTTGCCATGTCAAAGCCTCCATTAAGGCTTTTTGCAATCTTCCTTGTGTTTACAATATTACCCACGACATTCAGTCTCGCCTATTGAACCCGGAATAGGCTCTCGATATTAAACGTATGATTCTGTTCCGTTCGTGTTTACTTTTGTTTTGCCATTGAACAATGGTAAACCGTATAGCTTAAAGGTTAAAGCCTTCCTATGAATTATCGTCCTTTGTAATTTGTCTTAAGCCAATCTGGGATCTATGTTGCCTGCCCTATTCAATGCAGCGAGATATATACTAAATAATTTGATAATAACGTTACCTTAATATAACCTTATCATTCTTATTATATTGTCATGCGATATGACAGAAAATGAACTTGCTTAAAGGTAAAACAATTTATCCACATGTCTTTCATAATTAACTCAAAACTTGACGTAAATAAGATTTTAATTAAATTGCGGCAACGCACGAGATCCAGTTTATTAAAATTAAAATGTTGAAGTTATCTCAAACATTAAAACATTCGGTGAAAAAAATTTAAAATATTATGAAATTATATTTGTGTGAAATTATGAACGAAATTTCTTCGAGAGATAGATAATTTTCTTAATAAAATGTGCGTTTGAAAATCAATTTCAATTCCTGCACTCCTCTCTTTAGTTATATTAGGTTTGATTTTTTTAGATTAACTTCATACAGGAAGCTTCGAGGGAAATAATTTCCCTCGGAGATGTGGAGGGTATTTTTGAGGAAAGAAAGAAGTGAACCAGAGTCAAGAAGAGGCCAAAATTGAA
Organism: Drusus annulatus; assembly: GCA_022651775.1. Classification (NCBI taxonomy): domain Eukaryota; kingdom Metazoa; phylum Arthropoda; class Insecta; order Trichoptera; family Limnephilidae; genus Drusus; species Drusus annulatus. The sequence continues at coordinate 1,634,551 of JAGWCC010000011.1, forward strand.
GGAGGGAGGAAACACAGATGCCGGCAAATCGCTCCACAGCTGAGCTGTTGAAAATGAGAACGAGTCGTAAAAACTACCCGTTTTTGTGTATATTATTCCCTTGATCATGTCATAACTTCCTGAGGCGTCCCCGACTTCTTCCATGCGTCAATTAATTTAGTAGGCTGTCGGGGACAGCCGGAAAACGTTAAGATGTTCATTATAAGGAACGAGTATTTACAGAAGATAAATTAGAAATTAAAACATGCAAATTGATAGATTTAGACCAGGATAGCATACACTCAACAGAAAATCAGTAGAAATGTAGTCTATACAGATTTGAAAGAAAACCAATGAAAACTAACCTTTTTCTATTTCACCAAAAACTATTTTTCAAGTAAATTCGCCTATTCCTCGTTTATATGTCTTAGTAAACAAACATTGGTACAATAATAATATCGACATTTTTAGCACGGAAAATTTACTGTTTAAAATATACGAGTATATACGTTAACAAGTCGCAATATTATTATATTTGAAAAATGTTGATTTTGTTTGTCTAATTTGAAAACCATTGTAATGTACGTAATTATTGTATGTAACCAGAGCATTATTATTGTAAGCATCCCATGTAATTTAAAAGATCCATTGGCGTATACGAAATAAGTAAATAAATTATCAAAATTAATGTTCCCAGCATCACAAAAATAAACACAAAATGCTCTACTTGATTTTAAGAGAAAGCGTGAGTACCTTACTGACCAACACACTCACACTACAAGAACAAAAACCTTAAATAAAATCAACATTCCAAGATTGAACACATCTTTCGGACAGAAAAACCACAAGTTTCATGCTGTCAAATTATATAATGCTCTCCCAAAACATATTAGAAATGCCACCGAGATGCAAATGTTCAAGAGCAACATAAAAATGTGGACAAATAACCACGAAGACGAGGAAATTATTAAGATTATGAAGTAATCATAGAACCAGTGACACCAACGCAGCAGCCTACAGTGCACCTCGGAACAGGAATCCCTAGTTAGGAGGACTATAATAATAGTAATAATAATTGGATGATTTGTATAGCGCCGTTTTTGTAAAAAATCACCTCAAGGGCGCTGTACAGATCTTATTTTATATTATTACATATTAATTCCTAGTTTAAATAAGAAAATATACGGGAACATACTTACCTGGCAGGTCCTATCAGATAGACCCACTTTTTAACTTAAAATTATAATTTTTTTTTTTATTTTTTTTTTTTATTATTCCGATTAAGGGCATGGGAGCGAAATTAAAAAATGGATTTTTTTTTATTTGTCGTACAGTACAGGAGTTGGTTAAAATTTGTATATCTAAAAGTTATTCGTCGAGAGACAGATTATGTTGAGATTCTTTAAATGAATTTAATGATATTAGAGTCTAAAAAGGTAAGTTTTCAGTTTGGACCGAAATTGTCAAGCGACTATGAATAAAAAATTACTGTTTTTCAACAAATCTGTTTTTCAACATATCTGTTTTTCAAAATGTTATATTTTAATTAATGAAGATAAAAAAATTAAAAACATGAAGCCTTCTGACACCCAGGCCATAGGCAGGCCGGAAATATCAATTTTTGCTCATGAAAAAAAATCGAAATCTGTAGTAAAATTCACCGGAAGTAATATTAAATTGGCCATGATTCGGGCACACAGACATGCCCACAACAAGTTATAACTTCCATCATTATTTCTTCAGTGGTAGCAAGGCTGAACGTTTGTTTATTATTGCTATTTAAAATTTTGGTCTTCGGTTGAATCTTAAAAAATAAAATAATTAAATTAATTAGTTGGGACTCGATTAAAATAAATTTTAATCGAGTCCCAACTGCGCCCAACCATCGAGAGCTAGTATTACTATGTGGCATCCTTAATTGAAGTATTTTGTGAGGCTGAAAGAAGTGTGAAGGGAAGGAGATGGGAAAGAGGCAGGCTGAGAAATACCTGGCTTTTCAGACCTGGTCACCAAACATGGCCAAAGCCAATTCAAATAACGTTTCGATTCTGAATGGTGGTCTTTCGCCAGGGCGAAACTTAGAGTATCTACCACTCTGGAACGTGCCGCAAATATACTTTGTATTATTTTATAATAATGAAATGTGTTATGACAGATATTAATTAAATGAAATTTACACGATTTAATAATACCGAATTTTAAACTTTATTCCAACCAACTGGTTTCACCTTATGACTGGCATCTTCAGACATGTTCAATGTTGAGTAGATTAATGCTCTATATACTATTAATGTCCGGAGTGGATGTTTATTGAGTCTAAAATATCGAGACTTGTTAAATTTAAACTTTCCTTGAAATGGCTTTAATTGTGTTTGGTGACCAGATCTGAATACAAAGTACTTCTCAACCTTCCTCTTCCACATCTCCTTCTCCTCCCTACTACTTTCACCCTTTCAACATACCCCGATTGGGGATTATATAGTCTCACTGGCTCTAGACGATTGGGCGCAGTTGGGACTCTCGTGCGGTATTCACTACAAAAAAATATTAAAAAAACTAAACTTAATGATCCCTGCTGTCTCCCTCTGCGGGCGTCGTATCTCAAGTGTCGGTACAGCCGTACGGCTGTACGGCCGGGACCAACACGGATGGATTGGAGAATGAAGACTGGCGGACACGGCGGCCCTTTATAGTGTCCCCCGAAATGCAGCCGGGCAATTATCCGCTGACGTTCGAATCCCGACCGGGTCCAGCTTCTCTTGGTCCCCCGTCTCTTTTCTGTCCTCTCCCTTCGGCCCGGGCCCGAACGGCGGACGGGTGCCGGATATTTGAAACGGACAACGGCCAATTTATTCATGCATTATGACCGATTTTGAATGAGATCAAACAGTCTTAATAAACAGACTCCGGTACGATCTTTTATTTTTGGATTTTTAAACAGATTCTGTTATGTTTGTGAGCTTAAATGAAA